>CM063511.1:148713167-148720667 GCA_032207245.1 Pardosa pseudoannulata | reverse complement strand
GTACCAAGTTGCCTTAAATCAACAGCTATCTTTTGAAAAGAAAGTAAAGGAAATTTTTTTTCGGGGAATTATTTACAAAATAATGATATCTCTAAAGGTGCTGTTTCCTAAAATATAATGTGAATAAGGGTTTGATTTTACGGATTCTTCCGATTCTTCAATGTCATGGTTAATCTAATTTTAAGAGGTCATACGACTGTTAAATCGACAAAAATTGGATTTTTCAGAAAATATATATCTGAAAAGGAATTCAGTTCTGAACAATTTAAAACAATCCGCTTAAAAGAATTCTAGTATTCCAGGGGAATTGTAAATAAAAACGTGTCATCTGTTTACTGTAAATAAATTTAAACTCTAACTTGATTTTTCTCAATTTTTTTTCTGTAACTCGCCTGTTATCTCAAAAAGTTTTTTACAGGTTGTATACAATACAATTTTTATCCGATTCAACTTAAATTTTCTTGGATATTTCTCAAAATTTGTTTTAATTTTATTTTTGTTTATTTATTTATTTATTTTTCAATAAATTTTTATTTGTGTGGAAATATTCACTGTTTTCAAATATTTTTTAAATATATATATACATCTTAAATATATACAAATTTAGGTTCAAAGTTATTTTGAGGTATTGTAGTATTTTTTAAAATGATATGTTTGTCTTAAACTTAATCCCCTATATAATAATACCTTAAGTTGTCTGTCTATCTGTCCATCTGTCAGCGAATTTATGAAGCGGTTGTACCTGGAATGGATAGAGGCAACCATATTGTATTTTTGATCAGTTAGGGTTAGCAAAATTCAAAGCGAGTGCCATTAATGCCATTATTTCAAGCTCTGTTGTCTCCGATTAAGAGCAGAACATTAAATTTATCAATTTATCACATAATAAATAGGTAAAAGTAACATTTTTTTCTAACATTAAGACGTCATTCCTTTAACCATCTCATTTAATCATTTCTTATTTTAAATTATTTAAATATCGTCGGCATTATTTTCATACGTTTTATCACTGAACTTAGATATTACGTAAATAATTTTCTTTTATATTTGTATTAAATAATAGATTAGGTACATATGTGATAATTTTAAATTTAATTATCGATTATTTTTTGTTGCAATGAAATTTTATCACCGGTATTAACAACAAATTCTTTTCTTAAAATTCTAAGAGTCTATTTCCAGGACTAATAAATATCTAGCGTTAAAGTTATATATCTTTGAAAATTAAGAAGTTTGTTTGTTTCTTTGATTTTTATACATAACCATACGGTTTGCAATCGATTCGCTCAATTTTGGACATCATTCATATATACCGCCAAATAATCATTGTCAATATTAAAATCTCAGCTCTCCATCCTACCACGTAATTATGACAAGATAAATTAAAGTTGGCAACTAACATGCCGTCAGTAAAGATAAACAAATTATTGAGCGTGTACTAGATAATTGTCAGCCATAAAACAAATCTTTTTTTTTATCTGCCTGATAAAGTACTTTACAATTCTAAAAAATTAAAAATTTTACTGATCCCGTCATACGACGGGTTATATGCTAGTTATATTTTTAGTAACCATGCGTGTTATCCTTGATATCCTTTATGTTAACAACAAAGTGTCTCTTTTACAAAACTTTCTAACAAAAATATTTTTTGCTTTCAAAAATGAGATATGTGTATAAAGATAATGATTTGTTCTAAATATGTTTAAAAAATTATATTTGTGAAACTGGTAGTTTTCATGGTATGAGAAGTCAAAAATGATATTTTTTTTAACATTTTTCCGACTTTGTTGTATGACCCCTTAAAACCAAATATTTTTTCTTTTTGTAAACAACCAAATATATTTTAGATTCTATACCGAAATTATATAATAATACTGAGTTCTCTTAAGCTTCATGTAGAACGAAAACTAGAGAAATATTTGTATATTATACTAGAGGTTAGTGACAATGTATTAATTTCTTTTGAAAATGTGTAATAAAAAATGTGTAATAAAAATCTGTAATGTCATGCAAGATTCCTGGTTTAATCTTGCATGCCATTTTTATAGTAAAGTGAACAATTTATATATTCTTTAACTGATATGAAGTTTAAATATATAATATATGTTTTCTGCATACTAGAATTATAACCATTTATTTTAGGGAAAGTTCAAATTAAATTGAGACCTCCTGTGAAATTTCACTACTTTTTAACTAAAAAACATAAAATTTTGTAACAAATTATATAAAATTTAATATTAGTATTTAATATTAATAACTGCATTGAAAATTATTAAAAAAGATTATATTATTATTTATTATATTATTATATTATTATATAATTATATAATTATATTATTGCTTATTATATTAATATACAATTATGTTATTACATAATTATATTATTAAATTATTATTTATTACATTATTATATAAATATTAACAATTGTATTAAAATATTACATAGAATTTAATATTACATATGTCTAACTACCCATATTTAATATTGTGTATTATATGTTTCAGTAAATGTATAAAACAGTTTGGAGCAAAAATATTGAAATTAAATAAGTGGATAGATATTTTAAAAATTGAAATTTATATTCAAAAATTAAATTTTAATTAAAAATTTAGTGTTACTTATACATTCACCTTTAATAAAAACCGTGGGGTATCGATTCCAGTCATATATCGATTAGTACACGTAAGAGGAGATATTGACTTAATCTGTGTCTCGTGGACAAGCAGTATAACTCTTCATTCCAAATATTTCATTAGACATGACTTGACAGGATGATGCTTCGCCCAAAATTGTTAATTCCTCTGATCTCGTGTATCACAATCTCCTATAAATTCCCCGATATCGAAAATATTAATTGCCCTTAATAACCAACAAAACAACGCTTTGAGTAATTAATGGCTCATAATGCAAATTTCTCATGTTATCCCTACTGCGATACGCGCAAATCATTTTCATAGCTCTCTATTACGCACTTGGCAATATTCCCGATAAACATGTCCCCACCTAAACAGGTCTTTTCTTGGGAAATAGAGAATTGGTAATTAGCAATCTTGATTATATAACATTTGGAAAAAAGAAAATAAAGAATTTTAAATAGATATTTAAATTAATTTATACAATTGATTCCAATCAGCATAACTTTAATCACTTTTAAATGATTTCTTTTTATTTACTTATATAACTCCAAATTATTATACTTATATAACACCAAATCAACATAACACCACTTCATGAGGTAAAAAGAATTTTTTACAATTATATAGTTTATTTTTATTAATATTTTGAAATTTTCTGGTTCGACAAATTTGGCAAGCATGCCACGTAATTTCCAAACTTAATCTAAATAGTGTTGATAATTATACTTTTTTACATACCACCTCGTGCTCAATCTTTGGTCTAGGAATACATCACTAGTGGTGCCACGTGATTTTCAAAAACACTTTTGCTTGTTATTTCAGTTTCAAATAAATTAGGACTTTTGTTATGGTCATATTTGGCAATATTTGACGATTTATCTTTGTACTTCATTAAAGGAAATGCACGCATTTTTTTATATTATAATCATATTCAGTTCATATGATGTTTTTATTAAAACAAAACTAAATTTATATACCAGGCCAGTGTTAAACAGCAAATACATGGGAAGGTCTTTCTAGATTAAGGGTACCAAAATCTGGAAACAATTACAAAAAGCGTACCAACTTCCATAGCAACTGGTTTGGCACAAGCATAATATAATGCAATCCTTGGAGCAAGAAAACTAGTCAAAATGCATTCTAATGGTGATAACGGATATTTGTTTACTCTGTCTCCCTTTAACCGCTTCCCTTACAAATTTTTCTGAAAAAAAATTGCAAAAAATCATGACATTTTTTTGTTTTATTAATAGATACATGGAAGTAGGACCTGACTAAGATACTTTTGTGACCAGGGCGCAATTAAATTTTGTGCCCTCCACAACCATGCAAATTTATAGCAACAAGTTATTATCATACTTACAGTCATATAAAAATTATAACATTGAATTAGCAAACGGATTTAAGAAATTAGTATTAAAGTAATATTTAAAATCAAAAACACCAAATTTTCATTTTACGTAATCTCTGTTTAGCCAGACTAAAAATTAAGAACTTTTAAAGACCTAGAGTGGCCCACTTTTTTTATTTTATTCACAAGCTCTGTGGTGCAGAAAATAAATAATAATAGAATTAAAAATAATTTAAATTGATGAGATGATTTAATGGTTTATAGTGGTACGTTGCTAATAATCTGTCTTATAAATATGCTATAACCCATAGGTTAAAAAAAACAGGTTTGTTGAGGAAATTAATTATCAGGTAAATAACAGTAAAATTAAAGTAAATGGGAAACAATATAGTTCATGACAAACACAATTACCTCGTACAATAATTTATTAAAACTTAACGATGGTAGCGTAAGTTTGCAATTTTTCCCCACTTAATATGTGTTTCAAGCACTCGACTAAATTTTCGTGCCCAGGGCACGTGCCCTAAGTGCCCGTGCGATAATCAGACCCTGCATGGAAGTAAAACAAAACAAAATATGTAAGTTTTAAGTTGAATTTTTAATTTTTTGCAGGTGTAAAAGCATTTAATTTTAATATTAGTTTACTATCCCGAGTTATCTCGGGTAAATGGAAAAAGTTAAAGATCTAATTAAATTATCTTTGTATGATAGTTTTTGAAACAACACAAAGTGATACCTGACGTTCTATGCCGTGGTCTGATCTCTTTTCTGATTGGCTTACTTCTGAAATCTCTTTTACGGGATCACAGAGTACACTGTCTCGTAGGATTTGATTTTTTTTTTCATAGCAGAAACAACATCTTGAAAATGCATTGTAATTAACCTGAGTCATAAAGGACTAATACTGGGTCTTCCTGATGTGGCAGAAAACTCTTCATGAGGATTTTCTGAAATTAGTTTTTTTAATCAGTGGAAAACTCGTGACTTGCCCGGTTAAAAGTGCCACGAAATCAATAAAACAAGGCAAACTGCCAATCAAAGCTGAATATTTCCTTTTGATTTCATCCAGGTTGAGTAAAATCATGATAAAACAAAATCGTACTGACAAATTCTGCTTCGCCCGAATTTTTTTGGGATAATAATTAAGTTCAATACATACGAACCCGAGATAACTCAGAATAATCAGGCAAGCGGTTAACCTTTCCCTGCATATCTCCCTCTACATCCCAATGTCTTTCTATTATTTATCTCACTCTGTCTACGTTGGGCTAACTTGTGTTTCGTTCTTCACCGTTCGGTGGAAAAGGTCTCCAACAACATACGTCCTCAGGAACTGAAAGAGGTCGGCACTACTCTGGCGGTCACGTTCCAAGCGGACTGTGAAGCTATGGCATTGTGGAAGGCCGAATCCTTATATAAAAAAAACTTCATATCCTCCCTTCATAGCAGCAATGGAGTTCGTGACGGAGCGCTACCCATCGGTACTTTAGATATCTCACGCGACATCCCGTGTTATAGTTCGTTCTCATGATTAACGCTCGCCTCCCTGAGAGTTGCACGTAGTCATAGAACTCCATCGAAAAAAAGACCTATTAAAGGCTCCCTGCGTTTATCCCAAATACCAGATGACTCTAAAATATTTTAGTGTCTGGAATTTGAAAAATCGGGACTGATTCTTCATTAACTTTCGATAATAGTAAATAGAGATGGACAAATTTCTTGTGAGCCAAAAGAGAGAGAAAAGGTGTATGTGTCCAAATGTCAATTTCCCTAATTTTCTCCGATAAATGATCTAGGATCTCTTTACATATTACTTATTATATATTATTGAAATATTACCATATTGAAATCAATAAGATACAGGCGATATTTAAATAATATAAAATAAGTAATAAATAAATGAAATATTAAATTAACGATAGGATAGAAAAAATGTTCTTGTTGAATTATGATGTCATAAATGGACAAATTCATCACCTCCGTCACCCCACAAATATTGTTTTGATTTTCTCTTGCAAAAGTAAAAGATGGTAAAATACCAAGTTTTTCTGTTAAAAATTCAAGGTTCTTTTTCCAACGCAGCAGACGATATAGATATTATCCTAACGCCCTAACAAGGCAGCGAACCTGTTACTCATTTAGAACGACCCGAAGAATACGTGTAGCTTAAGGCATGCTACGGCCTCGAGTAACATTACCCCCGCTGGGTCCTAGTAATTTTGAAGCAGGGACCAAGCAGAAGACCCCCAAGGCTTGGCGTACCACTCCCAGAGGTATTGTTTGAGAACTTGGAGGATTTTGTGTCCACGAACATCCTTTACGTACCCCAGTCACAGCGAATCTTAGGCCGGCTCCAGCCCGGAACCCACAACCTTTCAGTTACGAGAACGCTGCCTTTTCTGACTGAGCTAACGCTGTTCTGTTTTCAAATTGTTGGAATCCATCTTAGGCCGGCTCCAGCCCGGAACCCACAACCTTTCAGTTACGAGAACGCTGCCTTTTCTGACTGAGCTAACGCTGTTCTGTTTTCAAATTGTTGGAATCCATCTTAGGCCGGCTCCAGCCCGGAACCCACAACCTTTCAGTTACGAGAACGCTGCCTTTTCTGACTGAGCTAACGCTGTTCTGTTTTCAAATTGTTGGAATCCATCTTAGGCCGGCTCCAGCCCGGAACCCACAACCTTTCAGTTACGAGAACGCTGCCTTTTCTGACTGAGCTAACGCTGTTCTGTTTTCAAATTGTTGGAATCCATCTTAGGCCGGCTCCAGCCCGGAACCCACAACCTTTCAGTTACGAGAACGCTGCCTTTTCTGACTGAGCTAACGCTGTTCTGTTTTCAAATTGTTGGAATCCATCTTAGGCCGGCTCCAGCCCGGAACCCACAACCTTTCAGTTACGAGAACGCTACCTTTACCGACTGAGCTACAGCTGTTCTGTTTTCAAATTGTTGGTATCCTATTTTCTAAAACCCTCCCACTCCCTTTTTTATGCCCGCGTGTAAGACATTGGCCCACAAAGGCTCTTTATGTGCCTCATGCGTCGATTTTTAATAATTTAAAAGTACGAATGCCCACGTTTCGGTACAGAGGTTTTCAATTAATTAACATTAGTTAAAACATTGTATTTTCTATTTTTCATGTATAACTATGTAAATCTATGACAACGCAATTAATCTCACAGATAAATAAACTTCTTTACATGTTTATATTTAATTACCGTAATATTTTTTATCCCATGAGGCTGGTGTTTAGTTTCAAGTTGTGGAGATGTTTCCAGAATAAAAAGCATAAAAAATTACAAAGAACTTGGTATGTCTACTAAACTTCCATTTAAACAGTCCGTTTGACGTGAATTTCTTTGCATTTACGTATACACTTGTAAATAGAATTATTTTCCTCAAATTTATCTATATGTTAATGCAAAAAAATATTTTAAATTATACTTTAATAAATTATATGCATTGTATATATATATATATATATATATATATATATATATATATATATATATA
>CM063511.1:148693167-148705667 GCA_032207245.1 Pardosa pseudoannulata | reverse complement strand
GGTCCAGTAGCGTCCAATTCATAAAGGTGCACAAATGTTTTGTATAGAAGCTAATACAATTTTGCTCTGGATATAAAATTGCAATAACCCTCATTTAATTTCAATTTTTCAAAATTTTGTTACTCAATAGACTTAAATAGTCCATTTACCTTTTTCATTTCTTATGTAATTTAATTTGCTTTCTTAAAAAATAAAATGAAATGATAAAACACACCATTTTATTTTAAATGAAACAGATTAAAGTATGCTACGAAAATTATCTGTCGGTGGTACAGATTTCATTAAAAAGTGTTAAGCAAAACATTACGACAAATAAATTTCTGCTTAAAGACAAATCCATAAATTGTGTCGAAATACATTTATTTTTGCTTTATTAAAAAATATGTATAGAAAATTTTGTTAAAGTCACAAAAATTTTAAAAACAGCTTGCAATAATGTAGATGACAAAAGACAGGTGCGTGAAAGGAAATAGTTTTACGATGTTATTGGCGAGAAGGAATATACCAGTCTGATAATATGTGTTGAGACAAGATGTGGATACATAGATATACAGAATGACTTGAATTATTGTCCGAATGAAAATGTTTTAGCAAAATCTTCAAATTTCTCTATTTCTATTTGTTTTGTAGCTCGGTAAAAATTCTTAAAACAATATGTAATATAACGTGACAAATGAAAAGATCAATCACAACTTTCTGCTGTAAATAGCCCACTATAAGTCTCTATTAGTTTTTGAAGGAGATATGAGAGTTCGTTATTTGGCTGGCTCTTTCCAAAGTTTGGCAGATTCTTCGTATTATAAGCTTACTCTTCGGAAGTGTTTTACTCAAATGTTGCACGTGAAAGGGCGGGTGGATAAAACAGTCTGATTGAATAAGTATGAACAGAAGATGGATAAAGAAGAGAAATCTTGATGATTCGGTTATTGTCATATTTATATGCCAAAATTCTAGTCCTTAATTTTTGGATTGAAACAGCCTACGAAGAGTCTTTTCACTCGTTTTTTAAAGGATAGTTTTCGTTTTTTCATTGGGAAAAGACGTCGTTCCGGTTTGTCCTCGATGGGCAGTTTCAATTTATTAACGACGGCAGTAAACTGGACTTGCCAATTCGCACAGTCCTGGAGGTACTGTTCCATTCTGGAATAATCATATAATTGGCATTCTGGGCTGTTAGTATTCAGGTTTGATTCCGGAGAATGGACTAATTCGGAACAAGGACTATCACTTGTAGATGGTTTCAACGCTGTGACATAGTCGCTGGCCATATAAGATTGTGAGCTAGCATCAAACCATGCTTCATAAAATTCTTTTGTTTCAATTTCTTTATTTTCTTTTTCCTTTCCCATGCCTCTACATGACTGGTAAGCACAAAACAAAACATATACCACAAAGAAAACACATGCAGCATTAAACAGACCGTGGAGGAATAATATTAACACGATGAAAATCATAGTTGTAAGCCGGATATTTTGATAAAAAGACTGATAATGTGCGTGAAATAGATACTATAGGAGACAAGAAATTTATTTAAATGTTTTCAAACCCGAAATGTTTAACAGGAGAACTGATACTTAATTCTTCAAATAATAAATGTCCAAAACAGCAAGTAGTGTCCTTAAATTCTTCAAATCTTAAATATCAGAAAACGACAAGGTTGGTTTCTTGATTCTTCAGTTCTTAAATATTAATAATGACAACAGTTAATAAATTTTTCAAATCTCAAAAGCCAAAAATGACTAAAATTTTTCTTTGTGTCTTCAAATATTATATGTCCAAAATGACAACAAGTATTCTAGTCTTCTGCAGATCTTCAATGTCAGAAATAAAAAGAAATTTTTTTTTAACTTTTCACTCCCCAAGTGTCAATAGAGACTACAGTTGTCTTAAATTCTTCAAATCTCAAAAATCAAAGATGACTAGAGTCTTTTTAAAATCAAGATACTTATAAAATAGCAAAAGAGTACAATAAGCTCAAAGTTTAAACCGTCACAAAGATTGTGTTAAGTTTAAAGATGGCGTCCCCGTTGTTTGTTGTGAAGATGCATTGTTGCAACAATGGGTTTATAAATTTTCTAGATAGTATCACATGTGAGGTACAAACATTTAAACAATACCATTTTTATGTGCATTTTTGCCTCAACAATTAATTTGATAAATTAATATGTTTGCCATACCTTTATTTTTAAAAACAAACTAATCATTGAAGTATATCAAAGATAGTTAAATTTTAGTAAATTTGTAGTAAAAGAATGAGATAGTTAATTTTACAAAATGAAACTAGAAGTGTGAATAATTTAACTTTTAACAAAACTGATTTGTAATTATTCCTAAATTATCCAATGTTATTAAATACTATCTGATGGGAAGTGAAAACACATAGCTACTGCACTCCGTATTTACTCAGAATCAAATAGACCAAAGCAGATTCAGAAATTATAAAATTCTGTATGATTTGTTTTAAACTCAATAGTGGGCTTGACTAAAGAACTGGGTTCCCCCGCCAACTTGGCGATAATGGTTTAAGTATGGTCGCCTAACATTTTCTCCTGATCTCACTGTGTCCAAACAATCTGTATCTATATTATAATTTATATGATATTTGCATCCAACTCTCCTTGTGTAACTCTTTTCTTATATATTAAAAGTGCGCAATGCTTAAAAAAATTAGATATAACAAACCATTAATGGTTCACTATGGCTGATTTTTAATAATTTGGAGCTGTTGCGTTTGTAAACTGTTAAAGGATTAATTGCCCATAAATATAAATGTCCGATTTTCAAGTCGTTTTCTTTAATTAAGTAAGAGTATATAATTCTATTACGATGGTGCACTGTGCATTAATTAAAGTCGTCAGAAAAAGCAAGAAATACAATGTTTGGATGGATTACCTTTGTGTTTTAGTAAATATCGCCAATATTTTCGCCAAATTTGCCAAGGGGAACCCAATTCTTAAGTAGTCCCCAATAGTGGATTCGTATAAAATAAAAGACAAAAATGAGTTACGTTTTTAAAAAAAAATTAGTTTTTATAACTTATTTAACTTTAGTTATCTAAAAATAATAAAAGTCGGAAGAAAAATCATTTTTAAGAATCTAAAATAATAATTATATTTTTGAACGTTTTCACTTAAATTCGTCTAAATTTCGTCTAACATTTTAGGTAATACTTCAGAATAGGTTGCACTTTGATAAATGTGGTAAAATTATCACCAATGTTTATTAAAACCCAAAGGTATTCGATCCAAACATTGTATTCACTTTTTTTTACTTTAATTGGTGTGCCATTATAATATAATTATATAATCTTACTTAATTAACAGAAACCACTTAACCAGGGATTTATATTTATGGACAACTAATCCCTCAACAGTTTACAAAGCCAACAGCTCAAAATTATTAAAAATTAGTCATAGTGAAATCATTAATGGTTCATTATATCTAATTTTTTTAGCATTACGCGCATTTAATACATAAGAAAATGGTTGAACAAGAATAGTTGGACACTATTATAAATCAAAATATAGATACAGATTCTTTGGACACGGCGAGATCAGGAGGAAAGCTCTGAACATGGTTAGGCTACCATGCTGAGAGCTATATCGCCAAGTTCGTGGAGGTACCCTGTTTTGAAATCAAACTGCGTTTTAAATACACTGTTTACCAATAAGTATTTGGAAACCTGTGACAGAAAAGAAAAGCTAACTTTATTTAAAGTGAATAGTTGGTAGAACCTCCACGAAAGGCAATTACAACGTGAAACCTCCGGGGCATACTTTCCACAAGTCTTAGTATTACAGCTAGTGGTATTATCTTCCACTCGGCTTGGAGTAGACATACAAGTTCCTTCACCGATTTTGGACGGGTAGTGCACCCCTTAATTCTGCGATCCAACTCGTCCCAGAGATTCTCGATAGGGTTCAGGTCTGCGCTCTGGGCAGGCCAGTCCATTCGATGATCTCCATTGGCACCGTAACAAGCCTTGGTTAACCTCGAAACATGACAATTGGAATTGTCGTCCTGAAAGTAACAGGGATCCAACCCATAAAACTGCCACAACGTAGGAAGCACGTTGTAATCCAAAATAGTGCAGTAGGCATTGGCGTTGAGCTTACCATGAATGGAGACCAAGGGTCCCAGTCCATACGAGGAGAAACACCCCCAGACCCTAATTCCACCTCAGCTGAACTTGACTGTTTCACAATGCATTCTGGCAGGAGACGTTCTCCAGGCAGACGCCAAACCCAGACCCTACCATCCGAACGGTAAAGGGTGAACCTTGATTCGTCGATCCAAAGAACCCGTTTCCACTGATCTACGTCCAATTTCGATGTGCTTTGCACCACATTAACCGAGCAGAACGGTTGGTCTTTGTGATCAAAGGCTTATAGGCAGCAGCACGACCATGAAAACCAAGCAGATGTGCTTCCTTACGGATGGTATTCATTGAAACAATACTCCCGGATGCCTGTTGAAACTTCTTGCGGATGAGAGCCATCGGTTGGGTGCGGTATTTCCGACTTTCTCTGAACAGCACTCGTCGATCTCTATCTCCCAGTTCCATATGTTGGTCTGCCGACTCGGGGCACATTCCGACAATCGCCGCTCACCTTCCACTTCTTAATCACATAGGCCACTGTCGATTTTGTGTACTTCAGATCGCTAGATATGTCCTTTAAGGATCAGCCACATTTGTGAAACCTGATAATTATACCTTTCTCGAAATCTGAGAGCTCCGAACTGCGCGGCATATTGCAAGTGGCTAATGCCGATGCTGTTTCCTATACGATGTATACCGGCGGAGGCAGTGAAGTACCTCAAGACCGGAGATATCGTCATTGGCATAGGTGTCCAAATACTTATTAGTAGACAGTGTATTTAGGAGGTTATAAGATTTCATATAAATAATAGTTATTGATTTTTCAAAACGTATTTAAATTATTGGTTCTCTTTCGAGTGTTTATATACATGTCTGTGTGTGTGTGTGGGGGGGGGTAACCAATGAAAGTTTACTCAATGTAACCTTTTGGAACTCCGGTGAGAACTTGGTTCGTTGGGAGTACTACGATCTACTGCTACGCGTACTTTTGTTACGAGCACTAATGAAACGGGGCCTACTGCTTACAGCCGATTTCAAAGGCCCTCGAAGAGCCATACGAGCATTGGGATTCGAACCTATGAACTCCTATATCATAAAGCACCGTTCTACCAATTAGAATAGTCATGTTTCTATATATATATATTTGTTTATATATATGTTTATATATATATATATATATATATATATATATATATATATTTATATATATATATATATATATATATATATATATATATATATATATATGTCTGTGTGTGTGTGCATTATATATATATATATATATATATATATATATATATATATATATATATATATATATATATATATATATATATATATATATATATGTATATATATGTGTGTGTGTGTGTGTGTATAAATATATATATATATGTATAAATATGTGTGTGTGTGTGTGTGTGTATATATATATATATATATATATATATATATATTCATGCTCATATTCTTAGTGCTCCTAACAAAACCAAAGGCTATTAATACTTTGCCGTCTCTCCCACAGCTCTCTCCCGATAGGGGAGCCAGGTTCTGAGTCTATAATTGCTGAATAAGATCGGATACTTCCTGATTAAAGATGATATGATAAAGAGATTCACTCGCTTCCGGTATTTTCTAATTAATTCTAAGTGCCCCCACGAACATAATTAACAGGGTAGATAATGATTCAGGAACCTACAAGTAAGAAATTTTAAAGGGTCTCGTACCTTCTCAGGCATCTTGATTCTTGCTGAAAGTGTATATGTTTCGATAGATTAGGAGTTTCTAACTTGTGAAGGCTCAGTTGCCTCATTAGAAATCGTGTGCATTAATGTGGCCTGTAATTTCATAATTGGGAGACATTTTTTAAATTCCACAAGAAGGACAAATATACCAGTATGAAATAGCATACATAATTTAATTAAAAACAAAGGCTTCGTCACATTAGATACTTAAGGGGACGCATCATAATTTAACCATATAACGATCGCATAATTTTGAGGAAAATGGTTGTAAAAGTGCTCATTTTTTATTAAAATTTATATGAATCTATGTGTATTTATAATATGTGAGTGTTAATTTTTAACTTTAGGTTCATTTTGAGCTTAACACATTGTGTGCGGGCATTGTGTGGAAGTAGACTGAAATTATAATTAATTAGTCACTAAAGAGCATTAGAGTATATTATCTCAAATAAGTAACACTGTAAAGCCTAAATGCTAAGAGCAGGTACGTAAACAGCTGTTTCGCAGCGTCGAACGATCTGCATACTATAGAAAAATTCCATGATAAATGATTTATTTCTATCAAATGCAAAAACAGTACTTAAAATGACCTTTTATAATAGATATACAAGCTATTCGTCTTGTTTTCTGTCGATTTACCTGCCCGGAAAGTAAGTTTATAAGCGAGGCTCGAAAACTTAAATTATCGATCCATAAAGAGACAAAATTATTAATAATAGCAGGTACTCGAAAGTTGTCAAATTGTGTATAACTTTACCATCTACTTTTACTTAAAAGTAAATATCGTTCCAAGAAAACATAAAAATTCGACGAAATGTTTTTTACCCGTCCCTAAAAATGTACCTACTCTCTTTAAGATGAAACATAAACCATTTATTAACGATCCTTCAAGACCAAACTTATAATTAATGCAAAGAGATTAATGAATTTACCTCTTATCTTGAAAATTATTTACATTTATTAGTCTACCTTCCCCGTTGCTTTTAACAACTATTTCGGTTTATATATATTAATTATATATTCACTAAACATTTCATCTTCGTCAAATAAACCAATATAACTAAAATGACTACATCCTTTATGCATATTTAGTTCGCTTCTTGTTGCAGTACATAAGTTAAGGCTTTCAGCTTGGAAAACTAATTGCTAAAATAAATATGTATGCTTCGTTCCCAGCATGGAATGCAGGCTCCAGTTTCAAATACGGTGCCCATTGCATATTCATCGCTTTTGCAGTCAGAGTAGCAAACAGCAAGTTGGTTAGAATTCACGGCACAAAAGCACTGTTGAACATTCCCAGCAAAGCAAATGCGTACCTTTTTTTTAATCTCGATGCTATGTTAATGGTTATCTTTTTCGTTTATCTCGTTTTCGAGTAATCGATTTGAATGTTAATTTCATAAGCCTGAGTCTCGAGAACTAGTTATTTACACATATTCTCATTCATTTTGGTTTAGTTGCGAAGCCTACGTATATTTTATAATGTTATTGGATTATGCTTCTTTTTTTCTTGCATCTTGTATAAAGAGTCAAAACCAAGCTTTCTAATTAAAAGACTCAGAACTTTAGTTGTAACCGCCTCAGGTGCCTCAGACACCCGTGGATGTTTAGATTAGTTTATGACATTGACTAGATGTCACCTTCTATAATCAGGACAACTTTCAAGGGATTTATTAGGGTTTTATTTTTTTTTAAATTTATTTTATTTATTTATTTCTTTATTTTTAGTATAAGTTGATTTGTATATGAAGACAACATTCCTCTCATACTAGCCAAAAAAAATGCTGTTTTTCTTAAAGATTTCCATTTAGTTACATGGAATCTATACATAATTTCTAAATTCGGCGCCGGGTGCATTAATCAAAGAAAATTTAATTTCTTTCTACCGAGAGCACTCCGAACGACGGTCTAATAGTTAGGGCTTTAGTCTTCGGTACTGGAGTTGGTGAGTCTCACTGTGGTAAGGATATTCATAGCCGTTCCGAATCGGCCTTAAGCAGTAAGTCCCGATCTCATTATCCCTTTTGTTGCAAAATTGTAGACCGTAGAGCTCCAAACCAAACCAATCTACCGAGAGTACAATTTATTGATTTACAAAAGATGTATCTTGAAAGGTAACACGTGATTACCCTTCAGAGTCAGTAAGTAAAGGTTTGCTTCATCTTGACTGAAAAACACTCATTTTCAGAATTAAAAGAAGCTTTATATTTTATCAATTATATCTTGAAATACTGGACAGATTTTAAATGAAATTTGATATGTACATACATTGATATAAGGCAAAACAAATAACCATTCAATAGATATAAAACATACGCATGATCGTGTGTAACACCCATTGAAGTCAGAGAGTATGAAGCAGTGTTGTAGAACAAAACAAAAATAGGGTTAATAAAGACTATGGTTCCCTCTTACAGATATACAGCCCAGTAGCATAATTTTACACTTGAAATAAAGCAGTTTATGAATTCCTGTGGCAATTAGTCCCAGTCGTTCGACAACGCTGTTTTCAGGCCCTGGATGATTCTTGGAGGGGGCGGGGGGTCAGTTGCAATGTTTTCCCCAAAGCGTCCCAGACAAGCTTCCCCGTTCTCAAGGGTTGAGATGGAATTTCTTTATGGCTATCTACGTATATACTAACGAATCCCCGGTTGAGTAAGATTATTAGTACGATGCAGGTACTCTCGTCGTCCTATTTTGAGGTTATTGCTGTTGCTCAGCAGAAATGAAGAGGCATAAATTAAACTAATTACGATTTTTATTATAAACTGTAAGATGAAGTTCAGAGTATCTTTGAAACAAAGAGTTACACAAATAAACACCTTTACTATTATCAATGGGATACCGACTGAAAAGCTAAATGTTTCTACCGTCTTATCTTGCTCCGACCCTTGCTGGATGTCAAATTTACTATCTCCCCCCCCCTCTAAGTGAGGGAGAGTGAAGTTTGTTCTCTCAGCTCAATTAACAGGAGATTAAGGAAAAGTAAGGCATTAAAAAAAGAATCAGAGTAAGCAGAGGTGGATAGCACCCTTTTGTGTTCTCGGTTCCTGGACGCCATCCTAAATGACATCAGCATTGCCATACTTAATCAAGTACTAACATTACATTGATTGACCAAATTTACGTAACAGAAAAAATAAATTTATAATATTGTTTAAATTTTAAGCTAAGTTTTAAACAATAAGTGTTCTCTCATGTCTTATTGTGAGCCACGGTAGCTCAGTCGACAAAGGCAACTTTCTCATAGCTGAGAGGTTGTGGGTTGGGATCCCGAGCCTGTCTAATATCCTCCCTTTTCGTTAAAGGTGACTAGGGAACTTAAAATAAGTTCGTGGTCACGAGTCCTCCAAGATCATAGTCACTAACTCTGGGGGTGGCAGGTTCAAAATTACGACTACCCACTTGAGCAAAGTCGTTCTTTCAATTTGCTCTTTGAAACGAAAGGCGCATCACTTTACGTTAATATGAGTAACGTATGACTAAATCGTGCTTGGTTTACCAAAGAAGCCTCAGAGACAACAACAACATATCTTACTGTGTCTATTTTACTTGAATTTTTCAACAGACTTTGTTCTTGATTTCCTATATGCTATGTTGTGAGACTACATTTTTATACTTTTATTAATCTGTCCCACAATTGGCTTAGTAATTTCGTACCTGAATAACACCAATCGACGCTGCCCATGCAACCGCGTTGCCTCTTTCAATCATCTTCAAAGGGTGCTCTCAGTGTCTTTTCTATAGTTAGTTCCTCCTTAACACTACCTTTGCTCATTCCTCTATAGACCGAAGAAGGATTATTCTGACCTTCAACTTAGAAATTAAAATACTGGAAGCTAATGTCTATAATTGGTTAGGAGATATTTGTGCCAGATTGAGGTTAAAGAAAAGCATTATTATGGAAAAGTTATTTTCACTAGTAACATAAAGTACTTGTCAATTCAGATATGCCTGTCGATTTGTCCCTACCGGAAATGGAATAGGACTGGGACAAGTGACCACAAAGAGGTCGGAAATGAGTCGGTCGTTATCAGGACCTGAACATGTGCGAATTTTATTCCCCTTCAAGAAGCGGTAGTTTAAGATCAAGAGGGGTGGAGACGCAAAATTTATGTGGCAGGCCCTCTGTGTACAGCTGTGTTTGAACTGCTGCCCTCATCTTTAAAATGTTCTGCCAACGAGTCTCAGACCAATCCCGTCTTCTAGCTCTCCCCCCCCCAAGTAGGAATGCCTGATTTTTTCAAGGGTAGAACTAGAGGATAAAGTTATTAGAAACTGAAGAGAGAAGATGCATGTAGTTTCGCTCCCAGTTCAGTTTAATACTATATGCATATAGTTCCATATAATAGAGTATAGTACTTTAAGGTTAGCTTGGTTACTTGGCTAAGCCCATCACAAGTACAGAGGTGTATGTATGATGCGACGTTACAGGGCCAATATTTAAGAGTTATTCCAAAAAACAGTATTCGAAGTTATGATCGAAATTAGATCGTTATGACAAAGTATATAAATATACCTGAAATAGGAATACTGCTTAATGTTTTTCTACACAAACTTGTCTTTTGGTTGGTAACCTACCTGATATTTGTGAGACATTTTTATACCTCTTAGTAGAAAACCAGGGATGGTGTTATTTAAAAATTGTTGATCGATGACAGAAAACAGTATTGTATTTTAGGGAAACTATTTTTTGTGTTTCGTTTTCGCTTAGACCTGTGATGTCGCAACACATATTCAAATCTGAATTTGTGGAAACTTAGTCTAATAAACTAACTAGCTTTAAAATGCTAGACATTATTATATGTGATTATTGTAACTTCACGGGATCCTCGGATAGAGTGTGTGTGTCGAAGTAGTTATGACACAACGTACAGCTTAGAAACAATAACAACGTTTATTCTTGATTAAAATGGAATATGTACAAATTTTCCAAATAGAAATCACAGGTTCAGGCAGCCTGGTGCGGACCTAAAAGTCCCAGGTTCAAGGCAAACCTTAAAAAAAAAACAATCTGTGGACAGATACCGTTGTACAGGGGTACAACTGGGCCTCCTTGAGCCCCACAAAAAGCTGGAGAAAAACTCTCAAAAAAAAAACCAACCGCAGCAAATCGAACCTCTCCTAATTCTCATTTCCTGGGGACTCTCCGGCGAAAAACTCGCGTCACCTGACATCACCTTTCGCCTCTTCCCATTGGATTTTTCTTTTCCGCGTCGTTGTCCTGGTAGCCTCTGATTGCTGCTTCGCCTCACTGTCTGACATTTCGTTGTCCCGTTCGTCCGTCCTATTCACCTCGGACATCTCAAGGCATGGTCGAAGCGACAACCCTTTGTGGTATAGTGTCAAAAACCCAGACAGAGTGTCGCCCTACCCTGGACTTTAACAAAACCCCTTTGTGAAACCAATGGGGTGTAGCGACCTCACATTATATACATATATACTTATCAGTAATAAAACTGCACTGATAGAAAAGACATGGTTCGCTTTCCTTCAGTCCCCAATAACACTCTCTTCTTGAAAGACGCACTTCACACAAGGGAGGGGGAAGAAAGAGCTATAAGACAAGAGTAATTTGAGAGCCACGGACCGAACATCTCAAAGGCGAAGACGGCATTTTCAGCACAGATGTACACAGAGGGCCGGCCCCATAAATTTTGCGGCATCAACCCATCTTAATCTCAAACAACCACTGAGGAATAGAATTCCCGCATGTCTTGGTTCTGATAACCAACGACACTTTCCTGACCATTTTGTGCTCAGTCACCACAAAGCACTACGGTCTACTATTGTGCTACAAGAGACCTAATAAGACAAGAATTGCTGCTTTAAACCGATTCCGAACGACTACGAGCAGCCTTGCCACTGCGGGATTCAAAACCATGAACTCCAATACCGAAGAGCTGCGTCTTATCTATTGGATCATCGTTCGTCTATGAGAAATAGAACAGATTATATTAATTTTCTCTTTTTGGAATAAATTAATTATATCCCCAATGGCACCTTCACTTTACCCTGAGAAGGTGTGAATGTAAACGAGTTTCGACCACTCATAGTAAAACATGTATCAACGATCATTTCAGTCGACAAATCGAACACCATCATTACTTAACCACTTCTCTTACAAATTTTTTTTAAAAAATCGCAAAAAATCATCACATTTTTTTATTTTATTAATTTTTTTAGAGGTTAAAAAAAAGCATTTACTTTTAATATTAGTTTACTATCCCGAGTTATCTCAGGCAAATGGAAAAAAAGTTAAATTTTAGTCACTGTATGATAGTTTTTGAAAAAAGGGACAACATAAAGTGATAGCTGACATTCTGTACACTGGTATCTGGTCTCTTTTCTTACTGGTTTACCTCTGAAATCTGTTTTACGGGATCACAATGTACACTGTCTCGTTGGATTTGATTTTTTTTTTCAGTAGCAAGAACAACATCTGTAAAATGCCTTGAGGTTAACCTGAGTGATAAAGGACTAATACTGGGTCTTCCTGATGTGGCAGAAAACTCATCATGATGATTTTCTGAAATTAGTTTTCTAATCAGTGGAAAACACGTAACCAGTTCCGCCAAAATGACCCCAAAACTACCAAAACTTGGCAAACTACCTATCAAAGCTTAATATTTCTTTTCATTTCTTCCAGACCGAGT
>CM063511.1:148585667-148688167 GCA_032207245.1 Pardosa pseudoannulata | reverse complement strand
ACAAGTCGAATACAAAATCTGTTTGCAGCCAGGAATCGAGTCTATCGTATCAGAGTCGTAAAATTTTCCTAAATGAGTAAAAATTATCTTACTTATGACTTCATAAACAGCACGACTTCATGTATTTATGTATACAACACTCCATACACATGAATTCATATATTATCTCTCTCTCTCTCTCTCTCTCTCATATATATATATATATATATATATATATATATATATATATATATATATATATATATATATATATATATATATATATATATATATATATATATATATATATATATATATATATATATATACATATATATATGTAATCGTCCAGGGACCGACCAGCCCCGAACTTACACTTGATGAGTTCATTTTAAATTTGCCCCTATTATTTTCCTCAGCCGGGCATGCTGGGCTGCCAAGAGTCCTCTAATCGTCTGTTCTAAATGAACACATAATCGTCATGGCCGAACGTAATCTTTATTCATCCGATCAAAATTGCACAAAATTCAGAGACGTCTGAACCAGACGGTGTCAGAACGCTCTCTCTCTAAGTAATGCCAACCTTCTGCTAGAGACGACCAAAATCCGTGTGTGGTTTACTGACGTGAGAAAAAATGCTGAGGCACGTGTTATTTGCTTATAGAAAGTAACCTTTGACTAGAGCCATCTGCAAAAGTGTGGCGTTCCAGAATTATATTATATTATACCTGATCATTACAGATTTTTCCTGAGAGAGTTATAACTTCCTAATTAAAAATGCCAGCTATATCATTTTCTGTTTTGGGAATCATACAAAGAATTTCGGTGTTCAACTAAAGGAATGAAAACTTCCTCGTTCAATTTAAGTGGCTGGGAAAATATGATTAATATAGAGAGAAGAAATTAAGATCTAGAATAATGAATGGGGAAAAGGGATAATTTTTGATAGACTTAGGGCTTAGATCCTCTTGCTTTCCCCTATTATTAACACACACACACCTATATATATACTATTGCTACAGTTTAAGCCCTCCGAGAAGGGGTATATATATATATATATATATATATATATATAGCGGACAATTTATATATATTATATAACAAACACATGAGATGCACACTATCGGAGGCAGATTTTTCTAGAGATTTTCCCACAGATGTAGACAGAGGTGTAAAGGTCTTTTACATATAATTTCATGTGTGACCCTGTGTGTGTGTGTGTCCCTATGATGAAGTGGGAAGATTCTCAGGGGTTTTCAAATCTGAAGTCAAGGTCTTTAGCTTAAAATGTCATTTTTATGGCCAGGACTGCAACCACCCATCGAGAAGTCCGTTTTTACACACACACACACTATATCTGACCACTATTGCTATATATATATATATATATATGACCATATTATAAATATACATTGTCCTAGCGGACAATATATATATATATATAACAAAACATATATACACTGTCGGAGGCATATTTTTCTATATATTTTCCCACAGATGTTGACCCAGATATAAGACATATATATATATAGTTATATATCTTAGCTGACCCTTCAGTTTGTCTTGTCCCTACGATGAAGTGGGAACCCGTTCTCCAACGTTATCTTAATAAAGGTCTTTAGCTTAAAACGGTGTCATTTTTATGGCCATGACTGCAACCACCCATCGAAAAGTCCGTCACACACACACACACACACACACACACACATATATATATATATATGTGTGTATATATATATGTATATATATATATACATATATATATATATACACATACCTATATATCCATACATATATATATATATATATATATATATATATATATATATATATATATATATAGTTATATATATATATATATATATATATATATATACATATATGTATATATATATATATATAATATACACATATGCATACGTGTGTGTGTGTGTATATATATATACATACATATATATATACATATATATATACATATATATATATATATATATATATATATATATATATATATATATATATATATATATATATATATATATATACGTATATATATACATATATATATATATATATATATATATATATATATATGTATGATGTATGTATGTGTGTATATATATAATATGGAAGTTCCATATGTTGAATTATGCATAAAAATGTTTGTAAAACAGAGAATATTATCAGAAAATGGGAAACGGGTTTTAAAAAAACATAGTCGTATGAGACAAATAAAGGAATCCAAATAATAGACATTTTCCGCCTATAGTACTAACTCCTCAAAAATTCGCGGGTGGGGGGACAATAAAAAAGAATTGGACAGATAAAAAATAACGAGAATCACCATAATATAGGGAAACATTTGAGAGATTCTGCCAGAAATTAAAAAGATGGAAATAAAGAGCGTGCCCCTTTTTTGATTGAGTGCCTAGAGTATGCTATAGCCTACAGTCATTCTTGTACGTATGTACACACAACTAGGCATGAATGCAGGGAGTTAAGGTAATATCAGATTCCTACTATATATACTTTGAATTAGAAAAAATACCGTAAGTTCAGTAACACTCTGACCCAGCCTAATCCATTCAGAACTGTGAAGATGTAGTGATATACACCCTTTTGTAATTGATCATCATATAAACTGCAAAGGAACCTTCTTCAAATCTTGCTTGTTTTTATAGTTATTAAAAATATTAATCATAGTATTAGTTATCTTGGAGTAGTTTGTGATATTTTCAAATTTATTTTATTTAATGTCTTTTAGAATAGGAAAGATGAAATAATAATTACAATAATAAAATAAAAATGTCACCGATAATAAATATTACACTTTTATGTATTCTCTTATTTTATAAACGTGAAGAAAGTATGAAATTAATTTTTTATAGAAGTAATCAACTTCGAATTTCTAAACCTCCTAATATCTTTACATTCAATATTCAATATTCGCATTCTTTAAAAAAATTAAAAGTACTTCCTATACTCAGATGCAAAATATTCATAAGTTTAATGCTAGCTAATTTTATTCTCACAGGTTATTGATATGAACCATTTTGAAAAATCAATTCCCAGAATTGATATTGAGATATATCTTTAATTAAAATTTTCAGCCGTCAGTCGAAGTCAACTCTTAGCTGAAACACTGCTAAAACTTTGGTATACTGGCGACATCTTTTGATGATAAATGATATTAAACATGTGACTTATAATACCGGAAGATAAATTCACTAAAGGAGTTTAGTTTTTAATGCATTGAATGCTTTATTAAAAATCCAAAAGTAAGTAAGAATCACGTTTATCTAATATCGAAGAATTTGTTTTTATGCGTACACGTTGAGATTAAAATAATAGATAAATGTAACTTTTAGCAAAATTCTAAGAAAACATCTTGTATTATTTTAATCTGCTTCCAATTATCCTTTTCAAAATTAAATATCCTTAAATTGTCTTAAAATAATATTGCGAAACACTCTGATTAATAAATTAAATATGACTTAGTTTAATACAAAGTAAAAGGTAGTGTCCGCAAATAATATCATACAATTATATACAATAGAACACAAAATTCAAAATTAAACACAAGTACTTTTCCCTTAAAAACAAAAATAATTCATCAACACACACACACACACACACACACACACACACACACATATATATATATATATATATATAATATATATATATATATATATAAATCACTTAAGATGAAAAACGGTAAAAATGCACTAAAAAAAATTAAAGATTTGTTTGAGATTTTAGTTATACTGCTTGCAAATAGATGGCGATATTAGTTTAAAATCTCTGCAGTTGGGATTCCAGTGAATAGTTTTTTACATTTACAAAACAGATTTTTTTTTCCATCTACCTTTTTTTGTGATTGTATATTGTATTATCACCAGAATCAAATCTTTGTGCAACATTTCAGATCTCTAGCTATTCGGAAAAGTAGTTAAATATTGATTTCAATATATCAACTTACACACAAGTGAAGTTAAGTAAAAGACATTAAAAAGAAGAAGGAGAAGAGCGATTTTCCTAGAGCAAAAGTGTTTGGACCTCTGACCAATGTCGGCTGGATCTGTCGAACATTTCCCCTAAAGTCAAGTTACCTTACAGGTACTGGTGTGGTGAAGGTCCTCAGCTATCCCACATAACCTGGGAATAGCCTTAGTTTGGAGCACTACGATCTATTGTTTTGCTCACAAGAACTAATGAGAGCAGAAACTACTGATTAAAATCTATTCTGAACGGGTATGGACCAGCAGTGGTATTCGAAGATTAACGTTCTACCATTAGGTCATCGTTCAGCAGGAGAATAGCCTTGAGAATGGGCCCAGAAATTGACGGTAGATACAGTTCAATTTAAAACGTAGTATAGTGTGTTAGTACTTTGGTCAGTACATCTCTGCCATAGCAGTGATGAATAGTAAGAAGAGAACTTTCAAATGTAATTTGACTTTTCATTAGGAAAAAATATATATATTTCTATGGAATAAAAGTAAAAATTAATAGAATTTATATTCTTCATTTTTTTTTCAAATGGGAATACCTATTTACACGGATGGCAACAGGATATAAATATATTGCCTTTGTAAAGAACTACTACTTCGACTACTCTCATAGAATGTGTGCTAAGTAGAGTTGTGAGCAATGAAAAAAACCCAGGAAAACACCAGATATTTTGGGAAGGGAATTTTGAAAATTTCCAAAACATGGGAATTTTGAAGTATTTTATTTACGTTTATCCTAATCGCACAAGACAATTTTTACATTTCATAAATGATTTGATTTTAATAGTTAACTGGCAACTGTAATGAATAAACGTGTAACGAAGCCAAACAGCCAAAAAATTTAATAATTGGGATTAAGTAACTATATTTGGCAAAATATCATGTTTAGCATGAAAGTATTAGTATATTTTTCCTTTGAGAAATATCCAATATTTTTATTATTACATAAATATTAAGCAATAATCTCTAGTGTCACAAAACCCATAAATCATTACTTTTCTTGGATAACATCTCTCTCTCAATATATAGCTATATATATATATATATATATATATATATATATATATATATATATATATATATATATATCATGTGTGTGTGTGTGTGTGTAGAAATTGGACACACAATGCAACATTGTCATTTGATTACACCTTTAAATGATATATGCATTACAAAAAATAATAAACTGATATTTTAAATTTAATGATTTAATTTTTATATTATAAAAGGAGAGGAAAAAGTTTAACATAATGCAATTTACATAATAAATAATGATAAAAAATAATGTATATAATTATTATATTAACAATTAAAATTGAAGCAACCAGTTATGTGTTTGATAAGACTAACTGGGTAGTTAATCACATAAGTACTACTATAAAATCTTTTAAATGCTATTATTTCTTATATATATATATATATATATATATATATATATATATATATATATATATATATATATATATATATATATATATATATATATATATATATATATGTATATATATATATATATATATATATATATATATATGTATATATATATATATATATATATATATATATATATATATATATATATATATATATATATATATATATATATATATTGCCAAAAGTAAAAAAAAAAGAAATCTCTTAGAAATAATATGCTAGTTCTTAAATAGCCACTGCTGAAAAAATAAATGTAAACATTGTTAAAATTATTTCTTCTTAAAGTTCCCAAAATTCCAGGTTTATTCCCAAAAATTCCCAGGGTTTATTACCATCTCTTCAAAATTCCAGGTTTTTTACATCTCTAGTGCTAAGTTCTGGGTTGTGTTCGTGAGTTGTTCGGCTTGATATGAATTTATTAAATTGTGTTTCATTAAAATGTTCTAAAAGTGTACTTTTGGAGTTTTGTGTTTGACTGGTGAATGTTATGCTGTGCAACGCATCTACCAAGAATAGGGAAAACAGATTATTCACGATACCATTTTTAATTATATTGACTTTTAGCTTATAAAAACTAAGGAAAACAAATCAACGTCTAAATTATGGTGCCATGAATCCTATTCACTATTTTACTGTTAATGTTTTAATGAACAGCAATCTGTGGTGGGAGATTTTAAACAAAGAACATTAAATATTTATAATGAAGTAGTACGTGTAACCCCACTTTATAAAGCGGTTTTTTTTTAAACGTAATTCGAAAAAATTAAAGGTAACTGTGTATTTGTAAACCTACTACCTTTTGACGCAAGCAGCTTGGAAATCGACGGTTGTAATATAACTGATATTTTCTTATTTGTATGACATGATATCAGGTTTTTTATGGTTGACAATAAGCTTGGCCAATGTGTTATGATAATATTTATCAATATGCAGCCATGGACTCGGCGCATGCTGCATAGTGCAATTATTATTAATGTTAATATATATAACTAAGATGATTTAAATAAAGTTCATATTATAAAGTTCATATGTAGTTTATATCGTTTATGCATATCAGTAGAAGATATAACAAAGGTTGGTAAATGATGAAATACTCTTATTTCTAGCTTTCAGAACAAAAATCTTCGAATCATGTGATCTCAAAAGTTAAAGGATTCTTAATTAAAGTTACAATTCAGAAACTGCCCCCCTCCCCCGCAGACAAATATTCTGGACACTCACTGCTTCCTAGGAAACGTTCTGGCTTTCAATTCGGCTGATTGATGTTTTTATCTGAGGATTACAGAGATAACACCATGTATCATTCCCAGTCACAGTGTTTTTCAAAAATAGTTGTCTGCATCCGCCATTACAGTAAATATAGTCATCAACACCTGAGTTACTTTCTACTCGAAAGATAATAGATTCGGAACCATGTGCAAACAAACATGATGCATGTTCATAGAATCAAGAAGGTGAACAGTTTTATGTGATAAATGCATTTCAGGTGCGATACCATCGATCGTTAGTCATCTTTCAGGGTCAAGATCAAAGTATTGGTTTATTACGGAGTGCCTAGCAGTGAAAAATTCACTACTTCAACCTCTGAACGAAAAAGTTCAAAAAATAATTTGGATCATCAATGCACTGCAGCCAATCGTGAATTTAGAATGTTCACAGCCACAGCAACTTCCGAATCAAATGATTGGAAATTCTACAAGGTTTTTAGGTTTATTCTCATATCAAAGCTAGTGAGAAAACAACGTGCTGTTTAATTAAGTGGTTAATTCGACTATTTTTTGACTTTGACTCGTAACAACGGCAAGTTTAATAACCAACATTCGGCAAGAGAAAGAGCAATTCGTTGGCGGCATCTATTAGCACCAGGGAGAACTAAAAGCTCAATCAGAAAAATTAAACATAGATACAAAACAGTAAAACACGGTTCGCAAAAAATTATCTTCTGGTACAATATTAAACAAATAGTAACAAAAAGATATTTTCATTTTATTTTATAAAATTTGTCATCGTCTGTCAATGTTTTTATCAGTGGTGGATATAGAAGGCTGTTATTTAACCCGTTCTTAGTTGGCATCGTATGTCATACATTTGGTATATTCGTGTCCAGTGGCGTACGCAGAATTTTTTTTCAGGGGGGAGGGGTTCATAACTCTAAAAAATAATAGCCCGCATAATTTTCACTAAAATTTTTATTTTTGCCATTCTATCTGAGCTCAAGGGGTGGGGTGGGGTTTAATCCCCTAAATTCTCCCCTTGTTTAAGCCCCTTTTCGTGTCCGTACGATCGATGTCACATGTCATGCGACGAAAAAAAAATTTTTTTTAAGTAGACAATCGCTATTGACACTTTTCATAATATTGCGCTACTGTTTTCTGTATTTAAAAAGATAAGAGTATTTACAAGGTACTTTTGTAAGCGATATGATGTGAAACTTTGCGCTGGGCCATGTTTATGAATTTTACACATACATGGGGGATATCTGTTAGAACTTATACGAAATAAACAATTTAATATTTTACCAATATTCACAACTAAAGTATTTTTCTTTTCTTGGTTAAGATTGCAAGCAAATAAGTATTAAATTATTTCAAAGGGCCTTTTATGTTCCCGAGATAAAAAAACTTTGTAAAGCTATTTTCTCGGTAAAATTATAGAATCCTTTTCCCAAATATTTTTAAGTATTTTTAATAATTCTTTTCATACAGATATTTATCTTAGGTACCTCAAAGCAATATATTTAATAAATATAATATCAGAAAGTATTTTTTTTTATTTAAAACTTGGGATCACTATACAAAAATATTGAGATTGATGAAGAGGATATCACACATAAAAACTCCAGTACTTCAAGAAAAAGATCAAGGTCAAAGTAATTGGGTTTAACGGAGTACCTAGCGAAGTGTAAGGTATCCGAACGTAAGCAGAACAAAACATAAATTTAGGACTCTAGACAAAAAGTGATCCAAACAAAAATTTAATACACTCCAGCTCACAAGGAAGCGAGGAGGTGAGGACGTTCTCATAAAAAATTATGAGTAAACAACGCGTTGTCTAATTAGGGGATAATTAGACTGGAACCTTGACAATGACCATTAGGTATGGTTAACAGCAATGCATGGATTCAACAACATGAAGCTCAGAAATAATAATAAAAAAAAGTAGTACAATAATAATAATAGGGACAGTATAAAAGTTGCAACTTGGTACAGCAATTAAAAATAAACAAAAAGTGACAACACTAACAAAAAGATATATTTTTGAGTTTTATAAAATTTTAAAATTTTTATTAACCCTTTTATCAGTTTTTTATATTTTTATAAACATAAAACAAGACAAAACATTACGCAAAGTAAAAATAAACGACAGCAAAGTAGCGGAATGATACGATACCCAAAATATTGGAAAATGAAAAATTAATAGAAAAATAGCCAAAAGGTACAGAAAACGGTACTTGACTATAAAAAAAACAGCAAAAACAAAAATTTAGGCAAAAAGCCTTAAAAACGAAATCTTAATTCAAAGAAAAACTGCTTACTGACAAAAATATTTTGCTTTTCTTTCACTTCAGGTTAAAACATATATTACTTTTCTTTCATTAAAAAATGCTATTTTGTTTGGTCTTAGAAATTCAAAAACAGATCCGACAGAAAAAGGGTAAACCACCACGATATTTTATCACAATTACTTAATTTTAAATTCCAATTATATTCTATTATAATTTTTTGCACTTCTATGCCTAAAATACAGCCCTCTCTGTCATTTGGCGAAATTTTCTCTTTACTCCAGTTAGTGACTACTCATGCAATGTGTAAACTTTCGGCTAAATGCAGCTTGCATGCAAACTAATTATTCATTTGTACAAATCTCATATTTCATCAGTCATTTCACATTAATAAACATATTATAATCCATAATTATGAGTCTGAGTATAGAAAGTCATGTTACCATCATATGTGTGTGTAATAATAAAATTCTATTAAATTTAAATCCTAACTTAGATGTTTTCTGTTTTTCACTAAAAATCTAGATTCCCTATTGATAAATTCTAGAGAACATTTTTCATAATAATGGATGCGAACACTCATTTGCTGGCACCTTGAATTTAGAATCGCAGCCCCGTTGATTCATTTTCCCTCGCATTGTAGAGGTACTATATCTTCTAGAACAGGCATGCCCAACCCGCGGCCCATTTAAAAACTTTTTGCGTCCCAATTGAAGTTTTCAACTGTCTATATAGTTTTAGTCATTTTGACTATATACAGTTGAAACATAGAATTTTAGTTGTTAATGTGCACAAGTGTTAAATATGTCTCATGTGATGACAGTATTTGTCAAGGTAATTCAATTAAAAACAATTCATTGAGGCATCGCCAATTTCAAGAATATCTTAGTGAAATCGAATCTGAATACGGCAATCTCATTTATTATACTAAAATTCGGTGGTTAAGTCGCGGAAATTGCTTGTTTCGATTTTGGAAATTAAGAGAAGAAATTAAAACTTTCATAAACAATATTGGTCGTGATATAAGTGAACTTCCGGATGATCAATGGCTTCTAGATTTATGTTTTCTAACAGATATAACAATGAAACTGAATGAACCAAATCAGAAGTTACAAGGTGAAAATAAGTTGATTACTGATTGTTATCAAGATATAAAATCCTTTGTAACAAAGCTTCAACTTTGTGAAAATCAATTACGGTCAAATAATTTGATTCATTTCCCATTAATAAATGACTATAAAAGTGCCATAAAAACTTCTTCAAATATTCTACTGAAATCGCAAAATTACTTAAAGAATTCAATACTAGATTCTCATACATGCAAAAGTTTGAGGAAATCTTTAAAATATTCTCAGCTCCATTTAATGTAGAGGTTGAATCAGCGCCTCCAAATTTACAAATGGAGCAAATAGAATTGCAATTATACATTAAGCTAAAATGCCTCTACGGAGGGAATAAGATTGAGTATTATCAAAAATATATCGCTGAAGATAAATTTCAAAATTTAAGACGATTGGCAATGTGCATTATATCAGCATTTGGAACTACTTATCGTTGCGATTCATTTTTTTCCAAATTAAACCTGGTAAAAACAAAGTGTCGTAGCAGGTTGCTTGATAAAAAAACATGGCCAGTCAGCTACGATGCGCTTCGACTACATTATCCGTTGATATTAACAAAATCTGTAGTAAAATACAAAAACAAATCTCACAATAATTTTAAAATAGTACATGTGGTAGTGCTTGTGAATAAACTACAATATATATTTATAGTATAAATAAAATAATAATATTTTAACCATCATGATTAGGGAGGAAGGTAAGGTGTTGGGGGTGATTATAAATACAGTATAGTTAACGTTTATTGTCGTTGTAGTTATGATATATGTATAACACAACTTTTATGTACAGTCACATCTGGCAATGTAAAAATGCATATTTTGAATATTGCAAGATAATAAAATATTTTGAATAATTTCTTCTTTTATTTTTATACGTGCGGCCCACCTCAGTTCAGTAAACTGTTTTTTTCTCCCACCAACCGATTTGGGTTCGGCACCCATGTTCTAGAATAAACTAGAAGTAATTAAAAAGACGTGATTGGTTACCGGAAAGGCATCATTCCTGGAGCCACACCTATCCAATAGCTAGTAAAAGGACTGACACACATATTTCGTGACTCTTTCCTATCTCTCTCTCTCTCTCTCTATATATATATATATATATATATATATATATACACACACACATATATATATATATATATATGTGTGTGTGTGTGTGTATGTATATGTATATGCTTATATATATATATATATGTATATATGTATATATATATATGTGTATATATATGTATATATATGTATATATGTATGTATATATGTATATATATATGTATATATATATATATATGTATATATATATGTATATATATGTATATATGTATGTATATGTATATATATATGTATGTATATATATATATATATGTATATATGTATGTATATATGTATATATATGTATATATATATATATATGTATGTATATATGTATATATGTATGTATATATATATATATACACACATACATATATACATATATACATATATATACATATATACATACATATATATATGTATATATATGTATGTATATATATATATATGTATATATATATATATGTGTGTGTGTGTGTGTGTGTATCAAGTAATAAAAATTTAATTGATGACATTCCATGCATTCTTAATTTGGAAGGTTCTATTTATTTACCTGTATATAGAAAGACTTTGAAAAAATTATTTATATAGCTATATAAATATTTTATTTCGAAATAAAATGTGCTTAAAAATTTTAAATAAGTTTCTCCAATGACGCTAAAGTATTTTCAATATAACCACTTATACCAATTACCTTATGAAAAATTAAAAATTTTTTCTTCTTTCATAACTCTTACTCCACTGATAGTCGCTTATTTGTCACAAAATGTGTACAATAATCATTAAATTTTTTATGGATATTACTATGATGTAATAGGTAATCTATCACCCTAATTAGCACTTTCATAGATGGCGTCACTGAGATCAGTTGTTCTTAGCTGCACTATTTTTTCCGACTTTCGAATATGATAGTGACCGATCAATCAAGCGTTCAGTTTCTCTCTCAACCCGACATTAATTACTTTCATTGCAGGTTTGCCTTCCTGTCTAACTGTGTGGTGATGAATCGGAAGATACAGGGGAAAATAACAAAGATAAGGAATACGAAAGTCTGAGATGTTCTTGTGAATCAGAAAGAAAAGAAAGACGCATTTTATACGTTTGAAGAAACTATCAGTCCTCACAACAGAAAACCGTCTTTATCTGAGATGTGAGATAATGATACTTTGGAAAATCTCTCATATATTAAAAAGATGAAAACACTGTTTAAACATTTCAAAATTTCTATGAGTTTTTTCCTCTTAATTCCTAAAATATACATCAATAGCTTTCGAAAATTATAAAAAGATGTAGTTTACCAACAGCAATATAATAATGCAAATTATATTTTAAGAGATTGAATTCACAACCAGATGTGAGTTTGTAAAGGAAACACTCTCTTATTGCACATGCGCAAAATATACTCTTGCCACGGAAATATATAATTTTGTTGCCAATACTACATTGTTTATAAGTTTCTTTGAGAGACGAAAGTGTGTCATAAAAGCTGCTCATACATAACGTGACCAGACGTCCCGTTTTGAACGGGACTGTCCCTTTTTACAATTAGTCCCGGTGTCCCCGAAATGGACTATGGAGCTCAAAATTGTCCCGTTTTCGGAAACCGCGTGAAAATTTGAAAAGCAGACTAACGGTCACCGCCCTGCTTTTCTATTGTAATTGAATATATTTTATGTTTGCCTGCTACAAATGCTCCAATAGAAAGAGTATTGTCTATTATGAACAAATTGTGGACATCTGAGAAAATCCAGCTACAAATTTCAGTTCTAAAGGCGATGTTGATAATTAAGGTGAATAGAAAAAAACGTGCCAAGAGTTTCATTCTTACTTGAAATCGTCACCAGCTATGTTAAAACAAATTTGTTCTTCTGATAAATATAAATATAACTAAACATTTTGAGTACCTATATTTTGTAATTCTTAACGTTTAAGCCAACTAACTTTTTCTGAATAAATAACTTTAAAAAAAGTGTTGTTTTTTCATTGACTACCTATGATTTGACCTATATAAACCAATGTCCCGTTTTAAGTCAAAAAATAAATGGCCACTTTACGCATACAGTAATTTCACGCAACGTCACTAACTACTTTAATACCCTTCCCATTCATTTCCATGTGTATGATAGCCAGTAGGCAACAAAATATGTTGCTCTTCCGTTTGAAACGGAAGCCAGAATCTCATGAGTTGAAATGTGCCTTGCTGCGTGAAATTGCCTTATTAGCCAGCAAATTTTTCGCAGTCGAATTTCATCAGTTATAGGAAGTGGTGTGTACGCCGGCCTCCACTGATTATGTCATATATCTCGCTTGTTGCCAAGCATAACGTGAATAGCATTTTATTTCCTGTCTTTAAATGTTTTTAAAATTAATAACCAACGAGCCCGTACAACTAAAACAATAATAATAATAATAAAGCTAAGGGAACCCATTGTGGCTCATGACCCACCAGTTGAGAACATTGTGCTTGTTAAAGGGGACTTCTGTGATGTGACTGTTCTAGTTAATAGCAAAATTTTACATAGAATGTGACTGCTGAATAAAATAGTTAATGGGGGCAGATAAGTCCCCACTTGCATTTATACAACAAATTGTAATTGCTGTCTACAAAATAATCAGAATGGCTATGCAAAACAAAAACACAGTTTATTTATTTTCCGAGAGATTTGGGGTATCATAGGTGGCATAGAAAGTTTTTAATAAATCAATCCCGCAGTGACCACGACTTAAAATAGAAGCAAGGCTTTCTGAGTTAAATAAAAAAACATTTTTATCCACTAAATCCTGATATTAGAGCGTGCAGTGTTGCAACACAGGCGTTACATTAACGTATAAGCAACTTTACTATTGTTCCTCGGTAAGGGAATCAGCTTACATGTCAGTCCATTGTAATGCCTACGATTTTAAAACAACCCTTTTGACAAATTAATGGATTTAAAGGTAGTATGTTTGAGTAAAATGTGTGAATTTTTGCTAGATGAATTTCTGATCTCAGAGTCTGAAAATAAAACAAATCTCATGAGTAAACAGCAAGTTCATTCTTTGTTGTATACTTCCCGTGTTCTTTACATCACATTAGATATTAGATGGTGAAGTATGGGATGTTACTGTAGAGTGCTTAACAGGGCGGAACAATGTTCTTCTTAACAGTTTTCTGATCACTACACCTTTCCTTTTATATGTGTCTTCAATTGCATTTGTATGGCTACTTACTATTTACTATTGGTGATTTATTTTAGCCTCTAATCGTTAGTGACTTAGATTTGAGAAGAAGTGACTTTCTGTTGACCTTTGAAATTTTGATAATGCCGTTTGAAACATCATCTATGATTTTGAGATGGTACTAAAAAGAGCTTGGAATCTGGTGACAATATTCCTCAAACTTGAATATTTTTTAAAGTTTCCAATCATTCTACGACATGTAATGCCAACATAAGTTTTCCAGCGAACTGCGAAACTGAAAGAATTTTAATGCTATCATTAACACTATTAACCCTTTGAAGAACATGATTACAAATTCTTTGGTATTTAATGCAATTAGGTTATAAATTTTATCTATGCACCTTATAAATTTTGAGATATATGAAAAAATTATTTTTACATTCTTTTTTTTTTTTGTGGGGGGGGGGCGAGATTTAGAGAGGTTGATTTAACTGTGAAACGCTCCCCTTGTGCAGCAGGAAAATATTTCTTTATTAAAACTTTAAATAAATTTGGAGAGCAATGAATAGTTACCCTTAAAATAAGGTAATTAATAAATAGGTAAACAATGTATAAGTAATGTTTTGGGTAAGTATTTTCATATGAGATCATGATGAAAATCGAACTCTTGATTCTTCCATGTAAAGCAAATTCAAAAATATATATTTCAAAGAGAAATAAATTAATTGTAATGATACCATCTATTTATAGTTTAAAGTGTACAAAACAAAGAAAAAAATTAATGTTTTTAAAACAGGGAAAAAGTATTAACAGGTGGTTTCGCTGCGAAACCACTGTCCTTAAAAGGGTTAAAAGATTTAGACAAAGATCCAGACTTTGCTGGTTATTTCTGTTGAATATTTTCATTTATTATCTAACATTACTGTTAAGAAAATTTGAATACCAACCGATTTATCGATTTCTCTAATGTATACATCACTACATGTAATTTCTTTGACTTTCAAGTCATGGCTTTTAAACATAATGATTATACTATTACTTTGCAAGACAGTTTACTGACTTTTGCATAAGTACATTTGAAAGTGTTTAAACCCAGAAGTCTGATTGATATGGGCTTGTTAGAACTCCTTACCTTGTATTGAGTTTATGAAGCTCCGCAGGGATTTCTTCCAAATTTGATTATCCTCGGGAAGGGGAATTTTTGTTCCTGATTCTTTACTTTTTCTAACCTGCCAACCTTCCAGTGAGAGGACTTCCGAACACGCATATTTATCATGCACGTTCCCTATCCATGGAAACTGGAAAAATTCGATTGTTGTCCCTACTTCAAAATCCTCTAAAGAACATTCTTTTCAAATAACTATTGTTCTATGAGCTTTCTTAACACAATTTCTCAAAATCCCTTAAAAATCCTAAACTGATGAAGTTAACAAACATTTGGATAGTTACATAATTATTCCCTATCTATTCGGCTTTCTCATAAACCTCGCTACATCACATCGAGTTAAAAGGATTACTGAATCTCTCACTAAAGCTAGAATTAATAAAGATTCCACCCATTGTAACCATATCCTAGTATATTACTCGGGCTTTCGAAAAAATCTAAATCCATGTCCTGATTTATAAACTACTAAATTACAACTTCCCTGTCCATCCCTTTAAACTTTTTAACTTATACCACAAAGACAGAACTTTTCAAGCTAAAATTTATAATATCTTTTTCTTCTAAATTCCTCATTCTTAGCATTGTCACTCAAGGTTCAGTTCTCGGCCTAATTTTTTTTAAAAAATATACATTAATGATATCCCCATCCATCTAACTAAAAAAATGATATTTATGCTGACACAACCGCAATTTTCTCCACAAATTGAAAGTACAAACTGTAACTGCCGCTTTGTAGCATTAAATTTTTAACAGATGGAAATTATGATAAACACCTATAAATTCAAATATGTTTATTTCATAACGAATAATATCTTACATTAACTACAATATCAACATCATTAACACTTTTATCTAGGATACTGTTAAATACTTATAAGTTCTTCTTCTTCTTTCAAGGTACTAAAGCCTGTTACAGACCAAGGCCGCTCCTAATAGTTGTTTCTATCTTATTCTATTTATAACATCCTTTGTTTACCTCCACATTTCAATTATGCATACAAAACTTTCATTGGCTTCTGAGATTGCTTTCTAATTTCTCAGATTATTAAAATTCACCATTCCTGATCGAGTCTCCTCGGTGAACGGATATCTGTGTGTCTCTGTCTCTAAACTTTTTCCTCATGAGTTACTTTGTGTTTATGTATTTACGAATCCATTTTTATCTACCCTTCCACATCATTTAGTTATTAATTTCTCTTCCTTAATGCTATTACATGCTCACTGAAAAAATTCTCAGGATTAAAAACCCATAGAATTCTGTTGATAAATATCCGAAAAGTCCTAAAGAGTATTAGGGAGATGTTTCTTGTGGATGTAGTAGCACCCAGAGTAGCACCTGTCATTTAATTTATTTTATTTTAAAAACAAAACATTGCGCATTTTTGTGAACTATAACCCAAAACCTAAGTTAAAGCCTGATCTTTAACTATAAGGCGATTTCACGCAGTAGGGCAAATCTCAGTTTATGACAATTCTGGTTTTAGTTTCAAACGGAAAGGAAGTTTATTGTTTGTCTATTGGCTGTTGTAAACTTAAAAATGAATGGGAAGGGCATTCTAGTAGTTCGTGATGTTGCGAAAAATTGCTCTATAGCTAGTTGGTGCTAATTTGCAAGTTACTGTACCATAATAGGAATCTGTTTTAAGTGAATGTGATATTATTATGCTTAAAGGTGAAATCTAAACTTTTGCTTTCAGTTATGTAAAAGTCATTCGCTAATTATTGCTTTACAATGTGTGTTTGATTTTCCATATTTAGTTATTGTCACTTCCATTTTTAAAATTGTGTATTTTAATGGGGAAAGATCAATAAGCACTTGTGCTCCAAGGAATTTAACGTAAAATATGCCAAATGTCCTCAATGAATTTATTTGTTTTATGGAGATATGACTTCTCTCGTAATTTAAATAAGCATCTGTGAGACAGATTTATCTGAACGAGAATGTGTATTCATTAATTTTGGTCTATTTTTAAAGTAGTTCTATGTTTCATTATCTAATCTGAAATATCATAGGTATTTGAAACACTGTTAAACTCTATATGTATGTAATGAGACGGACTTCTCGATGGGGGGTTGCAGTCATGGCCATAAAAATGATACCGTTTCAGCTAAAGACCTTTATTAAAATAACGTTGAAGGACGGGTTCCCACTTCATCATAGGGACAGGACAAACTGAAGGGTCAGCTAGCATGAAGTTCTATGTACAAGACACGTAACACCTGGGTCAACATCTGTGGGAAAATATCTAGAAAAATCTGTCTCCGGTAGCATGTATTTCCTTTTTATTTGGAAATTTTCTAAATTGTCCGCTAGAGCCATGTAGGTTTAATTGGGCAGGCCCCTTCTCTGAGGGCGTAACCTGTAGCCCCAGTGGTCAATTTAGGTTACGAGTTAAAAAGGGGAATGGAAAATGACGCGGGAATTTTTACCCTTGATTTAAGTTTTGAAAACCCCTGAGAATTTTCCTTACATGTATATCATAGTTATTTCAAAGGTTAATAATAAAGGAAAGTCATAGATATAAAAAATTTCACTTGAACTAGATAAATAAAATTTGTGAATATCTTTAATATGTGGGGTTCATTTAAAAAGGTTAAGGGAATTTTAAATTTTGAATCTTTTCATGACCACTAAAATTATAATATGGTTTAATTTTTTACATTTCGTTCTTATAGTTCAAGAGTTTCCATTTCGTTGTTATAAAAAATAAAAGCAAAAATAGCCTCATGTCACTTTCCGTATTAAAATCACTTGATTGGCTAATCCTCAGGAACTAGGTAATCAGGATTCTTCACTTTCTGCATCTTCTACTTTCACGTTGGCAGTGGAGTGGTTGCACCTGGATACCTGCTGGTTTACATACGTATACAAGTCAAAATCTGAGAAAAATGGGTCTTAAAAGAAGGACCGGTACAAAAAATCCACCAATTTTTAGTAGTGAATTTTTTATCCAAAATCATGCAGACATTATATCCTGCTTTGCTATGGTTTTTGTGATCGGACTTCTATTTCAGGTAAGTGATATTTCAGAATAAATTTTTACTTGCTATACTGACCTGAATTATAAGCGCTTGACGTGTACGCTGTCATCTGTCGCGATCACTATAATTTTAAAAAATAACAAGTTATATTAATGTTTAAGAGTACTTATCTGATAATTACAATCAACTGTAGTTATCCACTCTATATTTAGCTTAAATCACGTATGGAAGTTTACGTGGCATTTAACCATATTGTGCTGATCTTATAGTTTTATTTCGATGTACTACACAAATGATCAGAGTTGATTCTGATTATGCTAACAAAAATAGAATTATTCTTCTAAAATCTTAAAATTTTTTTTTCGAGCTTAATCGCCTACCTTTACGAATGAGGTGTTTGTACGTTCCCTGTTCACAAATCGACTTTCTTCATATTCATTGTTCAGTAGGAAGTTTAATTCCAGGCCATTTTCGCATAAACAATATAACAATGAATTAAAGTTTGTTTAATTTTTAAAATAAACGAATGAGAATTTATCAGTTTTTGTTTTAAGCGTCAGTTGTTGCATTAGGGATACATGAGCATAATTAATTTTTTTTTCTTCCAAAATATACATTTTAAATATAGAAGAATGGTTTTTCAAAAAGAAGACAATAAAATATGTGATTAAATGATGTTAAAGTAACTAATTTTTCTTTTTAATACTGAAAATTCTGTCAAGATTTGCTATTGCGAAAGTTACATATTTTAGGCATTTTTTTATTATATGAAAAAAAATGAAACATTCTTGAACTTTGAAATACAATATTTATTGTATGTATTGCACTTTATGTCACTCATACAGTTTTGATATATTTCCAGGTATCAGCACCATTAGCATCAGTTTTTGTTGTAATGCACCACAATGTGACAGAAGGTTGGTTTATTTTATGAATTGTTATTGTTAAACTGTCATATTTAATTTGCTCAGTTAAGAGTACTCATTACAATTTAAATAGCTATTTTTCTATTTAAATAAATTATATTATTAAAAAATAGTCTTACAGATTTGTAAATGAAATATTTAAAATTTGTAGTGTCATAAAAATTAGACAAGAAATTTATAACTTCTGTTAGAAAATATGGTTAGATAATTAGTTATACAATAATTAAGTTTCTATTAATTATTGAGTTTGAAAGTTAAGTAGAAATAGGAATTTCTACTTAATTTGTATGTTCATTATGGTAAATTTCTTTTATATAAGTGTCTTCATATTCATTAAATAAACAAGAAAATTCATTACTTGTAATATATAGAGTAAATAAAATAGATGTCTTTTTTAAATATACAATGCAGAAAGATGAGCCACCTTATTAAAAAAAAAAAAAAATTATAAACCATTTTGAGTCAACTATATTTTCGATTTCATCATTATAAATGTTAGTTTTTCTAACTTATATTTCTGTGCTAATTATCTTATATATATATATATATATATATATATATATATATATATATATGAATTATTCCTGTGCTTAGGAGATTTTTTAAAATTTTATAATTTACCTCGGTGTAAAAAGTGTTACTATTTATTCTAAATATCATTGTTTTAACATTTCTCTCTTAAAACTATAAAATGATTAAATACCAATTAGTTAAAAAAAATTGAAGATAAATTATTTAATAACAGTATTTTATGTTTAGGCCATTTCAAAACTATAATTATGTAACTGTTATATTAAAAAATTAACTAGACACTAAGAATCTTTCAAATTTAAACATGTTTTATTTAGTGATCTAATTAATATGGTATCAGATTTAAATTTATAAAATTTATTTTATCTTTGTCAAATTTTAAGTGACCTGAATTAGATGTAGTATATTATGTTTTTCTGTGATATGGTATGTGGGACTTAAATTTGGCATTAAGTAATGAATATAATCTCTTATACTTATTTATGTTAGGAAATTTGCAGCAGAATAAAAATAAAACTAATAAACTGTAGTATGTTTCAGCTTTAGATATACTTTGTAAAGTTGAAATTTCTATCTTCAATTATTAAATGATCGAAAAATCTTTTTTTTTTGCCTGGTTAAATGAATTATTATTAACTAAGCATCAAAAAAAATTTTCTTTTCTTAAAATTAGGCATGTATTGCAGGGGCCTACATGTATGATGGTTAGACATGGATTTTATCCATCATGAATGGTTTCTGCGGTTTAAAACAGGTTTTATATAATAGGCCTAGTTTATTAACCTTTGTGTTGGGAAAAAGAAATGATCACAGAACTTTTAAAGCAATAATCATAAATGCACTACAAGTATTTTTTATTTTTTTTGTTTATTAAATATTTATTTTTAGAAAAACTTAATGTATTTTTGAAAAATTTATAAGGTATGTTGTGTTTTCTAATACTTTTTTGTATGTTTCAGCTCTTGAACCTAGTGATACTGTTTTATACACCTATGGAAGACAAGATGCATGTGTTACAACATTTTACTTCCTTATTGCAATAGTTATGCATGCAATTTTTCAAGAGTATGCCCTTGATGTAAGCATAAATTAAGTGTTCTTATATAATTCCAAAAAAGTCAGATCATGTAATTTTTGCTTTATTGCACAGTTTAATGTATTTTAGATATATATACACATACACACATATATTTTATATACAGTGAAACCTGCTTAAGCGTGATCGGAATGTGTTAAGAAGTTTTCCAAGGGCCTAACGGATTAAAACTTCTTAAGCGGGAAATCAGGCAATAAGCATTATTTATGCATATGTATGCGTATATATATATATATATATATATATATTTGTATACATAACTATAAATATATATGCTGTAAAATCCACTTAAGAAGTTTTCTAAGGGAATCGAAAGAGAAAACTTCTTAAGCGAAATTAATTTTTTAAAAAACAAAATAATCACATGGATAATAAGAGATTTTTTTCTTTATAAAATAATATATAAATAGTTTTTGTTTTTCTCAAAAATTTACATTTTTTGCATACTTAAAAAATCAGGTAATAAAGGAAAACAACATAATTACCTTAGAATATCTTTAATTCAGCTAAGAAATTTTGCTTTAAACACCACTAGAATTGATTTTACAGAAAAAATCCGTTATAGTTTTTTTTATTTTTTTTTTATTGGAAATTTGTAATTGATAACAGTCTAGCTGTCTTAAGCTTTTAAAAACTTCTTCAGGCACATTTTAAATAAAAATGACAACAATCGTTTTCAGCCTTAAACATTGACCTTTACAATCAGAGAGAGAGGAGAAAAAAACAGTAATCGAAAGGCAGCTGTAAACGCGATCTGTAAGTAAACTTAGAAATGAAAGAAAACTTTTTAAGCGGGAAAGAGTTTGGAACGAAATTTTATAAATGGGTTATTATAACATTGTATGAATAGGAAGAAAAATGGGTACCAAAAATATAAACTTCTTAAGCGAGAACTTCTTAAACGGGTTCTACTGTATATACATATATATACTGTCATCATATACATATTTGTTAAATTTGATAATGTAATATTTCTTATAACCTACTAAAGTTAATTTTTTTTTAATTGTGAAATTCATAAATAATAAGAACGGGAATTATTTCTACTCAGTTGGATGATGGCTTGATAGATATTGTTCTATCTTTTTGTATTAAAAGCCATGTATTTGATCCCAGTATAAATAAATTTATACCTCAAAAATTGCTGAAAATTTAAGTAGTAGATCTTATTTAAATTAGAATTCCTTCATTATAAAATTGACAGACTAAAATATTTTAGAGAAAAAGAAGTAGCCTAATTTGCTTCAGTAATATTGAAAAATAGGATATTGAAACATGCAAAATTTTAGTGTCACAATTCGTTAAACGAGAAAAGAAATTCTTAAAAATAGTAACCGATAAAGTATAAACGTATATATATTTATAATAATATTATCAAAATATAGAATATGTTACATCAGTGAGTGTATTTTTTAATGATATATTATTTCTGTAAGAAAGTTGTTACTATTGTTACATCTATAAAAGAATTTTAAAATTTCTTTTAAATAGATATAATCAGCACTAAGAAATGTGACAAAATTGACTAATACTCTTAAAATTGCTCAAAATTCTAGACTTTAAGACTAGAGCAAATTAATGTTTTATTGATGATCATAATATTCTCTGTGATCTCCCAGGATCCACTGACATGGCTTGTTGTAAGACATTAAACCATACATAACTATCTTTATTCACTTACCATATAGGGCAGGGGTGGCCAAACTTTTGGGATCCATGGTTTCCTCCACATTTAATATATCGAAGGCGGTCTACCAATGGCAGAGCTAAATTAACGTAACGTACATGTTTATATATTTATTTTCGGTTACAAGAAAAAATGGTAAATTATCTAATTTTTCTAAAAAAAACTTAATATTTACAAAATAAAAATTTACGACAAAAATAATCAAAGTATTCATATATCAAGAATGGACCATCCTATTCACTTCATTTAGTTAAAATTTGGCACTGTATATCTGCAACAAGTTTATCATATTTTGGCTGGCATGAGCTTATTGCATTGCGTAAGCACGAAATTATATGTTCATCTGTTAAATGCAATCGATGTTTGGTTTTTTATGGCATTCATGGTTGAAAAAGCAGATTCACAAAGATACATTGATCCAAAGTATGATTTCAAATACAAAATCATTTTATAAATATTTGGAAACATTTCCTCAGAAATTAATTTCCAAAAATCAGTACCGCTAGATGTTCTGGATTTAAGAAAGATATTGCATCTTAATTTAATAATTTCTTCCTCAACCGTGACTGATGTGGTATTTATTAAATGTTCTATGTTTTCAGATACTCCATCAATGTTGACATTTTCATTAAATGGAAATATCATAAAATTGAGTATTTCTTCCAACCTAATTAAGTCAGTGAATCTTCTTTCAAATTCTTCAAACAAAACATCTAAGTATTTGGCAAAATCTTTAAAGTCTCGGTTTGGATTAGGGAAATTTTAAAGCGTAAACTGTAGTTAATTTTTATTTTAAATAATTCATTAATTCTATGTCATAAATCATAAATTGTTAATATCCGAGGTCATTATCTGGATGGTCGCTCGGACTACCTAAAATGTCTTTGCAGTTGACGTCTTGTCCACCCCTGATATAAGACTAGCTGTCATTAACAACTAGCTCTTTCTATGGTCATACTCACTGATTACCTTATAAAGTGTCATAATTTAAATGATGTTTAGTGTTCTGAATAAGAGGTTTTAAAAAGATATCTGAACTTTTGTACCTGAGTGGAATTTGATGGGCATAGAATAGTAATAATAAACAAGTTTGGGGCACAAGTGTATCAAGGATTCAATGTCTCTACAATTCTTTTACTAAAATACATTTACACTATATCTTACTTTTATACCAATTACATCATCTACATTATTTAGTTGTAAGAAATTGTTGATATATTGTTACTGATGTTTTGAAATTTATCCGAAAGTTACTTTTAATTATGCTGTCATTTTAACATGTTGAGATTCTGGATTTTATTTTAAAATTAAATGTTTGTTAAATGTTATGAGTATCAGTTATTTATTTTAATTGACATAAATTTAACAGAAATTCGAAGTAAAAAAAAATCTGACAAAGTGACCGTCTTACTTGTATATAGATTCTGTATATTTAACTATGTTAATTTTTGTAGTTTTTTTGCTTCAGTAATTTTTCACTATTTGTTTCAAATTATGTATAATTTTTCAGAAACTTAATAGGAAACTTCATTTGTCCAAAGTAAAGCACAGCAAGTTTAATGAATCTGGCCAATTGCTTATATTTTACTTAGTCTCCCTTATCTGGGGTGGTGATATTATACTGAGAGTAAGTTATTGTTGTGTTTTTTTGTTTCATTCTTATTTGAATTATAAAGGATGTTTATTAAAATTAAATTTCTCTATAATTATGACTATTTTATTGTTTTAGTGTTGTAGTATAGTGTGAATGTTTTTAATGCAAATATGAGGATATATTTCTTGACATTAAAAAAAAAAAATTATCAGTTGTCATTTTATAGTAAATAGCAGAGTGTCTATGTTCATAAAACTGCTTACTTTACACTGCTGTACTACCATGTTTTTTTGCAGAAGGAAATTATTATTGAACTATATAGAAAAAATGAATAATTATTTAATATTAGATATTCTATAATGTTTACTGGTTTCTGTTTATATTTTGTAATGTGACCTAGTAACATTTGAGTTATTACATACATTTGATGTCATTAAAATATTTTTAGTCCAGATTAACATAGAAACTTATGATTAAGGCAATATAATATTTCTTACAATCAGTTCTATCATATTTAAAACATAAAAAAAAATTAGAATGGTGGTTTCAAAATTTAAATTAATCTTTAAAAGTGTATTAAAAAAGTGGAGGAACTATTTTAAAGAAGTTGAAAAAATTGGCTAATAATTTATAGAGTAAACAAAATTGATAAAATACAGATATCTGCAATCTCTTAATATTATCAAAATAAAGTTATGCATGCACAAAAATCATCTATCTGCAAAAGATTTTGGTATTTTAGGGTGTAAAAATGAATTATTTCAAAGTAATATGTATTCTTAATTTCTTATGTAATATCTTTTGAATGGTTATAAATTTACAATTTTTATTGTTTTTAAATTTTTTCTAAGCAAATGATCCAGAAAATATGGTTTTGATTCCATGTAGAAAGTAAAAAGTGTTCTTTTTTATTATGGTTGAGTAAAGATTTGCTTTTTTCATAGGTAATATTCAATAATTTACAATGAACTGTTATTTTCTAGGAAGGGTATCTGTTGAATATAAGCAAGCTTTGGCAAGATTATCCTCATAATGAAATGACGTGAGTTAATATCTTTCTTTTATATGTTCATTAAGTATAATGATCAGTTTACCTAAAAGATAAAAGAAAATAATTAGCATTAAATCTGAATTAATTTGATTTTTATTTTTCAATACAATAAGATTGCTTTAGGAAAAATTAATTTTCAATCGATTTATCTAAAATTTTAAATAAAAAAGATGCCTGATACTATCTCAAATGCATCATGACAAGTAAAAATATGTTGAAAACATTAATAAAATTGGTTTGTAGTGTTAGTGCTGAGTAATTTTATTTTTTACACTAATAATATATCAAGATATGGAAGTTGTGAAACATCTTTTTTTACCTATTGAACTTGACCCAGTGTTAAGACCAGGTATGTGGTCTGTCATTCAGGCAGTGCAACTTTCCTGCCAAAGGCTTGTTCAGTCACATATGGTATTTTCTCTTGCGATTGTATAGCACCCTCTGTACCTGACAGTGTCCCCTGGAGACACTGTGTTTTTTTCTGTGACTAGAGAGTTCCTTTTTGGGACACTGAGTTGTAGCCCTTAGTCAGTTGTACCGTTTCTCAATTGGCTTTACTCTGTGAGTGATGGTACTAGTGTGATGAACCTCCTCTCAGAGAACATTGGGGTGTTGTGTCCTTCGACCCTAATTAGTTTGATGATGCCTGTGAGCTCTTTGGAGATGTATATTGTGGTTAGTTACTACTTTCCTATTGGAGTTTAATTAGAGAGTATGAGTATTTTGTTAATAATAGTCAATAGAATTCTTATAATTTACTTTTTTCTGAATTATTCTAAACTCCCTGGATCTACAGCCCATGTAGGGCCATGGCCTGCATTGGCAATCTCTGTTTTTGAGACCAGCAGCCCTGGGGTGTGAAGCATATGTGCTGGTTAAGTGGTCAACCTGATATGATTCCCTAGTGTTTAGTTCCCAAGCATGTCCCCTCAGGTTGTCTACTCACTGAAGGGATGAAATGCTGAGTCAACCTTGCTCAGCCCAAGGATTGAACCATGGATGTCTCTTGGGAGCACAAAGTGCTACCCCAACACCATTGGGCTTCTTTATCAAAATTGCCACCAGGTTATTTCATATGAACTTCATTAATTTACTACAACTTAATTCATGCATAATATTAAGTTCTACATTGTCTTTCATCTCTTGCAGGAGTTAAAACATGATTTTGTTAAATAAAAATTTCAGATTTTCATTTACTTCTGAAGTATAATAATGATATTTATTTTCAATCATTTTGTTTTAACAACATATTGTAAACGTTTAAATTCATGATTCTGTGGCTACCAGGCTAATATATTTTATTCTTTGTTTAGATTCATGTTCAAGTTCTATTTCATAGTTCAACTTGCATATTGGCTGCATTGCTATCCCGAGCTTTACTTTCAGAAAGTGAAAAAGGTAATGGTTTATGTTGCATATAAATTTATTAAATTCTTTCTTCATAATACTCTGTAGTATTCATACAAAATTGGAAAAGAGTGTTTGTTGGAATGTTTTAATGTATATTCTCTACTTATGATCTTATATTTTTCTTTTATAACTTTTTTTTTTTGGAATTAAGAATTAAAATTGCTGAATATGAAAACTTCCTTTATGAAGTTACAGACATTAGAATTAAAGCATCAGCAGAAATTATTTGTATATTGTGTGTACATGCATGTAATATGTTTATCTTATTACACCCAAAATATCTAAATTTCTTTTATCACTTCTCATTCCTTAATGCCAAATTTCCAGCTATAAAATGTCAAATTTAAAGGAGTTTTTGCTGACTTCAATTCTTTTTACCTGTTTACTAAAACTAATGCTAGAATAAAGGCTAATTTTCTGTCTGACTACATTTTTCAGCTGTGCCAGGTAGTTTTACATCCTTAATAGCAATTGTCTATGTAGTTTTCTGCTGCCTATGTAGTTTTCAAGCTAACTCTCAACTGATCAAAGTTTATTTTTGACTTCCAAATACTGCTGAGTAATCTGTAGTCTCATGCTAATCTCATGTCATTTGCTTTTGGGTGCAACATTTTGAACAATGTATTTTCAATACATAGGTCCTGCCTTGTAAAGATGTTCAATTTTAGCCTCAATAAATTGAAAAGTTCTACAATGTTGGATTTCGCTTTGTTTAATGGAGCCAGACTACAAGTCACTTAAGTTTTTTTTTATTGTCTAGTAAGTCCAGGCAATCCAAGTAAAACTGGTTAAATTTCATGTGTAATCAGCAAGAATAATTTTGCTGGTTACATGCATGTTTATGTATGCATGAATGTAAATTTGCAGCCTTGAGTAAATGAATTCACCTTTTAAGGCAGCTCTTCTCCAAAAGCAGGGCACTGTGCCCAGAGGTCTATTGTACCCAAACTGAAGAAGAATAAAAACACAACCGAAGAGCACCTAAGAAAAAAGGCACAGGCTGAAACAAAATTTGTAGCTTTTAGTACTTACGGTTGTAATTACAGGAGAAATAATATAAAAGTTTTGCTTTAATTTGAACTAAAGGTCAAGCAGAATGATTTTTGAACATTATTAGGTGTAAATGTAGAAATAAAGAAAAGAAAATGAAAAATTGTTAAGTTATACAAACAATATTAAAGAATATATTACTTTTAACTATAGATGAACTAGAGATTTTTCTAAACTTGTATTATATGTATTAGAGCTAGTTTTTAGTTTCTTCAAATTTATATGAATTTATAAAATCCTGTTCAGAGAAATGAATCTTAATACATACTTCAATATTAGTAGTAGCGTTAACTCCTTTATAGCTTTAAAATTTTATTTTCTTCATTTGTTCCATCCTCAGTCTTTTGATGCTAATACATACAGGGATAAGTTATTTTGAACTAAATATGTTTCCATTCACTTAATTTAAAAATTTCATTTTCCTTATTTTTAGAAAAACTAAGTTTTTTTTGTTCTGTACTTAGATATTATTATTGCTATTATTATCATTTGTATGCAATATGGCATTTTCACTCTAAAAATTAAAATTCTACTACTTAACAGGATGAAATGAAACCAAGGATAATTTACACAACTTTATATTTGGCCTTTTTGACTGCTGCTTATGTACTTAAGTAAGTTAATAAATGTTATTATAACTTTTATGTATATAATATACTTTTAAATTATTTGCATTAATGAATATTTGGATTGTATTCTTTTGCTCTGTTTCATGTGCAGAATTATAAAACATTACTCTAAAATAAATCCACATTGTGCTATGTTTTAAGTGAAAATACTGAAATTTATGCTATTAATGTTTTTAAAATGTTTCACTTGTATATTTTGTAATGTTTTTTCTTGCTTTACTGCTGATGATATAGGTTTTGACTCTTGTATTAAAATACTGGCAAGCAATATTTTGATATTGTATAATTTTGTGTATAAGCTTTTAACTTTTGGATCTTTTTCTATAGCTAAAATTGGGGAGGTTGGGTTATATACACATTCACTAATCTTGCAAAAAACAAGTGATGACTCATCAAATATGACTTAAGATAGCATTATTTTATTTCTTTAGTTTATTTTACTGAAGTTTATAAAAAAATTAATTTTGAATGAAATGATTTGTTTTATGAAAATAAGTTGTTCTGTTTTTGGTATTATTTGTAATGTTGGTTTATTGTGTTGCCAAAATGTTCTATAATTCGTTTAAAGTTTGTGTGAGAATTCAAGTTCAGTAAACATGATCACCTATAATTAACAAAAACACAACTAGTATTTAGACCATGGATGGACAAACTTTTTCGGTTGCGGGCCAAATATCAAAAGAAAATAAGTTTGGCAAGCCAAGATAAATTTTTCTAAAATTTTAAAAACAGTATACAAGTATTATGGTTTAAATATGTTAAAGAGATAAATGAAATTGCGATTTCATTTTTAAAAGTTCCTTATACTGAGGTTTGAAGTGAGATGTACTGATTTTAAAGAACAAGGCCAAATGCTCATTTGTCAGTCTACTTCTGAAATTATTCTTTCTAAGGCTCAAAGTTGAAAACACTTGTTCAGATATAAGAAACAAATATAGAATGTGAGATGTGAAATAGAATGAAGAATAGAATGTGAAAAGGAAATGTTGATTCATGTTGTTATCACAGGAGTGAGCCCATACATGTATGGGCCCATCAGTTTGAAGGTTAAAAAATTTGTAAGCCCTATAATAGTCTGTTTTTTTTTTTTTTTTTTTTTTTTTTTTTTTTTAACATGGCTTATTGTATCAGCTTAATCTGCACAAGGTTAACAAGGAATGTTAAATATTATTAAATGCCTCAAAAGTTATTATGAATATCAAGAATTATGAAGAAGTAAATGCAGATAATTTTAAAATAATTGATAAAATGTTGTAATTGTAAGTTAATAAGAACTTTAATATACTATATGTATGTATATTTGTCTTTTTTTTTAAATGATTTTTTAAATTTATTTTTAGTTTTACTCGTATTGCCATTTGCCTGTCAGTGATACATTACCTAGTTGAAAGTGTGTTTCATACAGCTAGACTTTTGTATTTTGCTGAAAAAGCAAAAGCTGCTAGTTATGGGTGAGTATTATGCTTTTTCTTTTAAACTAAAATTATGACTATTTTTTATATTTTTATTTTTGTTGTAACATTTTTGTCTCCAACTTTTGCTATTTTAAATTTGAAGGTGATTTCAGTTAACTTAGCCTTTTTATACTGTTATTAGTATCTCTTTATCTTCAAGTTTTTGTTATCCTCTTTAAATGTAGTTTTTTAACTATGGTATTAGTCATGTAAACATGTTTGAAAGAAAATTATTTAAAACTTTTTGAGGTTTTATGAAATATTTACATACAAGTAACAGAAGACTTTTTATTATTTATGCATTTATATTTGTACAACTTAAAAAAAATAATTTACTAAGTCTCCTTATACTCATAATACTATACATTTACTCCAGGATGCACAATTTCCACCTGCAAGCATATATTTGGCGACTAAGTATTTAATGCAGGCAACTAAATTTCATCCCTTAAAATGTTGTTTCATATCAAATTATATATGTTCAGATTGTTGTACCTCATTTGAGTGGCACACAGAAGGGTTTTGAAATCAAATAATGACAATTATGTTTCATTTAAAAAAATATATTAAGGAAGTAAGGAAACATTTTCTTGCATTATGTTTTAGAAGTACATGGCAATTTCTTGAACCACTGAAACCTTATGGTAATCTGATTATTATTGTTTTCAATAAATGTGTCTAGATTATTCAATTCCTACAATCTTTTATTGTTTCAATTACCAAAACATTCTCTATATTACATCTATGAACATTTTAAAAATTGTTTTTATTTTTCATGAATGTAAATTTATGGCAAGCAAAAATTTTAATCTAGCTAACTAGGTTAAAATTTCTAAGAGATCCTTAAGGGGCTAGCTAGTACCTAGCATCTTCAGAATTGAAATTTTATATCCTGGTTTCCACTCACCTTTATAGCTGAAGATGGCTAAAGACCACATAACAACTTCAGACTTCCAAAGTTTTAATTCTACTGTTGACTTAGATATTCATCACAAAAACAAACTTTGAAAAGTTTGTTTTAGCAGTAGGTCCCAGTCTAATTGTGTAGTTGATCATAGAATCTTTGAAAAGCCAATTGACTACTTCTTTCGAAATTATCAAATGCTTGTTTCAGACATTATTATAAAAGAAAAGTATAACTTTTTTAGAGAGTATTGATTCCTGAAAAATCTTTTGTATAATTATTAGCTAAATTTCTAAGTGTACAGTAATACAAACTACAAATTTCTATTGTAATTTTAGCAGTTAGCAATGTATTGCTGATTTGGTGTGATTTGAAATAGCATTGCTATTTAGTTTATAGTAAATACTGTTAACTGCATTTTATTTCCATAGTTTGTTGGGTTTATAATATATCCATTTAATAGCTGTAAAGGCTATTTCTTTGCATTAAAATCTCTTTAGCTTCAAGTATATATTATAACTAAGTGTATACTTTACTATATTCAGATTTCTGAGAAAAAAATGTGGATGAATGTAAAAAATTGAAAAAATTGTTATTTTACAATCATACTTGCATTTTTGTCATGGATAACATAATTTAAGAATGTTTTATTATTTTCAAACTCATAAGTTTTGTTTAATAAAATTAAAGCTAAAGAACGCATACTAGGATATCTCTTAAAGGAATCAAAGTTAATTTACCCCATTTCTGCATTCTTTATACTAACTTATGTCTAATTATTGAAAATATCATCAATCATTGCTGTTACAAATATAAAAAATGTCACCTGAATGATTTAAATTCTCTTTAGTGAATCTATGACTATGTTTGATATCACATGAACAGTTTGAATAGATGACTACTATAGTTTAATAGATCAACAATCAGGAAAAGCAATCATTACATTAAACCAGGGATGGGCAAACTTTTTCAGCCGAGGGCCAAAAATCAAAAGAAAATAAATTTGGCAGTCCAAGATAAATTTTTCTAAAATTTTAAAAACAATATACAAGTATTGCAATTTAAATATGTTAATGAGATGAATGAAATTGTGATTTCATTTTTGAAAGTTTCTTATACTGAGGTTCGAAGTGAGGAGTACTGATTTTAAAGAACAAGGCTAAATGCTCATCTGTCAGTCTACTTCTGAAATTATTCTTTCTAAGGCTCAAAGTTAAAAATACTTGTTCAGATATAAGAAGCAAATATACTGCTGATCTTCTGGGCATGAGATAATAAATTTGGGATATAATATTTTAACTAAGTGGAAAGGGGATGAATGTATAATGTATAAATATATATTTCTTTTAATTTGCCTCGGACCGGCAACTTAAAATTCTATCTGCCAGTGGGCCGGATCTGGCCTGTGGGCCATAGTTTGCCCATCTCTGTATTAAACACTTATTTTTTTTTTTAATAATAGTTGTACATGTCTCTGGAGCTGAGTGGATTTAGTTTGGCTTATGTGCTTCCTTCATATGGTAATTCCAAGTGTATATAACTATCAATGTATGGAACTGCCTGTGTTACTCGAGTTTCTTTTCAACAACTTAACCTTTTTAGTTTTTACTGATTTCATTTGAAATTCAAATTATTCCTTAGTACAGGTTACATGATTTTCTGATCTTCTTAGAAAAAACCTCACACTTAATAAAATTCCTAAAAAAATATAAATATTATATATTCTTATATTATACAGTTGTAGGAACGATTAAAAGTTCTTTTAAGACACTTTAAATTTAATCAAATGTGACTGTGATAGAATATTTCAGATGACCATGAGGTATCTATATACTGTTTAGCATTCACTGCCTGTGGTGACTGTATCATTTATGAAGTTATACTGGTTGCACTGTTATGGGAGAATGCCTGTTTAAAGCATTGGGCCCTGGTATAAGTTTATTGTTCCTTAAAGCATCCTAGGTGATATTTCTATGATAATTTTCAATGTATGTATGACTAATTGTCTACTGTTTTTCTTCATCTTTAGATTTTTCTTCCTTTTGTTTTACAACAGCATTTTTCTAAGACATGTTAAAAAGGCTGTATTAAAATATTGATTCCTTGTATTTGTAATAGTACTCAAGGACATATGCTTTCTCAAACAAGTTTTCGGATGTTTCTGAGTAAATGTATTTTCAGAAAATGATCATGGCATGATATTGATAACTTTTATTTTCCCATCTTTTTTTTCTCAATCAATATTCCCATTTTTTTCTCATTTAGTCAAACTTAAGTTGTAGAATGCAGTTCTATATTTGGATTCCATTTTATGTTAAATTGGTTTTTTTGCAATCACTGATTTTGCCTGTTATTGTATTGGGTTGTTCGGAAAGTAATTACGTTTTTTTTTTTTTTTTTTTTTTTTTTTTTTTTTTTTTTTTTTGTGTGTGTGTGTGTGGAAATTAAAGATAATTTTCATGTAATAAACAAATACTGTATTAAATTGTATATTGGCCATTCTGGTCCAACACCTTTTGCCATCTTTCTGGTAGTAGCATAATTCCACGCTCATAAAATTTTTGGTTTTGCTGGCAAAAAACTGATCGAGGTGGTTTTTGACACCCTCATTTGAGGTCAAGGTTTTATCGTCTAAAAAATTTTGGAGTGACCAGAACAAATAGTAATCCAATGGTGCCAGGTCTGGAGAATATGGTGGGTGTGGCATTGTATCCCATTCATGCTGTAAAAGCTTTTGGCGAGTGACCAAACTTGTGTGAGGTCTTGCGTTGTCTTGGTGAAACACTACACCTTTCCTGTTGATTAGTTCTGACCTTTTCTGTTGAAGTGCATCATTCAGTTTGTCCAGCCGATGACAGTAGACTTCCGAATTAATCTTTGTGTTATCCGGTAAAAGCTTTAAAAAAAAAAAAAGATTCCTTTAAAATTCCACCAAACAGACAGCATCACCTTTTTTTGGTGAATATCGGCTTTGGAAATGGTTTGAGCCGGTTCATCTTTTTTGCTCCATGACCTCCTTTGTTTGATGTTGTTGTATACAACCCATTTTTTGTCCCCAGTGATGATGTGCTTCAAAAACGGATCATTTTCGTGATGTTTAAGAAGCGAATCGCAGACATCAATGCTGCAACACAGATTTCTCTCTGTGAGAACATGGGGAACCCATACATCAAGCTTCGAGGATAATCCCAGGCGTTTCAAGTGGTCATAAACTGTTGAATTTGATAAATTTAACCTCAATCTGATCTCATGTGTTATTATTCGCCGGTTCGCATCAACTAATGCCTTTATCACGTTTTTATCAGCTTCAACCGGCCTTCCTGAGCATGGTGCATCTTCGACATCAAAATTGCCGGATCGAAATTTAACGAACCAGTTCTGGCACTGGCGTACAGTCAACACACCTTTTCCATACACATCAGTCAATTTCTAGCTTGAACATCATTTTTACCCTTTCTGTAGTAAAACAGTAAGATATATCGAAAATGCTGCTTATCGCTCTCCATATTTAAAAGAGCACCAACCAAAAACTACTGCGTAGAATTAATTGGAATTTTTCACACAAGCCTTGCTATATGAGCTCTCAAAGCATATAAAAATTATACAGCTTAAATGTGAAGTTGGGTGCAAAAAAATACAATTAAATCCTCTGTCGGGAAAAAACGAAATTACTTTCTGAACAACCCAATAGATATTAATTTATAATGTGAAAAATAATTTTATTTGTAGCTGCAGTATTTTGATAATTTTTATTTTATTACTTTTTATATTATTGATTAGTTTCATGGGATATGCTATGAAATCCTCCTGAAAATGTGTTTAAATTAATAATTATTTAATTAATAATTATTTGTGTTTAAATTAATAATAATTAATTGTACTATTCTTGCTTTTAATATATAGTTGAAATTTTCCACTTCCATTTTTTTTTTACATGATTCAAATGCTAACAATTTTCTTTTTTTCATAGATTTATGGTGTGGAATTTCCTCTTCGTCCTTGTGAGATTAGGCTCTATAACTCTCTCAGTTTTAACATTCTGGTACGGATTAGCAATTCAACAATCTACCAATGTGATGGATATTGCATCTGGCAATTTTAATACTCAGCTTATTAGAATCAACTGTTTAGTTGCTGTTTGTCTGCTTCAAGCCTGGATGATGTGGAATTTTATTAACTTCCATTTGAAGAGAATGAGGGAGAGAGCTGCACAAATTGCCTCCAGCAAGAAGAAAGCATTGGCCAAGAAAGAAAAGAAACTTAAGAAAGACGAATGTAAGTTTTTAAAATATTATTACTCTTGGTGTTTAGCTAACTATTCATTTCATTAATTCAGCATCTTGTTAGTGTACCATGATTCATTGATAAAATTAGTTTAATATAACAGGGTTCCCACAGTCCTTAAAAGTCCTTAAGAACTCCTTAATTTTAGCTTTCAGTTTTAAGGGCCATTAAAACTACTTAATTTTTGTTAAAGGTCCTTAAAAACTCCTTAATTTTTAAATTGGAATGTGATCAATTTCTCCATTGACATGATCCATTGTCGTCACATGATTTTCTTTAATTTTTCGCTGTACTCTCCAAATTCATAATCATTAAAATGTTCCTTAGGGAATAGGCGTTATGTCGTTATGCTGTTTTATTTCAAGTAGGTCCTTATAAAAAGTTACTTTGGTCCTTAGAAAGTCCTTAATTTTTGTTCTGGAAAAAGAGTGGGAACCCTGTATAAGTTAGCTTCTAGAGACTTCTATATAAACTATTTTATTTTCTAAAATATATGTAGTCTTCAACTTCAAATTTTAGAATTATTGTTGGACATGACTTTTTGCAAAGTAGAACTGGGCAATATGAAGAACTAGATTTATTATATTACCATATTTTTTATCACAATTAAATAATATATCAATATAAAAAATTAGACTTTGTTAATTTTTAAAGTTTTTTTTTTAAACTTTAAACTTTTAAGTACATATATCATTATATAACATGTCGAAAATAAAAACAGTTTAGAAAACTGAGTTCTTGAGTAACATAAAAGTAAATACTTATTTCTAATTTTTGTTTCATGGCAAAATACAAGTATCTCTGCATTTTTGGGTAGTAAAAACTGTTTAATAATTTTTTCCCCCAGTGCTAAATAGCCTCACAGGGACTGTAGATTTATTTATTTATTTATTTATTTTTTTTGTCATTCATAAAACTTGTAGGATCTCATTTTCATGTAGAGGTAGTAGCACAGTAAATTTAATTTCATAAATAAAACTCTATGGTCTTTCTAATTATCTTCATATTAGTTCTGTGCACAGATTTAAATATAATTAAAAATAAATACTTAATCTTTCAATATGGAGCTAACAGAATTTTATGATTTCAAAAATGTACTAAATATTAATCTCTGTAACATCAAAGATAAGTAGTTATGTTCTTTGGTACCCCATGTCTATTTCTACGTATTTATATTTAGTGAAGGTTTATTTTCTCTACCATCTGTGCCAGTCAATACTGCGGTTTTCTAATATTATTTCCTCGATCAACTAAATAACGACTTCCCTTGTCTGCAGTTATTTGGATTTAGAAATAGGATTTCATCATTATTTACATACAATTCAGCAGTGTAATCCATGATCTGTTTCATGATCAATAAAACAATCTACCCAGGCCTGCAGTTAGCATAAGAAAAATTATTTCACAATGTATGTACATAAAAACTTTATGTAATCTTAATTTGATTTAACTCTATCAGCATTTGGCTTTGTTACTTTGTTTTTGCATTTGTTACTTATATCATTCTCATTGCTGAATTGAAAGTGTCATGATGCAATGTAGTTTGATTTTTTGTGATATGTCGACATATTGCCCAATCCTCCTGCAAAGTCTCCTACATTATAAGATTTTGAAATCTGCATGCATAAAAACCCTGTTACGCAAGTCTAAGATTTATTATTTTGCCTGAAATTATTTGATATGTAGCAGTTAATAAAAGTAGAAAATTGTTTATATGACAAACATGTATACACAAAAAATGGGGGGAAGCAAGATAAAGACATCCTTATTTTTTCATTTAAATTCCTTTTCAAGCCATTTTTTTATCTGTTATTTTAACATAAAAAAATTATGTAAATATTCACTGGTATACAAAACTCCAATACTTTTCAGGTAAACAAAAGATTAAATATTCACACTTAGTCTAAGACATGTTTTAGAAATTTGTGTGAGTTTATTGGTGTTGCTATTTTTATTCTCTCTTGCACTGACTTAGACTACCTACTTTCCACATATCAAGTTGTTGGTAAAAGCCAAGCACCATCTGTGTGATCAATCTTATTTAAGATTGAGTCCAAGTCCACAGGCCACCTCATTGTCTATTTTTTGTTGTGTGTTGGACACTAAGGCAAATACCCAGTTTTACTTCATTTATGAGGAAATATTGTACTCACTATAAATTTCAGTGATTAGATTTCATTTGAAATGTATATTTTAACCATGCATAATTGAATTTTGAAAAAAAAATCTTTGCATCTTAAGCATGTGATGCAAATATTTATAAAAATGAAATTTAACAAATAAAACCTATTTGAAATAAATTTTCACAGCAAAGACATTACATGCATGCATATATATAAAATGTTTAAAATTGGATCATGTAGTATAGAAAATCATGAAATTTAACATCATTACGCTGGGGTTCTTGGGCAATATTGTGCATGTGCACATTTATTACTTGGATTGTTTGTTGTTTAAATTATAATATTTGTGAAAAATCTGCAGCATACTAGATTTATTAAATATTTCTATTAATATGTTTATCTATAATTGTAGTTCTAAACCGTTAATCAAAAAATTAATACCCAGACACAAGGCTAGGTGCGAAGCAGCTAGTAACTAGTTAACTTTTGACATTTGTATGTATGTATTTCACATAGCTCAATAACTATTTGCCATAGAAGTTTGACATTTTCTTTATAGGACTATTATAATGTCTGATTGTAACCTCCTCTTTTGGTTGCCATCTACTCTTTATAACAAAAAATTCCACTATAATATTATTAATGCTTTAGGACATAGCTCAAAGAATATTAAACATAAAATATTTACAAAAATAAAACAAAACATTCTTTTACTACAAAATAAACGAGAAAACTTTATAAGAAAAATTGGACTAGAGATGACCTAATAATGCTTAAGTATTGTGGTGTGCAAAGTTTGAGTGTAGCAGGCTTATGAAATGTTTCACAGTATGTTCATAATACATGCAGGAGTAATCTGATGTCTGAGTGACGTCTTACTGGGAAATTGGCAAACAATAGCTAAATGGTTAGAGTGCTGATTTTTGGTACCAGAGTTTGTGGGTTCAAATCCCACTGGGGCATTTGTAGCTGTTTGGAATCAGCTTTAAGCAGTAGGTCGCAGTCTCATTAGCCCTCCTGTTGAAAAAGTAGAACATATTGCTGAACCAAACCTCACTGGGAAATTGGTCAGTAGGAGGGGAATCAGGAGATGAAACAAAATCTTCTCTTTCAAAGATGATACAAATTGAAGGAATTCTCTGTGGCATCACAAATAGCTTACATCCATCATGGTAGGAGGCCTGTTATTGATTATCAATAAAAAAGAAATTATAGAAAACATAAATGGAGTATTCCATAAAATATTTTGCTAAAATATCAGTACATAAAATATTTTGCTGTAATATTGTAAAGTTAAAAAATGCACTTGTGTACTGTGTTGTATTGGATGTTATATTAAGTATCTTAAAACCAATCTCTTATAATATTTTAAAAATTATTTATTTTGTTTTAAATGAAAACTGTGTATTTTTTGTAATTAATAAGTTATACATTTTGAATAATGTATTTCTTTTTGATTAGTGAAGAAGGCATCAGAGGAAGATGTTAATGAACTACCTGAAGTGGACCAGAATACCAAAAAAGACTTAAGAGCTCGAACTGGTGCTACCACAAGTCCAAAATCAAAAAGAAACTAATGATTTAAATACAAAATAAAAATGTGTTTTTGATTATGGCTCATTTTTCATTATTCCTTTTGCCACCAAGTGGCAGATCAATTGCAGTTTTTTCTTACTTTGTTCCTCTTATTTCAGAGTTTACATTAAATTTTAATTTTCTTTTGTATTTGTGTACTTTATTGTAGTCATGTGTTTTCTTTAATTATAATTAAGAAAAGATATAAATGTAATAATAAATTATGCCCAAACTGCATACAAATAATAAATTATGTTGCTTATTTCTTCAAATATGCAATAGGACATAGGTGTTTTTTTTAAAAACTTAAATAATTTTAAAAATGAAGCTTCTAAAATATTTAGATGATTCATGCATGACTTATCAAAAGTTAATGGAGATCAACTTTTTCAGTCTGGTACTTAAATGCATTGAGAAAAATAATTAAGTATTGTATATTCACTCATGTTCATCACTCTGAACTATTTCTTTACATCAAAAATTATAATTTTGTAAATCAAATAAATTTTGAAATAATGATAAAAATTATACTCCTAACCTTTAACTTTTCAACTAGACAACAGAAGTTTTAACTTTTCTGTTGTAGCTTCATTACATTGTTTGCTATTTTAGACTCACTTTCAGTTTTGTTTCTAAATGGTAAGATAAGATGACTAAATACTGTAAATTTGTTTCAAAAATTGTTTTACATTATTATTAATACCATTTCTGTTTTCAGTGTTGTAAGATTTTAAGGGAATTCCCAAGTTAGCTTTTGTTAGCTACCCAGGCTGATTCTGTAAGCAAACAAATGCAGTCTACTAGAAAAAACCCAAATCTTGAGAAACATGTTATTTTTCTCCCATATAAAACTTGTTTTGTCGAACTGAATTTCATCTGTTTGAAAGGCTGCTTAGGATTTTATGTATTGTAATTTGTAGGTTAAGAACTAGATCAGGTTGAAAAGGTTTTTGCTGCAATAGTTTGGTTTACAGTCAGGATATTAAAATTTTAAGGCAGTCAAACATTTTTATAGTATATCAAAAAATAAATTGGTAAATAAAATACAACATGGATGAAATCTAGGTAATCAACTTTCTAGGATAGTTTTTTTATAAACATTAATAGCAGACTATCACTTTGAAAAATAAATTTCTTTGAAAATTTTTGATAACAAACAGTTTTCGAAAACTTCAAAATTACTCCATTAACAACTATTCAACTTATTTGAATAGTTGTACTGCTAAAATAAACAATGTGCTATCATCTTGAAAATTAATTAAAAATTTTGAAGGTATATGAATAATTAAAAATTTTACAGCTTATTAAATTTTTTCAGTAAAATGACAATATTTAATAATTTGGAAAATAATTACAAAATGACTATTCTTTTATTATAGACTTGGAAAAATGATATATAGAATAAGTTGATAATTTCATAAACTATATTTGCAGTTTTTATACCTCAATAAATGAATTATAGATCAAATTTGCCTACATTTACATATTTACTCTGTTGAATTCTTGATATTTGTTGAATGTATATACTCCAGGATGTAGAAAAAAAACCCATGAAGAACATTTGAAAAACTTTTGTTAAATTGAATTGCCATCATGTATGTTTTCATTTTACGGATTTATTATTAAAAAAATATATTTTTAGTGATTTACACAATATACCTTTAAAAACATTTTCTTATATTCCATTTTCCCATATAATCATTTGGCCAATGAGTTCCATGTTCTTTCGTTTGATATATCATAAAACTTTGAATTTTTTTTCAAGATGTAATTCATTCCTACTTGCTCAAAATTTAGATCATATGGACACTCCCAATTCATTAGATGTTTTGTGTTTCAAAAGCAAAGAAAGAATGCAAGTTACTCCATTTTTTATGTCCTGTAAAAAGTTATTAAACCTTTACCTGTCTTGTACATCATATATATGATTTGCACAGCTAATGCTTTATATGCTTGTATATCACATGTGATACACAATGACTATATTTTTTATATTTGTATATCACATGTGATGTACATGTAAAAGCTCAATATAGAATAGGCTCTCCATGATAGTCGTCACAGCACATGTGCTCATGTTTGGCACATTTTTTTCACTTGGCAATAATTTCTATGAAAGTATAGTAACCTGTGTATTGTTGCTTTTTGACTCTAAGTAGCTACAGTCGCTTTGATTTCAACCACCTGTTTAACGTATTTTGACTGTAGATGATTTGTCATCAGTGAAAAGAAAAATTTTTTTTAAAGAAATAAACAGTAGCCTAGTACATAAACTGCTTTTTCTTACATTTATTAATTTATTTAAAAAAAAAAGTGAACAAAGTCGTTTAAGAAAACAAAATTACTAATTATAACATGAAACTTATTTTTTTATTTATTTTTTGTAATACTGTATAAATATATATTTATCAAAGATTATGGTTTAACTCCATTAAATCATGCTTTTTACATTATATATATTGAAAAATTAAAATAATATTGCATACATAAATTACGCAATGATAAAACAAAGTCTAAATAAATCATATGTCTGATTGATATTTTGGAGTCTAATGTATATTTTAAGTTTTCGTCGCATTCCAAGGCAGAGAGCCAATTCTACATACTTATTTCAATCAATGTATAAGTTTTCGTCGCATCCCAAGGCAGAATGAGAGCCAATTCTACATACTTATTTCAATTGGTGATTATTTCCTTCACTAGCCAAAATAGTAATAAATTACTAAATGTAGTAACCCTAATAACACATATGTGTATGTGCATACGGGAGCCTATTCTATATTGGGAAGTTAATACTATGTATAGAACAGGCAAATGGTTATTACTAGAATCAGCAACACATCTGTTACTGCTAGATTTTGTAAAGTAATATAATTTTGTCATATATTTTCTGGAACTTGAATTATTTCAAATATTTCACAAAACACCTATGATTATTTAAAAATGAAGTGTTGTTTATTGGTTTTTAATAGTTTTCTAGCAACTTAAACATCAGTTAAGATTATGAAAATATCCACTTCTGTTTCTTTAAGTGCTTGGTATTTAATTAAACCTCTGGCTGTCTAACAAGTGTATTTACAAACTTGATGTTGCTTTCTGTTGATAAATGTGTGACCAGTAAATTGGGATTTTGAATGGCAGCAATCCTATAATTTTGACTTGATGTTAGGACTTTATTATCACTCACACAATTTGCTAATTAAAGGAAGTTGGGGGTGTTTAATGGGATTAAAAAAAGAGAGCTCATACACTTTTTTGTTGTAGGGTGTGCAACAATTAGAGATTTAACTTAGATACAATATTAAACATGATTTGTTAAGTCAAAGGAATTGTCATTTTTTGGCAAGAATTAACCAGTTCAACATTTGGATAGTCTAATTATGAATACTGTGATTGCTATATTTTAACCTTATGCCCAAAATACATTTTAAAGGATTAATAAAATAAAGTATATTTTCAAATTAAGCATAATTGAGTATCTTTTTGCATAAATAAATCCATATTATGAAAAAAATTAGGAAACTAGAAATTATGCTTAGTGTAAGAAAAATAGAAACTAATTTGGAAGAATCAGAAACGTTACTGATGCAGCAAAAATTTCTTACTAGCATTCAATTCCTATTGAACTATTTATTCTTATTGGAATTCTGTATCAGTGATAAAGATGTTCATTTCAGACTAATGATTAAGAGATCGATAAAGCCATTGGGGAGTTATTTAATATATGTTTCTTAGAACTACAGTAAACTCTACAGCTAATACTGGAACTGAATCCAGCCCCGAGCAGCAACAAATATTACCAGCAGTAGGATTTGAATCCCCACACTTTACTAAAGAGTTGCTACCTGGGCCACATTAAAACATTTTCAAACTGGTCTAGGGAATCACATGCACAACAACAAAAAAGCAATGTATTAGGTTGTAGAAATGAGAATGAATTAAAAAAATAATAAAAGATATTGCTAGTATTTATATGCGCATCAATATCAGTTGATATCGAAATAGCAAGCAAAAAACTAACATTTATTTCTACTTCGTCACTTTCTTTTCAACATCCTACTCGATGCATTCAAATTTTCGAATTAAAATTCCAGTAAGTGCTCGTATCGCCATTTGCTTGATGAATTTCATTCAGTTATAGGTTGACACAGTCTGCGTATTACAAATGATAATGGATTGAAATTGATTTGACAGTGTCCCATAATATGATCATCGGGAGTACTTGCTTTCCCTATAAAAATATACACAAAGCAACTTGGACAGCACCTGATGGATCATTTGCCAATCAGATAGATCATGTGGTCATTGATGCAAGACATTATTCTAACTTATTGGATATTTGAACTTGCAAAGGTGCTAATATTGACTGACCATTTTTTGGTGATTGCCAAACAGAGAGAGAATATCTGTGATAAAAAATAAAAAAGGGATAATCTTATAGGAGTTTAATTGTAATAAACTAAAATTAAAAGACATTAAAACAAAATACATTAGGAGAGTTGAAACTGCACTTGCTAATATATGCTCTGAGTATGACTCAGGTGAGACGAAATAGATGCAGTTGAAAGAAAGTATATGCAGTGTTGCTGATAGCATTATTGGTAAAAAGAAAAAAGTGCTCAAATAAGGACTGGTTTAATGATGAGTCTGCTGTAGCTATGAATAATAAAAACATTGCTTACAAGAGGATGATTCATACAAATACCAGATTTAATACTTATGAATATAGGCAGCCCAGAAGAGAGAAAAAAAGATAAGTTTCTGAAGACAATAAATGAAAGCAGAGCTTCTATAGGAGAATTAATATAAGTCGCATGTACTTTAAGCAAACATATAACTTCTGCATAAGTAAAGATGGTCTAATTTTGACAGACAAACAGGCTATTCTTAACAGATGGAGTGAACATTTTCATGAAATATTCAGTAAACATGATCGACCCTGCAGTACTGGAGTTGTTTTTAAAAAACAAAATAGTGAAGGAGTACCTGCACCTGAACTCGAGAAAATTGAAACTGAAATAAAAAGTTATAAAACAAAGCAACTGGGTATGACCGCATCGCAGTCGAGCTGTTGAAATGTCATGGACCACTACTTCTAAAGTTAATACATAATCTTATTACTGAATGTTGAAATACTGCCTTCTGATTGGAACACAAGCGTTATTTGCCCAATCTATAAAAAAGGTGATACAATGGATCGTTCTAATTATAGAGGTATCAGTTTCTTAAAGTACCACCTACAAAATTTTGTCCAATATCTTATACATAAGACTTACAATATATAGACCCTCAAATTGGAAGTAATGAATGTGGATTTTGCAAGGGAAAATCTACTAAAGATCAGATTTTTGCACTTAGGCAAATTCTGCAAAAGACCTGAGAGTTTGGTGTTGTTACACGTCACCTTTTTATAGACTTCAAAGAACTTTTCCCTTGTATTAATAGAAATCGCTTGTATGAAGCCCTGGCTGAATTTCAAATACCGCCTAAACTAATTAGACTTGAAGTTGCAAGTATGTCCAATGCCACTTGCCGGGTCAAACTAATAGGATCTTTATCAGACGAAATTAGTGTCAATAATGGAGTCAGACAGGGTGATTCTTTACGTTTTCTATTTAATGTCGCATTAGAAAAAGTCATGAGATTCAGGGATTGATATCAGAGGCAACATATTCTAAAAATCAACACAAATTTTGGCCTATGCCGACGATATAGACGTAATTTCAAGAACTGTTTCCGCGTTACAAGATACTTTTCTTTCTCTGGAGCATGCTGCTAATAGCACGGGACTTACATAAACAGCGAAAAGACCAAATATATGCCTGTACTAAGTAATGGAGATTTCCATAAATCCCATTTGGAAATTGGTTCTCACAAATTTCAGGTTGTTTAAAGTTTTACTTGGTTCTATAGTTGTTGGTGATAATAGCTTTGTCAAGGAGATTCAAGGTCGTTTAATGAATGTAAATAAAGCCTTTTACGGACAAAACGTTTTTTTAAATAATCACTACTATCAAGAAAAACAAAACTTTTAGTATATAAAACCTTAATTAGACCTATACTTACCTATGGCTCAAAGACCTGGACAATAACCAAAGCTGGAGAAAATAAAAGAGCCATTTTTGAGAGGAAAATTCTGCGAGCCATTCTTGGTGTATTAAAAATCAAAAATGTTTAGAGGAGAATATATAATTTTGAGCCATATAAGATCTATAGAGAGTCAGATATTATAAAGTTCATAAAAATAAATCAGATGAACAGGGCAACTCATATATTTAGAATGGAGGATGATTCCATATTAAAAAAAAAGATTCTTTTACATAAACCCCTAACAAACAGAAAAAAGGGTAGACCCAGAGTGAGATGGATGGAGTCAGCGGAGACAGACTTCCTGACTATCCAGGAAAGAAACTGGCGCACAAGTGTCAAAAACAGAATGCGGTGGAATAGAATTTAGAGGAAGGCACTGACCCACCCTGGGCTGTTTGGCCAAATTTGATGAGGACGAGTTATTTTATTATTTTACTTCTCAAATATAATAAATAATTACTATTTGTTGATCATATTACTACGAATATACCATGCCATCAGTAAATATAGAAAACCTTTGGTGAATTCTCATGTTCTAATGGATACATTTTACTTTACTTTGAAAAATGTTAAAATAAGGTTTTCTAAAAATGAATTTATTTTATCACTGTCAGTTTCCATGTTCAAAATATTTGCAACGGTTGTAAGATTTTAAATCAATTATTTAACATTCGTTTAAATTTGATTAAGAAATTCAGCTTAATGATTTTCGAAAGGTCTGGATCATTCAGGTATTTAAGATGTATAATTGAATATGTAATGCTATATATGTTCTATGTTCAATATAAGAATGTAGTTGGAAATTTTATTCTATGGGTCAGTTTATTTTTACGATTGAAGACAATAAAGTATTTAACAATTACGTAATCATACCTCTTAATTTTTAAAATAAATGTTTATATTTATTTATTCTATTTCTACGATTACTTCAATGACCTTTAATTTTAATATTATGGTTTTTTGCCATTTTTAAATGACTACCGACAGTATATAGATTTCATTTAAGGGGGAGAAAGTTGAGGAATAAACGCTAATAAATAAATAAAAAACTGTTGTATTTGATGGAAAAAATATCAATGAAATATGAAAATGCAAGCATTCATTGACAACATATTAGGTCTCGGCCTATACCGGTTTTTATAATGTCACTGTCTTAAGTGCTATTTTTCATAACTTTATGTACATTTTATGGCCTTTCCATTAAATAAAATTCTATTTTATCGTTCAATCTATTACTATTTCCAATTTATTTCACTTCATACCTAAGAAATCCTTTTGTGTACTCATCCTCTAAACGATTTTATATTGCCGTTGAATTTTCCTCTTGTCTATCTAGCTATAAATCTTTTATGTTTTTCGACATGACATACTCTAATTGGAAACGATCGCATGATTTTCTATAGTTTTCTGCTAAATTATATAACATTTTATCTGTATTCGAGTAGTTCTGATTCAATTATGGTCGTTACCCAATTTAGTTCAACCTTCATGTTTACAGAAACTGTTACAATATATCTTAAACAATCTACAATTAGATGGCTGTCTTTTATAAATTATATTTCTTAAATGGTTCCAATATCAATAATTTCTTTATATAATTAATTTGGATGGAGGATGATCGAAGGGGTAGGAGGCTGCTGTTCGGTACGAGAGTTTTTGTGTTTGAACTCCACAGATGGTATGGATGTTCGTAACCGTTTTGAATAGGCTTTAAGCAGGAGATTCCGGTCTTATTAGCTGTCGTGTAGCAGAAAAGTAAACCGCAACGCTTCAACCCAAACCTTTAGATTTTGCCATTTTTTAAAATATAACTATCACTATTTTATTTCAATCATAATAAATATTTCATTAGATCTGGCCATTTCATACCAGTCGAAATAGTAAATTAAATACTGATAATAAGCTGATTATCTACTAGCTGCTATCTTATCTTCACCCTCCCACTCACGTGAGTATTACATGGTCATAAGAGACTGACTGTTTAATAAACTCTTTATCTGCTGCTCAAAATATCACTATTAGTAAAATCACTATCCTTTGTATTTTAGAAATGATTGGAATCATAGTACAACCAATCTCCATAATCTTTTAAATTATTTTCAAAATTTAGCCACTAATTTCATAGTAATCTCCGCGTTGATCACCTCATAGAACTCCCTCAGTATGACTCTGCAAATTCAAGTAATCGTAAGAGACCCAGTTATCTTAGCTGGAAACCTCGTTTAAGCTTTTGGATACTTCGGCCAAGACATGAAAGTCTCAAAAGTACGAGCTTTGTTGAGATATGCAAAAATGACATAATTCCCTTACTGTTCACTATTCAGCTGTCACACGGGACGAGTCATTGCCATCGTTATCAATTAATTTTACTATCAATCCTGTTATCGTATTATCGTATGTTATGTATTCTGTTATTAATTGAATTTTCACCCCCCCCTCACATCATTTCTTCTTTCCACCTTTTTGTTGTACAAAATAGCAATATCAAGGAAGCTATTCACCGTCTGAATCTAATATTTTGGTCTTTATCTATGTTAATATGGAGAAACAAACCACCGTGAATAGGTTAACTTCTATTCGTCTACTGTGCTGAATCCTGAAACTTTAATTGGTCATCGCAACTCGGGTTCTAAGTCTACCCACTCTCTCGAAATTCCTCATCCGTAACTTAGTCTTCGCATCTCAGAAATGAAACACCGTTTACTGTAGTTCAACTTAGGCTCGACAATATCTAAGATTGCCATTGTTTACTTACTTATATCTCATTGGCTGTTTGGCCTTGTTGGAATTGGCTGTTTGTCCATCGCCTTGTTTGGAAATTTTATTACTGAATTACCGTAGACCTTTAGATTGTGTTTTAGGATGCTACCAAATTGCAGTCGAGATATTTCTCAGGCCACATTAGCGTCGTAATGACGTCAGAAGTCGTAATGACTCGACAGAAAAACTTATGGTGCCGAATTCTCATCTTTGCCAACTTCTGATGTCATTAAGACGTGGGAGTCGCCTGTGGCGTATTTCGACTGCAATATGGTAGCATCCTTTATTTTATATATTCTGATGCCTATTTAAAAGATATTTTTATGGTGTTAGAGAAATTGGATTAAGTGTATACGGGGACTAAGTTTATTGGGTAAACACGTAAAAAATCACGAAATAAGAACCAATTTGTAGCTTAATTAGCTTATTAAAGTTCACAGTTTTATCTCTGATTGTAAAAGTGTTTCAAATTTGTATTTTTCAAAGGAGAATTTAAAAAAATATAAAGTCTAACATATTGATTATATCCATCCTGCTCATATACGTTGATGGGAGAACGTTTTCAACACATTCAAATTGTATCTAATATGACATGTACATAATCCAGTGTTGCAGACCTGGTCCCCAAGTTCTGAATTACTACCAAATATGATAACTTTGCAATGAAGCATACGTTTTGAAATTTACGTATATGGCTATTGCCATATTGCAGTCGAGATATGTCACAGACGATCTCTGCATCATAATGACGTCAGAAATCACCAGAGATGGGAATGTGGTACCATAAATCTCCCTCTCTGTCATCATTATGACTCAGAAGTCACCTGTGACATATCTCGCCATCACTATAGTAGCATCTTACATCTGTGTTTGTTAATGTTCTTTCAGAAGATATCTCTTTGTATAAGATGAATGCATGTTTGTGTAATTAAATCAAGATTACTTTTTTTGTGTGCTGTAACATTTAATACACGTTCACTGTACTTTTTTGACATGAACTGGTAAAATATGCATACAAATATCAAGCATTTCGTATATATATATGTGCCTTACACAAGACATAAAGCAATTTAAAGCAGACATGAAATTCAGGGTACTTCCATATTTTCCTGTCGACCATTTTGTTTTCTTTCCTAGACAAATGAATAAACTGAGGAAACTGTAGGCTTTGAACGCTTTAAAGTGATGTACGATATAAATTTGGTTAATTCCTATAGTGGTGCAAATGCGTATATCAGTGCAAAACTGTGGTATTAGAAAAATGGTGTCACCATTCAGTTCACATTGAAGCAATTTAAATGGTGACAACTTTACAAAGAAAATGATAATTTTGTTACTGTTTTAAATACTATTAGAGAATGCCAGTGTGATTGGCGCCAGATGAAATGAATTTATTTATCATATAATCTCAAAGATTGAGCTTACAAATATTTAATTGTTTTTATGGTGTTATATCCCTGACTTGTTGGCTATCTAGCTAAATAAAATACCTTCAAACTTCAGCTCAAGACTACTAACGTAAGTTCGGTAGGATCTTGAACCGTAAAACTGATTGGTCGACGGAAAAATACGTAAGTACCAGATTCAGAAATCAATCAGATTTTTCCCGAAACATGTCAGAAGATCAAGTGTATTATGAAGATCAAGGAAAGAAAAAAAATCTTTATTTGTATCTAGACAGCAACTTAAATAGTCGCAATCAGTAACTATTTGAAATAGTGAACCCACAGTATTTAACAATAATACATCTGTACAGCGTGTAACAAAAAAGTAACAAGAAGCTCATACGTAACAGTACACTTATACACACTCATAATACATGTCAAAAATACAGAAAAGAACTGTTTTATACAGGATTGGAATGACATTCTCTAATTTTATTTTTTTTTGATTGCACCATGGAAAGAATAGTGAAACGAAATTTTATAAATACAGTCGAAGTAAAATAAAATAAAATTATATTCTGTGTGTTTCAGTATGAATGGAGCTCTACGTGCTTCGGTACTGCACTGGATCTTCTTTCGTTTCGTCACGCCCTCTGTTCCTTCTGCAAAAGAAAAAAAAATAAATTAACAAGCGTCTTAATTTGGAAACATATAACTAGAAACTAACTCTGGTGTTAAACACAGAAACTAAAGATTTCCAGAATAACCTACGACAGGAATTCCCATAGTGTGCGGCACTGAACCCCAGAGAGGTGCACCATCTTCACCAGGGTGCCAAAATATCCCCAAATTGATACAAAATGAGACATCTACGTTATTTTTTTAACGTTTTGAAAATTTTAGAAACAGAACAGTGAAGAAGATGTTGAAGGAATTATTTCGATCCTTTAGCCTGTCTTTATCAGTTACAGTTGCATCTGTACCGATGTACTTTTTCACGATGGTCAGCACACACATGCATACACAGCTGTGGAATAAATTTTCAAGAAGGATTTAGGTGGAGCTGTTGACTTCGAGTTTTATCTGGGACCCTGCGGAGTAGTTATAGATCACGGAGTGGCACAAGTGTAACGGTCAAGCCCAGACAGGGTTGTAGCCTTGAGATATGGAGGCAAGGGCTTACCGATGTACTTTCCCACTATGGTCAGCACATGCATACACAGCTGTGGAATGAATTTCCAAGAAGAATTTAGGTGCAGCTGTGGACTTTGAGTTTTAGTGGAGACCCATGCGGAGCAGTTATACATCACAGAGTCGCGCAAGTGTAACGGTCAAGCCCATATAGAGATGTAGCCGTTACACTTGTGCCACTTCGTTATCTATAACTGCTCCGCAGGGATCCCCACTAAAACTCGAAGTCAACAGCTGCACCTAAATTCTTCTTAGAAATTTATTCCACAGCAGTGTATGTAAGTGCTGACCATCGTGGGAAAGTACATCCGATACAGCATCACTAAAATTTTTCAATTGCATTTTATATTACTGTGCTTTTTTCAGCTGTGGAGTCTCCCATTTTAAAATCTAGTGCCAGCAAAGGCAAAGGATCATGGGAGGGAGGGTAACTTCTGCAATTCCCCTGGTCGAAAGATGGAATCTTTCTACACCTCAATTTTTTAACTATCGAGGGATAACTCTTGAAAAGGGAGTACGATTCACTGATTTACCCTGCATTTGCTCTGCTGTTTGGCACATGCAAACGAGGCTATTGAGACTGGCATTAATTTTGTGTGTTGCAGATCTGCAGCATGCTCGTACAAAAGTTTGAGATAGCATCAAAATATTTGCCCAAGAGCTTGATGAGACATAATTTATTCAGCAATACCTGCCTATAACACACATCATGTGATACTCTACCGTCAAAAGACTATTTTGTAAGTTGAGACCCACCCATATAAAATTAGATTTAAACACATGATTAAATTTTAACGAGCCGAGACGATGCAATGACTTTTCTACATATTTCCAGTCATAGAGAATTTCCTGGCACTAACGATATCTTTTTTTAAAAAGAATTTTTCATTAATATTAATCGATAGTATTAATAAAACAAATATTAATCAAATAGATTATGTTTCCATTTTTTTCTTGTCGATAGTAAAAAAATAACATCCTAAATAAACTATTTTAATAACTAAAAACTTATAGTTTTCTTACCTCATTGAAATTATTTATGATTAGTTTTTAATACTGAGATATACAAGGGAATTATAGGGAAAATTTTTCATGCAAATTAAAGACAAAGCAAATAAAATATTTATGAGAACTGAATTACTACGAGGAGAAAATCTCAGGGTGGAGGCTAATTACATGTGTGTTTACTAAGGGGTTATTTGTTTGCCGATTAAATTCTAAAATATAATTTAGAAAATGAATGAGGAAAAATATTTAAATTTATGCACTTAGTTTAAATTACTTAATTTCAGTCTCATTACATTTTCATGAAATATTGATTCCCATTCTGCAGTCTAGACAAACAATTAACCAATTGATATGATATGATTTCAGATTTATTCATTAGGAACATCAATTTATATAAATTATTAATTTTAATCAGGTGAAAGAGGGTTTCATTATTGGAGTATTAACATTTCTGATTGCTCATTAAAAAGCTCATTAAAAAGTTTCTGATGTCCAATGAGCATTAGATGAATGGTTTGGAGTGCTACGGTCTACTGTTTTGCTCACGAGGGCTAATGAGACCAAAACCTACTGCTTAAAGCCTCTTCCAAACGGCTACGAACGTTCATGCCACGGTGGGATTTGAACCCACGCACTCCATCTTTAGTCCAATGAGCATCAGACAGAGGTTCATTGAGCTTTCTGATTGCTCAATGTGGAAATTCAAAGACCTGTCCGGACATCCAGACAATCTTGTCTGATTAGATAATGACGTAACTAAAGACTTTCGATAAATGACAGGAATCTTTTAACTTTTGTACAGTTCATTCTGTCACTAATGTGAAGCCTGCAATGCCCGTGGTCATTCAGAGAATCTTGTCTGTTCAATTAGGGACACAACTAAAGACTTTCGTGAAATGACAGGAACCTTTTAACTTTTGTACAGTTCATTCTGTCACTAATGTGAAGCCTGCAATGCCCGTGGTCAGTCAGAGAATCTTGTCTGTTCAATTAGTGACTCAACTAAAGACTTTCGTGAAATGACAAATCTTTTAACTTGTGTGCATTAAAATTTCACACAAGTTCATTCTGTCACTAATGGGAAGCCTGTAATGACCATGGTCATTCAGAGAATCTTGTCTGTTCAATTATAGAAGCAACTAAATTTTCGTGAAATGACAGGAATTTTTTAACTTGTGTGCAATTCATTCAGTCACTAATGTGAAGCCTGTAATGCCCGTGGTCATTCAGAGAATCTTGTCTGTTCAATTAGGGACACAACTAAAGACTTTCGTGAAATGACAGGAACCTTTTAACTTTTGTACAGTTCATTCTGTCACTAATGTGAAGCCTGCAATGCCCGTGGTCAGTCAGAGAATCTTGTCTGTTCAATTAGTGACTCAACTAAAGACTTTCGTGAAATGACAAATCTTTTAACTTGTGTGCAATTCATTCAGTCACTAATGTGAAGCCTGTAATGCCCGTGGTCATTCAGAGAATCATGTCTGTACAATTAGTGACGCAACTAAAGACTTGCCTGAAATGCCAAGAATCCTTTAAAGTGTGTAATTCATTACGTTACCAATGTGACGCCTGTATAGGAGCTAGTGATACCTCTTCAAGGATTTTTAGTAGTGTTTTTATTAATAAAGATTTTCTGTGTTATTATTCGTCTTTATTGTTTTCACCAATTCCAACAAGTATGAATCCCTCTCATCTTGAAATTTGATTTCGACTCCAACATTATATTGGGATGATGTCTGTTTGTTCTATTCTCCTTTGACCCTAGACCATTAAATTTATTAAAATCTTGTATATAGATCTATAAAAATGGAAAATATTAATAAATGAAATATTAATGGTAAATATGTACCATAATTACCACGACTTGATATTCTTTGGGAGTGGTAGCGTTATTATTAACCGTAGTCTCATAAATAGAAAATGAAGTTTTAGGAACTTCTATTTCTGAATATCAACAATCAACTGAAAAATTCTTTATATATTCCCCGAAGTTCAGTTAATGTGAAAATGAGGCCTTTTTTCTTACTACTACTAAAACTAATAATTTGGTCGACAGTTTGTCGCCAAGGAGAGAGATTAAGAAAAAAAGCTGATTTTATTATGAAGAAAGCATTATTTCCAAATTACTGCCTTCCGCATGCTAGTCATTAAGGTCAAGATTTAATTTTTTCTTTCCTTCTCTCGAGAACATTCTTGATGTCAAACAGATGACATCTTTACTTTTATCTACAGTTCCAACTCTGAATACATTAAATAGAAATCTTGTCATTTATCCTCGAATATGCGGGGGAGATTCTCTACTATAATTCAATAATTCAGCTGTTTCATGCGTAATCCTGTGTAACGTGGCATCATCAAAATGTACAGTGTAAGAAAGTCCTCCTCAAAAAGTCACTTTTGTTTTCAGGAAAAAATGTATCCATGTTTATGTATATAAAGGTATATAGTAAGTCAACCAGTCTTTTCTTCCAGACCGTTGGTCTTACACACACAAACACGCACATGCATATATATGTTTATATATATACACATTATATATATATATATATATATATATATATATATATATATATATATATATATATATATATATATATATACATATATATAAATATTATATATACATATATATATATATATATATATATATTATATATATATATATATATATATATATATATATATATACATATATACATACACACTCATAAACACACATATATATTGTGAAGACTCCCCTTTGTTCAGAGCACGTGAAATCGCTGATCGGATTGTTGACCAGTACAATAGCTTGGCGTTGACAGTTGATGTTGACAGTTGGATTGAATAGGCGTACGGCTCTGATTGATCAGGTTAATGATTTCGGAAATTCCGGAATCGGGGCAGCTAGCGAATGAGAACTCAACTAAAAAAACTAGCTGTAGTTCTCAGGTAACTGGAATCTTAAATGACCAAAATGGTTGGTATCACTGTAACTGACCCCAGGTAAAAAAAAAAAAAAAAACCTAGAATTGAGACTCGGGGTTTTTCGACATTTTTTTACGTCGGTGCTTTGACCTCATGGAGGCTTTCGCGTTTTTTGACCGCAGCCAGTATTTTAGATTGCGTCGGGAGACTCTTAAAGTCCGCTCATATAAGGAGCACCAGGGTCTCGGATACCGAACGATAGATTGGGTTGCATTGCATCCTGGAAGAGCCTCGCCATTTGTGAGATTATTTCATCTTTTATTTTCCCGACTGTGATCATCGTGGCTATTCAGTGCCAGTCGAAAATCCTCTACATTTCTACTTAGGGAGAATTAGAATCCCATTGTATATATAAACTTATTTACTCCAGAAAGAATAAAAGTAATTTTCAGTTTTATCGTGACTGTGATCCTTCTTCACGCTACCTCTTCACTCGAGAATATTGAAGTCGTCACAATATATATATATATATATATATATATATATATATATATATATATATATATATATATGTGTGTGTGTGTGTGTTGTGTGTGTGTGTGTGTGTGTGTGTGTGTGTGTGTGTGTGATATGTAAATCATTACCCCTAACAGAGCTAGAGAAAATTCTCTTTTTTCTGCTTAACAGAGACGTGCCCCATGTTAAATAAAAAAAAATTTCTCAGTCAATATTTGTCACTGAGAAGTGAAACTTTTCGTGTTACGATTCTTAAGACAAGTTTCATTTTTTTAAATGTAATGATAGGGAATAGGAGATCGGATAAAATTAGAGATTTCAATATTTTCGCAAAACTGAATCTTTAAATTTAAAAATACTCTAAAAGGAATGTTTCTCTTGCTTGAAAAATTTTTGTAATCAGAAGTATATGATTACTAGTGGTTGCGGACAAAATAACTAGTTAAGAACTTTATTATACACCATGTATAATTACAATCTTTTACATATTCCGTGTATATACATCCACGTCCTGCGTAATACATATGTGTGATGTTGTGTAGAGAGAGAGAGAGAGGAGAGAGAGAGAGAGAGCAGAGAGAGAAGAGAGAGTTTTGCAAGAGAAAAGTAAACTAAATCGGTAGACTAATGTAGAGATTTCGTATAAAACCTCGAAAACGAGCACTTAAGGAATATACTGTCAGAAAACTTCCCGTAATGTGATAGTTCACTCATGTTGAAATAAATTTATAGCCCAAAGGCCTTATTACGGGAGAAAATTCTCAGGAGTTTTCGCATCTAAAGTCAAGGGCAGAAAACTCACATCTCTTTGCTTTTCCTCTTGTTAACTCCTAATCTAAACTGACCTCCTGGGCTATAGTTCATATCGGGAAAGTGGCATTAACCAAATAAAACGTCATAGTGCCTAGTGACCAATTTAGGAAATTCTGAACTAAAGGAGATACGCGGTATCGGAGACAATTTTTTACGTAGATCTTTACTTAGATTCTTACTCATGTTTACTTAGCTTTTTCATGTTAGTTGATCTCAGTTTGTCCCACCCCTAAAATGAAGTGGGAACCTGTCCACCGACCTCTGGTAATAAAGATCTTTCATGACTAAAATGGTGTCTTATTTCTCGCCACTGGGTGGGTGGGTGTCGTAAGACACCCCACTCCCAGATATATATATATATATTATATATATATATATATATATATTATATTAAAAATATATGTAGATATATATATATATATATTAAATATATGTATAGATATAGTATATATATATATATTATATATATATATATATACACACAAATGTCTTGATCCAGTGTTAAGGCGAATTGAAAGTAGTTTTTCTTGATAAAAAACACATCTTTATTTAACATGGAGTTTCCGTTTCAGGCGTCGCTTGCACTATTTTCATTTGTTCGTATCGAAGCTAAGGGTGGAATGTGTTGACAGCTCCCAGTCTACGCGCTAAATGATTCTTCTCGCATGATTAGTCATTAACTTCCTGTGAAATATCTCTGCGGTTGACCGCATTACTCCAAAAGGTTACGCAAGCGTGGGTTTTTCTCATTTATTTTATTATTATAAAAGAGTTCCCTTTTAAAATTCTTTATAACTCACGTAATTTCGAACTACCCTTTTTAGACTGACAACACACACATGTATATATACAAATAAAAAAAGGGTCAACAAGGTCAAAAGGTCGAACTATTTCGACTATAGATAAAGGAATAAATAATCTTAACGATGATAGGTGGAAAATAATAGTTTTATGAAAATAAATTCGAGACCAAATAAATCGAATGATCAATGACGAAAAATTAATAATCCTTTGATGACGAGTACTGGAAAAATAACATTACTCTATGGAAATAAACTCGGAACCAAATGAATAGAACGATGGATGCGGGAAAGCGAATAATGCAGGCACGATGAATCCAATTTTTACTTTATACTTTTGAACAACGCTAAAAGCTCCAGATAACAAACAATATATTATTCTAAATTGAAATAAACAATTTGCTTTTAGAAGGGCTGAAAATTTCTCCCACAAAAAGCTAAGCTAGAGATTAAACTGTACATTTTGCTTCCCCTCTACATGCATTATCGCATTATTTTCAGTCTTCTTGACTATATGACCTTTTTCTTTCTTCCAGGCACATTTAATCTGTTGATAATGCAGACAATTGTCAGGATTGGCGCTAAACTTTGATAAAAGTTTCCCAAGACTCTTGGCGTCAGACATATCGAAATTTTTTTTTCTTCCCATGCATTTTGTCGGAGGTCTATAATAGAAGGTAATATTTATCACTTATAAACAACTTTGCTATTTTAATGATATGTGTGTTTCTAACAGTTATGAGTTATAAATAAAAATGCACGACTTCAATCATATTATCAAGTGTATTTACACTTCATGCTTATTTTGTTTCTACATTTTGCGCATAAAAATGAGAATATTGTATATCTGCAAATAATGATATACTCAGACTGAAGAAGGAACCGACTAAATTTATTGTCACTAAAGCAGATCAAATATATCCTCATTTACTTTAATACGAAACAAGATATTTAAAGAAAGTTGTGTATGATTCTGATGATACAAAAGATGAACTAATTACTCTGAATGAGAAGGAAACTAAAATGTCTTTAGTACTAAAGGAAATGAGGATATTTTGACCTGATGCTTAGTGAAAGAAGAAGGAATTGACTTTAGCAGTTACTGACTGAAGAAGGAATCGACTAAATTAATTGTTACTAAGCATATATCTTTTAATCCGAAACAAGATATTTAAAGAAAGAAAGGTTGTTCATAATTCTGATGATAAAATCAAAAGAACTAAATTACTCTGAAATCGAGAAGCAAAATCAAGTGTCTAAGTACTAAAGGAAATTAGGATATGTTTGATTCTGTAAAATGAAAGAGAAGGAATTTACTTTAGCCGAAACATACTGAAACTGAAGAAGGAACCGACTAAATTTATTGTCACTAAAGCAGATCCAACATATCCTCATTTACTTTAATACGAAACAAGATATTTAAAGAAAGAACGATCATGTATGATTCTGATGATAAACCCAAAAAATGAAATAAATTACTCTGAAATCAAGAAGGAAACTCAAGTGTCTTTAAGTACTAAAGGAAATGAGGATATGTTTGACCTGACGCTGTAAAAGTGAAAGAAGGAGGAATTGACTTTAGTAGAAACATACTGAAACTGAAGAAGGAAACGACTAATGTAATTGTTACTAAATTAGATCAATCATATTCTTATATCTTTAAATCCGAAACAAGATATTTAAAGAAAGAAAGGTTGTTCATAATTCTGATGATAAAATCAAAAGAACTAAATTACTCTGAAATTGAGAAGAAAAATCAAGTGTCTAAAGGAAATGAGGATATGTTTGATCCTGATGCTGTAAAAGTGAAAGAAGAAGGAATTGACTGTAGCAGAAACATGCTGAAACTGAAGAAGGAATCGACTAAATTAATTGTTACTAAATTAGATCAATCATATCCTTATATCTTTAAATGCGAAACAAGACAAAGAAAGAAAGGTTGTTTATAATTCTGATGATAAAATCAAAAGAACTAAATTACTCTGAAATTGAGAAGAAAAATCAAGTGTCTAAAGGAAATGAGGATATGTTTGACCTGACGCTGTAAAAGTGAAAGAAGGAGGAATTGACTTTAGCAGAAACATACTGAAACTGAAGAAGGAGTCGACTAAATTAATTGTCACTAAAACAGATCAAACATATCCTTATATCTTTTAATCCGAAACAAGATATTTAAAGAAAGAAAGGTTGTTCATAATTCTGATGATAAAATCAAAAGAACTAAATTACTCTGAAATCGAGAAGCAAAATCAAGTGTCTAAGTACTAAAGGAAATTAGGATATGTTTGATTTTAATGCTGTAAAAGAGAAAAAAAGAAGGAATTTACTTTAGCCGAAACATGCTGAAACTGAAGAAGGAATCGAGTAAATTAATTGTCACTAAAGCAGAACCAACATATCCCTATATCTTTTAATGCGAAACAATATAAAGAAAGAAAGGAGGTGTATGATTCTGATGATAAACCCAAAAAATGAACTAAATTACTCTGAAATCGAGAAGGAAACTCAAGTGTCTTTAAGTACCAAAGGAAATGAGGATATGTTTGACCTGATGCTGTAAAATTGAAAGAAGGAGGAATTGACTTTAGTAGAAACATACTGAAACTGAAGAAGGAATCGACTAAATTAATTGTTACTAAATTAGATCAATCATATCCTTATATCTTTAAATGCGAAACAATATAAAGAAAGAAAGGAGGTGTATGATTCTGATGATAAAACCAAAAGATGAACTAAATTACTCTGAAATCGAGAAGGAAATTCAAGTGTCTTTAAGTACTAAAGGAAATAAGGATATATTTGACCTGATACTGTAAAAGTGAAAGAAGAATCAATTGACTTTAGCAGAAACATACTGAAACTGAAGAAGGAATCGAGTTAATTAATTGTCACTAAAGCGGAAACGATTAATGCGAAACAAAATTTTTATAGAAAAAAGACTGTGTATGATTCTGATAATAAAACCCAAAGAACTAAATTGCTTTGAAATCGAGAAGGCAAAATTATGTTTCTTCAGTACAAAAAGAAATGAGGATATGATTGACCTAATGCTGTAAACTTTTCAGCTTTCGTTTGTCCAAAAAATATGAGAATTATTAGCAAAATTCTTCAAATGCAAACATTTATTCGAAAAGTTTAGACGATAAATTTGATCTTGACCAAACATCCATGTAAAGTTCTTAACATTGAGGCTAAATTTTTAATAATTAAGAATCAAGAAACCGTTTATTGACATCAGCTGTTAGGACAAATAGTTAAAAAAAAAAGCCGTCGTACACGCATAATTGTTTTACCTTATTCGTTCTTTATGTTATTTCTTCTTGTAGTCACTCTCCGGCTTATCACATATATAAACAATTATTCTATCACATATATAAAATTATTAGATATTACAGTATTATATATCTAGAGAAGATTAATAGTATTTGTCACATGGATAAGAAATTTTATTCTGGTTTGATTTGGAGAGCTATATCACCTTTTTTTTGCAATACGAGGACTAATGAGACTGGAATATACTACTTTAAGCCAATTTAGAGCGTCTATGAAGATCCATGCTGCAGTGGGATTCCAACCCACGAATTATAGTACCGAAGGTCAGTGCCTAACCATTCGGCCTGTGGTTAAAAGGAAAGTCTTTCAAATACTTCAGTAAACACTGAATTACCGTAGAGAATCACGGGAATCCAGGTAGTAAAATATGCATTGACTAGTAAATCTTTTGGTTTTATCACAATTATCAAATTAAATACACATTCATAATGTAACGGCGTGCTTTAACGGTGCTTCTACATCAAAGACTTTGTTTTGAGAAATGGACGACACGCTTATGTGGAGACAAAGCTGTTGTTTTCCCCGACACCACGATGTCTAAACTTTTGTGTCCTACAGTAGCGAAACAACATACCAGACAACTGGGCCCCCAGACTGACAGCTAGAAAGATAATCATCGGAATTACAAGGGCCGCGACATTGGATCTTCGTCGACACGAAATTCCAGAGACTCCCGGGTTTGCGGCCGGTGATTGTCTAGCCCAGAACAATCCAATTGGTTGAAGGTGAAATCATCGCCAGATGATCCAATGATGAAATTGTGGGTGAGGCCCCCTCTCTTAGAGGCCCCTCCCTTAAAAAAAGAAGCGAGATAAGATTTTTTAAAGAAGTTAATTAGCTAGAAAACAGCTAATTCAGAGGTCACCCTGACCAGTCTCTCTATCGGAGAGTTTCCTTAGCGATAATACCACCTTGGGATCACTTCTTTAGGAGTTAGCTAGTAGTCAACTCACTCGGAGGTCATCTTGATTAGTCTCTCCTTCGGAGAGTTTTTCTTAGCAAAAATCCCACCTTGAGATATATCTCTTTATGAGATTCATGACGATACCCTGTGCCTTGGGTTTTCTTGAATTCGATCTTCTTCAGGATTGAACGTGTATTCCTTTTGGGAACTCTGACTTTGTTTTTATCTTCCTCGAAGATACCAATTGCTACTTCATCTCTCGTCTAATTTAGTGTACTGTCTACATAATTACTACCGAGAACTTTTACGTGAAACTACCGAATTGTTATCTTCCGTCGGTTACTAAACCATTTAGCAGGGACCTTTTGAGTGCGTCTCTATTTAGGCCTACATCTAGTGTTTCACATACTAGTGAACTGTATTTGCATTGTGTATATAGAAATGTGTATATAGCTGTGAGGTGTAAATAAATCATTTAATCAAGAAACACTTTCTTCATTGTGTCACCTAAAACAGGGACCGGATACGTTACAATAAGCATGCAACTAAAACTGCTTCCTTTTCGCAGTATTGCGTGAAGCCTCCCGAAATGGTGCGTTTTACTTAAAGTTAAAAGATGTATACTTGCCTCACAGCTCCATTTTGGACCCCGCCAGTGCATTTAGGGCTGGAAGTTGTTGTCCCTCATATCTGTGCGTTGTCTGAGGCTTGCAGACGGACTACTCCTCTTGCCAATGTTTTCCAGAAATTGGGCGTTGGCGACGATCTGCTGTTGGTTTTCGTGGATCTTTCTTCGTGCCAAGTCCAGCATGAGGCGTTGGCGCAGGATTTCCAGAGGATTGACTACGGAAAGGGTGGGTCCTTTTCTTCGTTTCATCGGCTGAGACATGTGGCCAAGGGGCAAGTCCAGAATGGATGGCTACACAAAAAGAGGCATGATATTAGTGATGTTGATACTAATCGATGATCTAATACAAGGAATATAAGGTGGAATACAAGGGTCTAAACCAGCGTTTTCCAACCTTTTCTGGCTTACGCGCCAGTTGGTTGCATATCATGCTAAATTGAACCACTTTGTGGAAACGATTGTATTTCATGAAACTTATTATTGCGAGTGTGTTTATTTATTTGCATTATGCACTTTATAGGGAAGCCATGTACAGTGGACTCCGCTTAATATAATCTCGGTTATTATTATCAATCGCTTATTGTTATCGAAATCACTTGGTCCCAGTTTTCTCTATTCATTTGTATGTTAAAATTATCTCTTTATGTGATCGTTGCATCCGTTAATGTTATCAGTTTTGGAACCTTATTTTAAGGTATCCGTCTACGTTCGGAGAACTTTTTTCTTTAAACGTAGAAACTAGTTCATGTTTTAACATTTTTAGATTTATTTTTTATATTATCATAGAGAATTGCACTTAAAAAATTTATTCCTGGAGAAGTTTTTATAAAATTTCTAATAAATGAAGAAAATTTAGTAAAAAAATCGGGTTTTTTTTTCAAAAAGTCTAATTTTTTAATAAATTAAATTATTTCAATATTTTTTTATGCAACACATTTCTTATACACTGGACTAATGAATCACCTAAAATCTTTGCTTAATTTACATTTGGTAAGAACTTTTGGTCCTTCAAAATCATACACATTGAATTTTTAACGAATTTTCATTATTTTTATATCTAACTATGAGCTTAATATCAATAAAAATTATCCAAATTTAAAGCTTTTAGGTCATTCACTAGAAAATACTATCAAAAGCATTCATATTAATTTTCAACAAAATATTTTAAGAACTTTTTGAGAAATCGCATTTCAAGTTTCAACATTTTATTAAAAATACCGTTCTGAGAAAAACGCATTTCAAGTTTATGAAAGCAACTTTAACTATTAAAAAATTAAAATACATGTTTAAAACTCCCCACACTTTCTTGCTTCAAAACTTTCAAGTTGCTAATTATTAAAAATATCAGAAAAAATGTTTAAACTAATCTTCATGAAAATTTAAAAAGTTTTATCCAAAAAATGCTCTTTAAAAGGCTTTAAATTCACAACTTCCAGTTCCGAAGTCGCTACTTCCGTTTTGTTTTGACAGGTGTCACTGATGTTTAAGAAGCTGTAACTTTTCTATAAAATGCCTTAGAGAAAAAACAAAAACAGATTTAGAAGACTAAAAGGTGAAATTTTACAATAGAGAAATAAAAAAAATATGATTTTTGGCAAAAACAGACGTTTTTAATGTAGAACGATACTTTAACTAGCAAAGGAATATTCACAATGTATTCAGAAGGAATCCAAACTGTAGGAACCAAAGTGTAGTTAGTATATTGATAGATGTAATAAAATATCTATCAAATCAACCACTTGAATGAAAGTTTAGTTAGCTCGCTATTGTTTTCGTATTTTTTGCCCTACTTTATCCCCTATATAATAATAGCCTAAGTTATCTATCCGTCTGTCCTCCAATTTATGAAGCGGTTGGACCTGGAATGGATAGAGGCATCCATTCAAAGCGAATAAAGTTTATCTTCTCCTAAACTATCGATCCGATTCTAAAATAAATTTGTATAAATATGCTTTATTTCACAGCAAAAAATACTGTCGTATTTAAAACGTTCGAAATCCAACCCTTCCCCCCTTTTCGAGAGTTTAATGCCATTATTTCAAGCCCTATTTTCCCCGGTTAAGAGCAGGCGTTTAAATTAATCCATTTATCACTTAATACGTAGGTAAAAATTACAATTTTTTCTAGCATTGTGACGTCATTCCTTTCAACATCTCATTTAATCATTTCATATTTTAAACTATTTAAATATCGTCTACACTATTTTAATATCCTTTATCACTGAACTTAGATATTACGTAAATGATTTTCTTTTATATTTGGCTTAAATAATAGATTAGGTACATACGTGATAATTTTAAATTTAATCATGGATTATTTTTTGTTGCAATGAAACTTTTACCACCGGTATTAACAATAAATTCTTTTCATATAAGTCTAGGAGTCTATTTTACGGACTAATAAATATCTAACTTTTAATTTATATATATTCGGAAATTAAGAAGTTTGTTCTTTTGTGTGTTTGTTTATTATACAGAACTACACGGTTTGACTAAATGAATTCAATGTGATTCTTAACTGCATTACAGGATCGGGAGACTCTAGAGGAGTATGACGATAAATAAATTATTGAGAGTGAACCAGATAGTTCTCAGCCAAAAAACAAACCATTTTTTACCTGCCTCATTGAGTACTTAGCAGTTCTGGAATATTAAAAATTTTACTAATCCCGTCATATGATGGGTTATATGCTAGTTAAAGAATAATTAACATCTAATCCTATTTGAAAGTGTAATATATTGATAGATCCAATAAAAATTCCCCCAAATCAACCACTTTTTAGTTAGCTGGTTAAGGTTTTCGTATTTATTGCCATACTTTATTAGAGAATAATTAACATTTAATCCTATTTAAAAGTGTAGTATATTGGTAGATGTAATAAAAATTGTACCAAATCAACCACATGAATTGAGGTTTGGTTAGCTCACTAAGGTTTTCGTATTTCTTGCCATACTTTATTAGAGAATAATGATCATTTAATCCTATTTAAAAGTATAATATATTGATATATGTAAATAAATTGTACCAAATCGATCACTTAAATGTTTGGTTAGCTCTTTAAGTTTTATTTTTTTAATATTTATTGTTAAATTTCGGTACCATTTATTAAAAATAGTTTTACACCTTCCTGCTTTTCACGTTACTCTACCGTTGTACTTTTAGCTTTCTTTTATGAAAAGCATCATGGAAATTGAATATTTACTTATCGTTATTTGTTAAACAATATATATATATATATATATATATATAGCATGCGTATTATTTGCAGCATGTCTTATAAAGCTTTCGAGTGGGGTTTAATTTGCCCATAACAAACTACATTAACAAAAAAATATACAAACATATCATTAATACAGTATAGAAATACATACAAACTTTAAAACTGTATATATACATTTTCATATTTTTACTTTCTATACATTTAATTACAGCATTTAGTATGTCAAAATTATTGTACTTTTTTATTCATCTATCAAAATGTATTACCTTTCTTTCATAAAAGCATTTTATTTACAAAAAAAGTAATACATATATATGTTTTTATATATTAAAATTAAAAAAACAAACAAATAAATAAAAATTAGAAAAGAGAAAAAAATAAATGAAAAGCAAGAATTTGGTTTGGTTTGGTTTAGAGAACTACGGTCTACTCTTTTGCAACACGAAGATTAATGAGACTGGAAAATACTGCTTAAAGCCGATTCCGAGTGGTTACGAACATCTCTGCAACAGAGCGATTCGAACCCACGAACTCCGGTACCGAAAATTACCAGCCTAACCTGTCGTCATTGTTCTGCTTATAAAAAGAAACATAATAATTAATTTTCCAATAAACTTTGTTAAATTTCTTTAAATCATATCGACTATTGTCAATACTTTTAGAATAATTTCCTAAAGACTCTTTAGTTCTTTTTATTTTTGTTTTATGAAGCTGCAAGAATTTTGGCTAAAGTGATGGGGATTATACTGGAAGACAGAAATGAATTGAGAATTCCAGAACGAATTTCGTCTCTTTATTTTTAAAATGTTTTCTCGTTAAAACCACTGCAAAAGAAATCAACCGTTAAATATTAACCTTGAATAGCTTTGAATATTAGAGCTTTTGCGATATTTCAAAATACAATTTATATGAAGAAAGCGATTTTACGAAAAGAAGATTAAAGCGATTATAAAAGAAGAAAAAAGTTTTAAAACACGAGTGTAATTTTCAGATAAATAGGAAGATATTATCTTGGTAAGTTTATTTTATTTAAAAGAGCTTGTTTACTTTAAATTTTGTACGTTTATTTATAATGCATATTCATATTTCAAAACAGTAACTCATTTTAAAAATTTTTAGAGAGTACTCAATAGCACTTTAACCAAATTTATTTTATTTATACTTCTATGCTTGAATTGAATTTTCATTTCAATATGTTTGAGAATCATATGTTTTAAGGGTATGTAAGAAAATTTAACATTTCAATTTAAAATGATTAGATGAATATTTTAAACAATTTGTGCGAGAATATACTGAAGTTTTTAATAGCATATGTACTATTGACATTTTTATAAATATAGAGATATTATTGAAAATGAGATAAATGGTTTAATATAGCAAGTGATTAGACGAAAAATTACAAATCATACATAAACTTTAAACAGGATCACATGACGAGAACTACCTGAAATTTGCCGTAAAATTAAGTATGATTTTCTTTAGTTAATCCTTAATATAAAGTGAAATTATTTTGCTACCGAGCTATGTCTCAGGTGCCTTAGCTCGGTAGACTCAGAAGACGTCAGAAGTCACCAGAGATAGGAAATTCCTGTCGCTGGAGACTTTAGACGTCATTAGGACGACTTCTGACATCATTATTAGTCTGTGACATATTTCAAGAGAAGTATGGTAATGTCATAGGCAACATCTGCGTCAGAAGTCGTCATTATGACGTAATAGAGAAGGGACTATATCGTACCAGATTTCCCTCTCTGGCGACTTCTGACATCATTATGACTCAAAAGTCGCCTGTGACATATATTGATTGCAATAGAGCATTTTCGCGCAATGTCCCTAACCACTGTAATGTCGTTTCTCATTCATTTTCATGTTTACAACAGCCAGTAGATGAACAATAAATTGTCCTTTCGTTTGAAACAAAAGCCAGAATTGTCATTTTCTCCTGTACTTGTAATGTCCAAACAATCTGTATCTATATTTAAATTTATATTATATTTGTATCCATCTCTTCTTGTGGATCATTTCTTATATATTAAGTGTACGTAATGATTAAAAATATTAGATATAATGAACCATTACAGGTTCACTATGGTTAGTTTTTAATAATATGGAGCTGTTGGCTTTGTAAACTGTTAAGGGACTTATTGCCCATAAATGTAAATGCCCGATTTCTCAGTGGTTTGGGTTAATTAAGAAAATATATATAAATTATATTGCAATGATGCAATCTATATCAATTAAAGTCGCCCAAATAGCAAGGGATACAATGATGTTCGGATGAAATACCTTTGTGTTTTAGTAAACATCGCCAATAATTTCACCAAATTTGCCAAGGGCACCCTATTCTTCAGTAGTACCCAAATATAAATATAACATATATTTTATTTGCAGTGGGTTTTATAAAACCTTCATGTGGGCCGTAATTAGTCCATAACCCTTCCTATAGCTCTAGTATTTAAGATAAATATTCATTTGAATATACTAAATGAGGAGCAAATTCGAAGCAGATGTCTAGAGGCAAATCATTGTGTCTCGCTCATATTTTAAGTAAATAAATATCAAGGAGACTATGTTAGTGTTGATAAATTAGAGAGTGCCGTTATCTACAGAAGCCTAAATGACAATTATTCTGTTTCACGATAAACTTTTTTGAACCTAATATTTAATCAAGGACTGTTTTATTATAAGTCAAAATATTTTACCTTTGTGACTAAAGATCTATAGAAACAACTGGAAGTTGTCTAGTTTGTTTAAAACGAGGAGGAAGCCATTGTCATGCTGTCAAACTGTACATGTGAAAACCTTTCAATGATTGCATACTTAATTGTAACATTTTATTTTTTTATGTGCTTATCGTCAATTTTAATGTTTTAAAATTAGGTATTCAAATTTTCAAATTTAAATATCTATTAGATTTTTTTAAACAGAATATACATTAACTACTCTAGTCTATAACTATTCCTATAGCTCTAGTATTTCAGATAAATATTCCTTGGACTATACTAAATGAGAATTAATTCAAAGCTGATGTCTACAGGCAATTCATTGTGTCTCGCTCATATTTTAGGTAAATAAATATGAGACAATGCTAGCGTTGATAAATTAGAGAGTTTTTTAAAAATGTACATGTCTGATTTTTATTGTATTCATAACAAAATTTAAGGATTAATGATATTTTTGTGTATATAGTACTTATAATGTTATTTAGTATAGGTGAATATATCTCCAAAACTTGTAATTTTTAAACTAAAAATTTAGACCTCCAGACGTTTTTCAAAGAATAATACATTTTCAGTCCATATTAGTTGCCGAGAAATTTTCTGTTCCTTTCCAATTTAAGAAGACAAAGAACGTTCCAAATTAAAAATTCTTTACAATAATATCCTCTTTTCATTATTTATTTATTAAAACTTATCTTAATTAAAATATTTTGCTTGGATGAGAAATGTTTTTTTAAACCTTCTTTTAAAATATTTTAACTTTATAAAAATTATTTAGTTTTGCCATTTTCAAAAACATAATTTTTTAAAAATCACGAAATATATACATCAAGTAAAAAAAACCTAATTTACTTACCATTAAGATATCTTTTAAAATATTTACATGATAAACTAAATTCTTATACAAAATGTAAATATCTTTCGCATAAAATACATAAAACTTTCAAGTTGCCCAATATCAAAAAATTAAAAACATTGGAAATCATTAAAAAAGTTATTTACTATACTGTAAAATAAATATATTACTTTTAATAACGTAATTGAAATTCAGAGGAAAAGAAACTGTTTAGCTTCAATTTACAAATTTAGTTTTCGGTTTACCTATTTCAAAAATAAATTTGTGGGTAAATTAATGTAATTTTTTTCTTATTTTTATTAACGAATATGTTACTTAAAATGTCAAAACTAAATAATTTCTTTTAATGTTGGATCTTACAAGATAATTTGATAATTATTGTAAAACGAGAAGAATATTATTTTATGCTCTGATAATAAAGATCTTTTTGTTTGAAAAGTATTAGGTTCTTTGCCATAGTGGTTTTAACATTTGTTTTAAAAATATTATCATTTGTCATTAGCTTTATTTTAATTTTCATTGGTAATGTGGCAACTTTTGAAAAGAAAGAAAAGTTTTTCTGACTGAATTTGAGTATTGTCAGATAATGGTAAAAAAGCTTATATGGAATAATAAAGAGATGTTATAATGCTTCTTACTGTCATTCCATGAAAACCGTCTATAACAATAATTGGGTAAGAAAACAAAAGTACTTTTTGTAATGAGACGATTTAGATCATTAATATAACTGATAATTAATGTAATTGATAGAAATAAAATGAGAAGAGAAATACTTCGGATCTAAATCTGACCTCATCACATCTTTTGTAAAGGAGAGAGAACCTATAAAAATTAATTAAATGGATTCGTCGTGATCGGGATTCTCGGGTGCGGTTCTGATCCCAGTCCCAGATTAGGATGATGTCTCCGTTCATGACACTAAATAAAAATGTACTTTTATGGAGTTATTTATGAATCCCTAAGGGACAGTTCCCAATTTGAAGGGGTAAGGTTTTCCCCATGTTTGCGGTTTAAAGGCGGGGAAAGGGAGACATATGGATATATACAACTCTGCTGATTGGACGAAGAGAAGTAAGAAAGGACAGAGATGAAAATAATGTAAAAAAAGAAAAGTTAAGAAGAGAGTTAGAGTTCTGGGAGTCGGAGAGCTTAGTTAGGGGACCAAAGGAAGAGTTGGCTCCGAGAGAGACACCGGAAAAATTGGCAGTTAGAGACGATAGTCGAGAGCAGATTTTGAGGACCAAAGGAAGAGGTAGGTCCCAGAGAGACTTTAAAAAAACTAACGAGGACGACATCTCGCAACAACCAGAAGTGTTCCAGCGTATTCGCCTTTCAGAATTACCCCAGTTATTTAGGAGGCCCCAGACCAGTGGTGAGACTGAAGTCAGCAATATCTACATCTATTCACCAAGAGTTCCCAACCGGATTACCACCCTGGCACACCCAATAGATCCAAAAAGGTACTTATTATAAATATTTTTAAGTTGAAATTAGGTCCTCCCTCTTTTTTTTTAACCTAAATGTTAGGATATTATTAATATTAAATCTTGAATAATGTGGCACCTAGTAGAAAGTTTAAAAAAAAGCAAATTTTATGAAGTTTGAAACACATTTTTGTACATAGACATGTAAATAGCATAAGAATAAATTTGCTTATTTTTTATTTTAAACTATCAACCTTGTATGTGTTTATTTTAAGTGTGTAATATTTGATTTTAGTAACTCTTAATTTAACTTATTAGTTTAAAAAAAATAAATAAATCTGTAGTCTCTCAGAGCCTGTGGTTAAATTTAAAACTAAAATAATCTACACAACGTAAGACAAATAAAATTTAGTCTTTGGCTAACAAAATAATAACCACTATAAATTTGATCATAGGTAAATACCTAAATTTAATGAGAGCTACATGACACCTTTGCAGCTGTAGTCTTCTTTATAACAGGCTATTTTTGATTCACTATAAAATCAAAAGGTCTACTTGGCATAAAATAAAAATTTCCTAGATCTTTAATAAAGTTATTTAGTTTTACTATGTTAAGTAATACATTAAAAAAACATGAAATAGATACACTAAGTGAAAAAAATCAAAATCTACTAACTTACCCACAAAATAACTTTTAAAATGTTAAGTCAGAAATAACATATTTATATCAAATAGAAGCTAAATATCATTTTTATTCCATGAACTAAAACTATATCAACACCTGTAACATATATTACTCTTTAAAACATAATGAAAGATTATTTTATAAAATTTTCAATTACTTAACAGTTTTTAATTTTTTATAATTTTAACGTATCATATACTTTACATTTGTAGTTCATAGAATATAACACATATTTTACTTCAATTTGATATAAAAGATTAGTTTATAATGTTCATACTTGAAAATTAATATTATGAGTAAGTAAATTTTACTTTTTTTTGGTGTATACATTTCATGTCATTAAAAAAATTTAAAAGTTAGAGTGATATTAAAGAACTTGTAAAAAATTATTTTAAAAGAATTAGAACTTTTCATGATGAATCGAAAAAATGCTGTAATAACGAAAATTTTTAATCTCGAAAGGTTCTACGTCCCTTATGGGGACAGCTATTACGTTAAATTAGACTGAAAATTTATTATTTATATACTATTCAACTACAAAATATAGTAAAAAACGAGAAACAAAAATAGTTTTATTTTATCTTGCGTTCTGTATGGAATATAATTATTACCAGAAAATGCAAAATTATTACTAATAATAATAACAAAAGTATTTTTAAAGGGAAAAATTTTCCCTTACATGAATACTTGAAACCCTCTAGAAGCGAATTTCTGTCTTTTCTAGTAGAATATAAGTCAAAAACTAGTTAATATTAATATGCTTTGAAATGCAAATTATATTAGCTCTACTCTAAGAAGAATTTTTATAGAAACTATAATCATAAGAAAATGAATGTTTTCCTTTTATCTGTTGTTTTTTATATTTTACATTAATGCTTCCAATAAGAATACTGTTTCATAGTGAAGCTAAGGAGTATCCAGATAAAGTTACTTGAGTAATTAAGAATTAGTAGTTAACATATGACTTATATTAAAAATTGACAATAAACACTTAACAATTAATATTAATATAGAATATTGAAAATTGATGTCATTCATTATGACTTGTATTAAAAATTGACAATAAACACTTAACAATTAATATTAATATATAATATTGAAAATTGATGTCATTTATTATGATTTATATTGAAAATTGACAATAAACATTTAACAATTAATATTAATATATAATATTGAAAATTGATGTCATTCATTATGACTTATATTAAAAATTCACAATAAACACTTAGCAATTAATAGTAATCTATAATATTGAAAATTGATGTCATTCATAATGACTTATATTAAAAATTGACAATAAACAATTAACAATTAATATTAATATATAATATTGAAAATTGATATTATTCATTAAAATCAATTATTAAAATTAGTAATAAATATTAGAAATTAAAATTACTAATCAAAGTTGATAATGAAAATTAATAATTAATATTAATAATTAATAATTTATGAAATAACAAAAAATTTCAATGAAATGTTAATCATATTTACCTACACATATTACTTGATATTTACAAATATAATATAATAATATACAAATATAATAATGTATTATCAAGTAATTATGATAAATGTAAGTAATGTATGTATATATAATGAATGTATTGTACATACATGCATTATATTATCTATATAATTGTTATACTATTCTTGTATATTCAGTGATTTTTAATCTTTTTTAAGCTACCGCTCCCTCCTAAGGGACCGAAATGCGTTCAAAGCCCCCTTTTGTAAAAATCCTGTAATTTAAAGCGTAGGGTAAAAGAAATATTCAATTATGAGAAGCAAAATGTTTAAATAATTTTCTGCAATAGAGTTACAAATCAAATTTTTGTTACTGAGACACGCTGAAGCAACGGTCAAACGAATGCTATGGTCGAATGGTTAAGGAGCTTACCTTCGGTTTTGCAGTTCGAAGGTTCGAAACCCACTGGAGTATAGATGATTGTAGCCGTTTGGAATCGGCTTTAAGTAGTAGGTCCAGGTCTCAATAACCATCGTGTTGCAAAAGAGTAGAGGGTAGGGCTCCAAACCAAACCATACGCATGCTGTTGATTAAATATATTTTTCTGAATGAGAGCCCGATTTCACTCAGAACGCAAAGAATGAAAATAATTGGTTCTGGTACCACCGAGTAAGTTTGTTTTATTTCTGCTAAATTCATGTAAATTCTATAACAAATGTAATAAATTTATTTAGTATTTTTAAGATTAAGTTTGAAAGCCAAAACCTGCTTGCATCCCCGTCCTACAACCCGAAACAAGTTCACTGCCCACCAGCAAAAAAATCCTACCGCCTCCTTTGAGAACCCCTGGTATATATAATGCATGTCAAGTAATGTATTAATACATATTGAGTAAAATCAAAATAAATTAGTTTTAGAAGTCCCTTATCACCTGGTTTTTAATTAAAAAATCATTATTGGGCCTATCGAAATTTAAACTAAATGAAATTCTATATCCAAGTAATACATACGCTTTTGTCCACTTGGGATGACTTTAATAATTTGCATTAATTATCTTATTTACTTTTACTCTATACGTATTTTCCCCATTATTTTAATTGCTTTCTTTCAGTTACACAATAACTACATTTAAGATCACTGAATTAAATAAATAAATTAAAAGGTGTAAACAAATAGCTCTATTTATTGAACTCTGCTTTCACAAATAATAACACATAAAAATAAGGAAACAATTTTCAGAAGAAAATTTCTGAAACATATTAGATTGCTAGATGTTATTAAAGCCTACATTTTCAGAATATATGATTTGTCTAAATATGTTTAGTTTTATTTAAACAAACATTATTAGTGAATAATTAAAAAACGAATAGCGACATAATTTAATAGGGAAGAAATAATTCATAGACAAAAAATATATTATTGAATTTTCCCGAGCGGAAATTTATTTTTTTACTAGATAAACTCCATAAATTAATTTCGCAAATCATTTTTGTCGTTATGTTTACTTTCTATTTTCTTGTGCTGACGGTCTTATATGTGTATTAAAAATTATATAAAAGAATATCATTTTCAATAAAAAAGCCCTGAATTATTATTTTCATACAAATATTTAAACAGCAAAGATAACATCGCGATGAGGGAAATGAAAGAAATTTTAGCTATAATTTTAGGTGCTTGTTGTTCAGAATTATAATCAAAGTATTTGTATTCGAGTTAATAAACATTTTAACCTCCTTGTTCAATTGTAGCTCACATGGAAATCCTAATTTAAGGGTAGAATACAAATAGGTCGATTTCACGCAGCAGGGCACATCTCAACTTATGACAATTCAGACTTTAGTTTCAAACGGAAGGGCAGTTTATTGTTCGTCTACTGGCTATTGTAAGCATGAAACTGAATGGGAAGGGCAATATAGTAGTTCGTGACGTTGCGACAAATAGCTCTATAGGGCAATCTCACGTAGCAGGGCACATCTCAACTTATGGCAATTCAGGCTTTAGTTTCAAACGAAAGGGCAGTTTATTGTTTGCCTATTGGCAACGATTTGCACAAAATTGCTCTATAAGGCGATTTCACGCAGTAGGGCAAATTCTCAAATTATGACAATTCTGGCTTTAGTTTCAAACGGAAGGGCAGTTTATTGTCTGTCTATTGGCTGTTGTAAACATGAAAATGAATGGGAAGGGCATTGTAGTAGTTCGTGACGTTGCTGACGTTGCAACAAATTGCCTTATAGAGCGATTTCACACAACGTTATGAACGGCTTTAATGCCCTTCCCACTCATTTTCATATTTACTATAGTCAATAGACAACAAGTAATCTGCCCTTTCGTTTGAAATAGAGCAATTTGTCGCAACTTCACGAACTACTATAATGCCCTTCCCATTCATTTTCATGTTTACAACAGCCAGTAGAAAAACAATAAACTGCCTTTCCGTTTGAAACTAAAGCCAGAATTGTCATAATTTGAAATGCGCCCTGCTGCTTGAAATCGCCTTATTTCGTGATCCAGTCGTCATGTTTTGGCTATATTTTCATTCAAACGGATCTCCAAACTGTCATCAAGTGGTGTTTACAATTTGTGTTTCATCTTGTATTCAGTTTATACACAATTTCGAAGCATATATGAAACAAAAAAGGTTGAAAATCTCTGTAAAAAGAATACAAATTGAAACTAGAGTTTTTAGTGTATTAAATCCTGAACTAAACAGTGTGGGATTTTTGCAATAGGTAGAAATTAAACAAAATATACGCATCACTTTGATATATTTATGCGAAAGCCGCCTAAACACTGTTGCTATTTAATGAAAGGATTTTAAAATTATCAAATAACCATACGGAGGTGTAGTACGTTACAAATTACTTTTAGAAATTATTAGTGTATCGAGGTAGTTTCCCACGATGATCAGCACGTGCATGCACAGCTGGAAAAATTTCCAAGAAGAATTTAGGACTTCGATTGTTGATTTCAAGTTTAGGGACCCCTGCGGAGAACGTATAGATCACGGAATGGCACAAGCGTAACGGTCAAGCTCGCACAGAGATGTAACCGTGAGTTATGGCAGGGGCTAAAAATAATGTCAGCCCCTTTTGTGAAACAAAAGGGGCTATTTTAATGAGCCTACCTACACTCCGGAAAGGGGTGTAGATGTGGGAAAATTTCACCAAACAAGGCGATTGGCAAAAAAGAAAAAGGGGCGTTAAAACCGAGGTGAGGATTTGAAAAAGAGAGTTAAGAAAAAGGAGTCGAAGTAGAGATTTAAGAGTAGCTGGACATCGAAATCCCAAGCCCTGTTCGCCAGCACCGACATCCCGTGCGCCCGAACGTCCGGATCGACACACCGCATGAGGAAAGTCCCTGACTACTCCCCTGTGCCTTTACTGGAGGTAAAACAGATTTAACATATTCATGACGGTTATTTAGGCCTCAGTTAGTAATTTAATATTTTGATTAAGGAATAACGCATAACTAACGAGAATTGTAATACTTTTTGTGTAAATAGGAATATAAAACATAAATAATTGCTGGTTCTGTTATAATGTAATCCAGTATATTAATTTTTAAATAGTGCACAGAATAAATGTCTTAATCTAAATATAAGGTATCATATTTTTACTGTGTTTCCCCTTTGTAAACGAACAGTGGTGTTAGTGTTGTAAGTACATTACAACAATTACCTTAAAATTGGAAAAAACCTCATCTTTTTTTCAGGGGTATCGATATATTCCGAAAAGATGAACAAGGGACGAAATAAAACTGGGTTCTAGAATTTGGCGGTTATTACAAACACTTGTCAACTGAACTGGGATACGGCCAATTTAAGTTATAAAGAAATAGTTTAAGATAATTTTTCCCAAAATTTCAATTATTAGTATCACCCCTTATAAAAGGCATAATTATTGTGGTTTCGAACTTTATTTAATTTCCGATAATGGTATAATTAAATTAAATCTAAATCCGCATTAGTGAAGATGCAGTTCATGGTGCCTACTTGTTTTTTTTTTTTTTTGGTGATATTTTTTCGGCCAATAGTGCTAACATGCCATTTAAGATGGCAGTGATAAACACCCATAACAGCAATAAAAATGTAATAAAAAGCATAAACTATGAGTATTTAAATAGTTGATATGAAGAGCAGATTAAATTTATGCACAGATTTCCCCAAATTTTTAAATTTTCAAACGTAATGAGAACAATTTTTGAAATCAAAATTGCCATTTTTTATGAAGTTATACTGCATCGGAACGCATTTGTTAAGCCATACGGAGTTTGAACCTAACCTGAGAAACAAACATATATGCGAGGCATCGAAACGAAATCGAGAAAATATAAGCCTATTCAAAGCATTTAATTTCTGTAATTTCGATAAAAAATTATAATAAAAAAAGCCTTTTTTGCATTTAAAATACTAGCTATTTAGATTTTAATCCAGTAAAATTTCCAAAATCATAACTTCGAAAGATTTATGTGATACGATACATTTAGAATTTTGGTTTTAAAAGTTTTTTAAAATAGCTTATTACATAAAAATGAGTAAGATTGAAGTGGAATTTAAAAATAAGGTCGATCATTTAATGATTGATCACTGCTCCATTTAAATTTATTTTGGAAACGTTTGTTTCTGTAGGTCAGTTAGGTACACTGCTCTAATATTTTATTCATTTATCTACTGTAAACAGATTATGGTGATGGAAATCAGGTCATAGACAATTAATAAGTATTTGATTAAAAAAATTTAAATAAACATTTTTAGAAGAAAAGTTCAAAAGTTAAAACGCGTTGTCTCACTTTATTAAATAATTTCATTCTAGGTATTATTTAAAAATGTCGTTAATTTTACAATTGAGACAAATTTGAATGATATATGTTTAACAATTTTCTAAAAAGGGCATTGAAATTTTGCAACTATTCTTTATATGCCTTTTACATTTCTAAAACGCCAAAAAACTGCATTTTTATAAATATAAAAAATAAGCAAATAATTAAATTTTATGGTCATAACTTTGGTATTTATATTAAAATATCTATCTTAAACAACTGGTGTTTCCCGGGTTTTTCCATTGTTCCAGAATTTATTGAATACCGCAAAAGGTAAAATAAAGGAAATGAAAAAAATGAGATTTTTTTTTATGCCCAGAAAGCAATCGGGTACACGTGATATATTTACAATACTTTCAAAAAAGTATATTGCTTTCTCATAATAATATATTTAAAAATATTTTATTGCTTTCATGTGTACAATATTAGTAATCTTTGAGGATCACATATGCACAGACTGAACACATTGTGTGCGGGTACATTTTAAAGCAGAACTGTACCGGGAGCGGGCATTTTGCGCTTAAATTTAGTTATTCAGTAAAATCTCATTAGATCGAAAATTATTTAAATTTTTAACCACTTTTCGTATATATAAGCAAATATATAAATAGACAAATAAACAAATATATATATATATATATATATATATATATATATATATATATATATATATATATATATATATATATATATATATATAATATACATGTATTTAATATTATTTTCGCAAGGATAAATAAAAAGTTAATTTTAAATCTAAATTGATTTTTTTAATCAACCTTCCCGTTCTGTGGTTCTTCATTGACTGATGTAAAAACTAGTTTTTATTTGTCTAAATATTTCCAGAATCTATGTAGTAGACAAGAACATTCGGCTTCGTTTTCCTGTATATACCGTTATTTTTGTACCCATAAACAAACCATGTTGTTACACTAACCCGTACTAGTACGTGACCCGCGCTCAAGTATCAATCGTCAGTAAACGTACTAGTACGTGTTCCGCATACAATGTGTTAATTGAATTGAAAAGCAGTTCCGTATATAAACACCCACACACAAACATATAGAAGCATTAATTTATAAAAAAAATTCAATTATTTTTTTTTAACACGTGCATGAAAAAATTTGAAATATGCATTTTTAATATTTCAAAAGTTATTTACAAGAATGATTTCATTTATCGAAGATTTTTTTAAAAAACAAATTCACATCGTATATGACTTTTCTTACCTCTAATTCCATGTATTAAAACTACTGCAGTTTTTTTTATATCTTAGATGTAATTGCTAAATTTTTTATAGGTTTCTTTAGTATGTAAAACAAAATTTGCAATCCACATCTAGTCGCTTATTTCAAAAATTTTTTTAAAATATGGACTAAAAGGTGTGAAACTTTATTGTGCTTTATTATAAGTCTCAGTAATTAAAAAATATCTTAGAGATATCTAAAAATCCATGCGCAGTCTTGTGTAGAAGGCTTTAACATATCTCAAAAATTTTGGACAGTAACATTTGAAAAAGCTATAAAATTTTAAAATGCCTCAATGTTTAACCCTTTCGTGGGCCGTGGGAAGATTACTTCCCATCTACATGATCTTACAAAATACACCTGTGGGAAGCGCAAAACCGATTATAATATATTGGTCTTGTTATTGAAACTATGGGAAGACTGATTAACTCGTCGGTTTTGCGCAGTTATCAATTGTTCGATCGATTGAATAAAATTAGCAGCTCTGTTTTGAAAGTTTGGAAACCTGGAGAGAAAAATAAATGGCCCACGAAAGGGTTAAATGTTTAAAATTTCAATTAAGAGAACTGTTCTTACAGGATTTGATTTTCTGATTATATCGTAAATTGGATTATAAAGTGCAAAAACAAATAAAATATTTACTCCAATGATAAAAAAAAGTGAAAGGGTGTCACGTCTCATTAACAGTATATTCTAGTCAGGTACACATTTCTAAAAATCAATTTTATCTTTTGCATATGATGTAGCAAAAGAGAAACGCTCTTGAGAAAAGTAAAATTTGTGTGAAACTAGTGCAAAGTTCGGATCATATAGAAAATTCTAAAAGCTTTTCATAAATATGTAATGATATTTCAATCAAAATAACCCATTTAATTATAATTATTACTTAGTTCAACTAATCTTATATAAACTCTTTTACGTCCCCGTGCGATATACTCTTAACACTTGATTCGCTGGCTCCCTTGAGCTCTCATGGCTCTTTACAAATGAATGTACAATGCTATGTTTGGAAAGTTTGAAAGTGTCAATGATGAATTGTAAAAAGAAAAAAAAAAAAACTCAACATTTTTATTTCTAAATTTTGATCTTTTCTTTTATAACATTACGAATGGATTTAATCCAGCATGAATATTATTAAGTTAAATCTAAACTGCGATATTTTCCAGATATCCACCATGCGCAGTAATAATATGGCGTATTCTCAGAACGAAATTATCCTAAACCAGTGTAAAAGTCTCAGGCGGGATGGTTTCACTTGCAGAACAGATGTACTGTTCTAGTTATTCAATTGTTTCTGGATAGTGGCGGTACATCTGGTCTTTTAAGAGTCACCACAAAATAATATCGCAGTGTACATTTTTCCAGACTGCAGCACCATTTGTTGTGGAATATTGTAACTATCTTTGAAAGTTTGTGTGTTTGAAAATTTACTGTTGCCCCAAACATATTGCAATAAACTGTGTATTTCTATCACTGACCGTTCAGTTTTTTATTGATTTTTCAAATATACCGGTCATTTTTGAAACACCCTGTACATGAAGTTCACGAAAACACCAAATTAATATCTCTTAGCTCAACTAATCTTATATAATTGTTTTACGTCCCCATGTGATATACTCTTAACACTCTGATTCGTTGGCTCCCTTGCGCCCTCATGGCCCTTTACAAGCGAATGTACAATACAATGTTTGGCAAGCTTGACAGTGCCAACGACAAATTGTAAAATGAAAAAAAAATCTCAACGTTTTTATTTCTAAATTTTGGTGTTTTCTTTCATAACCTAACGAATGCATTTAATCCAGCATGAATATTATTCTAAGTTTGTAGTGGATAAAAAATACTCATTACATATATATTTACTGTTATATGCGAATCTTGTATAGATGTGTTTATTTATAAACGAAATAGAATGTTTGTGTACAACATAAATTTTTTATTTTAAAAAACTTAAAACTTAAGAACAAAAACTCAGGTTGCTCATAATACCCTGAATAAACTAATGTGAAAATTCCCCTTTGTTCAGAGCAAGTGCCAAATCAGGTGATCGGAGATCCAACATGTTGACCAGTACAATAGCATGCTTCGAAGAGTCTGGGATGTTGACAGTGTGATTAAATAGGCGTTACGTCCCTGATCGATTGGGGGGGTAATGATTGCAGCGAGATTCCAGAATCGAGACAGCCAACGAATGAAAATTCAGCTAAAAAAACTAGTTTTAACCTTAGCTGGAGTTCTCAGGTAACTGGAATCATAATTGACCAAAAAACCGTTGGCGGGACCGTAACTGACCTCCAGGTATAAAAAGCCTCTAATTTTGCCACTTGGGTCTTTTCGACATTTTTTACGTAGGTGCTTTGACCTCGTGGAGGTTTTCGCGTCTTTTGACCGGAGCCAGCTTTTCAGTAATTGCGTTCGGGAAAATTCGTAAAATTCGCTTATATAAGGAGCGGCAGGGTCTCGGATACCAAACAGAGGATACATTGGGTTGCATTGCATCCTGGAAGAGCCTCCCCATTTGTGAGATTATTTAACCTTTTATTTTCCCGACTGTGATCGTCGTGGCAATTCAGTGCCAGCCAAAAATACTCTACATTTCTACTTGTTTTGGGGAGAATTAGAATCCCGTTGTATATATAACAGTATTTACTCCAGGAAGAATAAAAGTAATTTCCAATTTTATCGTGACTGTGATCCTTTTCACGCTACCTCTTCACTTGAGAACATTGAAGTCGTCACACTATATTCCGTCCCGTACACGACGTTGTTGGAATTTATTCTATTTGTTCTTAATTTTCATCATAATTCAAGCAAAAAATTTTGAATTTAATTTTTTAGTTTTAAATCTACTGTATACGGTGACCATGAATTAATGAATCCTAAATTAAATATTACTATCATAAATATTTTAATGCATGTGAATACAATAAGTAAGACATAAATCACGGTTTGTTTTATGATTATATTTATAAAATTAAGTACTGTCACAGAATAAAACAATGCATGGTAAATACGTAATAGAATTTTTATATACAAAATCCGAAGTGTAATAAAGTGGTGTAATTAAAACCATTATGATGGAATTTCTACTGAATTCAAAATTTATACTTATTTATAAAATGACTTTAATAAAACCGAGTGTTAACTAATCAGATTCTGAAAAGTGACATAAAACATTCCTAAATACTTTGTCTAAAAACGGTAAAAAATGCTTCAAATAACTATTCCAATTTCTCAAAATTGCATTAGAAATATTTTATAGGTTTCAAAACACTCTCTAGTTCTCTCGTATAACATACATATCGTATATTTTAGATTAAATTCACGTCGCAATTCAAGTGTTTAAAATACAACTAGTCTAGGAGGTAAGGGATTTGAAAATGACACAGCGTTCTAAACACATTTCTTTCAAACAGCGTATTTAAATCAAATCCTAATATATTTCCACCTCTGTGTTTATTTAGCCATTTTTATATTTTTCATTTACAATTATAGTCGAAGGATCAAATTAAACTCACCTGATGATACAATTATGGTACAATGCGTAAAAGTATTCCAATAAAACTATTTTATGTTGTAGGCTTTTCTTTCACTGTGTTTATTTAGCCATTTTTATATTTTTAATTTACGATTATAGTCGAAGGATCAAATTAAACTCACCTGATGATACGATTATGGTACAATGAGTAAAAGTATTCCAATAAAATAATTTTATTTTGAAGGATTTTCTTTCACTGTGTTTATTTAGACATTTTTATATTTTTCATTTACAATTATAGTCGAAGGATCAATTTAAACTCATCTGATGATACAATTATGGTACAATGCGTAAAGTATTCCAATAAAAGAATTTTATGTTGAAGGATTTTCTTTCACTGTGTTTATTTAGCCATTTTTATATTTTTCATTTACAATTATAGTCGAAGGATCAAATTAAACTCACCTGATGATACAATTATGGTACAATGCGTAAAAGTATTCCAATAAAACTATTTTATGTTGTAGGCTTTTCTTTCACTGTGTTTATTTAGCCATTTTTATATTTTTAATTTACGATTATAGTCGAAGGATCAAATTAAACTCACCTGATGATACGATTATGGTACAATGAGTAAAAGTATTCCAATAAAATAATTTTATTTTGAAGGATTTTCTTTCACTGTGTTTATTTAGCCATTTTTATATTTTTAATTTACGATTATAGTCGAAGGATCAAATTAAACTCACCTGATGATACGATTATGGTACAATGCGTAAAGTATTCCAATAAAAGAATTTTATTTTGAAGGATTTTCTTTCACTGTGTTTATTTAGCCATTTTTATATTTTTAATTTACGATTATAGTCGAAGGATCAAATTAAACTCACCTGATGATACGATTATGGTACAATGAGTAAAAGTATTCCAATAAAAGAATTTTATGTTGAAGGATTTTCTTTAATTATGTTTTTTTAAATTTAAAAATATTAATATTGACATTTTATTAACGGAGACAAGGAAACAAAAATATAATAAAACTAGCATATAGCCCGTCATATGACGGGATCATTAAATTTTTTAATTTTCCTGAATTGTAAAGTACTCTATGAGGTGATAAAAAAATGGTTTGTTGTTTGGCTGAGAATTATCTAATACAAGCTCAATAATTTGTTTATCTTTACTGACCGCATGTTAGTTGCCAACTTTAATTTATCTTGCCATATTACGTGATAGGATGGATAGCAGAGGTTTTAATATTCAAAGTGATTATTTGGCAGTTTATATGAATGGTGTCCATAGTTGAGAGAATCGATTGTAAACCGTGCGGTTATGTATAGAAAAACATACACACAAACGAACAAACTTCTTAATTTTTAAAGATTATAACTTAAACGCTAGATATTTATTAGTTCGTAAAATAGGCTACTAGAATTTTATGAAAAGAATTTGATGTTAATACCGGTGAAAAAATTTTCGTTGCAACAAAAAATGATCGTTGGTTAATTTTAGAATTATCACATATGTACCGAATCTATTATTTAGGCCAAATGTAAAAGAAAATTAATTATGTAATATCTAAGTTCAGTGATAAAAGATATTATAATAGTGCAGACGATATTTAAATAGTTTAAAATAAGAAATGATTAAATGAGATGGTTAATGGGATGACGTTATAATGCTAGAAAAAATGTTATGTTCATCTGCTTATAATGTGATAAATTGATGAATTTAATCATCGCCTTCTCTTAACCGGGGAAAATAGGGCTTGAAATAATGGCATTAAACAATCGAAAAAGGGAGAAGGGGTGGATTTCGAACGTTTTTGAACTCGCTTTGAATTTTATTAACCTTAACTCATCAAGAATCCAATATGGATGCCTCTATCCATTCCAGGTCCAACCGCTTCATAAATTCGAGGACAGACGGACAGATAACTTTGCTATTATTATGTAGGAAATATAAAGCCAAAAAATTTCTTGAAATTTTTAAAAATTATAGGAATATAAGAAAGGATTTCTCGTATCATAGCGTCTCATATCGACTTCAGCTATTCAATATATTAATTTTCGATATGATAATTTCATTGCTTTTTTTAAAAATAAATATAAAATCAAACTCTGTCAAAAATTACATTTTTTCCCTTTTCTTAAAAAAATTTTATGCTTACACTATCCCATGTGTATTATTTCCCTCTTTATTACTTCTAATGAATTTTCTCTCGACTATTGTTTGTATTGTTTGTCTGAATATTATGCAGGATTTTTAGAAATTTTCATGGTTATTACAGATTATGAATTGTATTATTTTTGACACCTCACATGAGCGTAATTATATTCCTCTTTTGCAGGATATATGAAGATTTTCTAAAGAGAATATCTGAGCGCTTATCTAGGTCCGTTATACTAGAACGAATTTTGAATGAGCAGCTCGTCATTCTTCTCCTAGATGTTTGGTATAGGCTTTATTTAGTACACCCTGGTCTCATTTGATAAGTATAAATCACAGTATAAATAAAATTTATACACAGATTGTACCAAGTTCTTACATTTGCAAATAAATGGAGAACAATTTTTAAAATTTTACAAATCATATGAAAACTTATGACTAGAAAATAGGGGTACTTACTTTTTAAGAGCTATAAATTTGAAACAAAAAATATACACTATGATTATTCAAATATTTATAGCAACAGTATACAAACATTTTATACAGAATTGTAGTCAATGTTGTCATGTATAAAACTTGCGTACTTGGCGATGATAAATATAGATAAAGAATCAAAATCTGGGGGTACCCTAAATTGCAGTGCAGTAAGTATTACAAACTAAAAAACAGTCTCTTATGTCCCATAACTTAACGTCAATTTGTCGATAAAAAAGTCTGAATGTTGCTAACGGATCTAATAAATTTAGTTTCTAACTTTCAAAATTCAAAATTGCAGAAATATACACCCTATTTTAGTGAACTGTTTTAAAGCACTTTTTGAAACAAAGCAATATTTGAATATATTGTTTAAAGTGATAAAAATAACTGAAATTAATTCCGGCTATAAATAATAAAAAAAAATCAATTTGATGTCTTCCAAAACACATCATAAACATCATGTCTTTCATGTCCCATAACGTGACGTCAATTTGTGAATAAATAAGTCCAAAATGCTGCTAACGGATCTAATAAATTTAGTTTCTAACTTTCAAAATTCCAAATTAGCAGAAATCTATACCCCATTTTAGTGAACTGTTTTGAAGCACTTTTTGAAACAAAGCAATATTTGAATATATTGTTTAAAGTGATAAAAATAACTGAAATTAATTCCGGCTATAAATAATAAAAAAAATCAATTTGATGTCTTCCAAAACACATCATAAACATCATGTCTTTCATGTCCCATAACGTGACGTCAATTTATGAATAAATAAGTCCAAAATGCTGCTAACGGATCTAATAAATTTAGTTTCTAACTTTCAAAATTAAAAAAATTGCAGAAATATACACCCTATTTTAGTGAACTGTTTTGAAGCACTTTTTGAAACAAAGCAATATTTGAATATATTGTTTAAAGTGATAAAAATAACTGAAATTAATTCTGGCTATAAATAATAAAAGAATCACTTTAATATCTTCCCAAAAACATCATTAACATCATGTCTCTCATGTCCCATAACTTAACGTCAATTTGTCGATAAATAAGTCCAAAACGTTGCTAACGGATCTAATAAATTTAGTTCCTAACTTTTAAAATTCCAAAATTGCAGGAATCTACACCCTATTTTAGTGAATTGTTTCGAAACACTTTTTGAAACAAAGCAATATTTGAATATATTGTTTAAAGGGATAAAAATAACTGAAATTGATTCCGGCTATAAAAAAATAACTTTAATGTCTTCCAAAGAACACTCAACGATGATTACCACTGCTTTATTTCTTTAAACATATTTTATACCATTGTTTAAACAATTATACCCTTCTCTCAACAATTTTTTTTCAACAGATAAGAAACTATCACAAAACGCCATTTCTTTTCCTTTTCAAAGATCAAGTCGAGCTAAAGAGATTCGCTCAAAAAAATACGATTGTTTTTAGATGGGATTCAATAAATTTCGGTGTAGAAGGACTATTTGAGAACCGTTCAGAATTTTTCACTTGGAAAACAATTCTTGACATCAAAGAAAATAACCAGAGTAACAGGCAAAGTTTTTATTCCCAAAGAAAGGATGAAAAGAAATTCTTTACTGAAATCTAAATTATTCCTTTGATTCCTTTTTTTTTGCAATATCTCTTCCTAAGTCTCATTCCATTCGAGAGTTAAAATATTTTCGATATATTGAAAAATAAATAGACGTTATTTAATGCCCAATAACTGAAGATGTATATAAATTGAATTTCGAATTCGTAAGAGCAGATAGCACTTCTTCAATCATTTTTTTACTATAACTGCATTAATGTAAAAGTCACATTGGTTTTAACTCTTATATTATAAATCATTTATATATCTTATGATAAAAGCAATAAAATTAGATTTTCCCCGCTCTGCAACCGGGACTACTGAAGAATTGGGTTCCCCTTGGCAAATTTTGCGAAAATATTGGCGATATTTACTAAAACACAAAGGTAATCCATCCAAACATTGTATTTCTTGCTTTATCTGGTGACTTTAATGAATGCACAGTGCATCATCGTAATAGAATTATATACTCTTACTTAATTAAAGAAAACGACTTGAAAACCGGACATTTATATTTATGGGCAATTAATCCCTTAACAGTTTACAAACGCAACAGCTCCAAATTATTAAAAATTAGCCATAGTGAACCATTAATGGTTTGTTATAGCTAAATTTTTTAAGCATTTCGCACTTTTAATATATAAGAAAAGGGTGACACAAGGAAAGTTGGATGCAAATAACATATAAATCATAATATAGATACAGATTCTTTGTACACGGTGAGATTAGGAGAAAATGTTAGGCTACCATGCTCAAACCATTATAGCCAAGTTGGCGAGGGAACCCAATTCTTCATTCAACCCCTTCAACCACTGAAAAATGCCATCATGTAAAAATAATTTTTTTAACTGTTATACTCTAAACCATCAAAAAACATCTTAAGATAAAAACAATAAAATTAGATTTTTCCCGCACTGCAACCACTGAAAACTTTTTTCATGTAAAAGTCACATTTTTATTTAATTTTCATATTCTAAACTATTAACATATCTTAAGACAAAAACAGTAAAATTAGATTCTTCCTGCTCTGCAATCACTGAAAATTGTCTTCATGGGAAAATCACATTGGTTTTAACTATCATATTCTAAACAGTTTGCAAATCTTATGACGAAAACAATAAAATTAGAATTTTCCTGCTCTGCAATTCCTAAAAACTAACTTTATGTAAAAGTCACATTATTTTTAGCTGTCATATTCTAAACCATTCACATATGATAAAAACTTTAAAATTATATTTTTCTTGCTCTGCAACCACTGAAAACTGCCTTCCTGTAAAAGTCACGTTCTTTAACTGTCATATTCTAAACCATTAACACATCTTAAGATAAAAGCACGAAAAATGTATAGTGCATAAGTAAAGTTTTTTTTAAAATTACGATATAATTTTTTTCCTTTTAACATGTTTATTTTGTATTAATAAAATAAAAGCTTCTGATTATTATTCTGTAGATATATTTACTTTTTTATTTTAAATTCATATCATTGTTGGTTCACCAAATAAAAATTAATGTATATGTAGTGGTCCTCAAAATTTTTAAAGTTTGTCGACCGCTAATTTACAGAGGCTGTTCACACATTTTTTAGAGATGTATATTGTAGTCACAAAACTAAATTACATAAAATTTTTGTGTTTGAAATGCTCTATTTGATAGTCTTTATTCTGAACTATCTTGTGACACCGTAATTTCCAGAATAATAATGCCTTTTGAAGTGTCAGATGAGGTATTCTATCCCATTCCTCCTGAACAGCTTTTCAGAGTCCTGTAAGGGTTGGTGGACGACGTTTGGATAATGCAGTTTTTAAAAGTCCGAAAGCACAAAAATCCATAAGTGATACATCGGGAGATTTAGTAGGAATATCAGTAAAGGGTATGGCCTTGATACTGGCTTTTTGTTCCCTTTGTTTTCGGAAATTTACAGTGTATTTTGATGTGTGACTGCTAGCCTTGTCTTGATGGATATCCACAGATTGATGGCAGTGCGAGTAAAGCGATGGTATTTCATTCAGAAAAATTGGCTATAAAAAATGTTCCTGATAGTATTTGGAGTTAATCTAGGCATTTTAGAAACTCTTTATTTTTAACTTGTCATTTTATGAAAAACCAGCAACAATCAGGAATCAATTAGAAAAACTTTTTTCGATTCTTTGAACCATGTGCTTTTTTTCTTGCAATAATTTAAATACACCCATGATTCATCTTGTTGTAATGTACATACAACCTATACACCCGTGTTCGTTACAAGGGGGAAACACAGAATAAATATAATACTTTATATTGAGATTCAGACATTTATTCTATACATTTATTTACAAAAAGATCCTTGGTTATCATAGTCATCAATTATTTATATCTTCTATTTACACTATAATTATTACACATCTCTTTATAAGGAATTATTATTATTAACAGAGGCCTAAGTTAAATGACTGTAAATATTATTTTATAAATTACCTCCATTAAAGTCACAGGGAAGCAGGCATGGGCTTTCCTCACGGGCGCACGGGACGAGTTGGTGATGGTGAGCGGGGCGGTGTCAGTCCGGAAGCACGGGACGAGTTGGTGCTGGTGGATCTTTGTCCCACTTCTCTCAACTCCCCACTTCAACTCCTCTCCTTGACTTCATTTGCAAATCCTCACCTCGGTCCCAACGCCCCTTTTTTCTTCTTATCCACTCCCTTGTCTTCGGGAAATTTTCCCACATCTCATGCCCTTCGGGAGTGCAGGTGGTTTCATTAAAGTAGCTCCTTTGTGCAATCTGACATTACTTTTTTAGCCCCTGCTCCCATAACTCAAGGTTACAGCTCTGTGCGAGCTTAACCGTTACGCTGCCATTCTGTGATGTATACCTTCTCTGCAGGGGTCCCTAAACTTGACGTGCACAATTAAGTCCTAAATTCCTCTAGGAAAATCCTCCCACAGATGTGCATGCATGTGCAGATCACCTTGGGAAAGTACCTCGGTACACATCTATTGTGACTTTTTTTTCATTTTTCTTTGAATAAATGTTTCTTATACAGAATTTTGCAGCATGTCTTTATAGAAAGACAATGCACATTGCGTTTTTTGATATCATACGATTTAAATCAACATTTATCATTTTGTTTACAGTAGACACCGAACATTTTAATGATTTTGCAATTGTCCTTTGACTAGGGAATTTTCTTTTAACATTAAACAAAGTATCTTTGCAAGAGTTGAAGATGTTCGTTTTTTCCTTGGATACTTGTTTGAAATTTTTGTCCCACTTGAGCCTCCAATTAGACGTTTTTTCCTTTCATTTTAACGATATTACCTATCGACACTTTAGATATCACAAAATCCTGACTCTCACATCGTTTTTGGATAACGGAATATGAATGCTTCTCTTCGGAAAGAGCATAAATATAGTCTTTGAACCAATGATGCATTAAAAACCCCACTTTGAATAAAAACAAATCTCTCAAGTCACAGGTGATAATTTTGATTTTTAAAAACATAGTGCAATTGCAGTTATTTGTTTTTGAATAAATGATTATTTAATACCGCTAACCAAAATCGTCTAAGAAATGGGCGAACAACCTCTGTAGTAGTTACCAGTAAGCGAAATCTCAGCGATATTTTGAAATGATCGTCAAAATGATAGCAAGTGATCTGATATACAATTTGTACAGTGTGTTAGAATGATTTAGATGACTGTGTTAGAATATCTTGTTAAATAACCCATGAAAGCTTGTCCAAAAATGAGATTTAAAAGACCCAAAATTCCATTTTCATAAAAAAATAACAAACCGTTCAGAAATATATGCTCAGATGATAGTTTTCGTGTAACATACTTTTTTGATTTTGTTTATTTAACTTTTGAAAACCAGTGTACTATCATATTTTAAAAAAGTCCAGTGCGCATTCACCCACGAAAATACTCATTAGCAACTTTAAGTATTTTTGAATCACACATCGCCTATATCGCTAGTATATATGTCATATGTGAAAAGAAAAAACGAAATTTCATTAAAAAGCAATATTTTCGATTTAAATTCCATCGACGTGTCATTTAAAAGTCAAATATTTTACGAATTTCTGCTAACATTTATTTAAAATTATATCCTTACGTTGTATATGTTTTCTACTTATGAAAGAAATGTAATGAACTGAAATGTGAAATATGCGAGGAATATTTTAAAGTTATGAAATGGTAAATTTTAGTCCATTAAATTTTTTACTATGCATGGATTTTCCGATATCTCAAAATTATACACCATAAAAAGTTTTATTGACACAGTGAAAAAGGAGGAAATTTGACCCTTTTTTTATATAATTCCATTTAAAAATAAATTACCAACTTTTTTTCTGATTCTATGCACAGTTTCATTCTACCCATAATAGAAAACCTATAGAAAATTTAATACTTATATTTTAAATGTAAGAATTGTTTTGCATTTTTAATGTACCAAATTTAAAAGTAAACAAACAGGGAGAATAAGTTACTTAAAATGTTCATTTATTAATAAAAAGATAAATGAATTTTTATATACAGATAACGTTTGAAATATTGAACACCTTCACACTTTGCATATGTAGAAAGAAAGCTTATGTTAGAACGATAATTTGAGCTAGTAAAAAATCCGATATTATAATCAATTTTAGAGTACCTTATCGTCTTATATACTCAAAAATTTCAATATTCCAGTAAATGTATGTAAAATCAGATTATTTCTGTACAACTTAAAAAAATTACCAAAATATTTTATTACTTATAGATATAAATCTGATAAATTATCAGATATTTCCTTATATATTTGACCCTGCAATTTATTAAGTTATAGGATTTTTTAAACAGTTTCAGTGGTTTTTCTCAAATAAAATTTTTTATATTTGAACACATAATTGGTCTTAAAATATTACAGGCAATTTTATGAAATATTTTTTGCATATATCATTTAAAATTTCAATTTTATTATAAATTATATAATAATAGTGTTTTTTTAAGCTTCCTCGCCGAACGGTGGCTGAGTGGTTAGGGTGCTGACCTTCGGTACCGGAGTTCGTGGGTTCGAATCCCATAATGGATTGGATGTTCGTAGCCGTTCGGAATCGGCTTTAAGCTGTAGGTCCTGGTCTCATTAGCCCTCGTGTTGCAAAAAGTAGACTGTAGCACTCCCAAACCAAACCAGACCAAACTTGCTGGAGCGTTTGAAAATCAATCTACTGTTTTTTTTACAGTATTAATTTGTTACCATTAAAATATGTATCCCGACTGTTTAATGAACATATTTTAGGCTCAAGCTGGAATTAATACTTTAAAAATATACATTTTACTCATTTACAGCTTGAAATTAACCCAGAATCTCATACATTATTAAGTATATATATATATTTTTACTTTCGGTCATGGTAGCTTAAACGGCAAAGACATTGCTCTGCTAGCAGGAGGAGGGTTGAGTTAGAAGCTCAAACTGGTCAAAGATGGAGAGTGATATTAAAAAAAAAAGATTCTACACACCATGTGCTTTTGGTATTTTTATAAAGCTTGAGAGGATTTATTGCAAAGGTGGACAACCTTCCAACCATGGGGAGGGGGGCATTACGTGTGATATCACATAAGCCGAAGGACCTCACTCATTTTATAGAGACGCTTTTTGGGGAAAAGAATGAAAATTATTATTTTGCTTTCGTATAGAACTATATTTAGAACATCTGTAGATTGTCTAAGACATATATAAAATCAGAAATTTACATATTTCAAGTACTCGAGAATAGAAATAGCTAAAGAAATATACATATATTTTTATATACTTTAACACTCCTCCCAGATAGAAAAGTGGTTGTACTGATACTCGAAGCCACAGTAGCTCAGTCGGAAAAGACAAAGATTTCATGAGAGAAAGATCGAGGGTTAGGAGCTCAAGCTGGCCTAAGATCCATCGTGTTTATTAAGGCAACTGTGGTATGTAAAAGAGGTTGTTCAAAAGAGGTTCTCCTCCAAGTTCCCAAACTATATTTCTAGAAGTGGCAGGTCAAGCCTAGGGCTTTTCTACTTAGTTCTACCTGTTTCTAAATTACGAGGACTCACATTGTTTTTGTGTTCTAGGGAGTAATGCTAGCTGCTCATATGGTGCTCCTATAATAAAATGGCTAACAAATATAGTGATATAAGAGCAAGTGCTCCGACATATAAAATAATATTTATAATAAAAAACTTTATTTATATAATCTGTAAGTCTTTTGCTGCGGATTTAATTATAATATTCTACAACTGAGAGGTTATTTTATGTTTAATTAAATAACTATCCATTCAATGGATACTATGAGATATATGAAAAGACGAAAACTCTAGAAATTTTTATCACACTAGTTGGATTCCTTATCTAGATATAGTACAATATATAAGGATTCAGAGAATTAAATGGGCAGGGCACCTGTGCAGAATGAATGAAGATCGTGTAACAAAAAAAGATCTCGACTAGACCATTTGGCACCCGATAAAGAGGGAGACCTAAACTTAGGTGGCTCGACTGCTTGCAATCGGACTTGAGACTTTTAAAAATTACTAAATGGATGTTCATGGCCAGAGAGAAGAGTCTGGAATTCGATTCTGAGGAAGGCAAGGGCCCATCCTGGGCTGTCTGGCCATTGAAGAAGAAGAAGAAGTTGGATTTCTTAAAATATATATAACACGAGACGAGCTTACTGACAACTGTTTCTCTCTGCTGTTTTGTTTTGCAGTCGCGTGAAAATACTTTGTCTCAAGTAAATTTTCCTTTACGAAAGTGTCCCACTAAACAATTGTCAATGCTTATCTTGGTTTCCTGTGATACGTGGAGGATAATTTTAAATTTTAAGTTTGCTCCATACTTATTTGATACCCTTACACTTCTTCCAATAAATATTTTTTCCAAGACAAATTAATCGTAAACTTTTAGAAGTTTAAGATATTAAGAAATAAATTACTACTTTCATTTTCATTTTTGTCACGTATTAGGGCTTTATCACACTAGTGTGTTAGCACTGATGGCCATTTCACGCAAATATTTTGAGCTACAGTTAGGTGAAATGCATAAGAAATAGGATCGTTCTTCACATTCCACATTTCCCCTCCGTTATGGGATAATTAAAATAAATTCCATATACATCTCCGAAGTACTCATGGGCAACGCCAAACAGACAAGGTTTGAAAGAACAGCAACCCCCATAGTCAGTGAATAGGAAAGTTCGTTAGACTACTACCTGTATCCAAGTAAGGAACCTGTGCCAATTCAGACAGTATACAATGGACTTAGTCAGCGAATTGATGTCTGACCGTATCCACAGGTGACTGTAAAGAGTCACAAGAGTCTTCCGATCTTGTACAGTAACACACCATACGCGTTCGATTTATCTGGTGAGAGGAAGGTTGAGAACTGTGAGTACTGCCTGAACGAAGGATCGCTTACCCGATCTCCACCCATGGTCGGGTGACCAAGCCTCAGGGATCGAGTTCTTTAAACAACTTCTTCGTCTACTTCTTCAATGGCCAGACAGCCCAGGATGGGCCCTTGCCTTCCTCAGAATCGAATTCCAAGCTCTTGTGACCCTGGCCATGGATATCCAGTTAGTAATTTTTTTTTCAGTCCGAAATACAATGGTTAGCATCTGTACAGTGTTTGGGCATTCCAAGTTCCAAAGCAAAGGATCCTTAGGCCATTTCCAAGTCGTTTTCCAGTAGAAACAGTCTGGATAATTCTCTCTTTGGATTTCTTAATGGTTAGAGTTTTTACTAGGTGGGGTTGTTGGCCCCACGCCCAACCTCCAACCTGATGGACCGGTCCCCTGATATAATACCCAGGGGCAGGGTGTCCAGCTATATCCCCGGACGCTGGGTACCCCTTTTAGTCGCTTCTTACGACATGCAAGAGCTACATTGGGACTGTATTTCACAACCAGTAACCACACGGGTGTCTTCGAACTACAGAACGATTATTTTCTCAAGTCCTATCCCAGTTTTTGGAATCACAACGAGTTTTCAAAGATTTCGAGAACGGACTAGTTAAAAACTGACCGCGAAGTATTTCTTCCGTAACTCACAGAAACGATCCAGTGTGTGATAAGTTGAACAAGTCGAACCAAATCAGCAAATCAGAGACGAGAATCGCGAAAGTTCAGATTTAAAGAAGGCTGCTGAATCATGTAAGATGGAGTGATGTACTGAGCTAGAGATAATTTTTATTGTAGAAGTGGTGAAAAAATAAAATATGGAATGTCAGGGAAGCAAACATTAGGTTGATGCATAATATTCCCGTAGATAAGAAGGCCGCAGATGCCAGTGCCTCCTTTCTTTTCTTTCAGATAGTATTCGTATAGCTACAAACACCAGCATTGGTTTGGTTTGGTTTGGAGTGGTACGATCTACTTTTTTGCAACACGAGGGCTAATGAGACCTGGACGTACAGCTTAAAGCCAATTCCGAACGGCCACGTACATCCATGCCACAGTCTGATTCGATCCCACGAACTCTGGTACCGAAGGCCAGCACCTTAACCAATCGGACATCGTTCGGCTTCAAGCATTGGATTACACTGCAGTGAGGAAAGGTGAATTTGTATCTACTACTTCGACAGAATAGTAACTCTATATCTTGCACAATTGGTCGAAATTGAAGCGTGAAGTAGCTGTCTGTGCCTTTTTAGTTATCGTGTATTAAGGCTTATTATAAAACTGCACATTATAATTTAAACAGTTTTAGAAAAATTTTAAATAAAAAAAAATATTTTAATATGATCTAAGATTTTGTAGACAATGCTATGGAAAATATACATAAAATGTTTTCAAATTATGGAACTACACTTAAATTCTCACTTGTCTGTAGCACGAAACATATATGATTCTTTACGTCCGATCATTCTATACTTATGATTAAAACTAAAATTAAATGTGGAATATTTGTAATCTATCCTGACTGCAAATAATATCTCTGAAGAAGTATGCTGTGATTAGTGAAAATATAAAATTATTCTGGTAATTTAAATTTTTAATTAAAATTTATTTACGTAAATAGTTACAGTAAATAATAGGGAGCTAGATTTATTCAACGACGCATGTATGTTCTAAATTTTATTCATATTTAGAAATTACGAAGTTACTTATGTCATAGGGCTGTATAAAGATTAAATGCAAACAACTGTTTATATACTAAATGTAAAGATATTAAAATGTAAACATCGATATTGATTAGAATAGTACTAGAGCTATGACTTTTGTTTTTGGTATGTTTATATATAGAGATTAATATTAAAAATACTATTTTTAATATTCATTTTTTTATCCGTTTTCTGAGAAGAAATGTTAAAAATATATTTTACAGTACACAAAACACCGATATAGTATTTCAAAAATACCTAAGTAAATAGTTTTTGTTGATTTTATGAAACGAAGAAGTTTTTTTATCCTTTCAATTCTTAGTGCGAGTTGATATATAAAGTCCATACATACACCTGAAAGTTTTGTCAATGTTCCATAACATTAATTTTTGTCGTCGTATAAATATTAAAAATAGCCAAGAGTTGACAAACAAAAATAATAAAAACTCTGTCAAATACAGGGTCACCAAGGGTTTTGTAGGGTAAGCAAACTATTCGAGCAGGAGAATTTCGGAATAAACTAATATAATGTGTAGGTTGGTAAGTCCTCAGAAGTATGAAGATTAAATATTTGCTGTATAGTGTGGGCGACCAAGGTATAAAAGAAGAAAGTTTTTGCAAGGAAAAAAAGATTCCTCAAACACTCCTGATATAGCTGCTAATATTTTCTCACTGGGTAGCGTGGCAACAGCTCTCAGGAATTTTTGCGGTCTTACGTAAATTAAGGATAACTGTTCCCATCACAATCTTGATGGATGGTGTTTTAATATTAAACAACTGATGACAGCGCCAGGGATGTATTTAAGGATGGGGTTGGAAGATTGACTAAGAGCCGTAGGATAAGAAATGGTATAGAAAAGAGAAGAATCCCATGAAATGAAATCTTTATTTTAATTTAAGATGATGTGGTACGTTACAAATAGGTTATATTAATTAAATACTTTATATATATATGCACTTTTATTACTTTATTATTTTTTATATTTTTTTTGAAATGTACTAATGATTTTAAATGTTATTAGAATTGGAACTCTCAAATTTCATGGGACAGAAAACTTACAAAGTATATGCAAATAAAATACTGCAATAACCTCTCTCTCTCTCTCTATGTATGTATATATATATATATATATATATATATATATATATATATATATATATATATATATTATATATATATATATATATATATATATATATATATATATACATATATATTTATATATATATATGTATATATATATATATATATATATATATATATATATATATACATATATATATATATATATATATATATATATATATACATATATATATTTATATATATATATGTATATAATATATATCTATATATATATATATATATATATATATATATATATATATATATATATATATATGTATATATATATATATATATATATACATATATATATATGTATATGCATAAGTATACATGTATATATTTATGTATATATATATGTATATATATATGTATATATATGTATGTATATATGCATATATATGTATATATATATTTATATATATATGTATGTATGCATAAACAAGAAAACTAAATTTTTCTATTCTGTCTTTTCTAAACTTCCATGTAAGGGCCACCTCTAAACAGGGGACAAATTTGTCGTTCATGCATATATATATATATATGTATATATATATTTATATATATATATATATATATATATTTATATATATATGTATGTATGCATAAACAAGAAAACTAAATGTTTTCTATTCTGTCTTTTCTAAACTTCCATGTAAGGGACACCTCTAAACAGGGGACAAATTTGTCGTTCTCGAAGTGCACTTTATTTAGAGGTTTATATATATATATATATATATATATATATATATTATTTCGGAATGATTGAACTATCCAATTACCGGATGTATGCTGACAGTATATTCCTTAAAGGGCCGTCTTCGGCGTTTCATGAAAAATCTCTACATTAGTTTACGGATTTGTTTCTCTTTTCCCTTACACACAAACACACACACATATATATTTAAATATACATATACTTAATTTAATAAAAAGTTAACATAAACACATCTAATTTATTCTTTAAAATTTTAACCACATATCGTTATGCAGAAAAGAACCTGAATATCAGAGCACAGCTTCTCCCGTTTCCCCATGAATAAAAATCTTATCTAGCAATTTTTGATTTCGACATTTTAACTGATTTACAGGCCTCCTAAGAAACCACAGGAAGGCCGAATTTGTTGTTTATCTGGAAAAGTGTACTTAGTTTCGATTGAGGGAGTCAATTTTCTCCCAGTTCGATGACAACTTCTCTAGAAAGCAGACGTACATCAGTGGCGTTCTTTTTTCTTAATTTTAGTGTGTAATAAAGTGTTGAAAAAGAAAAATTGTCGGTGCCTTCTCGGATTTAAATAGAAATAAGGACCAAAATGGACTGTAACTTTGATAAGTCTAGTCTCATAAAAACAAGTTTATGCTAGTTTTATCTTAACCTTTCGGATAATTTTAGTTTGTCGCCAGTATTTGAAATAACTTTGACGTATTATGTCGCCAATGTTCGCCTTTTTGTCCACGGATTAACACTCCATACACACATGTAATAGTTAAAATTTTCTTCCCCGATTACACAGGAGATTAGTCCCTATTATTTAATTTACTCGCGTTTGTTAAGCAAAAATAACTCTTTGTGGAATGGCAGTCGTAACAGGAAAAAACGCCAGAGTCGTCCGAAAAGGTCAGAGTTTTGGAATTGAATTTTACATTTATTGACAATCAAAACTCATCGGTCTACCTATCATCTATACAGCACAACAGATCTCTACAGAATGGTGTAAGAGTATATACATTTGTCACTTAGGTCAGCCATACATGGAGCAACTCACATAATTGTGTTACCACACTTTTGGGGAGGCGAGACTGAAACTTGATCATTTAATCTAGCTCGAAAACACACAGGCAACAATTTAATTTTTTCAGAAGCAATACCATTTTCCTGGGACAGCTTAAAAATATGGCAAATAGACAGAAAATATGGCAAATACGCTGAAAAAATTACCACCTTTTTCAGCTTTAACTTTGAGGGATGGGTAAAAACAATTTACAAATACAAATAATGTAATAAAAAGTTAACACATCTAATTTATTCTTTCAAATATTAACCACATATCTTTATACAGAAAAGAACCTGAATATCAGAGCACAATTTCTCCCATATCCCCATGAATAAAAACCTTATCTAGCAATTTTTGATTTCGACATTTTAATTGATCGACCGTCCTCCTAATAAACCACAGAATGGCCGAATTTGTTCTTTATCTGGAAAAGTGCACTTAGCTCCGATTGAGGGAGTCAGTTTTCTACAAGTTCGATGGCAACTGCTTTGGCAAGCAGAAGTACATCAGTGGCGTTCTTTTTCTTAATTTTAGTGTGTAATAAAGTGTTGAAAAAGAAAACTTAATTGTCAGCTGCTTTCTCGGATTTGAAGAGAAATAAGGGCCAAAATGGAGTGTAACTTTGCTAAGTCTAGTCTCATAAAAACAAGCTTACGCTAGTTTTATTTTAACCTTTCGGATAATTTTAGTTTGTCTCCAGATTTCGAGATACCTTTCACGTATTATGCCGCCAGTGTTCGCCTTTTTGTCCACGTATTAACACACACACATACACACATGTAATAGTTAAAAGTTTTTTCGCCGATTACGTGGGCGATTAGTCTCTATTATTTAATTTACCCGGGCTTGTTAGGCACAAATAACTCTTTGAGGAAAGCAGTCGTGACATGAAAAAACTCTCGAGTTGTCCAAGGTCAGAGTTGTGGAATTTCACATTTATTGAAAATCAAAACTCCTCGGTCTACCTATCATCTATATAGCACAACAGATCTGCACGGAATGGTGTAAGAATATACACATTTGTCATTTAGGTCACCCCTACATCGAGCTATTTACGTAATTTTTTTACCACACTTTTGGGGAAGCACTGAAACTTGATCATTTAAGCTAGCTCGAAAACACACAGGCAAAAATTTAATTTTTTCAGAAGCAATACTATTTGCCTGGGAAAGCTTAAAAATATGGCCAATGGACCGAAAATACGCTGAAAAAATTACCATCTTTTTCAGCTTTAACTTTGAGGGATGGGTAAAAAGAATTTAAGTCGGAAGGCACTCCTTTATCTGACATTTTATGGCTGGAAAATAAGATATTAAAGAAATAATGGGAAAAAAGAAGAGTTTTGGATAGATATTTTATTTTAAGGATAAGAGTTTTGATATATTATATATATGTATACATACATACATACATACATACATATATATATATATATATATATATATATATATATATATATATATATATATATATATATATATATATATATATATATATATATATATATATATATATATATATATATATATATATATATATATATATATATATATATATATATATATATATATATATATATATATATATATATATATATATATGTCATATCCAGTGGTAAGGCGAATGGAAGGATCAGTCTTTCTTGTTTAAACACTTCTTTATTTAATATAGAGTTTCCATTTTATGCGCCACTTGCGCCATTTCCATTTATTCCTGATGAGGTCACGAGTGGAGTGTGTTGACAGCTCTATGCCTACGCACCCAATGCCAGTTACCGCTTCGCTTAATCATCAAATCTTCAAATATCCTTCCGCTTGACCGCATAATGGCAAAAGATAACGCGAGCGGGTTTTTTTAATATTTATTTTGTTAATATTAACGAGTTCCCTTTTAAAACTGTTTATAACTCACGTAATTTTTCCAATTCCCCCCTATTTAGATCTGACACACACACACATATATATATATATATATATATATATATATATATATACATATATATATATATATATATACATACATATATATACATACATATATATATATATATATATATATATTATATATATATATATATATATATATATATATATATATATATATATATATATATATATATATATATATATATATATATATAATACTTTTCTTAATTTGATATGACTGAAATTACTGTAACAGATTTGCTGGGCTGTTCTTATGTATATTTTATTTTATTCCTTTTTACCTGTAGAGAAATAAAGAATTTTAATTGATGATGAGCTTCAAATGATCTTATATTTCACTAATACTTCCAGTCCACACAGCTTCACTAGATATTTCAAACATACGAAAGGCTTAAAATTTTTCAAGATAAGAAAATTCAAAAGAGACGTCAAAAATCATCATCACAATCCTCTTAAATGAGAAAATCATTTGTGCTGTAGAATAATTAATGTAATATGTACTCTTCGCTAACAACTACCATAATTTATTAAAATCGAAAAATTGATTTTTTTATTTAGCCGAGTTTCACTGTTTCGAAAATCCAGCGTAAGTCGTGAATGACACGCAGTCAAATAAAATTATCTTATGCATTATCCAACTTCAGCATTAACCCCATAATACCTTCAGGGATCTGCAGCTGATAAAAGAATTATTTTTAACTTAGTTTGATTCTGAATGCAAATTTGTCGAGTCTGAAATGCTTAGAGGAGAGAAGTTATAAGTCTCCAGCGACGCAAAATCGCAAACAGCATGTATCGGGATATAATGGAATTCAGCCAGTTCTGAATTATTCATGAGGTATATTCAAGGAAAATTGGTTTGAAACATCTGATGTTTAAAAAAAAAGTCCTCCAAAAATGTTCACTTAAAGATGTAGACAAAATACTTATATAAGCGAGTTTTTATGAGCGATGTAACAATTTTTATATGACTCACAAAAGATATTTTTCGAGAAGATAAACAGTTATTATTCTAAAAAACAAGCAATGGAAAGAAATATTAAATAAAAAATCCTTATTTCCCAGAAGTTAAATATTTGCTTTATGAGGACTGTAAGTAACTCAGATGGTTAAAGTACGACTTTTTAATTATAATAAAAAACTATCACATAGAGAAAGGAAGATTTATGTTATATAAACTAAGGAAGATTTTTTAGGTGAATATGTATAGATGTGGTAACAGAAAGTATAATTATATTTTTCAAATATTAAAGACTGAGAAAAATATTTTCAAGAAAATTGGACTTCCCTATTTACAAGACGATTTTCGAGTCAATAAAAGGTAGTGCAACATGCTAACAGGTCAAGATGTCGAATGTCAGAGAAGAGAATAAGATAGACATAAAATAACAAGTTACTTTACATTTGTCCCAAATTTATGCTAATGATGCTTACCACTGTTGTGTTACCTGAAGCAATATAACTCATAAAAGAAAGATTCAGTTTCTTTTAATAAGTATAGCAAACAGAAAAATAACAAATAACACACTAATCCGTACTATATTACACATGTTGTTGTTGTTACTCATCCCCTGGTGCAAGAAAGCTTATACCAGGTCTAATAGATTCAGTCCCAATATGCGACTAAGGGTAATATGCAGCTTCACTTACTGGGAGGGACCACGAGAGTTGACGACTGTCTGAACCTTAAAATTGGCTAAACCTCAGATGCTGACTCGCAGCAGGATCAAGCAGAATATCCTAGGCTTGATCCGACACTTTCAGCGGTATAGTTTAGGAACTTAGAGAACAATGCAACCAGGAAACAATTTTTTACTTACTCATCCCCTGGTGCAAGAAAGCTTACACCAGGTCCAATAGATCCAGTCCCAATATGTGACTGAGGGTAATATGCTGCTTCATTTACATGGAGGAACCACGAGACTTGACGACCGTCTGAGCCTGAAAACTGACTAAACCTCAAATGAGTCCTGGGAGCAGGATCAAGCAGAATACCCTAGGCTTGGCCTGCCACCTTCAGTGGTATAGTTTAGGAATTTAGAGAACAGTGCGACCAGGAAACATATTTATGTGTCATAGCCACCATTAATGCACATGGAAGAACTATGGCCAGCTCTATCCTTACTGTTCAATTATGGAATAGCTGCCTTTGTTGTCTTAGCTGCCATGGCTCCATCATATTTAATTAACTTTAAATATTTTAAATACGCTATTAGGGATCAATACTGGTATACCAAAACAATGGTTGAAATTCAAAGAAAGATATCATTCCTGATATGATAAAGTAATCAATCAATCTATCCATATTTTATTCAGAACAAATCATACTTTCAATATTTCTTCATCTTCATTTACTTGGTTGTCCTGGGGTGGGGCATTAGCCTTTTCCAGATGTCTTCTCCAGGCATCTCTGCTTTTGGCTACTGTTTTCTAGTTTTTAACCTTAAGAATATCAAGAAACTTTTTAACACAACCAATCCATCTTCTAATTGCAAATATTTCCTATTTTATAGATGAAAGGAGGTAAATTTTTGCAAGTTCCAACCTAGAAAATTACCATTCTCTTGATTCATCTGATTTACGGCAATGTTAAAAGTATTTTTAGTGCCAACAGTTAAATTTGTAAGAAATCACATTAAATTAATAGTAACAATTAATTGGAGCAAACCAAATGCATTCAATCCCGCATTAATGAAACCTGTTAGATTTTAATTTCACCGCATAGATTCCATTTATGTAATTATGCAATCAATTTATGTATTTATGCAATTGAAATTCATTTCTCCCACATATTAAAAATCTAAATAAAATTACTGATAACAAAACTACTACACAGTAACATGATTTCTTGAAGTGTGTTAAGGTATACCGTGAAATAAGCGAAAGTGTAACAAATCGGAGAAAAGCTTCGTTACCCCATTGTTGAGGGAACAGGTTTATTCCTGTTTGAAAGTCTTCATAACATAGCGTTCTTAAGATAAAAGTAACATAAAAACTGGACAAGTTGAATTTAAATTAAAATTTTACAATGCAGGTTCATACAAATAAGCCGAAATAAATAAAGAGAAAGAAAACATCTTGATGTCCAATGATTTAAAAATATTACATCTATAGTTTTTGTAATTCAAGTAGGAAACTAAATATACCAAAAATAGAACATTTGGTTTTAGTTTTCATCCCTGAATAGAAAGTTAAAGTGAGTTTTCAATTTATACCGTGTTGATGTAGGGCATCACATACTACCTCTTGTTGGTGTTATACTGAATTTTCCTGAGGAGGGTGTTGCACAATTGGAGGTGCTTAGCCCATTACA
>CM063511.1:148523167-148580667 GCA_032207245.1 Pardosa pseudoannulata | reverse complement strand
AATATATATAAATATATATATATATATATAAATATATATATATATATATATATATACATACACACACACACACACACACACACATATATATATACATATATATATAAACATATATATAAACATATATGTATACACATATATATATACACACACACACACACACACATATATATATATATATATATTCATATATATACATATATATATATAAGTAAATAAATAAATAAATAAATAAATATATATATATATATATTCATTTATTTATATATATGTATATACATATGTACATATGTCTTGCTCATTATTTTCAGTGCCCTCTACTACTAATAACAACAATAAAAAATAAAAAATAATAAAATAATAATAAATAATAAATAATAATAAAAGAGGGTAACACACTTTAATCTTATCATCTTGATTTCCAAGTGCTCATATTATTTATTAATTTTCAAAATGATCTTCATATTATAAGACAGTGATCTTACTAATGTAATATGAGCACTTATCTAACTGTTGGTTCAAATATTAATGCTAATAAAAGAGAGGTTTACTCACTACAGTTATTTAGCATTAATAAAATGCTTGTGAATTGCGATGATTGCTTATGCACAGCTCGTTTAAGAATTAACCTGAAATTTTGAAATTATTAAAGTGCTTTCTCATTTGTCGCTGAAATATGTACCAAATATTCCCGAAACTAATAAAACTCGCTTATCATTTTGTGTCATCCATCAAACGGCAAATTTAGGATTAGAAAACCTTAATAAAACGCTGTTTTAAAATGCATAATATATATTTTCAGCATCTGCAGTTCCGAAATTCTGGAGTTTCAAGGCAAATTAGGGAGGGAATGTCATGGCAATTTATATAGACAAGTTAAATAACTGCTATGTCGCACAGGACACTAATTAGCATTTAGAATAGTGTTTATCATGAAAACAACATTAATGCACCCAGAACACCGTTTAAAATTTTAGATGGAACTCCCTGGTGTAAATAAATTTTGATTAAAACAGTTCGTACTTTAGGAGGGTGAACATATGAATGAAATCCTGATAATTAATTCTTTTAAATGAATATTTTTAGCTTCTAGTCTGCAAAACCACACGCATTTCATTCACGGGTAACTAAAAATGAGCATTATGGTTGTTGTTTCAATTAAATCTCAAATAACAAGGCAGGAAGCCATTAAAAGTTTTAATTTTGGCGAAGATTTTGAAGTAACACGTGAAAATGGTTCTCCTTTACGATAAATAAAGATAGAGGAAGATGGTGCAGATGTTACAGTAGATAAAGAAAGGTTATTATTTGAGCTCTTTTCCTATAACTGGTAACAACTTCTGTTGGTAACAGTTTATAGTGACATACAAATTATTTGAATCTATAGAAATTGTTAATCAACATACTAAACATATTATAGAGCTAAAAAAGCATTGCTCAGTAGCTAATATTAATAATTTTTAACCAGCGTTCTTTTGTCAAAATTTGTTTTGAAATTATCTATCACACTCATTATAAATAATTATTAAAATTTATAAAATTTAAAAATATTTTTAACTTGTAAAATATGTTTAAATAATTTCAGAAACAATTTCATTCTTAGCATTAGAACAAACGTTCCTTATTCTGTAGTAATTTTGTTAAAAATGTTTTATTATTTTAAAAGTATCTGCAATAACGCGTATAAATATATAGGTCTGCTACAAAAGATTGATTCATTTCAAAAGGCTGTATATTCAATAGTTTTTACCTGCAAAAATATAAGTAGTATATGAAAATAATCTCTAACTCATTAAATTTTCTGCACATGACAAATGCTCTGTGTATACAGGTTAAGTCAAATGATACTCATACAAGTGGCTGTTGAACATGAACCACACATTTTCTAGCATAAACCTGTTAACGCCACATTTTACAAATGGTCTAGTGCCCCGCGGTACCTCATTAGGCAAAATTAGCGATCTCGTAACTGAAATATTGCGGGTTCTGGGCCCGAGCCAGTCTAAGATCAGACGTGTTCATAAAGACTGACTGAGATTCGTAAAATATATTCGTTATGTTCCCCTATCCAGATACAAGTGACGCATAGTGTAACTGATTACCTGTTTCTATAGTTCATCATGAATGTAGTAATTCAGTTTATAGACATCTTTCTTCATTCTGAGCAGTAATAATAACTAATGCACCTGATACCAAAGAATAAAAAGAGCCTAAGACTAATTTTTGGATTACAATATATTTTGAGTATACTTTATATAGAGAAATTAAAAAGAATATTAGTGTTTAACAAAAGTAACAACGAATTTGGAATATCCAACAAAGTGGATATAATTTTATGTATGTAAGTAGGCGTGTGTAGATAAAAGTTTCATAGAACACTTTTCACGATTCTTAGAATGCAAAGAAAGGAAAGGAAAACTCCTTGTTTATTCTGGGAGGAAAAAAACATTTGGAGTTCAATTCAAATTTTGAGATCTAACAATCTCAACAAAAGTCTAGTAATGACATATAAGCACACGACAAACAATGATAGGAAACAGTATTGAATAAATTTCCAACGACAAAAGCGACATACTTAGGATGACTTGAAAAAGTTATCTATAGATTCATAGAATAGAAAAGGAGGGAAACAAATATATAATACGCATAGTATCTTTTATAAAATAATAACTAAAATATAATAGAATTCTAAACTCAAAAATATATGTATCTGAACCAGTTTGAGATATTTCTAAAATATAATTTTAGTTCAAACTACTCGTTTATCTGAACGTCATATGAGGCTTCTAATTTAGGTAGTAAAAAAAGTTTAAAACAATATTTCAACTAACTTTTACCTTAAGTTACACAACATATCCTCCTTTTTTAAAGTGCACTTAAGCCTAAAATGAGTGGCCATTTTGTATTTGATGCTGTAGGAGTTTTAAAGGTGAAATAAAGTAAGTTTAAATGATATGGCTTCGTTTATTCCTCATACGTGTAGGTATTGGACTTGACGTACATATGTACCAATATATATATATATATATATATATATATATATATATTATATATATATTATATATATATATTATATATATTATATATATATATATATATATATATATATATATATATATATATATATATATATATATTATATATATATATATATATATATATATATATATATATATATATATATATATATATATATATATATATATATATATATATATATATATATATATATATATATATATATATATATATATATATATATATATATATATATATATATATATATATATATATATATATATATATATATATATATAATATATATATATATATATATATATATAACCTCCATGTACGTCTCTAAAGACAAATAAATAAATATGGCCAAAGAATATCAAACCTCCCTTCTCAATGATCATCAAGAGAAAAGTTCATTAGGCTACTACCGTCATCTGAGAAAGAGTAAGAGTCAATCCAAAGCAAATGATGCAACAAAGGTCATCGTCTACACTAGCTGCTGCGTTGTGTGCGGAAAGGACTCTCTGGTTGTTAGAAAACCCACGAAAATTACCCACGAAAGCTGGGCAAGAACGTCATTGAACTAGTCTACAGCAAAAAGGTTGTGTAGTGGGTTGTGCTGCTGAAGAAGGAGGACACTAACTTAATTTCAACGTTCTACCTAATAGGAAGGGACAGTACAAACACATATAAGCATAATTTCAAAAAAGTATTTTTCAAATAGAAGAAGCTCTTAAGATGTCGATATTTTTCTCTCATTCTAGAGATCAAATTTCTATAATGATATAAATTTCCTTATAGAAAATGCCTTAGATCATAGTTTATTATAGAAAACATCTGTATGATAATTTTCCTGAGACCTGCACGAACTCGAGGAATGCCAAAAAGTTCTCATTCAGATTTCAAGATCGGACCTTTTGGGAACCAATCGGGATGAGTGCTTTTAGCAATTCACTGAAGCGCCAAATCACTGTAGTACTGAAGACCAAATGGTTGATGACCCCCTGTTCTCATTGAAATGGGCATAACCTGTTCTTACTGAACATTTTTAATTGATGTTCTGGTATGATGACATGGTAAATGAGGATTTGATTTAGATATGTCAAACATGTTTCGTGTCTCTAAAGTTTTACTTTCAAGCATACGCAATAACTCGGCAATTTACCTATGCCTTTTGGATTTAATAATAAATTGGGAAAATGTCGGAATAAATTTTTGAGTTACTCATATGTGATAATTTATTTTGTCGTTTACCCATTATATTATGAAATTACCAGTTGGAATACATGATCCAAAAGACAAAGACGAAACACATTTTGAAAATTGCATCATCATCATTTTAATTTAAGAAACTGACCACCTTGAAGATCTATAGTATAGACAGACATAAGAAGGAGAGAGATTTCTCACTATGAGTCCTAACAAAGGCTACAAAAGTAATAAAGTGGTCATATTCACCTATACACAATTAGATGTGTGAACTGTAACTCACTTAGCAGTCTGGTTTCTATGTTTCGATTATAAATGAATTTACTATTCTCTTATGAAAAAATGAGATTCTAAAATTTTTTTTAATTAAATATTAATATTATAAATTATTATTTAATATTATAAATTTATAGATTGTGAAGCATTCACTCCCCTTTTTAAAATAAACACTTTGAGATCTATGGATAGGAAAGGAGTTCCTACCTCATCCAAGGACATCGATGAGTCATTTTCATCTTGTAGCCGGCTGTGGTCGGAGGAATCATCCGAATTGGTGCCAAAGACATCGGACTCCATTTTGGGAAACGTTGAGCTGTCGTCTTCCTCCTTGTGGTGAGATCGTCGCATCATCTGACGTTCCTGGAAGCTGGTGTTGACTGGGTAGGAGGATCTTAGTTGATAGCTATGGCAACGGGACTCCTGCATCAGAGCAGTGACAAAGACGAGCAGCATTGCAAGGAACGATGTGCGGTTCAACATGCTGGGGTGTGGAATGAGGATCTGAAGAAAACCAAATCAATATTTAGCTGAAAGTAAAACAGAATGGGACACTTTATATATTGTAGAATTTTATTTAACCCTGAAAAAAATGTATTATTAGCCAAAATCACCAAGAGTTGCTTTTTTTCTGTTAGGATGCATCTAAACTGATATTCCTTTAACGAAGGCCAAATGATAGAGGTCTGCTCTTCGGTACTGAAGTTCGTGGGCTCGAATCGGTATGGATGTTCATAGCCGTTAGGAATCCGCTATGAGCAGTAGATCCCGGTCTCACTACCCCTCGGGATCAAAACAGTAGACTGTTGTTCTCCAAACAAAACCAACCCGAAACTGATATTCTCATACGGAGATATATAACTGAATAAACCCTTTTTAATAACGCGGGAGCACTTACATGTTATGAGTTCACCCATAAAATTAAAGATATAGAATTTTTTTAATTTTCCCCATTTTATTATGGGATTACCATATAGGTGGCCAACATTACTACCGAGGGACAACACAAGGAAACAAATTTGGTGATCGAAATTTAGAAACCAGGAATTAACAGAAAACCGGAAAGCTCGGCCTGTCACCTCCAGGACATTGGGACCACGAACCTATTTAACGTACCCCAGCCACCATTAATGTATATGGCGGTGTAAAAATAATGTTACGTTGGCCTAGTGTTTGAGAAAGAAGAAATTAATACTCATTAATAAACACATGGACAGATATGTCTTGATTAAATGAATTTATACAATTAAATAAATGCCTAAGGAATACAACTGTAATCAACTTATCACTTGTAGATATCGAAGACTGCTCTCGAGTCGGCGCCGGCCCTAAAAACGATATGGCGATGATTTTTCTCAAAAGTTCTATCCCTCAAGCCGAGGATACCAGCAGCGTTCATCTTCTACTCTCCTCTGGTCACACCTTGTCTTATAAAAAAAATCAGACTGCCTGGAAGAAAATACAGGAGTCAACTTTCAAACGGAGGGGTCAGAAAAAGTCAAACCACCGGGCTCTTTTATTGGTTGGGAGAAGTCCGAAGTTTCTTTCTAGTTCAAACCGGTCCTGTTCTGGTATGTCTTTGAAGATAACTCACGAGAAGAGGTAAAAAAAGCTGAACCGAATGTAAATTATTGTTACAGGCGGATCTTTGGTCGACTCGAGCCCAGAACCAGAACTCCCTCCCTCTCGGTTACGAGCTCTGTGCCACTGCCGACTGTGCCGCAGCTAACCGAATAAACATTAAACTGTAAATTTAAATTGCAGATATCATCGAGAGTCCGATCTAGAGGTTTATTTAGAGGAGAAGAATCACATTTTTAAATCAATGCATTGTAAATCGATGCACGAGAAGAGGTAAAAAAGCTGAACCGAATGTAACTTATTGTTACAGGCGGATCTTTGGTCGACTTCAGCCCAGAACCAGAACTCTTTCCCTTTCGGTTACGAGCTCTGTGCCACTGCCGACTGTGCCGCAGCTAACCGAATAAACATTAAACTGTAAATTTAAATTGCAGATATCATCGAGAGTCCGATCTAGAGGTTTATTTAGAGGAGAAGAATCACATTTTTAAATCAATGCATTGTAAATCGATGCACGAGAAGAGGTAAAAAAGCTGAACCGAATGTATATTGTTACAGGCGGATCTTTGGTCGACTCGAGCCCAGAACCAGAACTCCCTCCCTCTCGGTTACGAGATCTGTGCCACTGCCGACTGTGCCGCAGCTAACCGAATAAACATTAAACTGTAAATTTAAATTGCAGATATTATCGAGAGTCCGATCTAGAGGTTTATTTAGAGGAGAAGAATCACATTTTTAAATCAATGCATTGTAAATAGTAGGTTTCACCAGTGCGGACATGTGACACACATGTGAACATTTTAACCGATGCTGAACTGTTCACATGTGTATTTATTTGCTGAAAACGTTATCATATCGTTACCTGAAAGAAACGCTGTTCAAGACAGGGTTTGTGCTTAATTTTATTTAAATTTTATTTACCGAAAACAAATGATAATGAAGTAAACTGAAAAGTAAATCATCAATTTCATAATTCCTGAAATATCATACACATTTAAAGTATCTCAGTGTATACAAACCCCATTAAAGGAGCAAAAGTAATCTATCACAATTAAAAATCTTACATATGTTATTATAAAAAGGATTAAATGTTTCGCTACGGCAATATTACCAGTGTTGTATTTTGCAGGACTTTTATTACTCTTTTCGACCCACCTGGTAGCGTTTTCTCTTTTTATATTTAAAGATATATTTTCTAAAATTGGACACGAACAACATAAGAAATCTAGAGGACGTTCCAGAAGCCAGTTCAAAAATTGCAAAGTATTATTTATCAAGCAATATAAAACGCTTTAAAAAATTCTGTGTAGTAAAAAGCAGTAATTTTACAACTTATATTTCATGTTTTTGTAAGTTTTTATCTTGTTGTTGTTGTCGTCTTCTGCCACTTGGTCAAACCAAGCTCTATATGAGCCAGAAGCTACTCGATTTAAGGCGAAGGGGCGCACCTTTCTTTTCAAGGACACCATAAGGCTAAAAGTACGACTTATGCTCGAGTGGGTCCTCATAAATTTGAAGCAGGGACCAAGCAGTAGACCGATAGACTTGGACTGTCACCGCCAGAGGTATTGATTGCGAACACGAACATATTTTAAGTGCCCCAGTGACCTTTAACGAACACGGCGTACCTTAAGCCGGCTAAGGTTCCGAACCCACAACTTCTCAGTTACGATATCGTTGCCTTTGCCGACTGATCTACCGCGGTTTAGTTTTTATATTGAAACCTGATAGTGACATTTGTCACCACTTTTTAATTTCTACATTTGAAGTAGGAGCTTATTAATGAGTCACAAAAGATTTCCTCTAACATTTATGGAAAATATATTGTTGAATATGTTTCTGTGTGTTTAAAAAAAGTCAGGACTGAAAAGTTTTAGATACAACAGCTTTAGATGAACAGTAATTCTGTGTACATTTTAACACTTGGCATGCGGGTATACTTCACCGCCAACTTACACGTGCAGCGGGAGTTTTTTTCGTGAATCGCACGAAAGTTTATTTATTCAGAAAAATCGCAGTACATCGAAAACTACATTGTTTTTATGAACGAAACTTTTTTTATTTTACACTTTAATATACACTGTATGATTATTTAACAAAAAAAAATGTTTTTACGAAATCACAAAAATAAACGATTTTTAAAATTAAAGTCCGATAATCTGACAGCACATATTTCTTCATCACTATCTTTGTCACAACGGCTCATTTTATCAATTTTGTAGTCAACAATAAAAAACCAAGCTTCAAATTTACAAAACACGACTTGTACGTTCTGGAGCTAGGAATTCGATTGAAGACGAAATAACGCAACAAAAGACCGCCGAGTAACTCGACAATCAAAACTTGGAAGAAAAAATGCAACCCAAACAACACGCACATATCACACATACGTGTAATTATACGTATTTAGTACCACACAAATCTACTAAATACGTATTTTTACGTGACCCGCGCTCCAGTGACAGACTGCGAAAACGTAAAGATACGTTGCTCGCACGCTAAGTGTTAATGTTACGCACAGTTGAAAAGTCTAACATCTTATGCCTTTATCATTGCTACTCCAAAGTTCTGTAAATAAAATATGAAAATCCCCGTTGCCATGGTTAAATTTAAAACCCTATACCACAAGTTGGTTGTCGATGCTTTTTAAAAGGTAAGCAGCTATTAAAAATGAATTCCTGAAACTGCGTTAAACAAGAATCCGAATTAATCTTCTAAATAGGATAAAAGGTTAAATTACAAACAGCGATTATTTAAAAGAAATTTTACATTTAAAGGTATAAAAATATAGGAATTTATCCATATTCGTAACTTATCAACTCTTAAATATCTCAGAAAGCAAATGCAATATTTAGGTCTAAAAAATACCTGACGAATTAAGTTGGTTTAAAGGAAAATTTAATTTATAGCAGACAGGGTTTTAAATAAACTCTTTATTAAATGGAATATATTTCAATACGGATAAAGATTTTAAATTGAATACTTTTAAATCAGATAACATTGATGAAACACAAAGCAATATTGTGTTATCAAAAATATAAGAATAAGATATGTTTACTGGTAAACCCAATTTTAGAGAATTATCGTAATGGATTTTTTACCCTGTCATACAAAGTTGTTTGGTTTGGTGATATTAAGAATGAAGATTTGGTATAGAGAAAATTGTTTTCAAATAAATATGATTGGATTTTTCAGAAAGTGCAAACATGGCAATCCTTGAAAGAATATTAAAAGAAAAATTAATCTTAAAATGAAAATTCAACTAGTTTAATTTAATAATGAATATGTTTTAAGGAGCTTTTTATTTTTATTTAAATAAATACCTGAATATTGAAAACATTAGTATTAGAAAAATGAGAGTGCTATTCGACTGCATAATTTCGTGTTTCTTTGAATCTTTTATTATTTATTCTATAGAATACAAATTAATAATTAAATGAAATTATTAAGGTGTCACACGACTTCTAAAGATCGCTTTGAGTATGTTAAAATTGTTTCTGTCTCGACAGACCATAAATATTTAAATTCTTAATTGAATTTGTGAAAAATATAAAACTTATTCCACTTATTGTAAAATCATGAAATCATCACTTTTAATTTTATATAATGAAACATATAGAACAGTTAATATAAAAGAATTTTGAAAAACCTTTTATTCTATATAAAAGGCTAAAATGTAACCCAATTTAGAATATAGGTATTAACTTACAATTTAATTTAAAATAATAAATAAAGAATCTCAAACTAAATTTTATAAAATGAATTAATTTTAAACCTTTTTAATATATATGGAGTTCAAAAACTCCCGTGACTTTGAGCAAAAGTAAAAGTAGATTGAAATTATAGCTGGTTAATCACTAAAAATAGTCTATATGTTTATATTTTATAAATCATGCCATTTCATTCTTTAGTAATACAGCTACATACGCTTAAAACGTTTTAGGCTTATCAACTGAGAAGAATTTTTAATCTTACGTATGTACATTGAACTTTCAGCCACATTTTCCCCAGTTCGCTACAATTCCTTTCTACGTTTTCTTTAATTCCGCTTCATTTTTATTTTATTATATTGTTTAGTGTTTCTAGTATTTTTCATCGTCATCAACGTCATGTTACGTTATATTGATGTGCATTGCTTTGGGTACTAATCTAAGTAGACTGTATAAAAGCAAGTGTATCCGAATACTACTGTGGGCTTTTTGATGTTAACTGATATAATTTTTTCTATTTGTGGATTTCTTTCATAATGAATCTGCTTTTAATAAATTGTTCTTCGTTTTTAATAATTTGCAATTTACAACATGAAGTAATCTATTACAATGTAGTTCATAAATGAAGAATTACATCGGAGTGAAAATAAAATTAATATATTAAATGGATTTAAAAAAATACTTTTTTTAATAAGAAACAAATTTTCTAAGAAAATAGATAATTTCTCTTATGATAAAAATTTGACTCTTTATTATAATGTAAAATTGCTAAAATTTGTTTAAAAGTGAAATTTTGATGTTTTTTAATAATCATAAAATTCTATACAGATTACCGTATGACGCATTCCTATTTGTTTTCAACTAATTATTTTTCAGACGTTTAAAAATTATTATTATTATTATTATTATTATTTAATCAGTACAAACACGATAAAATTCATGATTTCTGAAACATGGCCATGACAAAATGTGGTTGAATTAGCAAGGGAAAGAATTAATCTATTGCAATATAGCTCCAAAATAAAAAAAACACAAATGGTTGATGAAAAATATTTAACACTTCAAAATATTTTTATAAATTAAATATTAATATAGATTTTTATAAAAAATAAATAACTTTTTTATTATAAAAATTTTAACCTTAAATCTTTAAGAATGATAAAGTAGAATCACGTAAGACAACAATACACCCAGCCGAGTTACGCTGTGAAAATCTGAAAATACCTCTCTGGTAAGTTTTTTACGTAAGACGCAAATAAATCCACAATATTTGGAATGTTAAATCTTAATGAGGCAACTCGAAGATATTTTACATTAATTTGAAATTTACAAAGAAAAAGAGAAGTGAGCTGTTACAATGTAGTTCATTAATAAAAAATTACAGGGAAGTGAAATAAATTAATACTTAAATGGATTTAAAAAAATGCTTTTTTTACTAAAATACAAATTTTCAGTGAAAATAGATAATTTTTTTTGATAAATAATCAACCCTTAATTATAATGATAAATTGCTAAAATTTGTTTAAAAACGAAATTTTGATGTTTTTTAATAATTATAAAATTCTATACAGATTAACGTATGACGCATTCCTATTTTCTTTCAACTAATTATTTTTCAGAGATTTAAAATTATTATTATTATTATTATTATTTAATCAATACAAACACGATAAAATTAAGGATTTTTGAAACAGGGCCATTACAAAATGTGGTAGAATTAGCAAGGGTTGACTTAGAATTTGCACAAGAAAAGAATTAATCTATTGCAATATAGTTCCAAAAAAAAAATGGTTGAAGAAAAATATTTAACACTTTAAAAAGATGTAAAAAATATTTTTATAAATTTAAAGTTAAAAATTAATATATATTTTCATAAAAATAAATAATTTTTTGTGATAAAAATTTTAATCTTAAATCTTTAAAAATGATAACGTAGAATCCCGTAAGACAAGAAACACATCCAGTCGAATTACGGTGTAAAAGTCTGAAAATGGCTTTCTGGTAAGTTTTATGCGTAAGACGCAAATAAATCCACAATATTTAGAATGTTAAATCTTAATGAGGCAACCCAAAGATATTTTACATTAATTTGCAAGTTGCAAAAAAAGAATTAATCTCTTACAATGCAGTTCATGAATAAAGAATTACAGGGGAGTGAAAAAAATTAATTCCTTAAATGGATATTTTTTACTAAGATACAAATTTTCTAAGAAAATAGATAAATATTTTTGACATAAAAATTTAACCCTTAATTATAATGCTAAATTGCTAAAATTTGTTTAAAAACTAAATTTTGATGTTTTTTTTAATAATAATTAAATTCTATACAGATTAACGTATGACGCATTCTTATTTTCTTTTAACTAATTATTTTTCAGAGATTTAAAAACTAATAATAATATTATTATTTTTGCATCAATACGAACACGATAGAAGTCATGATTTTTGAAACACGGCTATGACAAAATGTAGAATTATCAAGGGTTGACTTAGAAGTCTTTTACATTTCAAAGCATGCTGTTACATGTCTTTTCTTTTGTGCATTTTCATGCCAGTATCATGTATCTAGTGCTTGTGTAGTAAATAGCATTTTTTTTTATATTTAATATTTCCAAAGACAAATTTGATTTCTTATTTTTTCATAAAGTTTTGTATAGAATTTTAACTTTTTGACTCTTTTTGAATCTACTGGGTTGAACTACCTGAGCACTTCACAAAGTGGGGACAGAAATAATTTTCCATTGAAACAACAGCATCAGAAATCGATAGAATGAATTATTAATAAATCGATATTAAAAAACCCTTTATCCTCTCGATTAAAACATCTTAGTACAATTTCAAAAGAAAGGTTACTTGCTAATCATTCCAGTTTTAGAATGAACATAACTTTACGTTGTATCGTAGAGAAAAGAAGTGCACAAAAGTCGTAAGGTTTAATTTATAGGTTTTTCTTATTTTAGCTCCTGCTTCCCAAAGAATATTCAATAAACCATTAAACGGGAAGAAGTAGTAACATTGAGTTAATTATATGTGATCTGTGTCTAGTAAATTATCTTTCCCCTGATCTTCTTCCGACATGCAATTAATAAAATCAATTATAGAAATTACAGATTCATGCTGAAGGGGATTCCGTCCTACAGGATGCATTCAGTACTTAAGAGATGTGAATAGCGATTCAGGCCCGGGATGGTTTAATAATGTTCAACTTTTAGAGTGCTTATTAAAACATGAAACTCCCACTCAGGTTAATAATAGAGAAATGCAATTTCGAAAACAAGTATTTTGATTGCCATTAGAAGTATTTTGAGTTCAATTACGGATTTTTCAAAAGAAGGGTGTCACTGAGTTTGCTTCGGTTGAAAAATTGTTTTCCTTTCATAATATTAGTAAACGTACGTAGAAAAGCTTAGTTAAGAACTGTTAAAAGTGTTTTGGGATTTAAAGTTTTGAATGTAATATGTAGGTATAGAAATGGCATTACCAAGGGTAATACAGGTGTGTTTACGTATGCATATATAATCTGATTACAAATCTAGAATTCCATTAATTATTACAAAACATTTTTAAAGAAATTATTTTAAAATTAGGGAGTTAAATAATTCTGAATTCATATTACAAAGTGAGATAAATAGCGTTTTTTTAATAGAGTAATATCAAAATATTTGTATCACATGCTAAATTACTTGTTTTATGTCTGTCTGAGTTGGCTTGGTGTATATGTCCTTGAGTTTCGGAGTGAGTGACTATATAAGTGACTGACTTTCTCTCCACTCACTCTGCTTTTCAAGCAAACTAGTGAGTGATCTCTCACTACTCAGTGAGGGAGTTGTTGGCTATTTTACTGTCTTGTGTCACTGAATAGTCTTTTGTCACTGGCTATACAACTTGTCTTGTGTCTGTCTGCGTAGCTAGGTGCATGTATGTTTGGGCTTTGTAACAATAAGTTACATCCGGTTCAGCTTTTTTTACACTTCTCTTGAGCCATCGTTAATGACTTATAGTACAGGACCGGTTTGAATTGGATGAAACTTCGGATTCCTCCCAACCAATAGAAGGGCCAGTTGGTTTGGTGGCTTTCTGATCCTCCGTTCTTGAAATGGACCCCTGTTTTTTTCTCCTCGGGGCAGTTTGATTTTTTTAGAGGACAAGGTTATTATTAGAGGAGAGAAGAGGGTGAACGCTGCTGGTATCCGCGGCTTGCGGGATAGACATATTTGGAACGACACGAGAAAGAGGAATATCAACGCCATATTGCTTTTTAGGGCCTACGCCGACTCGAGAGCAGTCTCCCCTATCTACAAATTATAAGTTGATTCCAGTTGTATTCCTTAGGCATTTAATTTTATAAAATTATTTAATCAAGAGATATTTGTCCATGTGTTTTTAAGGAGTTAATTTTTTCTTTCTTAAACACTAGGGCACAGTAACATTATTTTTACAGGCTTCGACAGGCTTGGCTATATAAGACTCTGGCTTTTTCTCTCCGCACACTCTGCTTTTACAAGCAAGTCAGCTAATGCTCTCGCACTGAGTATGTTACTCGCTAGAAGCAAATATACAGCAGTTTGCATAATTTCTCTCTCTATTTGTGCTTTTTTACCCCTTTTCTTACCTTGGCTTTACATTTTATGCTATTTTCCGACACAAAGGTTTTAACTTATCATATATATATATATATATATCTATCCATTGTACTCCAAGTGAAGATTCCAGGTATCAAAACTTTATGAAGTAAATTACATATATATATATATGTATATATATATATATATATATATATGCATATATTATATAGAAATAGAATATATATGGATATATATACATACATTTATAGGGTTTGGGAATTGGTAGATGTTTTTAAGAATTATAATCAAGAATGACAACACCTATTTTGGCAGGTGAATTGTTTTTAATTGTTGGTTTTGCTGTTGATATAGATTTTTCTCTTTCAGTGATGAGGTATTTTTTCCAATATTATTAGAAATTGTGGTTTACTTACCGTATTATTACTATGTTTTGACAGAGAGTGATAGTTGTGCACACATCAAAACATTTGAAGACCAAATTGGAGTATCAATTCTCTAACGATATTAGCAAAACATATTATCCATTCCTTTACTTTTTTACTGCTTATTCGAAAGCTGGTCCTTTTGTGTTTTAAATTTAACATTCTCCTTTTAGTTTTCCTTATTTCTGTGACTTATTTTAATGTACGTAAATATGTACATCCGTAGAAATGCACGCTTAAAAGGCTTTTGTATATGAAGGGCTTTAACATTTTCCCGAAACCTCATTTTTCGTGAATTATTTTCGTGCATTTTTCATGCTACACTTGCTAACATTGCAGCTTTGTTGTAAATGCATCTTAATATGGTTCTTTAATCTATCTTACTAAACATGTGCTTTTACAATTCAAATTCTTGCAATTGTTTCTAATTCTATCTTTGCTATATCTTACGATCTTAAAATATTTCAATTATTTTTTCAAAGCAAGATTTCAGTGTCTTCTCTTATATCTTTACTATATACAAATACATCTTCTCGTCATTTCAATCCACACAGAAGAATCAAGCAAATATATTAAAAAGGAAAACCTTCTCAATTCATTTCCGATATTGGTATCATGTTTCAACTAGTCTCTATAGCACACAATAATTTGCGGATGGAAAAGTGAAGCAGTGACCAATCACTCAACGAACTTCCGATTTCGACATTACTTCCTAAGCCTCCTCTCATAGTTCTATTGTAGTGTCTGAATGGCTGCTGAAATTCGGCACTATAATAGGCCTCTTCAGGTTCTGTTTTGAAATGGAGAGATCCTGAGATACTTAGTTCATTTTTTTATAAGCAGGAACAGTTGTTTTATAAATAAAATCCTTATATCGAATTTCAAGCTCATTAAAATTCGTTTCACTTGATGACCCTCTGTTAATTGTTTCTACGCAAAGGTATTCTGAATTAAATTAAAAATTTTGAATGAAAATCTCAGCGATATTAGTCTTTCTTCTGTGGTCACATAAACAAGAGAGCGGTATCATACTTGTAACGTCTTTGAGATGTCCATATGTAGAAAGCCCTTGTCAGACTCTCAACGTCAGGACAGCCACATTTTGTATTACACCACTACACATAATAAACATGTAAAAAAACATATAAATCTACAAAATAGAACGAATTGACTCATCAGTTCTTCTTAACCTTCTTCATTCTTTTTGAGCGATCATAAATCCACTGGCTTCACTTCGTTTCACCTTTTAGTAGAAGTTCAGGGAGGAAAGGAAATGTATATGTTACATCTTTGTTTCATTTCTATTTAACAGATTAACTGGTCAATTTTTTTACTGGAAACTTTGACTAAAGTCTTCAGTACAAAAATTCCCAAAGCGAAACTCTGATTAAAACTTTACTTAGTAGTTTTAACTTTTCTTACGGTCTTAAGTTCACAATCACCATTATTTCAATAAGTTATAGTACAACACTTAGTAGGATATACTTTGTAAGATACATACATAGTATTATAAAAAAATTTTGTTTTCATGTTTAATGCTTTTACATTATTATTCTTTTGCATTTAGGACACAAATCTTCCTAATTGTTTAGCTTTCATAAGTAAAATCTGTATGCAATGAAGAATGTCTTTTAGGTAACCAAAGATTTCACTCATAATATAAGTTTTGAAGTTTAAACAACTCAATAGTCTTTTCTTGTGGTACACTTTCAGACGTAGTGGAATACAAAGTTCTAGTTGGAATATGAGAAGAAATACTATCATGTTTTTCAGGGGCGTACGCAAGGGGGGAATTTAGGGGTTTAACCCCCCTCCTTGCGTACTGTATAAATCAATAAATTTTAGCTTGTTTGTATACTAGTGTAATTCCCTATTTATTGGTAAGTTATTTTTTCTTATTTTATTTGGTCAAATTCATTGGTTTTATATAGAACATTCACATTTATACGGTTATTATTTAGGTAGATGTTACATTATGAGTAGTTTTTTCTGGCTTGATTATTTCCTACTTTTTAATAAAAATAAAATATTTTACCTCTTATCATAAAAAAATTATGTTTTTAAACTTAAAAAATCGAATCAAAATTTAACTAAACAATGCTGTCTAAATAAAAAGTCAAAATTGTCTAGCTGTCTAAATTAGGGAAATAATAGTGCTGTATTTCATACTCGAATTTATTTTAGTAATTTCAGAAAAATATGAAACCCCCTTGAAAAAATTTTGCGTACGACACTGTTGTTTCTTTTCGTATTTTCTTTCCATTAATTCATATTGAATGGGACAAAAAGAAAACATGATTGCTAACATTGTAATTAATATATTTAGAAAATTCAAATTTACCTCAACTCTACATTTATTCAAGTTTCTACACGTGTTCAATATGTGCCCCTCCGGTGAAATGACAATTGTCTCAACGGCAATCAAGCTCCTGCCACACTCGTGATAGCATATCCCCTGTGATGGAGTTCAACATTGCAGTTATCCACTGCTTCAGTTCGTCAAAGACCTGAGGAAGTGGACGCACAAACACCTTGTCTTTAACAAAACCACAGAGAAAAAAAATCAAGAAATTTTTTTTTCATCCTGGGCTTTTGTGCTAGCATATGTAGCCGGTATCCTCAAACTGCTTCATCCACCTGCTTATGTTATGTTGATGCGATGGTTCTTTACCAAATTTCGTGCTAACATATCTTTGCACAACAGTCACCGAGGAAATTTTGGCATATTCGAAAACGCAATAAGCTTTCTCCTGCATGGATGACATTTTATTTAACAGCACCTCTAGCTGCGAGTTAGTCATTCGATAATTTTTCCCTGTTGCCAAATAAAACTTGTATAATTGTAGTTGCAGAATAAATTTGTTTTGGCTGAATAAATCCATTACGGCAGCCACACTGCTCTATCCTTTTTGTCCCATTCCATATGAAACACCCTGTATTTCTTTGCCAACAGAAAACTGAGAATATAAGACAATAGGTTTTTTACAAAGAACCTACTATCATGTAATCTCAGCTTGTTATCTGTAGGAGCAATGATGTACATAAAATTCCTCTCCATCAGTTTTTGCACCTGGTCGTACACGCCTCAAATTTACTTTTAAAAATATATTTGATAATAATTTCCACAATGACTGACTTAGAAACAACTAAATTACTGGTTACCAAAACAAGATGATAAGAAAATATTGATACCCTTATCACATACGAGAAAACCAATCGTGACCCAAGGATGGGTAACCCAGACACTGTGCGCAAACCAATTAAAGGGTTAGGATATTTTATGTATTCTTTTTCCTAAATTCTTTGAAATATGACTCTTATATTTTGCTTCCTAGTAATACGCCTTTTTTGATGTCTTTTTAACTTTTTTTTCTAAAAATTAGATTTCTGAATGTATTCTAATCTATATTTTGTACCCCTGAATTCGTATTCATTAAAAGATTTTCAGATTTCGATTTTATTTGGGGGGAATTCTTATAGACGATCTACCCATCATGTTGCTAATATTCTAATATTCTACATTTCCATTTCCAAACCAATTTACATTAATGATCTATGTTAGCCCAGGTTGTGCTGTAAAATGTGGAATTTTAACACAAGAAAATTGGGATTCATTCGTACAACAAGGCAGACAAATCGATGCATACCATTTTTGCAGAAAGATAAACGACATTCACATAATTTTACACTGATGCATTTGAATCACGTATAATTAAAAGTTTAGTGTTGCAATTAAGGTGCTACTTGGTTGTGTAGAATTCGACTCAAAACTAGAACGAGACAATTCTTAGATTAAAATACGTGGAGACAATGTATCCCACTTTTGAGAGGGCACAAAAGAGAGTTTCTCCCCGAAAGCAAATAAATCCAGACATTAAGGGATTTACAGACTTTTATGTGTCTTGGGGCGATGTTGAAATGCGATAGAGGGACTTCAAAGTTAAGGTTCTCAGGCTTTTCTCTCGAAGTAATATTTAATCAAATATATCACATTCATCCAAGACAAATATTTGCATCACAGATCATTTAGACGGGGCAAAGTTCTGTTGCTCTAAGATAATAAATATTCTCCTTACGAGTCTTTTCTAAAGCACAATAACTCGTCGGTAAAATGAGATTTTCATTTACTCGCTTTGAAATTCGCTTTGATTGAACCTGAGCGTGAAGTGATGGGTAACTTTATTGAGCTGGATTGATCACTTGGGCATTTAAGAAACTGGCAGTAAGAAATACAGGTTTTGGAAGGATGTGGAGAAATCAAATATTATACATGTTAAATGTTATGTATGTTTTCATATTATAAGTAAAATCATAAATAGTTTTTTTCTTATTAACTCTTATTCACTAAGAAGTGTTAACATGTTATTTAAGTGTGCAAAGAAAAAAGAAAAAAAATTAAACTGCTCTATATCCTTTTCACAGAATATACGTTCGCTTATATTCATATTTATGTACGTATATACATATAAATTATTCAGTTTATGAGTACTGAATAATTTTTAACTTTTGTCTTACGGTCTAAAGTGCACAATAGCTTTCATATCAATAAATAATATTAAAACCTTATTCCTATTTTTTATCTTTTATATTTATACTTATTAAAAAAAAAGTTCTCATGAGTATTTCAGTTTATACACATACACACACATATAAATATATGTATATAAATGTATATATATATACATATATATATATATATATATATATATGTATATATATATATGTATATATATATATATATATATATATATATATATATATATATATATATATATATATATATATATATATATATATATATATATATATATATATATATATATACATATATATATATATATATATATATACATATATATATATATATATATATATATATATATATATATATATATATATATATATATATATATATATATATATATATATATATATATATATATATATATATATATAAATATATATATATATATATATATATATATATATATATATATATATATATATATATATATATATATATATATATATATATATATAAATATGCATATATGTATATGTATATGTATATGTATATATATATGTATATATGTTACGGCCAAAGCCCGAAGTTCGGCCAGTTCCCGAATTGGCCGGCTAAATCGCACATTGGCCGGGACGTGTGCCAATGTCCGATGTACTGGAAATGAATAGCGTGTACTCGACTTTGGCCGGCCACTTCCCGAAGTGCCCGGAACTCCCTGGCCAATGTTCGATGTGCTAAAGCAAGACTGTTCGGCAGGGGCGCAACTGTAGATTCCAGTGTGAGGACGACATGCACGTGGTAGCTAGGAAAGTTATATTTTCATTGTATCTGGCATCCAATAATCGAATCACGAATCTGGCAACGCGTTATTGTTTACGGGCCCGTCAACATAATAGTTTCGATTGCGGTTTATTGTGCTTATCCGGATAGGTAAGACCTTTCAATATTCGTTTGTTTTTTGTTATATTATGGATAAAACTCAGTTTCAAGAATTTGTACATGCTTAAAAATGTATATTTTAATACTATTATTACTATATTTATAGTATTAATACTTTATAGTTTCACCTAAAACTTCTACATGTACATTAACTGCTAAACCACGAAAGGGATCGCCATGGGATTTGAGAGTATTGTATTGTTTTTCTATAGATTTTTTCCCATGGCTTCTCCTGACGAAACTAGTATGCTGGGCAAAGATGACGCACATGCAAATGCGGAACCAACTTTTGATATGAGAACCGTGTTCTTAAGTAAATTGAATATATTGCTGCAAGTAAAAGCAGATAATAACTGGATCCTCAGTACAGACAAATACTATACTTTCATAGAGGATGTTAAAAAGGCTAAATCAAAGCAGAAAAAAGAAAATGTTGACTATCATTCGCTAAGAAAATATGATGTTATTGAGGTTGATGGAAAAGAAAAACCTTATTGTTCCAGTAACAGAAGACAATAGCGTTATTTTGTATTATGTGCACACAGAAGAGTTGTTCGACTTGCTACATAATACTCACTTGAAAATTGAACATGGAGGTCGCACACGGATGGAGAAGGAGCTGCAAACTTAGTACAAAAATGCCACCCAGGAAATCATTACATTGTACCTCCGCTTAGGCAAATAGTGTCAGACCAAATTATCTAATCCTAAGAAAAGTCTAGTTTCTATACCTCTGATATTTAAATAATTTAACTTAAGATGCCAGGTAGATCTTATCGAGATGCAAACTAACCGAGACAGCGAATTCAAGTTTATACTCAATCACCAGGATCATTTAACAAAGTTCATATTATTACGAGCTCTGAAAAGCTCTGAAAGTTTTCCATTTTGCAAGAGAAATTACTTACATTGGCATCCATACGCACAGAGGAAAAATTATTACGAACCGTTGCTTCTTCACAATCGCTGACCTGCGGCCAAGGCTACACTTGATGCAGTTTCACTACTAAGTATTCAACAAATTGCTGCAGATGTAAAAATAACAAACGGCTGTGCAATTCGAAATATCGTAAAAGTTCATCTTGTTGTAACAAGTGATGATACTGATAATTTTCTGTAATAAACTAATTCAGTAGATAATATGATTATCTTTTTGTTTGTAAGTTTTCTCCAAGGGAGAGGAAATTTTCATAAGGGACCAGGAGGTTTCTAGTACTGTGAGATCCTTACTCACTAACTTCAGACTACAGCCCACCTAGGGCCACCGTAGCTACTTGGCCTTTGTTCCGAAGGATGATCCTAGGCGTCTAAGCGGGGCGGATTCGCCGGTAATCTTCTCAGGGGTAGCTATAATGTGATTATCATAAGAATTACGGTATACAAATACCCCAAATTTGCTCATGACATTTTTCTTCTGACTTTGGCCAATCGTCCCACGCCAGTTCCCGCATTGGCTGGCCAGACTCCGAAATCAAGGAAAAATCGGACATTGGCCGGTCATTGTGAGGCGATATTGGCTATTTCGCGATTTGGCCGGCCAATTCGGGAACTGGCCAACTTCGGGCTTTGGCCGTAACACATATATATATATATATATATATATATATATATATATATATATATATATATATATATATATATATATATATATATATATATATATATATATATTTATTTATTTATTTATGTAATCGTCCAGGGGGCCAACCAGCCCCGAACTTACACTGGAAAACTTCTTTTCAAAATTGCCCCTATTATTTTCCTCAGAGCGGGCATGCTGGGCTGCCAAATGTCCCACTAAACATCTGTTCGAAATAAACACATATTTCGTCGTGACCGAACGTAATCTTTATTTCATCCGATCAAAACTGCACAAAATCCAGAGACGTCTGAACCGGATGGTGTCAGGCTCTCTCTCTTATGCCAACCTTCTGCGAGAGACGACCTAAAGCCGTGTGTGTTTTAGCATCGTGGGAAAAAGGCTGAGACAACTGTTTTAATTGTTTATAGAGAGTAACCTTTCATTAGAGCTATCTGCTAAAGTGTGGTGTTCCAGATGACTATTATTGCTGATTGTTACATATTTTCCTGGGAGAGTTATTGCATCCTCATTATAAAATGCCAGCAATATCATTTTCCGTTATAGGAATCATAGAAAGAATTTCAGGGTTCGGCTGAAGGAATGAAAACTTCTTCGTTCAATTTGCGTGGCTGGGAAAATATGATTAATATAAAGAGAAGAAATTAAGATCTAGAATAATGAATGGGGAAAAGGGATAATTTTGGATAGATTTTAATGTTTAGATATTGATAATATTACACACACACACACACACACATATATATATATATATATATATATATATATATATATATATATATATATATATATATATATATATATATATATATATATATATATATATATATTTGTGTGTGTGTGTGTGTGTGTGTGTGTGTGTGTGTAATATGGGCGAGACTCATTCAAAATCACAACACAGTTTATTTTTGGTAAGAAACATGAAAACAGTACAACAGGCAAACACCTTTACAACTTCGGGCACATAGACAATGTGATCCCGCACATACACTTTTCAAGGGATTCCTAAGGTAAAAAGACTACGAATAATCCCTAAGCACAATTGATCACGTGATAAAAAATACCCATGTTTAAAGAGAACGCGCTAACTATTGGCTAAAGTAGTACAGACAGAGGCTGAATTAAGTCTATAGCGTGTCTGGAGGGAAAAATCAGAATCACCGCGCAAACCCCGAACTCACTTTATGAACAACAGTTATTAAATTAATATTAAAATAAGTAAATAAGGGATTACACACACACACACACACACACATATATATATATATATATATATATATATATATATATATATATATATATATATATATATATATATATATATATATATATATATATATAAATGTGTGCATATATATATATATGTATTTATATATGCATTTATATATAACGATATTTCCATCCAAAACTAATTTTACTATTATTGTTGTCTAAAATATATTTCTGATGATTCTATTCTTAAAATTCTAACCTTTGGCGAGATGTCTTTGTTTCTCTTCTAACTTAATTCCTGCTTAATTTAACTATTTTTATATAACTTCTAAGCGTAACTTCTCTTTTTACACCTCATCATGTTAATATTAACATTATTAATACTAAACATTCTCATCGGTTGGCTCACAAGTGCCCTTCTCCACTATAAACCTCCATGTAAACATTTTGGCGACAGAAGATCCATAGATGAGAAGTCTGTTAGTCATCTGTTAATATAGTCATCTGTTGTGGAACATTGTAACTAATTTTTAAAGTTTTTCTGACTAAATATTTAATATTGTCCCAAGCATATTGCAATAAACTGTGTATATCTATCACTGTCCGTTTAGTTTTTATTGATTTTTCAAATATACCGGTCTTTTTTGAAACACCTTATATATAGATGAATAACAAATATAATATATTCTGCTTCTATGTAAAAATAAGTAAATATAAAATAAAATGTTATGATAAACACTGACATGGTGTATAATTTTTTGTTAACATTATATTAATAAAATATTTGTGCAGATCTTTTTTATGGTTGCCTTGAGCGGACCAAAATGACTTTATACGCTTTTTATTCACAGCTATTACCATAAAAATTATACGTGGCATTTATCTCACATTTTTTTATCATACCATTCGTTGCGATTCCTGTGAAATAATTTTCTGTGACTGTATATTGCTTTCCGTTTGGGAATATTTAACTGCGACGATTCGTAAAAAAACTAGAGAATACCTCGGTGGATACGACAATATGATAATAATCCTCGGGGAGACATAAATTTCCAAAACATCTTGATATCCTTCACATATCTTCTAACATTACGGCATAAGGCGGTATCTAATTAACGTAAAAAGAATGACTTTCTATTCTAATGAAGCTTTACTAGGTTTTGTTGCAATTGCTTTTATTTAATGGTCTTATATTAACGTGTAATTGCTTTCACTTGTATTCATTAATTAAATATTTTCAGTGTACAGTATAGAACAGATATATTAATTTAAATATTTAAAACAAGAATTATAAACTCAAAAGTAGATATAGGATTAATTGAAAAGGTCCGAGTTTACAAACGTTGCAAAAAATAAAAACTTAAACTTTCATAGAATTGTAGTTTGTTTTCGAGTTATATAGTATTTTAAAATAAAGAATTAAAATTAAAAATACAAATTAATAAGGAGTTTAAGAACAAAATAACACAATAAGTTAATACATATTGTCACTTAGATGCAAATACTGATTGCACACAATGAAGAAAAAGTTAACAAATAATAGCGTTTATTAAATGCCAAACTACTTAGCTTGGAGTCGAACAACAACTGCCTCTCTCAGTTTTTACACAAGCTTTTATAGAGTAACAGAATATTCTAGAATTATTTTAATTGTACATTTGCATATTTTAGGAGTCTTCTTGACTATTTAACAAAGCGAACATAAAATGACTGAAACAAATTTGTCCTGACTCAGGATCGAACCGGAGATCTTTCGGTTCGTAGCTAGATTTGTGAGCAGTGGAAAAAACCCGGGAAAAAACAGGGTTTTTTGGGAAGGGAATTTTGAAAATTTCCAAAACATGGGAATTTTGAAGTCGCCAATTCCTATGACACAGTGAGAACCACCATTTTTTCCTGTCTTTGTTGTAGATCTCAAAAGTTGATATTTTCACAAAATTTAACTATTATATGCTATGAAAAAAATTGCTTTGGGATTAACTAAATATATTTGCCAAGGTATCATGTTTAGCATGAAAGTATGAGTATATTTTTCCATTGAGAAATATCTAATATTTTTATTATTACATAAATATTAGGCAATAATCTGAAGTGCCACAAAAAACATAAATCATTATTTATCTTGGATAACATCTCTTTCTCTCTCTCTATGTATATATATATATATATATATATATATATATATATATATATATGTATATATATATATATATATATATATATATATATATATATATATATATATATATATATATATATATATATATATATGTATATATATATACATATATATATATATATATATATATATATATATATATATATATATATATATATATATATATATATATACATATATATATATATATATATATATATATACATATATATAATATATATATATATATATATGTATATATATACATATATATATATATATATATATATATATATATATATATATATATATATATACATATATATATATATATATATATATATATATATATATATATATATATATATATATATATATATATATATATATATATATATATATATATATATATATATATATATATATATATATATATATATATATATATATATATATAGCTGGAAATGAAATGTTCCAACAGGACAATGCCCCGTGTCACAAGGCTAAAATTATGCTGGAGTGGTTCCAGGAACTTGATGTTGAATTCCAGTTAATGTCCTGGCCACCTAAATCACCGGATCTCAATCCAATAGAACACATTTGGGATGTCATCAGCTCAGTTCAAAAACCACCAATTCGCGATATCTCGGATTTGCGTAACCGTTGCTCAAACATCTGGTACAGTCTGTCTCCGGCTATCTACCTACGACTTGTGGCATCCATGCGAAGGCGGGTTGAAGCTGTGCTGCGTGCCAAAGGTGGGTCAACTTGTTATTGGCAGGTGGTCCTAATGTTTTGGCTCTTGAGTGTAATAGAGAATTAACTGATATCTAATGAAACACATCATATACAAAAGTTGAAAATAACTGATTCCTTAATTTGATTTAATCTATACTTGTAATCACTTACTAAGAAACATATTTCTGAAAGAGAGACGAAATAACAGAATATTAAATGACTGTTCATCAGATAAATGTAAAATAGACAATGATAAATTTTAATCTGAAATATTCTAATACAAAACAAGCATGCATAAATGGAATATGAAATATGACTTATGGAATGGACTTAGTTAAAAGGTCGACTGTATTCCTTCTCGTGTCAACAGTCATGTAAAGAAAGTATTGAAAACCTTCTTTTGATATGTCTATAGTCTCAGGAATTTTTATTTATCCATTATTGAATTAAACAATATATAAAATAATTGAATGCAAACGAAAGAAATCGCTTCAGATGACATTTTGTACAAATGGGTGAACGTAAGTAAAATAGCATCGTATGTCACTATTATAACATAAGAAGAGAGGAAAAAATAAGTCAAGAAACTTTTGAAAGGAAAAACTCTTCAAAAACAAGTCATATCTTTCTCTGTAAGAAAGGAATTCCCCTATTATACAAAACACTATAAAATACCTCGTAGCATGATAAATGTCGTATTCTTTGCGAAATTCTTCACTGAACGACCTCATTCAAATTTATTCAGCGCTTTAAAATATTCTGTCAATGCACGCTTAAATAAATTCATTGGTTAAAAGCATAAGTTTTGACATTAATGTATTAAAATGCAAATTGATGTAGAATGGAAGTAATTTGATTTTCTTCAGCTGTCAGAGATGGTGGTAAAGTCACATTTCTCTGATTGAATAGAATATTTGTGAAATGTCATATATGTTTACACGAGATTAAATGTGTAAAATATCTTTTTTTCCTTTTTGTCAAGGTATTTTGCTATTATAACGCTTTGATTTGGATGTGAGATAGATTTATAGTGCAGTGTTTGAACTAGTTGAACAAGTTGTATCCAGTAAACTCCCCTCTCTACAGAATCTCTAAAAGTGTCAAACTTCTATTTATAAAGCTGTTTCAAATGTTTAATTCCTACACAAAAGTGTTATTTTTTAAAAATATTTAGCATTAAGTATGTAAAATTCTTTATTTTTGAATCTTCAAAACTTTATTTTATTTAAAAGAATTTGAATTGTTCACACGTAGAAATGAATACACCATTGCTAAACTATAAAATAGCTACTTTTGCCATGTTCATGTAAGACATTTTGGAAAAAAATGTCATATCGTCAAAGCGACAAATTATTAACTCCTTGCCTGTTTTGCACGTACACCGTACGGTTGCGGTTACCGTGCCTTTAATTATTTGCCCGTACGCCGTAAGTGTAAATTGATTTTCTTTGACGTTCTAACTTGTTTAACCGTATCTTTTGCATTTTATTGTCAAATTAGTCGTATAGATGTCCACAAGATGTTAGATCTCGAAGTGCATTCTTGGTTTAAAATCGAGGGTTTGCATAGATAGCTATTGCATAATAGCTTTCATTACTCCTCGAATTTTTATCTTTGAGTTTTTGGTTTGACTTTGGCTTGAGTCTTTGGGAGACTGACCTAGAGAGTCCTTTCGGGTGTGGACAAAAACCTAAGACCTGCAAACCAGTGCTATGTGTTCACTGAAGATAAATGACAGCGACAAAAGAATTAATTAGAAAAGAGACTAGGTATTTTTGTCTGGACTGTGACGTTGGACTATGCTCTTATCCCCTATCAAAATTTATCGCACTACATCTGATTTTTGAAAAAACAGATTAAGTAAATATACTTGTAGTATTTCAATTCGAAAATAATTGTGTAGTAATTATAATCGAAAATATCTGTATTTCTATATGTACAACTGTAAACGTATTTTCCTTTTCTGACGTATGGGAGAGAAAAGACAACTTTCCAGGAAAACATCATTCTATTTCCTGTAAAAAAGTTGTTTTACATGCTTAAAATAATTAGAAATATTACTTTTAATAACATTTTCTAGCTTACAAATGTAAAAATGAACAAAGATATGCAATAAAAAAATATGACTTTTTTTGGATCAAATTCGTGAAATAAATGAAATCGTTAAGGGGTTAATCTTTAACTGTTAAAGATATCTCATAAGTTATTCTTGTTAATAACAAGGAAAAACACGAGTCAAGTACATTTCTTAATCCTTTCGAAGGCCGTGGGAAGATTACTTGCCACCTACATGATATTACAAAATACACCTGTGGGAAGCACAAAACCAATTATACTATATTGGCCTTGCTATTATAACGATGGGAAGACAGTTTGTTTCAGTTTTGAGCTATTATTTATTGTTTTATCAATTGAACTTGATTGAATTTTTGAGCACTTCTGTTTTGAAAGATTGAAAGATTGTGTGAGAAATAAATGGCACACTAAAGGGTTAATTAGCAACAGACGCCAAAAGATGGTCATCTCTAATGGGTTTTAAATATAGACTCTTTACCTGGTTAGAACGAAAAGCCTAGAAACTTTTTTTAACTGTTAAAGATAAAAACTTCGTGTATAAAATTGAATTGCTCTGCCGATTTTTTCTCGTATCTACTTTTTTTTTTACAAATGTGATATTTTGCCCTTTTTATTGTGGGAGTACCATATACGTACGTCAACATCGCTTCCTATGAGGGGACAATACATCCAAATTTTACTCGGGAATAGAACACAAAGCTACCAGGCGGGAGCGCAATATATTCACAACTATACAATACGAGTAGCTTTTAAATAAAACTAAACAGCAGAAAAATTCAAACAAACCCGGTAAATGCATTTAAAAAACCTGAAAGATCGATTCAAATATCTCCTCTCGTTTTTATCTAGTTTTATCATCTTTACGATGAATAGAATCCTTCAGAACTCTTTCAGTCGTTGGTGTAAATGTGAAAACGGGCCATATTGCTTTTTTGTCTTAGAAAATAGATAATACAATATCACTTGTTTAATTAATAGCATTAGTTTAATTTGATCGATAAGCACTACTATCATCAAATTAGTAATGATACATGGTAGTGGAGAGATAAAAAAGGTGGATTTTTAATATCGGACTTAAAAAATTAGGACATTACGCTGATTCTATATGCAGCTTATACAGTTTCCGTGTCTGAAGGATTAAAAATGTAAATATGGGAACAGTAATTACCATGTCTATTTAAAGGCACTTGTTTTCAACGAAACCTAGATATAATACTTATTATTATGAAAAAGAAAGAAGAAGTGTATTTATGTGCTGGTATGTAAAATGTGTTTATAAACATATAGAAGCATATATAAAAATGCTCAAGAATAAACCTTTAATCTCTTGTAAAAACTATGTTAGTATAAAAATACGTAATAATACCCTATAAATTTGTAGTTTCACTTGTCAAAAATAGCTTTATCTGTTTAGGAGAATAAATAGTCATTGCAAATTTTTTTATATAGTATTAATTAAGCGATAGGTCACTTTGTACAACTCTGTATAACTTTATATAATAAATAAATGATGTTAAAGTTTTTTCTTGAAATCAGATAATAAACATATACCTTTATCCAGAATATTCAAAAATTGTTCTTAATTCAAAAGTAAAAATTAAAAAATCAATATTTGAAAGGTAAAGAACACTCTAACGAGGATGACATTTATAAAATGAGCATTGAGTAATTCTAAGTATATAATATTTTTACCAGATAATAAATAAGAACACCTCTAATCACATCTATAGTCATGTTTAATTTCTATTCCATAGCGTAAAGTATAAATTTACTCCTCTAATGATTTTTATATCATCAAGATAAGATAAGAACAAGTCTAATGGCATCTATAGCCATGTTTAATTTCTTATTCCACAGCGTAATGTATAAATTTACTCCTCTAATGATTTTTATAACATGAAAAAATTCTAAAAAAACTAGTATTTTGTAACATACGAAGTTTATGAAAAAATGTTTCATAAAATAAATTTCTTTTAAAGGTAAAGTAAAAATTATAATAAAATTTAAGGGATATTAGACGCTATAAAGTGATTTTGTAAATTATTAACTAAAAAACTTTGTAAAACAACTAATTCAGTTCTTTCAAATACAGTGAAATTTAATTAAATAAATCACATGAAGAAGAATTATAAAAACAATGTTTCTATAAAAAAATACAAATTCTGAAATTTCTTTCATTTTTAAATTTTTTCGACTTTATTTTTCAGATTCCTACAACAGTTTTACCGAACAATGCTTAAATATTTTTAAAAGGTATATATTTGTTCTAAGTATATCCGTAACATGTTTATTCGTATGTTCGTTTCAAATTCTTCTAGATTACTAAAACTCAGTAACATTTATAAAAGTTTGAATTTTTTTAACGAAATGTAACTCACGGACGTAAAAACAGTTTCTACAAATAAATAAACAGTTCAATCAATCGACAAAGTAATTCTGAACGATGTTCAAAATATATTTTATTAGCAAAGTATTAACTAAGAAACTTTCTAAAACAATTAATTCAGTTCTTCAGTATACAGTGAAATTTAACTAAATGAATCACAAGTAAAAGAATTATAAAAATGAGATTTCTATAAAAAATTCATTTTTGAAATTTTTTCATTTTTAAGTGTTTTTTCCACTCTATTTTTCAGTCTCCTGGAAAAGTTTTACCAAACAATGCTAAAATATATTTAAAAAGTATATAATTGTACTAAGTATATCCATAGCATTTTTATTAGTATGTTCGTTTTAAATTCTTGTAGATTACTAAAACTCAGTAACATTTATAAAAGTTAGAATTTTTTTAACAAAATGTAACACATTGAAGTAAAAACAGTCCCTATAAATAAATAGACAGTTCGATCAATAGACAATAACTATGTTCTGAACTATGTTCAAAATATATTTTATTAGCAAAGTATTAAATAAGAAACTTTGTAAAACAATTAATTCAGTTCTTCCGTATGCAGTGAAACTTAACAAAATGAATCACACGAAAAAGAATTATAAAAATGAGATTTCTATAAATAATTCATTTTTGAAATTTTTTCATTTTTAAATCATTTTTTTCGATTTTATTCTTCAGATTCCTGCAAAAGTTTTACCAAACCATGTTTAAATATATATATATATATATATATATATATATATATATATATATATATATTATATATATATATATATATATATATATATATATACATATATATATATATTTATATATATATATATATATTTATATATATATATATATATATTTGTTTTAAGTATATCCGTAACATGTTTATTTGTATGTTAGTTTCAAATTCTTCTAGATTACAAAACTCAGTAAAAGTTCGAATTTTTTAACAAAATATAACACATGGAAGTAAAAACAGGTTATATAAATAAATAAATAGTTTAATCAATCGATAAAATAGTTCTGAACTATGTTCAAAATATATTTTATTAGAACAGTAAAAAAAATAATTAAACAATAGCAAAACTCGGAGAAAAAATAAAAAATTAAAAGTCAAGGAACTGTTTAAAAATTAAAAATAAATTTCATAAAATGTATTAAACAAATAATTATTTGAGTTTTAAAAAAATTATGTAAATGATTTAGTTCTATGAATTTCTATGTACATAAAGCTTCCTAACTCCAAATTAATAATAATAAAAAAATATTTTTTATCTTATAATATCCCCTTTATATCTTGTTTTTGTTCTGAACTATCAAAATACTATTGTGTTTAACAAATATGATTTTAAAGGTCAAATGTTTTGTGAGAAAATATTTGATTAGCGACCGTTAAATCTTTATTACCATTACTGAAATGATTGCCGAGGCACACATTTCTGTAGCGACATTTACTTTAACAAAGCTAAAAGTCATATAATAGTTTAAGCCCCAAGGTAAGTACACTCTACACCCACAACCTCCTGAATCAACAGAACATTGGTTCGTTGGTATTTTATTCTCTGTTTACATAAATTTCTGACTCTTAAACCTCTTTTGTAAGTTAAAAAAATTGATAGTTTTATAGCATATGTACATAAGTGTTTTACCTTAAGGCTAATCTAAATTTTTTTATATGTTGTTAGTTTTAAAGATGTCAAACAATGTTACGTTAGAAAAACATTTATAGTTTGCTTTTCAAAAAGTTTTGAAAATTTTCTCGGATATTTGCCTAATTTATATTAACAATACATTCTACCGCTTCAAATGATATTTTCTTTGTTTGGTGAAAGAGTGATAATTTCTCATATTTTATTTCTGTACCATAGATCCATTTGGCAAGTCTCTTATACAGGGTGTTTAAAAAATGACCGGTATATTTGAAAAATCCATAAAAACTAAACCGACAGTAATAGAAATTCACAGTTTATTGCAATATGCTCGGGACGATAGTAAATTTTCAGTTAGATATACTTTAAAATTTGTTACAATATTCCACAACAGATGGCGCTGCAGTCTGGAAAAATCTAAACTATGATATTTATCTGTGGGATCTCTTAAAAGACCAGGTGTACCGCCACTATCCAGAAACAACTGAATAACTGGAACAAAGCCATCCCGCCTGAGACGTTTACACGGGTGTTTTGATAAGTTCTTTCTGAGAATACGCCATATTATTGCTGCGCATGGTAGATATCAGGAAAATATCATAGTTTAGAGTTTTCCAACGCAGCGTCATCTGTTGTGGAACATTGTAACTAATTTTGAAAGTTTGTCTGCATAAAAATTTAATATTGTCTCAAGCATATTGCAATAAACTGTGTATTTCTATTACTGTCCATTTAGTTTTTATTAATTTTTCAAATATACCGGTCATTTTTGAAAGGTACTGTAAAAGCAATATTAACAATAGTGGTATCAAAAGGAAGAATATTACTGATATAAGGATATTAGAATGTGATCTTTCAGATTATATATCTCAATTGTTTATTGAAAATTCAAAATTTCTATACATCATAAAACATAATTATCCTATTTCTCTAAGCATTTGTACGTTGGAATTATGTTTTTAAGAATTGTGACATCTGTGCTTGTGACTAGATTTCTGTTATAGTATGGATTTTTTTCTTTGATTATATACTCTTTTGCTATTAACTTTCATCGTAAAAGTTTACAAAATGTATGCCATGATAATTAACTAGGTTTTGTAAAATTTTGCAAAACACTTGTAGATTTTATGTTTTAAATACATAAATAGAAAATTATTTCAATTTATACATACATATTAATATTTTTTTAAAAAGTCCAAAATTTTAGAAGTACTCAAACAGTTTTCATCCTTCTATTTTCACCTTTATATATACTGAAGATTCAGTTGTAAAACAAATTATCAGCTTACTTGTCGATTTTGCTCTGCTCATTAAGAATAACGAAATATACGCATCCTTCTGTTATATAGTTTTGTAGCCAATACTACTGGGGAGCTTATTAAAAGAAGAAAGTTGAAATGTATGATGAAAAAACTTAAAACTTTATCGGCGTTTCATTAATGGCTATTTCAGTTTCTCTCTCAAATTAGCCAAAGAGAATCTAATTAATTAAAAAGTAGGGCATGTTCATGTACTGGTGATATGACTTATGTAGAACAGATTTTCCTTATATATATATATATGTATATATATGTATATATATATGTATGTATATATATATATATATATGTATATATATATATATATATATATATATATATATATATATATATATATATATATATATATATATATATATATATATATATATATATATATATATATATATATATATATATATATATATATATATATATATATATATATATATATATATATATATATATATATATATATATATATATATATATATATATATATATATATATATATATGTATTTAAGTGGGGGGATTCTTTCAAGAGACTATTCCACTATGGCATATATATTCGTAGCCGTTCCGAAACAGCTTTCAGTAGTAAGCCTCGGTCTCATTTGCAATCTTGTTTCAAAAAAGTAGACCTTAGCGCTCCAAACCAAACCTTTCAGATATAAATGTATTAAAAAAGACAAAAAACACACAAGATATCAGCACAAAAAGGTGGATTCTCTATAGGCATACATTTGCAAAATAAAATGTTTGAAAACCATTGAGAAAGTAATTTTTGGCTCTGAACAACCTATCACAGAGATCACAAGGTTTTAGCCTTTTATTGCATAAGAAAAATATTGTTTACAGTTTTAACCTTTTTGTGTAGCGTCAGAATAATAACAATGTAAAATTTGAGAATCATTTTGATCTTTTCTATTGATTTTGAACTTTTTTATTTTAAGTTTAAAATCCGTAAAATATCTAGTAACAGCTCATTTCTAAACATTAATAGTTTTCTGAGATTTGATATCAAATATTTGTCAATGTTATTGAGATACATGTTTACCAAAGTTTCAATTTCTGCTTATAACATGTATTCAGATATCATACAGGCGAATACTATGTTTAGAAAAATTGATTGTAATGTGGAATTTTCTAGTTTCGATATAAATTTAGCTTATTAAATTTCAAGTTTTAGAAATATTATTTGTAGTTTTAAGCACGAAATGCTAAGAAAAATAGCTATAGAATGAAATAAATTTAAAAAAATCCATACGTTTTTCAAGAATTTTTGTCCAATTAAATAGGTAACTGTACCTTATAAAATGGTGTGAAATTTTTGGTAAATTATTAATAATAATTAATAGTACATATAAAGAAAAAATAAAAACTTGACTTCCATTTTAAAAGAAATATCAATCTATATCTTATATTATCTTATCTCATCTTAATGTTATCTAAATCTATATCTTACCTTACCTTATCTTTTCTTAATGGTATTTAAATCTATATCTTATAAAATCAATATTTTATTAAGTGGTATTGAATATTTTGATAAATTATTTATATTAATTAATAGTACATATAAAGAAAGAATAAAAACTTGACTTCCATTTTAAAAGAAATATCAATCTATATCTTATAAAATGGTATCTATATCTTATATTATCTTATCTCATCTTAATGGTATCTAAATCTATATCTTACCTTACCTTATCTTTTCTTAATGGTATTTAAATCTATATCTTATAAAATCAATATTTTATTAAATGGTATTGAATATTTTGATAAATTATTTATATTAATTAAGAGTACATATAAAGAAAGAATAAAAATTCGACTTCCATTTTAAAAGAAATATCAATCTATATCTTATAAAATGGTATCTATATCTTATCTTATCTTACCTTATCTTAATGGTATCTAAATCTATATCTTACCTTACCTTATCTTTTCTTAATGGTACTTAAATCTATATCTTATAAAATCAATATTTTATTAAATGGTATTGAATATTTTGATAAATTATTTATATTAATTAATAGTACATATAAAGAAAGAATAAAAAAATCAACTTTCCTTGTAAAAAAATATCAATATTTAGACTTCAAGAAGTTAGAAAAAACATTTCGTATTTAATTTTTATATCTAATTATTTTATGTTGTTGTTTCTAATACCACTTGGACAAACCAAGCCCTATTTGAACCGCACGCTTCTTGTATTAAGGCAAAGGTCTGAGCCTTTCGCTTATTGAGCACCGTTAGGGTGAAAGAACGACTTTGCTCAAGTGGTTCCCCGTAATTTAGAAGCAGTTACCAAGCAGAAAACCCATAGGCTTGGCCTGCCACCCTCCACTGTTTGAGAATGTGGAGAGTATTCTGACCACGAATATGTTTTACTTGCCCCAGTGACTTTTAACAAACACTTAGGCCGAACCTGCAACCTTCCAGTTACGAGATTGTTACCTTTGTCGACTGAGATACCGCAGATTATTGGTTTTATGAACACGGTAACTGAAAAACAAAATGAATTTGATTGAAGAAATTTGATTAATGGAATATCTACCAAATTCGTAGATCAACATTCAGTTTTAGTCTGATTTGATCAATCGAAAGAGGAACTGGGTTCCACGATTCATGAGCAATGTAGTGCCTAGTTGAGTTGGCTATTGTAAAGCCTCGTTGAAATTAAGAACAAAATAACGCCTAAGGATGTGTTTTCGATATCTCATAGTTTATGAAATTATTTTAAGTATTCTATTTTAGTATTCGCTGTAAATAATTCCTTGCATAAAATACTCCATGAGTTATCCCACGAGTGAAGAAAAGAACAGAGGAGGTAACTTTTGGGATTTATGACTTATATAAACAGACGCATACACATATACAAAGGAGTAAAAGAAAATATATAAGCTCATAGTAAAAGAGATATAACCGCTGTTGTAATAGGCTGATGGACTTTTTTTGCATTGATTATAGTTTCTGATGTGGAAGGGCGAATACAAGTCACAAACAGAAGTCAAAGAAACACGAAACAACTTTTAAAAGGTTTCTAATTCAGAAAGTATCCTTAGAGGTAAAACCTATTTGCAGTTTTCTCCTCAAAATACCTCAAAATGGTTCAATAATATTAAGATATTCAGTCACGAGCGAGTCTGGTTGTGGGAATAGAAGTAGTGATGTCTTGGTACACTAGCACTTGGTAACAGTGGAGGAAAAGCTTGAACCTTATTTTTCATCAATGGTGGACGATGGTTAAACAGAATACTGACATTAATCCATTCAGGGCAACAATTGGGCTCGAATCACGATTAGACACACCGTATCAGCATTGATCCCTCTCCATACTTTACAGTAGCCAACATAACAGGTTTCTTTCAAGAGTTGTTGCTTCAAATGCGTTCATTTCAGGAGTGTCACGAGAAGATGTTATTTCGTCCAATTCCTGAATATCAAACAGTTTTTAGAAAAAACATAACTCAATATTTTCTTCGCTTCTTGGTGAACTCAAATCACTAAGATTGTTTCCAAACCAGAACTATACCATATTAAAGAGTTTAAATTAAAAGTCGTGATATGTCTAATGAGTAAAAAAAAATACCAATTAGTAAAATTATTACCATTAGTAAAAAAAATACCAATGATAATTATTCGAACAAAAGTTTCTAAAAATTTAGATTAACTAATCTCAACATTACCTGCGAAATATTTTTTTATATTTATTTATAATTGTGTTAAATATACGAAATTCTGTGTTCGGTATAGTTACCGAATAACATTAATTATACTTTCTTGTTTAAAAAAGTTAAAATAAAGCAATTACTATGACTTAAATGCATCTATATATATTTTATTTGAAGACAGAAAGTCATAACTGTTATCACTCACAAAGCTGTAGATTTACTTCCGTTTTTAACATTCCATTGCGTGACTCGATGATGTTACTGAAATCTTCCATTGAAGAATGCGTTTCGGAAATAAAACTGAGTACTGTTTTTTCCATAAAATTGCCAGACGGGCTTAGTGCCTTTTTCTGTTTCTCCTGTCGTGGGGTCTTATATAATAAAATATTTCGGATTGCTGCGAATTCCCAACTCGAATAGCAACCAGTTGCTCATATTTGTAACATTCGATCCTGAGAAGTTTGCGAGAACTTTGTAGGTCACATAGTTCTGTCTAACAAATACGCTTCGCACCATAAAAGTATTTTCCAAATAGTTAAGATCTCGGAAAATAGTTGTAAATCATCTTTCCTTTTTAGTATTTTTTTTTAAAGCCTCTTGCAAAAATATCTTGGCCCATTTATACCAAAAACGTGACAAGAGTCAGAAAATATTCCGCTCAAAACAAATACAGTTTGCTCTTTTTTTTTCGACGTGGCAGTTTTTATTCGAAAGGTCTGGAATGGATCGCACAGAGGGTTTTCTCCATGAGAGATTTCAGGTCTAGGAATTGAAATATTTAGGGCTAAAATATCGCGTCCTTTTTCTCACTTGGAAGTTTTCAAAATGTCATTGCTTCACATATGAATGCAGCACTTGGAAGGTGCCGATCAAATACAGGAATAGAGTGCAAAGAGAAGTTCAGTTTTTTTTAAGGCGAATATTGAATTTCTTTATGCGTTGGCGCCAAATCATGTTTATGCACTTGGTTTAATATTGATACACTACGAGGCTTATATTTGTCTGCTTTGAAATAACTAAAATCGAATGTTAGAGATTTTGCGTTGTTCATCTCACTGAAAGTTTTTACAATTTTAAAAATCTATTAAACTTTCTAGATATATAATTTATCCTATTGACTGTATTTTATTGGTTTCACTAGTCCTGCCTGTTTTTAGTTCTGTAGAAGTTTGATAGACTATATTTGCTTATTCCATTCTTCCCATATTTTCACATACACAATTAATGCATACATTAAAATATATATGAATCTAATAAACTTTCTAGATATATAATATATCCTGTGTTGTGGTGTAGTACATTGCATTGTCATTTCGAAGACATTGATAACCCCAAGTTGCTTTACATTGCTTTTAATTATAATATAGTACCACTGTTCTATATTACAATGTTCAAAATTAGAAGAAACGACAAGAAAATATGCAAAAAAAATATGTATATAAATTAAAAAGTAAAAGGAGCACTCCAAGTGCTACGCCTAAAAAAAAAAAAAAAAAAAAGACTGTATTTTATTGGTTTTACTAGTCCGGCCTGTTTTTAGTTTTCTAGAAGTTTGATAGACTATTTGCTTATTCATTCTTCACATATTCGCACACACACAATTAATGCATACATTAAAATATATATGAATCTAATAAAATTTCTAGATATATAATATATCCTCTTGACTGTATTTTATTGGTTTAACTAGTCTTGTCCGTTTTTAGTTTTCTAGAAGTTTGATAGATTACATTTGCTTATTCCATTATTCACATATTCGCTCATACACAATTAATGCATACATTAAAATATATATGACATTTAAAAATAGTTTTATAAAACCTTTTCATTTTATCTTTGAAATATAATGTATAGTGCTGCCTAAGATATTTCAGGTATATATATTACGTTGAAATAATCTTTTTCTTAAATTAAACACAAAATTTTTACAATTTTAAAAATCTAATAAACTTTCTAGATATATAATTTATCCTCTTGACTGTATTTTATTGGTTTTACTAGTCTTGTCTGTTTTTAGTTTTCTAGAAGATTGATGGACTATATTTGCTTATTCCATTTTTCACATATTCGCTCATACACAATTAATGCACACATCAAAATATATGACATTTAAAAATAGTTTTATAAAACCTTTTCATTTTATCTTTGAAATATAATGTATAGTGCTGCCTAAGATATTTCAGGTATATATATTTCGTTGAAATAATCTTGTTCTTAAATTAAACCCAAAATTTTTACAATTTTAAAAATCTAATAAACTTTCTAGATATATAATATATCCTCTTGACTATATTTTATTGGTTTTACTAGTTCTGCTGTTTTTAGTTTTGTAGGAGTTTGATTGATTATATTTGCTTATTCCATTCTTCACATATTCGCTCATACATAATTAATGCATTCATTAAAATATATATGACATTTAAAAATAGTTTTATAAAACCTTTTCATTTTCTCTTTGAAATATAATGTTTAGTTCTACCTAAGATATTTCAGGTATATATATATTACGTTGAAATAATCTTTTTCTTAAATTAAACCCAATTTTTTTGCCCAATTAAACTCAATATTTTTACAGTTTTAAAAATCTAATAAACTTGCTAGATAATATATCCTCTTGACTGTATTTTACTGGTTTCACTAGTCCTGCCTGTTTTTTAGTTTTCTAGAAGTTTGATAGACTATATTTGTTTATTCAATTCTTCACATATTCGCACATACACAATTAATGCATACATTGAAATATATATGAAATTTAATAAATAGTTTTATAAAACTCTTTCATTTTATTTTTGAAATATAATGTATAGTGCTGCCTAAGATATCTGATATATATATATATATATATATATATATATATATATATATATATATATATATATATATATATATAATGTTGAAATAATTTATTTCTTAAATTAAACCCACTGTACTCATTTATATTTACTATATTTGCTTATTTCATTCTTCACATATTAACACATCACAATTACTAAATACATTAAAATATACTTGACATTTAAAAATAGTTTTATATATCCTTTCATTTTATCTTTGAAATATAATGTATAGATAGGCTTAAGATATTTCAGGTTTATATATCACGTTAATAAAAATATTTTTCTCAAATTAAACTCATTGTACAGATTCATATTTGAAACCAAAAATTTTCATTCTTCTCAATTAAATAAAAATTTGAGAATCATTAACTGCTTAAAAGACTATATATTTAATTTTGTGCATAGCATTATAGCAAACATTTTATCTGTATTCATTGAAACTAAATAATTTTATTACATTTCTTGATGATCTGCCCATAGATAGATAATTTTAAAGATGTGTTATACACATTATTGTGGGTATTCTATGAGAAAGTTATAAAACAAGGTTTTGAGAAAATATCTTTTATACTTTAAAATTTATTAGAGTATAAATTGTAATTTTGATTTTTTAAAAAGTGCATCTGTTAACACTCTCTTACCAACTGTAGGCTTTTTCCTCGGTCGGCTTAAATGATTTTTGGTTTTTAAATCAGAAATTTAACAATTTATGATTTTTATGGGATTTATTTTTTTTAACAAAATCAATACATTAATATAATAAGAATACATTGATGGTTTGTTGTATTTTCTTTTTGCATTAATGCTTGATTTCGGTTTCCTTGCAGATAAGTCAGTATCAAGTTCAGACGAATAAATAAGTCACTGTAATTCTAGATCAGCGAGACAAAGGTAAAAATATAAGTGTACGAAAATGTGAAGGAAATGTTAAAAGTTAAGAAATTAGGAACCTTATTTCTTAACTTAGGAAATAAGAAGCTATAAAAAATTACACACTCAGTCATATAAGGGTTATCAAGCAACAGCCATTTAACTATAGCAATATATACAGTAAACACTGATAACAACAACAACAAAAGTGACAACTTAATTCACCCCTAAATTAAAATGTTAAAGCAACCAAAATTCAGGAGGTAGTATACATGAAGAATGTATTTTCGTGTTTTAAAAAGCAATACATTGGAGTGAAAGGATAAGAATGAGAACGGAATTGGAAATTAGACAACTGAAGTTAGCTTTAAATAAATTATAAGGTAAATAAGTCTGGAAAGAACTTTACTAAGGAGCAAAGTAAAATAAACTCCTGATGTAATTCCAGAAGTTTCATGTCCTAGGAATTGGCAGAACCATTTTTTCACTTGACTTATTACAAACCTTGGCATTTTCTATTGCTATCATAGGAAATTTTTAAATAAGTTTCTTTCGTGTGTATGTGACTTTATCGATGGAAAATTCTTCAGAAAAGAAAGAAATTCATTAACAGAAAAGGACAAGAGTGAGAGAATGAACAGGGAAGTCACTCATATATAGGCAATCTGAAGCCGCTGATGTTAAATCTACTTTTTAATGTTTTCATATTTTTGTAAATGGAGTTAATAATGTTCTTCATAGTTCTGAAAGAGTTAACTCATTAATGATCAAAAATTTCTTTAAAGTTATTAAGTCATTACACTAATAGAAAAAGAATACCTTGATGGTTTGTTGTATTTTTTTTGCTTTAATATCTGATTTCGTTTTCATTGCAGATAAGTAAAATGGTTTAGAAGTTCAGACGAATAAATAAGTCAATGTAATTCTGGATCAGCGAGACAAAGGTAAAAATATAAGTGCACGAAAATGTGAAGGAAATACTAAAACTTAAGAAACTTATTCCTTAACTTAGGAAGTAAGAAGCTACAAATAATTACACACTCATATAGGGCTTATCAAGCAACACCTATTTAACTAAAAAGGCAATGTATACAGTAGACACTGATATCAACAACAATAATAAAATTGACACCTGCACTCACACCTAAATTAAAATGTTATAGCAACCGAAAGTCAGGAGGTAGTAAACATGAAGAATGTATCTTCTTGTTTTAAAACGCAATACATGGGAGTGAAAGGATAAGAACAAGAAACAGAATTGGAAATCAGACAATTGAACTTAACTTTAAATAAATTATAAGGTAAATAAGTCTGGAAAGAACTTTACTAAGGAGAAAAGTAAAATAAATTCCTGATGTAATTCTGAAAGTTTCATGTCCTAAGAATTGGCAGAACCATATTCTCACTTGACTTATTACAAACCTTGGCATTTTCTATTGCTATCATAGGAAATTTTTAAATAAGTTTTTTTCATGTGTATGTGACTTTATCGATGAAAAATTCTTCAGAAAAGAAAGAAATTCATTAACAGAAAAGGACAAGAGTGAGAGAATGAACAGAGAAGTCACTCATATATAGGCAATCTGAAAACGCTGATGTTAACTCTACTTTTTAATGTTTACATATTTTTGTAAATGTAAATGGAGTTAATAATGTTCTTCATAGTTCTGAAAGAGTTAACTCATTAATGAACAAAAAATTCTTTAAAGTTATTAAATCATTACATTAATAGAAAAAGAATGCATTGATGGTTTGTTGTATTTTTTTTTGCTTTAATTCCTGATTTCGTTTTTATTGCAGCCAAGTCAAATGGTTTAGAAGTCAGACGAATAAATAAGTCAATGTAATTCTAAATGAGTGAGACAAAGGTAAAAATATAAGTGCACAAAAATGGGAAGGAAATACTAAAATTTAAGAAATTTATTCCTTAACTTAGGAAGTAAGAAGCTACAAATAATTACACACTCACTTATATAAGGGTTATCAATCAACAGCCATTTAACTAAAAAGGCAATATATATAGTAGACACTGATAACAACAACGATAAACTGACATCTCAACTCACCCCTAAATTAGAATGTTACAGCAACCAAAAGTCAGGAGGTAGTATACACGAAGAATGTATTTTCGTGTTTTAAAACGCAATACATGAGAGTGAAAGGATAAGAACGAGAATGGAATTGAAAATTAGACAACTGAAGTTAACTTTAAATAAATTATAAGGTAAATAAGTCTGGAAAGAACTTTACTAAGGAGAAAAGTAAAATAAACTCCTGATGTAATTCCAGAAGTTTCATGTCCTAGGAATTGGCAGAACCATTTTTTCACTTGACTTATTACAAACCTTGGCATTTTCTATTGCTATCATAGGAAATTTTTAAATATTTTCCTTCGTGTGCTTGTGACTTTATCGATGGAAACATTCTTCAGAAAAGAAAGAAATTCATTAACAGTAAAGAACAAGAGTGAGAGAATGAACAGGGAAGTTACTCATATAGAGGCAATCTGAAGCCGCTAATGTTAACTCTACTTTTTAATGTTTTCATATTTTTGTAAATAGAGTTAATAATGTTCTTCATAGTTCTTAAAGAGTTAACTCATTAATGAACAAAAAGTTCTTTAAAGTTATTTTGTTAAAAAACATTAACTTTCTCAATTGCTCTTGTAAACTTAACTGCGTTGGTTTCTGAGCGACTCATAGAAGAGAAACAAGTACAGCTAGCAAAAAATTTCTTGAGCTTCAAAACAACAGAATAAATTTCCTTGTTTTTTTATTTGCGCATCTTGTTGCTTTGCTCTCCCTTATCCACTCTTTGAGCACATAATAATTATTCTTTAGATCGCAACTGTATTCCTCATTCATTCACAAATAAATTCATGTAATACCTTTAAAATCACTTTCTTTTTGTAAAGTTCTTATCGCTTGGAATGTAAATTCTTTTGAGCAGATCAAAGGAGTTTTGCATGTATGAAAAAAACAACAAGTAACCATTTTTTTCTTGTAAATATGACTGAGTCCACGTTTCGTTATTTTCAGAAATAGAGATTTGAAGGCATAACGCTCCGTTTCCTTACATAACACTTAAGGTACAAGGAGAGTGGGAACTTTAGACTTTTGCACAAACATTTCCCTTGGTTTTTAAAAGAAACAGAAAATAAGGAAGTTTTGTCCGAAGAAAATTGAGCTAATCTCTTAGAAAAATAATGCTCTATTCTTTCTGAAGCATTGACTTGCGTATCATTTACGCCCAAAAGATTTGATCGAAAAAGAAATAGCCTTACGCATGTATACAATATAAATACTTGGGATTAAAAGGTATATATTAGCTGCTTATGCATTAACTGTATTTTAGGGATACTAAGGCTGATGAGTCTCAAATTGATTAAAAGTTTAATTTATAGCAATTTTTGATAAAAATGTTTGAGACTTCATTTCAACAGGCGTTTTTGCAATTTATATACATTAAGATATCTAGTTACAGTAAGAAATGAATAATGCTAATTATTTATCAAAGTAACTTATAATGAGTTTTTTATCGTCTATTTTCTATAGAAAAAATTAGAGATAGTATTGTCTGCAAGATATTAGAAAATATTGTAGATTCACAATATATTTTTTCACAAATGTATTTATTAATTTACATTATAAATCAATTGCAATCTATGCATATAAGTGCATTATGTTAAAATTAAAAATTAAGAAATAAGCCCAAATTTTTAGCATTAAAATTTTATAATATAATGATAATAATTCAATTATTTGATATGTAAGTAAGTTGTAATATATATGTATATCATCACACGTGATTGTTTAAAGCTATATAGAATAGTTTGTAACACAACTTCTCTTTGATAAACATCATGCCTCGAAGCACATTGGTCCTAAAATTGCTTTTTTGTGTTATAATAAAAATTGTGTTTTGTAAGTAAATTAACTTTTTTTTGTTTACAAACTCAGTCTTGAATTGCAAATAAGTACTTACAACTTTATAAATAAAAATCACAAAAGAAATTAATAGATCCAAAGTACATCATACCGGACGATGGTATAATGGTAGAACTCAACTCTTCAGTGCCGGAGTTCACAGGCTTGAATTCCGCTGTTAGCATGGTTGTTCGGAATTATATTTAAGCAGTAGGTCCCGGTCTCATTAGTCCTCGTTTTGTAAAAAAAGTAGACCGTAGTGCTCAAAATAAAATCCAAACCAAGTATATCATAACTTTCTGCATTGATCTTAATTGTCATTGCTAAATGCATTGACTATGTTCAGAAATAAAATAGTGTTCAAGGCGGAGGCACTTGTCTTTACCACCATTCGCTTGATAAAACGAAATCTTAAACCATTTCGTTCTGGTAATACCGTATAAGTGATTAACTTTGTTATCATGTGAAGGCAACTCAAATACATTAAAATCTTAATCGAGAATGGATCCCCAAACCATCGGTTACAAACTTGGCACATTAATCTCTATAGAAATATAAAAGTATTTAGCATAAAAATTATAAAGAAATTATATACACTTGCTGTTGTTGCTGTTATTTTTGATGCTACTTGGATAAACCAAGCACGATTTGAACCATACCCTTCTCGTTTTAAGGCAAAGGGGTGGGTCTTTTGTTTTAATGAGCACCACTAGGGTGAAAAGAACAACTTTGTTCAAATGAGTTCTCATAATTTAGAAACAGGGACAAAGCAGAAGACCCATAGGCTTAGCCTGTCACCCCCATAGGTTTGAGAATATAAAGGGTATTCTGACCAAGAATATGTTTTACGTGCCCCAGTGACCTTTAACGAACACGCTGATCTTAGGCCGAACCCTCAACCTTCCAGCTACGATATTGTTGCCTTTGCCGACTGAGCTACTCAGGATTATTTGTTTTATGAACACGGTAACTAAAAATAATGAATATGATTGAAAAAATTTTAGAAATGGAATATCTACTCAATTGGTAGATCAACATTCAGTTTTAGTCCCATTTATTCCATCGGAATAAGAACTGGGTTTCATAATTAATAAGCAATGCCATTTGAGTTGGCTTTTATTAATAGGCTTGGCCTGACACCCACATATATAATGTTTGTGAACTTTGAGGACATTGTGACCACGAACCAATTTTACGTGCCCCAGTCACTTTTAAGGAACACGGGGGATCTTAGGCCGGCTCCATGGCCGAATGTAGAGCTCTGCTCTTTAGTACTGGATTTCGCAAGTTCTAATTGCACTGATGGTATGGATATTTGCAGCCATTCGGAATTGGATCTAAGCAATAGGTCCCTGTCTCATTAGCCTTCTTGAGCAAAACGGTAGACCCCCCAGCGCTTCAAACGAGACCTTAGGCCAACTCAAGTGTCAAACCTGCAACCATCCAATTAACAGAGCATTGCCTTTGCCGACTGAGCGACCTCGGCTCACAAGCTTACTAACAACCTAAAGTATAAAAATGAATCAAATAATTCTGTCTGTGGAAATTTGAAGCAAAACATAAGAAAATATAGAAATTGACACAAATGACTCAATAGTTAGAGAAAGTAAGACAACAGTAAAAAAATAGTAAGACTTAATAGTAAGAAAAAGAAATCTAATTTAAAAAAAGTATTTCAAGGAAATGAAAAGTTATAAAATTCACCTCATTACATCAGGGAACTTACTGCAGGATATTAAGCATTTTAAATTTCTCGATAAATATTTACAAAATAAATGAATTAACAAGCATTATTGAATTTGCACTTAAGAAAACAAGTTTTAATTTATTTTCCCGAACACCAAATTTTAGATGCAGTAAAGATCCCAACTGGAATTTCTCCCGAGAGACTGCGAGAAAACTGCATACCCCAATTATGATCTTTTTTTCATTATTTCTCGACTTCGTGCCTTTTTTTTTAATCTTCACTAGTCTTAAGATATTTTTGATGGAATTCGGAAAATATACTGAAAGCGTTGGGGTGGCTTGATAAAAGAAGCTGAAGTATTCTTTAAAGCTCCAGGATAAACAAAATTAAGTACATGTAGGTCATCATATAGGAGGAAATTTTGTTTCTACAGGACATAATATGTGCCTTAGCAGTTTGTTATTTGGTGAAACAAATCTTAGAAATATATATATTTTTATGATCTTTCTTTACCTATTTATAAAATTTCATATTAAGGGGATAAAAGGGAACTTCGAAGTAACAGACTTTGTACGAAAATATGAAATGGTTCTTTGCTCTGAAAACAGCCAAGTTAGATACACACTTTATTATTAAAACACATTTTTTGAATAGCATGATTGTTTAACTGAATTGAATTCTGTTTTTTGTAATATACTCTTATTTTCAAATGTCAAAAATAACATTTTCAAGTTTGGCTATTTTTGTACTGAATTATTAATTTCACAATATTCCAGGAGCATTACTTTCCTGAATTAGTTATTCAGAACTTTGGAGAATCTCTATAAATGTGCTTGTCATTAAACTGAATAAGCTTTTGAATACTGCACAGTATTGTTTTCGAGTTACAAAGGATTAAATATTGTAAAACGGGGAAAACACTTTTTATTGCTTAATAATTGTCTTTTGTAAATAGCTTTTAACGTAAGTAAAAATAGATTTATTTCTTTATAAATTCTACAGGTAAAATAATAAAATAAAATTATTTGGTTGGTTTGCTAAGTAATTCGGAATATATACTGAAAGCGTTGGAGTTGCTTGATAAAAAAACTGAAGTATTTTTTAAAGCTCCAGGATAAACAAAATTAAGTACATGTAGGTCGTCATACAGGATAAAATTTTGTTTCTACAGGACATAATATGTGCTTTAGCAGTTTGTTATTTGAAGAAACAAATCTTGGAGAGAAATATATATTTTTATGATTTTTTCTTTCGTTATTTATATAATTTTATATTAAAAGGGCAAGGAAACTTCGAAATACCAGAACGAAATACTTCGAAATATTTTCTTTGTCCGAAAGTATGAAATGATTCTTTGCACTAAAAAAGTCAAGTTAGATATACGCTTTATTATTAAAATACATTTTTTGAATAGCTTGGTTGTTTTACTGAATTGAAATCTGTTTTTTGTCATACACATTTTTTTCAATTTTCAAAAATAACATTTTCCAGTTTTTGATTTTTGTATTGAATTATTAATTTCTCGATATCTCACTCGCATTACTTTCCTGAATTTCTTATTCAGAATTCCGGAGAATCTCTATGAATGCGCTTGTCGTTAAACCGAGTAAGCTTTTGAATATTGCTGAGTATTTTCTCGAGTTACAAAAGATTAAACACCATGAAATGGAAAAAACATTTTATATTTTTTAATAATTGTCTCTTGAAAATAGCATTTAACATAAGTGAAAATCGATTTGTTTCTTTATGAATTCTATAGGTAAAATAATAAAATCAAATCAATTGCTAGTTTGCTGCGGAATTCGGAAAATATACTGAAAGCGTTGGGGTTGCTTGATAAGAGAAGATGAAGTATTCTTTAAAGCAGTGATTCTCAACCTGTGGGGCGCGCCCCCCTAGGGGGGCGCGAGCACACTAATGGGGGGGCGCGAGCATATCCAAGAGAAAATGTTATTTAAAAAAATTGATTAAGTGACTGACAGGAAAGAACACACACACACATACAAAACAAAATACATTTCGACATATTTAATAATTAACTTATTAAATTAAAACAACTTACTAAATTAAAAACAAATTTAATAATTATTAGTGACTTCCTTGGGCCTGTCTGTCAGAGCAAAGTTTTTCGAAGGAGGGTTTAATATTAGAAATAGACACTCTCAGTTCTTTTTCTATATTTAGCTGAGATCTATATTTTGTCTTCAAAGAAGCCACCGCAGAAAATCCAGTTTCACAAAGGTAAGATGTTGAAAATGGTAGTAGAATGCGAAATGCCCTTGTTTTTAGTGCAGAAAACTCATCATCCACTCCTGCCCAAAATTCAAAGAGTGATTTATTACTAAATTGTCTTTTGGTTTCGCCGCTTGCCGTGAAGTCTATGAAGGTTTCTTCCTCTTCAATTGAGAGTCCTTCGGGAGTATTTTGAAATGGATCCCTCACCCACTTGTAACTTGATATCAGTTTGTCGTCAGCAAGAAAGTACTTTTTAAAATTCTTTGCTAGCATTGCTAAATGATTTTCAATGGTTGCAAAAACAACTTTTACATGTTGTTCTTCAGCCTTGTAAGTTTTAATACAATCATTCAAATTTGCAAACATTGTTAAGTTTTCTTGCTTTAAATTTCTGCTCCACAATTCCAATTTCCTACAAAAAGCATTAACTTTATCACTCGTATCCAATATATGTGTATTTGCTCCTTGCAGATGAAGATTCAAGTTATTTAATTTCTCGAATATGTCGACCATGTAGCTCAATTTCATTACAAATAAACTATCGCGAAAATTCTCAGCTTCCGGTCTGTTTTCCTCTTCTAGGAAAATGGCGATTTCTTCTTTTAATTCATAAACACGTTTCAAAAATTTCCCTCGTGATAACCATCTTGCCTCGCAATAAAATAGTAACGCTGAATGTACTGCACCCATGTCTTTACAAAGTGCGGAAAAGATTCTTGATTTCAGGGGTCTCATTTTTATATAATTTACTACGGTTACAACCGTAGTTAACACAATATTCAAACCAGGACTCATTTCTTTGGAAGCCAAAGCTTCTCTGTGGATCATGCAATGTGTCCAGACGCACTGTGGCGATTTTTGTTTCACAAGTGCTTGAATACTTTGGAATCTTCCGGACATAGAACGAGCACCATCGGTGCATATTCCGACGCAATTTTTCCATTCTATGTTTGCCTCGTTCATAAAATCATTTAAGATAGCAAATAATGTGAGTGCTGTTGCTTTGAGTTCTATTGGTTTGCAGAAAAGTAATTCTTCTACTACTGACAAATCATCACAAAATCTAACATAGGCAATGAAATGAGCATCTTTATTACTATCTGTTGCCTCATCGAGTTGTATTGAAAACAATTTGTCACGCAACTTCGACAAAAGCTGACACTCTACATCTTCAGCTATATCAGCAATTCGACGGGCAACAGTATCATTTGAAACAGGTATAGACTGCAATTGTTTTGCAAAATTATCTCCAAACATAATTTCTACAATCTCAATTGCGGCTGGCAAAATAAGCTCTTCACCAATGGTGTGAGGCTTTTTACATCAGGCTATTTTATATGAAAGTTTGTAAGAGGCAATTAAAGCTTTTTCATTCACAGACAAAGGTTTTTTAAACAATGATTTTTGCTTTTCATATGATTTTAATTTTAATTCGAAGAATTCTCTGGGTTTGTTTACGTACTCACTATGAAGCGTTTCCAAATGTCGTTTAAGTTTATTAGGTTTCATGCTGTCTGCCGCCAACATTTTTGAGCAAATTTAAGTATTCTTGAGAATATTTTCTTGATTTTATTTTCGGAACCACGCTCGTCTGTGTACTTGTTGATGCTCGTCTATCGTCTAATGCTCGCTTACGCCCGCTGAAAAATTTATCCATGATTCTGCATAAGTCTGCTGCCGTGAATATTTAATACCGTGAATTGCAATTACACGAAAATATATATAACATACACATTAAGAATAGATTCAATAACGATAAGAAGGATCGACTCGAATGAGATTGTCTGGAATTGAAATTGGCGTCATAGAACTTTCTCCTTCTCCCTATGAGAAAACATTTGTTCACATCTGCGCACGCTCCTAACTTAACTTTTAAGCTGACCAGACAAATTCCAGACAAATCAAAACTTCTCGCGAAACCGTGATAATGCCCGACATGGCGGGACGCAAGAGCAATAAAAAGGCATAGGATTATTGTTTTTTCAATGCTGAGTATCAGTGTTGCAAAATGTCAATAAATTTCCGTATTCTTGGTAATTTGCAAAGTTTAAAATTAAGGTTGTAGTGCAGGTTTAGCGCCATAATGCTCAAAATACATTATTATTGTATACATTTTATTGTACGCGGTGGGGAGGTGGGCGCGATGAAAATTATGATTGAAAATTGGGCCGTGAATACTAAAAGGTTGAGAAACACTGCTTTAAAGCTCCAGGATAAACAAAATTCAGTACATGCAGGTCGTCATATAGGGGAAAACTTTGTTTCTTCCAGACGTAATATGAGCCTCAGCTCTTTGTTATTTGGAGAAACAAATCTTGGAGAGAAATATGACGAATATGATCTTTCTTTATCTATTTAACAAATTTCATAGTAAGGGCACAAGAAACCTTAAAAATAACAGACTATAGAAATATGAAATGATTTTTTGCTCAGAAGAACATCCAGTTAGATATACGTTTATTATCAAAACATATTTTTTTGAATAGCATAATTGTTTTATTAGATTGAGGCATATTTTTTGTCATATATCGTTATTTTTAACTTTAAACTCTACATATTCTTTGTCCCTGCTTCAAAAGTATGAAGATCTATTCTTGAGGTTAGGTCAGTTTTCAACCTTGTGGTTCATTCACTGAAGCGGCCTTTTACCCTCAGCCATGGTTTGCTTTGGTTTTGGCTTGCTCCGGTCTACTTTTTGCAACACGAGGGCTAATGAGACCGGGACCTACTGATTAAAACAGATTCCTAACAGCTACGAACATATATGTCATAGTGGGATTCGAACCCACGAACTTCGGTTCCGAAGGCCAGCACCCTAACCATTCGGCCATCGTTCGGCTACCCTTAGCCATGGACCAGTCGCACATTGCGATGGGGTCTGTTGAACTTGGTGTAGGAGTGTAGGAAAGCCAATTGAGAGATGATTCCAAGACCCAGGACTGCGACTGTCACCTCTCAAAATTCCTTCTCTTTAGGCCATCCGAATTCCTTCTCAAAGTGCAACGAGCATAATTCACCAGGCCACTAGTTTAGCTATCATTTTGTCCCACGTTGTTTGCTCCACTCTCACTACCTCTGGAGTCAAGAGGTCCGCTAGAGCATCCTGTTATCCAAATTCCTTCAACGACCGCTATAATGCTATGTCTATCTTGCCAGACGCTTGTCGAGAACTTTGAAAGTGGCTGACCGATTGGGGTGGTCCAATACTTGCTATCTTCCCACCACTAGTGGAACAAGTCTGGAGGACCTCACTTCCATATGGACCCAGATTGGTGCTAGATTGTGGTAATGCCAATACAAATCGACTTTTATAATTATTGATTATTAGTATCAAATATTTATTAGTCATTTAGAAGAGACCAATTAGTGTTATGTCAGCGACCGGCAATATCAATACTCGTTATATTAAATTTTTATGTTACATAGAGTACTTATGATAGTTCAATATCAACGACGGGGTTCTTTTGATGGTATTACACAATGCCTGACCAAAACTTGATGATTTCAATATAAGCCTTGCATATTTGTATAAAGTATTTGTATTTTCTTCTATTATCATTAAGTGATAATCGATTTGAAGATCAATTAGTAATGTTATCGAAGAAATGGATTAGGTCTAGTACATGAATAATTTTTATATAACTTAAACTTTTATATTTGACTAACCTATAACTATAAGTAAGAGATTTTCTGTAGTTGTAAAGTATATTAAAAACAATTAAAAATAGAATTGATCAAGTGAAACCCACACACTCGGTTTTCTGAATTTTCTATCAGTTTTCTATTGTTATGCTTTTTTTAATAATTTTAAATATGGCTCAAGAAAATATTATCAACTATCACGTATTATAACCGAATAAACACACTCTTTTTATCTTCTATTAATAAGCAGAAATAATACTACCATAAATTCTCAACATGGATTACACCATTTATTATGTTATTTAATATTCACACCACTTGTAAAATTCAGATTCGCTGTACTTTAAGCGTTGTTATTTTCTCAGCTATTTAGAATTTCAATTCAAAATTGTGAACATTTAAGAGGAAAGGTAAAATGCTTTTAAAAATTTTCAATTTCGCATTACAGATATTGTCTGAAGATATCCACACGTACACGTACTCGCCTAATTATTTTAAGTGGTCTGGAATATCTGAATTAGATTATTAAATTACTTTAAAATTGTTTAAAATAATTAAAGTGTAAAGAATGAAATTTTGTATCGAAGATAGTTTATTATTACTGTTTCATTATATATCTATAAACGTTACACATTCTTTAAAATTCATAGAATACAAAAACTTTCGGACATTTCAAAATCTAGTACCCCAAAATTCTTGGAACTTCTTTTTATATATCTTCCTATTCTTGTACTTAACTGAGAAAAAACCTTGAAGTTACTCTCAATTAAATATTTAAGATTAAAAGTGTTACTTTATTTTACTTTTTTTCCCACCATCTGAAAGCATTTTTCCGCAAAAGTTTGTCAGTGGTTTTGCACCTTCTTTTAGTAAAGTATTTGAATAGCGATATACATTGATTTAATATTTTAAATTACTATTTATAATTTTATCTACAACTGAAGCGAAACAATTTAATAAATCTGTACTTGTTCTTTCCAAGATGAAGAATTTTCTTTTAAAGTGAAGATTTTACATCTAAAGAGGTTCTTCCCTTTGAATACATTTTTAAAATATTCTTTTCTAAGTAAATTTATCGGGTTTTCGTTTTGTTTTTAAAAAAATTGGCTTAAGTACACGAGGTTGCTGAGGTAAAGATGAGCTTTAATATTTTATTTAGATTAAAGTTGATGATTTTGACTGTTCCAATGGAGCAAAATTTTATGTCGGTTTAATTTTTCTTACATACTAAAGAAGCATTTTTAAAGCAAAGCTCAATGTTATACAAAATGTTTCGAGTTTAATTATTTGGACAGTAAACGAATAAAATATGTGGCTTTCTTTGTGCCTTTGTACACATGTTCATAGGTTTGGTTTGATTTGGCTTCGCTTTAGTTTTGGAGCGCTACTGCCTGTTTTTCTGCAACACGAGGGCTAATGAGACTAAGACCTACTACTTAAAGCCGATTAAGATAGGACTACAAACATTTACGCCACAGGGGGATTCGAACCCACTAATTCCAGTATAAGATCAGCGCCATAACCAGTCGGTTATTCTTCGGCCAAGTATTTGAAGATATATATATATATATATATATATATATATATATATATATATATATATATATATATATATATACATATATATATATCTTATATATATATATATATATAAATATATATATATATATATATATATATATATATATATATACATATATATATATATATATATATATACATATATATATATATATATATTTATATATATATATATATATATATATATATATATATATATATATATATATATATATATATATATATATATATATATATATATATATATATATATATATATATATATATATATATATATATATATATATATATATACATATATATATTTATATACATATATATATTTATATATATATGTATATGTATATATATAAATATATATATATATATACATATATATACATATATATATATATATTTATATACATATATATATATATATATATATATATATATATATATATATATATATACATATATACATACACACACACACACACACACATATATATATATATATATATATATATATATATATATATATACATATATATATATATATGTTCCCTATTAACAAATTCTGAAACAAATTTTTCATAATAATGTACATTCATTTAATGGCACCTTGAATTTAGAATAGCAGCCCCGTTGATTAATTTTTTCCGCGCATTGTGAAGTACTTTATCTTGTAGAATAAACTAGAAGTAATTAAACTGAAGGGACAGGTTACCGGAATGACATCATTCCTGGAACATAATAAAAGTTTATAAAAGGCCTACCACACAGAGTTCGTCGTTTTTTCTTTAAGATCGCAATTTAATATATCATAAAATATTTTCTGTATTTTGTTTTCTTTTCTCTACGGGGATTTGTGTGTTATTTGGTGTTTTAAATAAAAGATGTTTTTGTAAGTGAACGTCTGCATCAATATACTCGGTTACTACATTCTACAGTATTTTAAAATTATGTGGTCATTATATTAAGTTATTATATCATATCTATCTATCTATCTATCTATCTATCAATCTATGTATCTATCTATCTATATATATATATATATATATATATATATATATATATATCTATCTATCTATCTATCTATCTCTATCTATCTATCTATCTACCTATCTATCTATCTATCTATCTATCTATCTATCTATATCTATCTATCTATCTATCTATATATATATATCTATCTATCTATCTATCTATCTATCTATCTATATATATATATATATATATATATATATATATATATATATAAAGAGAGGAAGATAGATACACTCACACACACACACATATATATATATATATATATGTATATATATATATATATATATATATATATATATATATATATATATATATATATATATATGCATAGAAAACCTTAAATACTTGGCTAATTATGTTATTCAGATGTCATAAGGGAAATGTCATTACTTTGAACTTTTAGCTTCCACAAGAAAAAAACGTTGTCCTCTCTTGAGTGCCATGATATTTTAATTCCTATAGTTTATAAAAAGAAATTAGACTTATGTACATCTTTTCCATACCAAGACACCTTTAGAAGGTATAATGCCTTTAGTAAGATGCTTTATACCTTCTGTACCCCCAGCTGTAACAATAATAAAATACAGTGTATCTTTTATTATAACGATATCCTACTTTAAAGTCCACTTAGCTATTAAAATTCTAAATTTTGGATGACAATACATCTAACTTCTGAAATATAAAATTAATACTGTGCTGTAGTTGATAAAGTGAGGAATCTTTAAGATTTCTAAGCGGACAATTTACCACTTTATCAACTACTTCATACGTTACCTTAAAACTCGTAGAAAAACATATTTATCTGTGTTTCATTCTAAGTCTTCAATTTCTAAATATATTTTCAGTATGAAAGGATATCTGACCAAATCCAAAATGCTTTGTTATTTTAATTGGTCATTTCTTCGCATCTTCATTCATTCATTCTTCACTAAATGGAATTTGTTAATTTTAAGTTGTCTTATTGTTTACTAACGTATTTCTAGAAAAGACTTGGTCATTTTCATTGACAATTATAACTAAAAAAAGAGAAAATAACGACTTGAGTTAGATATACCTCAAACTATGTAATTTCTGATTTGATCTGTTTTACTTGTATACTAACTATATAGAAAGGCTAAGTCTTTTGTAATTCTTGAAAGCTAATGTTTTTCACAGAACGGGAAGCTTAATATTATACACATAAGAATATTTGGTTATATAAGTGTAAGAGCATAAAGCAATTTTATGATTTTCTTGAAAATTTTAAATGGGGTTGAGGAAAAAATTATTAAACTTTGAAATACAACACAAAAATTATCTAAAACATCAATTTCAACATAGCACAAAAATGTTCTTAATTAATATGAATTACTTCAACTTTCATTCCAAGTTGGCATTTTAACATCAACAAATCATTTATGATTATTTTTTAAGCCCCAGTTTTTATTTAAAAATTCTAAATGGAAAAGAAGTTTTGATACTTTTATATTTAATTTTCACGTCTTTATCAGTTTTGTTTTAATTTGTTTAAAAGTTTAAGTTTGAGTTTTAACGATAAATTTCTCTGGAGAATTTTACCTTTCATTCGACTTTAATTAGAGGAATTCTGTCTGTATTTTTAATTATTAGCATGAAAATAATTTAAAACGTATTTCACTTGTGTTTATTTTGTGGGTTGTGGATTATATAATTAAAATATTAAGCAACGTTTTTGTGTCCTTGATTTTAAGTCGTTAGAGTTATTGTAAAAAAAGGAGAGAACAGAGATGGATGTAAATGAGGATGCAGTAATTTTCTTCGGTAAGAGTTATAAAATAAACAAAGTAAGACTTTGCTGTAGTTAGCTAATTAACTCTTAGTTCCACAGAGACGGATAAAAGAAACAATTGTGATGCTTTCTCTGTTATTATAATAAAGGTAATAAGGCGGTAGAATAAGGAAAAAACTAAATTTTCCTTGCATCACAACTTTATTCTTCTTTTCCTATTATATTTACATTTGAAAAGTAGAGTTTTAATGAATATTTTGTTAAGATATTCGTAGACCCAAAAGGAAGCAATCAAGACACCAAATTCAGTGAGATCAACAATGTCTATGAAATCAAATAGCTTGACGCAATACTGTTTGCACATGTCTAATATTTAATATATGCGTAGATAGTTATCGATTCAGAGTGATTACGACCTTGTCACTATGGTGATTAATGAAAGTCACATTTTTATTTTCTCGCTTATGTTGTACATATAAAATATTGTATTCGTTATTGTTAAACCTTATTGTTTCTGGAAAAAATGTTACCGGTTTTTCTTTTAAATTTATATTTGCGGGTGTTTTTATTTTATATTGTTGTTTGTGTCTATTGTGTATGCACATGATAAATTAAAACAAAAATAACCTCAATGAATGGTATTTGATTTGTAGATTTTTCGTCAAACTTATAGTTTAGTTTTATATTTTGATAAAAATCGATTAATCATAAGATTCTCTGTCTAGATGTTCTATCTATTATATAAGGTTATCAGAAAAGAAGTACCAGATTTTAAAAACTATATTTTCAAAACTATAACAATACATGATGCACGAAATCAAAGAAAAACGTGACAAGTTTATTATCCACTTTCGATCAATATATATAAACAACTAGCATATATAGCCA
>CM063511.1:148468167-148518167 GCA_032207245.1 Pardosa pseudoannulata | reverse complement strand
CTACGGTTTATTCTTTATCTCACAAGGGCTAATGAGAGTGGGCAAGTAAACCCGATTCCAAATGACTACGAACATCCATGCCAACAGCGAGATTCGAACTCATGAACTCCAGTACCAAAGAACAGCGCTCTACCATTCGGCAAATTTGAGGTGAAAAATTTGATTATCTGTGCTTGAATAACATGCTTTTCGACCATGACAATAACTTTTACAGAACGAAAGTCACATAATTTTGGTTTAATTTGTCTTTTATTTACGAGAAGTTACCCCAAACTGTCTTCAAATGCATTAAGGATTCTTCCAATTTCCCAGAATATGAAAGCCCTTAAACAATAAAGACAGAAATATTTTTAACAAAACCCATTTTTTCAGCTAAAATAGTGTATTAATGTAAATTGCATACTTTTCCTCTTGTGCTTCATCTCAAACGCCTTATATTTTAGTTTCTAACGGTATATAGAGAATCAAATAAGTACAGTGTTCCCTCCCCACTTCGCGCTTCATGTTTTGCGGCTTCAGCGCTTCGCGGATTGTCCCAAAATATTCCTCAAAAAATAAAAATGAAAAAATACAACCATGTCGTCAGCCATATTGCGGAAAGAAGCGTAGTTTTATGTTGATGCGTGAGAGAGAAGGATTCCTGCATGTCAAACAAGAAATGAAGATCGAAGACAAAATGAAAAGCGTGGTCTTACCCTGGAGAATCTGCAACACTTATGCAACAAGGCAAAAATTTGCACAAGACATTGATGACAATATAGTTCGAGCTGTCGAGTTCAGCAATCGCGTTGAAGGAGTTATATCCTTGTACAGGGGAATTTTGAAGGAAAAGGAAAAACAAAGAAACAATTACCCATGTCCATGTTTCTTTCCAAGATAAAGTACCCTGGCTCTATCGTCAGCGTCTCCAGCAGAAGAGTCTCCGAGTGAGCCTAAAACTTTTACGAGTCAAGTGAGAATCTTTCCTCCGCCACCAACAATACTCTTCACCTCTCTGTTTGTTTGTTTTGTTTGGAGCGCTACGGTCTACTGTTTTGCACACGAAGGCTAATGAGACCGGGACCTACAGTTTAAAGCCGATTCCGAAAGGCTACAAACATCCATGCCAGCAGCGGGATTCGAACCCACGAACTCTGGTTCCGAAGAGCAGCACTCTACTATTCGGCCATCGTTCGGCTTCACCTCTCTCAGAAAGCAATGTTGATTAATGTTTATTACTCCATAAGGTTTGGTAATTAACCTTATTGATTAGCACTGACACGTTTAAGTAAATACGTATACTGTTGTAATTTTTGTTTTAAGTGTAAAGTATAAATACGGTTTACATGTTTAAAACATTCGTGTAACCGTATACACGAAAATTTCTAGGGGTAAATCCTACTTCGAGGTGTTTCAGTTTTTGCGGAAGATTCTGGTCCCTATTACCGCGAAAAATTATAGATCACTGTCCTTACCAAAAACAGTAGAGTACATTGTTGATGTATAGGTTCTCTTAAAAATGATTATATTACTCCATATATCACCATTATATTAAAACCATATAGTATCCTTAAATAATTTAAATGAATTCACTTTTAATTGAAATGTTTATTAATCCCTTATGTTAAATACAAAATTTTATATAATGAATCAAATTAAAAAAATCTGAAATTCTAAAGAAAAAATAATTTTTTTTACATATTTCATAACTAAAAATTGATATTATTTATATAAGAACTAAATTATATTCACCGACTGATTTGGAGGCATAGAAATACTCAAAATTTAAAGTTTTTCAGAAGAATGGAATTTTTTACAAACGTGCCTAATTACTGAAGAAAAAAATCCAGAAAAGCTCAAATAATTTGCTGTACATGGCTACGTTTATTATTGCATTATCCTCATTAACCTGTGTTTAAGACTTGATTCCTCTAAAAACTACACAATTTTGTAATATGTAGAAAATCTTCTATATATTAAAAATATAAATTGAAGACTTGAGTTTTTAAAAGGTGGGAACGTCCCAGTTTGCTTTAACTTCTTACTACTCTAAAGCTCAAGATTTTCGATAGACCGATCAAGTCCAAACTTAGATGAAGGAAAAAAATTTTAGTGTAAAGCCCTTCTACTCAATATTTTTTTTATTTTGTTTGTTGCATTTTTGAGTTTAAATGTTCATACACAAATCGACATTTTGGCTAAAAGGAGCAAACAAAAATCTAATACGATTTTTTAAAAACTGAATGATGTCGAACTTCCATATTGATCTAGAATACAGGTTGAGATTTGGAGTAACACACTTTAATACTAGCAAATTAAGTATTAAAAATTTCACATTATGATGTGCAACAGTTCTTCATAAGCAGAGATACTTGATTTCAAAAACTACATATAACCGCAAAAATATTTAGCTTATTGTAACAAATATCACAATACAGGCTATGCTAAATACGAAATAACTGCTACATTGACAATTATAATCCTCTTTATAAATCTATTTCATCTATAATCATTCCGAGTGGTAATTCAAATCCTTTTTACAGTTTTTGAAATAGGTATAATTCAGTAAAATACTGGTTCAACTGTGTATTCGAAGTATATTTCGTACCTAAATAACACTCCAAACCGCTAAAAATCATAAAATTTGTCTGAAACGGGAAATAATTCATACACTGCATCTTTAGGGGTTCTTCATAACTGACCTAGAATGTTTCGCATTTCATTCAGTGTAGTTACAAGCCATTCCTACATTTTGTAAGTATTTTATCACCTTTAAAAGGAGAGACTTTGCCGTGGTGAAAGATTGTTACGATTGCTAATTGCCAGGTTTCAATGAACTTTTACTTTTTTTTGAGACTTTTTAAAAATATCATTGTTGAAATATATAAACTTCATTGTAACAGTTTTATTAAAATCAACTTTAGAAAACTAAATAATCCTGTAAAAATGAAGTTAACATTTTCTATCTAAAACGTTTTTGAACGTTTCTATGAAAACGTTTTTAAGTCATCTCTATTTTATGAGCTGCTGTTATCTGCAGCAAACTAACTGAACCGTATTGAAAATAGACGGCACTAGTGTCGGCTTAAAATCATATTGGTGACGCTAGCAGTAAAAACTTTAAAAATGATATTGGCTTAGAATTTGACTCATTCGTTTAGCACAAATCTAGCTTTACAATTTTTGAATGTACTGTAAATCTCTACCTATTGTTTTATAGTCTAGTTATTTACTACTAAAACAGTGGAAATTTTGGCGTACCTGAAAATAAGGTCTATTACGGTTGTGAAACAGGTACCAGTAGACTACATTTTACCTTCCTTAGCTTATAAAGGGTTATTTATGAACATGTGTAGAATTTGCGCCCATGCAATTCAGTAACGAAATATATATATATATATATATATATATATATATATATATATATAACACACACACACACACACACACATATATATATATATATATATATATATATATATATATATATATATATATATATATATATATTATATATATATATATATATATATATACACACATATATATATGTATATCATTAGTCCTCATGTAACGAAACCGGTAGTGCTAGACTAACAACCCATTTATTCCCTCTCCCCCTCCCATAGACAAGATGCGTCATAGGCTAAGTATCGCTAAACTAACAGAAACTTTTGAATTAATTAGTTGATAAAGTGTCTTGAAACATTCTATATGACACACTTTATATACATAATCAAATATATTGCCTTATTAGAGTTATGCTTATTACTTATGTATAAATAACATACATTTAAAACCATCTAAATGTGTACGCAGTTGATCATAAGTCATGAATTTTGAGTAATCAGAGATTCTGCCTAATAGAGCATCGAGTAAATTGCATTAAGCTGTAAACAACTGTATATCTTAGAGTTATACCTTAAGCCTCTTCATTTCACTAGGGTTTTAATGCAGTAACATAGTAAATAAATTCATGAAATGTGAGTTTTCTCTAAATGGGACCGTAGGATTTTACTGGAAGCATAATTTCGTTTGAAATATAGTTATAGATTTAAAATTCCATCTTCTAAATGTCATAGATATTTTCAAGATATAAATATAGAGTTCTATAATTTCAAATAGAAAATTTTGATATGCTACTTTTTTTATTTCTTACTCCTTTGTTCATCTTTTGCATGCAAAAGAAGGAGTATTCTTTTACATACCCGTGTATATTTTCAGGTATGGAATTTGAGCATATGTATTATTCTTCTCCAAACTACTCTTTTATCTATTATTAAGAGAATATAAGAGACGTTATGTTATTTCTTTTGTATAAGATACTATTATAAAATAATAGGTTAATATATTTTAGCAATTTTATAACAGAGCTTAAATTGCATAGAAATTATAGTAGAAAAATTTGATTTTGTAGTGTGAGCCTTTTTTTTAAGCTCAGTTACATTACCAAGAAATCCCTTCCAATTATATATATATGTAATGTAAAAATTTAATACTTTAGTCTTAAACTAAAATTACTAATTCTATTTTAAAAAACCCACCAGATCCGCGATTTTGTCATCTTCTTAGTAGCCTCCTGGCGTTAAACTCTTTTGTCTTAGAAAAATCGCCTTCCTGTTGGCGAAATTAACCATCCATCCTACTTTGCTGCTTAAGCATATTCCTTTTCTCTCGCCTGTGGTGTCTCCAAAGTTATAGAAGGCCACACTGCCATTTTTTGAGGGATTTTCCTGTTGGACGTTGCTAAATAAAGATGCTATGAAGATCACTTGGTAAAATCTTATTATTTTCGTCGACTTGTATACCCATTCGACTACATCCCTGAAGCATGGCATGCTACGCTATGTTTCACACACACACACACACACATATATATATATATATATATATACATATATATATAATATATATATGTATACATATCCATACACACACACACACACACACACATATATATATATATATATATATATATATATATATATATATATATATATATATGTATGTCAGGTTTAAAAACGTAAAATTAGTAATTTAGGGGTTTGAGAGCAAAATATACTGCGCACTCTTTTAATTCAGGCTCATGAATCTTTAATAACTCTTTATAACAAAATTCGAATTTAACAACTGATTATAACAAAATGAGTAAGGATTGGAAGAGAGAGTCTTGAGAAAGGATTGCTGTATGAACACTCACTGAATGTGGCTGTTTGTTGTAGTATAATATAGCCATGTTTGATGGTTGACTGTTAAATGCGCAACATACACAAATTAAGACATTATCAAGACATCATTGGCTCTGTGATTTTTGTATATATATATATATATATATATATATATATATATATATATATATATATATATATATTAAGAGAAAAGTAAACGAAATCAGTAAAGTAATGTAGAGATTTTTGTGTAAAACCCCGAAAATGGAATATACTATCTTTATGGAATATACTATCTACTTTATGGAATATACTATCAGAAAACTTCCAGTAGTGTGATAATTCAGTTATGCCGAAGTAAATGTATAGCTGAAAGCCCTTATGACGGCCCGAGAAATTTCTCAGGTGTTTTTAAATCCAAAGTCAAGAGCAAAACTCACACGTTCCTTTGCTTTCCTCTTCTTAACCCCTAATCTAAACTAACCACAGATACAGGCTATATGAGATAGATTTTACTTAGATTTTTCAAGTTAGCTGATCTCTCAGTATGTCCCTTCCCCATAATAAAGTGGAACCCTTTTAACCGCTACTCTGATAATACTTTCTTGACTAAAGTGGTGTCTTGATCAGGTTATGACTATAACCCCCTGTATACTCCCTCTTAACCGAATTCTCTAAAATAAGCACAAATATTGAAATTCATGTCTATAAAATGAAAACTTATCAATATTACAAATTATTTCTATAAATCTGTCATGTAGGGTTTAAAGTTCAATAATAAACAATTGCAATCAACTTTCCAACTATTAACAGTGATTGTTCGAAATTCGTTCGAAAGTGCTTCTTCCAAATAATTTCAGAAAGCTATCTGCAAAGAAATAAATGACTACTATAGTTTGCGCACTACTATCCTCTCTTTATTAACACACATTCTCTTTATATGTATATCTATATACATATTGTATATATACATGTATATATGTATATATATAAATATAAATATATATATATATATTTATATATATATATATATATATATATATATATCTTTATATATATATATATATATACATATATATATATATATATATATATATATATATATATATATATATATATATATATATATATATATATATATATATATATATATATATATATGTATTTGCGTGTGGATCTTGAAAATTTTAAAGGTATTCTACTAGAGTATGTGACGTTTCTTGAACAATTCAACTGTAATTTACCGAATTCTCTAAAACAATCATAAAGATTGAAATGCACGTCTATAGAATGAACACTTATTAATATTACAAATTATTTCTATAAATCTGTCATGCAATATTTAAAGTTCGATAACAAACAATTGTAACCAACTTTCCAACTGTTAACAACGAATGTTCGAAATTCGTTCAAAAGTGCTTCTTCCAAATGATTTCGGAAAGCTATCTGCAAAGAAATTAACGACTATTATAGTTTGTGCACCCGTCCTCTCTTTATTAACACATATTCCACTTATTAACGCGGGAGAGTAAATTTCCGAATCTGCTACCCCAAGGTGTAATTTCCGGCTGCATGACGTCACTCGACAATTCTCAATGGCTGCAGAGAAGTGGAGTTGGATTTTTGCTTCTCTGCTCCATGCGATTAAGTTTCTATTTTATTCATCACATCTTTAAAAAATAAGGAATTTTTCAATAGAAAATTTTTGAAAATAAAGGTATACAGTAAGTCATGACGAGGGAAATGCTCTGGCGAAGTAAAATTGTTCCATTAACTGATTAAGGATATAATTATTTGCTGGAATTTTAAGTTAAAAGTTTACAAAAAACAATTTTTCTATTTTCGGATTAAAATCGTCTGCTAAAGCATTTTTTTTTATAAATTTATGTTCAGATTATATGTTTCATTCTAATATGTTAATCCCTGTTTTTTTAATAAGATCTCGGAAACTAAAAATTTCAAAACTACAAACCAATTCTTAAATATCTCGTTTATACTTGAGATACTCATGAATACTAAATAAATTTGCAAATATCTTCAAAAATTCTAATTATGAATAGAAAAACATATTTTAAATTATTTCTCAGATTATTAAAAAAAAGTATGCCATTAAATATATAACTATATTCTTTGGGGAAATGCATTTGAGATTTCACAGTCTTGATCGAGTCATTAATTGCGTCTGTGAAAAAGTTGATAGCAATTCATTTACATTTTTTATTTGTGATTACATAGTTTCTTTAAGCCTCAATATATGATAATTTTGTATCAATCTAAAACATAAGGCATATATTTTTTTGATAGAATTTATTTGAAATGTGCAGCAAGAAATTGGGAAATTAGTAAAAAAAGGAAAAAGCGGGACTAAGTTACTTTACTTAGATATAAAAAGTAATGTTTTTTATTTTATAAAAGGCAATTTTTATTTTAAAACAGGTGTAAAATTAATTTATTAGGCACAGATATAAGCATTTTTTGTTATATGATATACAAAAATGAAACTATAAAAATTAATAAGCTACATTTGATCAAATTGAAACATGTTTTTATTAATTATTTTTTATATAGCTTAATAATAGTATGCTGCATTTTATTCGAATATTTTGGGAGAAAAATTAATTTTGCTGAAAAAATATCCACCTTACACACATATATAAAATTTAAACACGTTTCCCAATCTGCCAGATGAGCTTAAGGCAAAACTCTTTTCTATTTATATGCATTAAGTTAAATATTTAAAGATATTGCAATGAATTTTTTTCTTGGAAATATTAAGTTATAATTTTGCCTAGAGGTAATTCAATGAATTTTCTTCCTATTTTTTTTAGAATAAAAGATAAGGCATTTCATATTAAGTGATATGATCTAATTATAGAAATTAAGAATAATTTAGTTATTTTCTTCAGCCTCAACATTTATTACTGCAAGTTCATCGAATATTTATTCATATATAATTGTTGAATATTTTTAAAAAAATGTACACCATAAATTGTTCCAGCACCAATAAAGCACCAAGTCATATTTGAATGTTACCAATTAAATTAATGGTTTCTAATGTTAATATCATATTTATCTTAAAATGTTTTTTTAAACTCTGCATTCCATTAAAATAGTATCTTACCATGGTTATACACATCAGATCACTTTTTAGGTAATACTGAACTGTACACTGTAACAGAACTTTGAATAAAATAAAACGATATAAATTGTAATTTTATATAAAAAAATAAATGCTTATAACAAAAATTTACACTGAATATTTTTCTCTAAATTCAGCAAGTCATTTCATGATATTTCGTTTTTCAAAATCTCAATGTTATTTTTAAGAGTCTATATATTTCTACGTGTTTTTACACTTTCTGTAAATAGGTATTTGTACAAGTGTTTTTTTTTATCAATAATAAGCTGAACATATAAAAATCTAATATAATTTGGTTTACATTGAATCCTATACTTCACATAGTGAAGCAGGGCTCGAAAAATTTGTAATATTAGTAACCCTCTAAACTGTCAATACGTACCGTTACAACGTTTACCAATAAACAAAAACATTTTACAAGCAATTGTAGGATAGAAAATCTGCCTTTAAAGTTTTTATATGTATAATTTCCGTACATTATTCTCTATTCATATGTTTTGTTGAGTCACAAATTCCTGATAATGTTGTCTTTCTAAAGCTGTGATGTATAACATGTAGGTATTGGTTGGTGTTACAGGCATTTTAAACCTAAAATTGAATAAAGAGGAAAAACTTATTTAAAAGCTATTTTTTACTGAAAAGCATTCTTTTGGGTTCCCTTGAATTTCCCAGGGAAATCTAAAAAATTCTGCATGGATAACATCATTAAAGTTTGAATAATCATTTGCCTTTTGGAATTTTCAAAAAATTCCATAACTCAAAATGAGCAATTAGAGTTAGGGTATGATTGAAAGAGAAGTGAATAAACTATAGTTATAAGAGAAATGAGTCCATTACCTTAACCAGACACAACCTATATATATATATATATATATATATATATATATATATACATACATACATATATACATATATACATACATGTATACATACATATATATATATGTACATATATATAAATATACATATATGTGTGTGTATTTGCAACGTGCGAAATTTCTCTCCGTCCCATAAGAAAATTAGTTCCTAATATTTTTAATTGTCCGGGCTTAATGGTTAATAACTGACCTTAATTAATATGCAGTCGTGGCTATGCAGCCTAATTAGTATGCAGTCATCCATTACTAGAAATCTAGTAAGTCCGGGGTGGAACTTTCCCTTTTAAGATTAACGAAGAACATGCTTCTTTGTGCACGAGCAGAGAAATTAACGATACACGGAAACAGTTTTCATTTACAAAGTTGCCCCACAGCGAGAGAGAAGACGAATTCTTTCCCAAGAGAGAGCAGCGTAGTCAGCGTTATTGACAGTCAAAAAGGAACTTAGATCATTGGAAAAGTGAACCATTTTTCTTCGGGCAGCATGAAAATATGGTGAGAGGCCAGAAAATTGTCCTGAGAAGGATTAGCATGTCAGAGTTAGTTTCGGGTGACTGGTTTGAAAACATTTTAGAGGTGAACACTGCTTTAAATAAGATTTTATACGGCTGGAAAAATATATATCAAAGCCTGAGAATGGGAAAACGATATATATATATATATATATATATATATATATATATATATATATATATATATATGTAACAATTATTTCCTCTGGTCACAATATTTAAACTTTATTTCAGAACTGTTAAAACTGACACCTTTACTAGACAATGACAGACAAGAGAAACGATACGAAAGTTACTCTGCTCGAACAGAGGTGCACCCAAGAGCGAAGATAGAAAGAATTTTCCCACTTACTCAGCGAATCAGTGTAACATCAGGAAAAACGAGAAGTCATTTGCCGGCGACTGCTGTGTATGTGTGTGTGTGTGTGTGTGAAAAGTCGTGATCAAGTGTTAAGGCGAATAGAAAACAGTCTTTCTTGATAATAAGTCTATTAAATTCTCGTTTCATTTAAGATAAACTAGCCACATTTTCATTTATTCTTTGAAGACACGCGTAGAGTGTGTTGAAGTTCCATGTCCACGCGATAACTGATTCTTATCTGTTTGCAAACTCACCAAATGCTTCCAAAATGCTTCTGCCTGATTTGCCTGATTATCCTAAAAGGTTACGCGAGCGGTTTTTTTTTTATTTATTTTATTATTATAAAAGAGTTCCCTTTTAAAATAATTTATAACTCATGTAATTTCCAACAACCCCTTTTTTTATACCTGATATATATATATATATATATATATATATATATATATATATATATATATATATATATGTATGTATATATATATATATATATATATATATATATATATATATATATATATATATATATATGTGTGTGTGTGTGTGTGTGTGTATTAAATTTGGACTATTCAGGGGTATGAAAAGTAACTGATATGATTTGAAGGTTAATAAATCACTTTATGAAACCCATTTTTTGTATTTTATTACATATAATTTTTTGTGTTTCCTTAGTCCCCACCTAATTCTCCACTAATATCATAAGGTGGTTTGTAGGTCATGAGATTTAAAGCACCGTATTAAACTTAAGAGAGAGAATTTTGAAATAGCTCGAATGCGAGAATCAAATCCTTCTCATCTCATTATCAGCTTCCTACATCAAAGTTCTTTACAGAAATCCTTCCTTAGACTCTTTTGTATTCGCTAATTCTATTTAGTTAAGATTAGAATCCTATCTGAATAAATTATGAATTTGCTGAGTAAGGATTTGTTCAGATAATGACTTCTCGACATGGATTATATAAACATATAATAGGTAATAAGTCATTATATATATCAGTAAGATACAGGAATTACTTTTAAACTGAGTAATAATAGATTTGTTCCAAAATATATTAAAAATAATCCCACATGCTTGTAAAACGCAAAATTATTATGTCGTTATTTTGTTTTTATCTATACTCAATTACACACATATATCTTAAAAACTGATGCACATATCATGCTATTAAGAACATCAAAAACGTTTTATTTTAGAAAAACAAATCTATTTATTTTACATCATTTTAAAATATATTTTTAATTTAATTATATTTTAGGCCATTTTTAAAACAAACTTCATGTTTCTATATATTTTACCGATTAAAAGGCATTTATAATAACCACAAAATAAGAGATTAAGTTTGTGAGATATTGTACCATGACGAAATTAAACTTTCAACTGTTCTTATAGTAATTCTCATAATAAATATAAATATTGTTATTGCATACAGGGTGTATATTAAAAAAACCATTTTCTACTCAAGCGTTGAAAGTATATATATATGTATATGTATATATATATATATATATATATATATATATATGTCACGTTCAACTAAATAACACTTGAGTACATTTACATAGCTTTATTCAAATCTCAGAGCACACTACTCATCAGTGATCTTCAATGGCTTCGCACATTGCGCCTAACTTTTAAAAAAGGCAGGCTTAGCTGCCTTGGGTAGCCACAGCTCTGCCTGCGGAATGTGCACACTGCTCTCTGCTCTAGATCACTGCTCGTGAGCCGTATTTATGTGTCTAACTCATCACGCCGCGTCACTCTCAATAAAGATGTCTGCGGAATGTGCACGCTGCTCTCTGCTCTAGATCACTGCGCGTTCGTATTTATGTGGCTAACTCGCCACGCCTCGTCATTCTCAATAATAGAATCCCTAATTAAAATCTTTTAAAATTAATCTACAATTTAAACCCTGACATATATATATATATTTATATATATATATATATATATATATATATATATATTTATATATATATATATATATATATATATATTTATAAATATATATATATATAATATATATATATATAATATATTTATATACATATACATATATATACATATATATATATATACATATATATATACATATTTATATACACATATATATATCATATATATATATACATACATATATATATTATATATATATATTATACATATATATATATATATTTATACATATATATATACATATATATATACATATATATATACATATATATATATATATATATATATATATATATATATATATATATATATATATATATATATATATATATATATATATATATATATATATATATATATATATATATATATATATATATATATATATATATATATATATATATATATATATATATATATATATATATATATATATATATATATATATATATATATATATATATATATATATATATATATATATATATATACGTTCTGTGTCAAAAGCTGCATGAAATATTCACATTCAAAATGTGTGAGAACTTAAAGATTTTTTCCTCGTTTGGGGGGTAGTTTAATAAATTATTTATAGTAATACGGGGTTGAAATCAAGTTGCAACGCGATGGGATTAAGAACTTATTGAATGGAATATACACTGTACATCCGCTTTACTTTATGGATACAATTTTTTATAATCAAAGAACCCTCCCTACTCTCACGGCAAATGGGAAATTGCAAACTGATTCCACCCTTGAATTGTTGTAATTAATAAAGTAACCGATACTTCAGTAAAATAGGAAAAATGATAGATTTAAATATTTATGCTAATTTCTATCATAGAACAGAGGAACTTTTGAGTTTTAATATCTATCTAAATAAATAAGAAAATTTGTTTGTCTTTAAACACGATTGCGTGAAAACAAACAGAACTACATGCAAGAAAATTAGTGCAGACACTCTTTGCGACACTGTGTATAGCTTCATATTCTTTTAAAATTCGAATTAATAATTTGTTTGTTTTATCTAAGCAATTTTAACTTTAAATAATTATATTAAACATTATCCTCAGAATAAGCCATAGAAAATAATTTACTTAAAAGAAAGTAGATAGATAATGTGTATTAAGAATTACAAACGACATCTCAGTTGCACTTTACCTCCATGGTTTTAACATGTTTAACATTACATGTTACATTAAAGTACATTAAAGTAGATTTTTAGTACTATGAGGCCATTCCTTCAAATATCTCATTCATTACCCTTACATACATTTTTTTTCTACAAATTGATATATTCAAGTGAGTAATTATATAATTTATAATTTATTTTATATCATAATGTAATTACACAATTTGTATTAATTTTAAATTTGTTCATCGATTAATTTTAATCAATAAAAAAGCTATCATTAATATTCTATCACTAAATTTTGAGTGTAAAGTACCTTGCAGAAATTCCATGCAGAAAAAAATATTTTCTTAATAGGATAAAAAAACTTTTAATTTTAATTACGTGAGAGCAGCTGTTAATTTACCCATTACTAGAGATTTACCCATTTGGGTGACAAATTTTTCCGTACCTTGGGGTTCATTTTTTTAGAGTTATTGAAAATTACATTTTTTATGTGTAAAAGTAAAAAGCAGAGTTATTTTGAACAAATTTTAATGTATAATAATTTAGTATATAGGTGTAAAGTAATGTTCTTTAGAGTGATGGTAGCTTTATGTTTGATTACATCTACATTACTCTCCCTTACAGCTTTGCAATGTTACTTATTACAAAGGGAAACTTGCTTTTCCTATATTATAAAAGATTGTCAACAAAAATATGTTTGTTTGTTTTGTTCGGAGTGCTACGGTCTACTATTTTGCAACACGAGGGCTAATGAGTCCGGGTCCTACAGCTTAAAACCGATTCCGAACGGCTACGAACATCCATGCCCCAGTGGGACTCGAACCCACGAACTCCGGTACCGAAGGCCAGCATCCTAACCAACCGGCCGTCGTTTGGCTTCGTTTTTACGGAGCACTACGGTGTAATGTTTTGCTATACCAGGGCTAATGAAACTGGGACCTACTGCTTAAAGCAGATCCGAACGGTTACGAAATTCCATGCTAGGAACGGGATTCGAATTCGCAGATCAGGTATCGAAGAGTAGCGCCCAACCCGTTCCTTCATCTTTTGGATTATAAAAACATATGATTGCTATTTGAAATTCTCTTACTTTTCATTTTAGGAGAATATTTCTTAAGCTATATGTATAATCTTCATATAGGAAACAAACCTGTGAAATACAATACCTCGTTTTTTAAGAAACCACACATATGGCGAAAGCTGTAAAATCTTTGAAGTTACATTTGACAACAATACTGAAATCTTATGTTTAGGAAATAGAAAGGTTAGCCGGAAAATGTTCGGAGGAAGGGGTTGCAGCGCCCTACCCATTCCTCAGTCTTTTGGCTTACAAAAACATATCATTGCAATTTTAAAGGTCGGGATAGATTTTTACTTTTCATTTTAGAAGAATATTTCTTAAACTATATGTATAACCTTCATATAGGAAACAAACCTGTGAAATACAATATCTCGTTTTTTGAGAAATCGCACATATGACGAAAGCTGTAAAACCTTTGAAGTTACATTTGACAATAATACTGAAATCTTATATTTAGGAAATAGAAATGTTTTGTGAAATTATTGATTCTTTATCGAAAGAAACTCCTTAAAGATGCTTTGAACTATAAGCATTATCTAGTGTTAAGTGACATTTCTGACTCTTCTGTAAGAAAGAGTTTGAGGCGAGAGCTTAAAATTTTGACAGTTTCTAGGTAAAAATATTAAACTAGACTTGGATTAAAGAATTATTTCTTTGCTATGAACATGACAGTTACTTCAGAAATATTCCCTTATCATAAAATTTGAAATATTTTATCAGTTTTTCTTAAAATGTTCTAATTTTTAATAATAAAGATGAAAGTTGTAAGAGGCAGCTACAAAAGTTTCCTTTTCATTTCGAGAATGGTTTATGTCTTTTATATTCGAATTTATACGACAATTTTATAGTATTTTTTAAAGCTTAAATAAAAGTTAAAAAAGAAATTAAATCTTCTACTCTATTTCTTTTAAACTCCCAAGAAGTTGCCACGAATTATATGAAAATATTTATGAGAATTATTTAACAGTTATTTAACAGTTAATTAAACATTTATTTAACAGTTAAGTATTGTTTTTTCTTAAAGCGTTCTAATTTTCAATAATAAAGAAAATAAAAGATGAAAGTTGTAAGAGGCAGCTACAAAAGTTTTCTTTTCATTTCGAGAATGGTTTATGTCTTTTATATTCAAATTTATACGACAATTTTATAGTATATTTTAAAGCTTAAATAAAAATAAATACATAAATCTTCTACTCTAGTATTTCTTTTAAACTCCCATGAAGTTGCCTAGTATAAAATTGAAAATACATATGAAAATTATTTAACAGTTTCAGTAACAGTTAATTTAAGAGTTATTTAACAGTTAAGTATTGTTTTTTCTTAAAGCGTTCTAATTTTTAATAATAAAGAAAATAAGAGATGAAAGTTGTAAGAGACAGCTACAAAAGTTTCCTTTTCATTTCGAGAATGATTTATGTCTTTATATTCAAATTGATACGACAATTTTATAGTATTTTTTAAAGCTCCAATAAAAATAAAGAAATTAAATCTTCTACTCTAGTATTTCTTTTAAACTCCCATGAAGTTCTCAAGTATTATATGAAAACATGAGACTTATTTAACAGTTACAGCAACAGTTAATTTAACAGTTATTTAACAATTAAGTATGGTTTATTTCTTAAAGCGATCTATTTTTTAATAATAATGAAAATTAGATATGAAAGTTGTAAGAGGCAGCTACAAAAATTTTCTTTTTCATTTCGAGAATGGTTTATGTCTTTTATACTCAAATTTATACGACAATTTTATAGTATTTTTTAAAGCTTCAATAAAAATAAATAAAGAAATTAAATCTTCTACTCTATTTCTTTTAAACTCCCATAAAGTTGCCAAGTATTAAATGAAAATATTTATGAGAATTATTAATAGTTACAGTAACAATTAATTTAACAGTTATTTAACAGTTAAGTATGGTTTATTTCTTAAAGCCTTCTAATTTTTAATAATAAAGAAAATAGATGAAAATTGTAAGAGGCAGCTACAAAAATTTCCTTTTTATTTCTAGAATGGTTTATGTCTTTTATATTCAAATTTATACGACAATTTTATAGTGTTATTTAAAGCTTAAATAAAAATAAATAAAGAAATTAAATCTTCTACTCTATTTCTTTTAAACTCTCATGAAGTTGTCAAATATTATATGAAAATATTTATGAGAATTATTTAACAGTTACATTTAATAATATGAATTTATATCATATTAAAATTTTATTAAAAACAAAATCATTCTATATAGTTTGGGGATTTTAAACAGTCACCAAAACACATTCATCCTCACTGTTATGAACATCCCTATCTGAAAGCAAGATTTTTCAAAGAAAGATATGTAAACTATAAATTTTAATTTCAATAATTAAGTAAATCTTTTGAAATTAACTTCATTGTTTTATACGGAATTCAAAAAATAAGATAAATATATTTAAAAATGTACAAGCTCATTTTCTAAGATTACTAAGTAATTTTGCTAAAAAGATTTTTATATATTAAAAAACACTACCATTTATTGTTATTGTTAAATAGGATACATTGCATCTTGTTAGTTATTAGTTTAGTTAGTGACAGGTTACTAATAATGGATAAGAATATGTGTGAAAGGAGTTCATATCCTTCTATTTTTTTTACCTACTAGAAAAAGTCAGATTTTTTTTTAGATAATTTTAAAGTTCTTTTCTGAATCTCCTTTATATCGAATACATTCAGTAAATTATAGTTCTAAGGAATGAAATTAGATTACTATCTTACCTTGGGGTGGAAGAAAGGGTGAATAGGCAAATGGTATCATCTGCTAGAGAAGGACTACATTTCCTTTCACAGGGAGCTGCTGGCAATTCGTATGATTATTTTTTTGACTGCTGGCAATTCTTATGATTATGTTTTTGGCTGATGGCAATTCGTATGATTATTTTTTTAGATCATTTTAAAGTTCTTTTCTGAATCTCCTTTATATCGAACACATTCAGGTAAATTATAGATCTAAGGAATGAAATTAGATTACTATCTTACCCTGGGATGGAAGAAAGGGTGAATAGACAAATGGTATCGTCTTCCAGAGAAGGCCTACATTTCTTTTCATAGGAAGCTGCTGGAAATTCGCATGATTATTATTTTGACTGCTGGCAATTCGTATGGTTAATTTTTTTAGATCATTTTAAAGTTCTTTTCTGAATCTCCTTTATATCGAATACATTCAGGTAAATTATAGACCTAAGGAAGGAAAACAGTTCACTATCTTACCCTGGGTGAATAAGAAAAGAAAGGAAGAAAGGGTGAATAGGCAAATGGTATCATCTTCCAGAGAAAGCCTACATTTTCTTTCATAAGGAGCTGCTGGAAATTCGTATGATTATTTTTTTGACTGCTGGCAATTCGTATGATTGTTTTTTAGATCATTTTAAAGTTCTTTTCTGAATTTCCTTTATATCGAATACATTCAGGTAAATTATAGATCTAAGGAATGAAAAGAGTTTACTATCTTACCCTGGGGTGGAAGAAAGGGTGGATAGGCAAATGGGTATTATCTGCCAGAGAAAGCCTACATTTCCTTTCATAGGGAGCTGCTGACAATTCATGTGACAATTAAATATTTGTGACATCTGCTAGAGGGGAGTCTCGTGTGTCTGTCTCGATAATTCATGTAGTTGATGAAGTGTTTCCTAATGTTTCCCTATTAACATTACAGTTTTGTAAAGCTGAACACCATCTTACTGAAATAGCGTCTATGTTAATGATTTTGAGTTAACATAGAATATCTAATACCATCTTCAAAACTTCGAAAATGTTGGGTGGGAAGATTCTCAGTGGCAGATAGAATTTGCAGATCTCGATTTTGCTATATTGGTGTTTTCCAAGTAAGAGTTAATTTTTACCAGAGAGGAATATTTTATTGAGCGATAACCGAATGATAGGGTGCTGATATTCGGTACCGGAGTTCAAGGATTCAGATCCTGCTGTTGGCATGGACCATATAGAATTTCAGAATCTGCTTTAAGCGGTAGATCTCGGTTTCATTATCTATCATGTAGCAAACAGTCGACCATAGCGCTCTAAACAAAACTAAAATCTTGTGTAAACATTGGAATACACATCCTAGATACGAACAAGGGCAGACTAAAATGCTGCAACTCTCTAACGAGGGATTTTTGCTTAAAAAGCGTGTAGCTGACATTTCGTACAACGCCATCTACCGTACGGAAGAAGCATGTCCAACTCTGCAATGATATTTGTTTCCGACTTTAACGGTGTGGTACTAAGTCATCTTATTTACTGAAAGAAACTAATCTAATCTTAAGATGAAAAGTGAAATTTAAGATCTCACTATATCTAACAGAAAACTGTTTTGGTAGGTTTAGACCTTTACAATACACTAACAACACGAGGGCTAATTTGACCGAAAACAGCTTTCTAAATTTTGTTTTATATGCACGTTCGTGGGATGTGTGAACACAAGTAAAAAATAATTCAAATAAATTTATGAAATGTAGTATTTAGTTAGTGTATTAAAATGATGGATTTAAATCCCAAATTTGGATGAGGTAGATATGTTAAATGTGTTGCAAAAGAATAATGAACTGCATAATAAATAAGATGTATAAAACACAGTTGAGTGGTAAGGCCTCTGATTTACAGCAACTTTTTAAAATGGATACCAAAGTAACGCCTCAACGACCACAAATAATGTGCTATTTGGTTAGAAATAGTTTTTGACAAGATTTAAAGGCTATTAGAAAATAATCTCTGTAATAACTATCGCTTATAAGTAACATAGAGAGAAAAACGAAAAAGTTCACCTAGGACATTCCCTATTTATTTGTGCTCCATTTTGTAACAAAGCTAACTAATATTTATTTGATTTGATAATTCTATTAAAACCACATTTTAAACCTTATTTTTATATTAGACTTATCCCGTTGATGCACATATATCCATTTTAGTCTGTTTGCACTGATGCTTACAATTTTTTCTATGTCTAGTGTATAGAACTGAGATAGAAATGATAGTTTTATTTTATGCTGTAAACTATCTTATGATATATCATAGTTAACAAGAATGTATAGAAAGTATCATTTTTAGTTGCTTATTTTGCATCTTTTAAAAGAACTTTAGTCTGAATGTACTTTATAGTAAAGTATTCTGTATATATGAGGACTTCCTACTTTCTGACAATCTTTAAAAATCCTAAAAATATAAATATTTGCCTTAAAAAAGTTTTAATGTCAGAATTGCAGTTTCAGTATTTTCTATGTTATGCTGTCATGTTCGGAAAAACATTTCACTTTTGACGCAAATAGAGCAGAATAAAAAAAAATTCTTTTCAATTGCTTGATTGGAGTATGCGATAAGCTTTCGACAAGAATCTTGAAATTCTTGCGCAGTGGCATGCACATTGTTTGTTATAGATTTCGCTGACCAGCTGACAGTTAGAACTTGAAGTATTTTATTTCAAAGCAAATATTTAATTTCTTTTTAATTTACACATTATCCAAATAAAATATTTCTATAATAATACACACATATCTGAAATTATCGTAATTTTCTATAAAAGACAATTTATTTTAAATAAAAGTTTTAGACACGTAATTATAATTTTATTGTATCCTTAATAAAAGATAAAAAAACTGAATAAAATTACTAACGGCTTAAATGACATTATATTCACCTTTTTAATACACAAAGGAACTTTATAGGGGTTCTTACTTCTCACGTCGATTCAATAGATACATGTTTTGAAAAGCATTTTTGTTTTTTAAACAATGTTACTAATAATGATCTTTTGTTTTTATTTCTGGAACAAAAAAAATTCACATTTCTATTATGACCTTATGCACTCAAGAGCCTACATTTGCAATGAACTCCCTTGAATGACGTGAAAGGCACGTGATGAGGTGGAGGTGGTATTTAACTGATGCTGGAGAGTCTGAAGAATCATTCTTTCACTTACTTCTGTGTGGGATGGGAAAGGCTGCGGATCTAAGCGATTTTGATAGAGGGCAGATTGTAATGGCTCAAAGACTCAGAATAAGCATTTCTGAAACTGCACGACTCGTAGGTTGTTCGCGATCTACAGTTGTTAGTACTTATGCAAAGTGGATGAATGACGATGAAACCGGCAGTAGACGACATGGTGTTGGACGTCAACACGCTATAACCGTTGCTTAAACATCTGGTACAATCTGTCTGCGGCCATCTACCAAGGACTTGTGGCATCCATACCAAGACGGGTTGAAGCTGTGTTGCGCGCAGAAGGTGGGCTAATTCGTTATTGACAGGTGGTCATAATGTTTTGGCTATCTAGTGTATGTTCTTCATTATATGGAAGCATTGGCAATAAATAAATTGTCAAGATAGCAAAAGAGACTACTTGATTAAATATAATTTTTGCAAATTTTTGTAGGTATGGTTTCAAGCATCTAGAACATGAGACAAGTCTTCAAATCAACCACAATTCTTGTTTTATGTCTTTGATTTGATATAGAACCAAAAAGTGCATATTCTTTCATGATATATATTGTAAGAATGATAACTTTGTAAGATGATTATTTCGTAACCAGTACAACCCTAACACTCTAAAAGCATTTATTAGCCATGTTGAGTGAACAACTTAATCAAGATTATTCTAAATGTTACTTGAGAACGACACTGCTTATGAAATATCCTATGAATATTGCTAATCATTTTGAGGATTTTTCTATCTACATTATATACTATATTATCCACACATGTCGAAGAATATAGATACACAGATAGTTCCTCAGAGGTTATGAGTGCTTTACCAAGTGATAAAAAAAGACTGTACGACCAATTGTTAGACTAACTGAATAATTTAATAAATGCTGAAGAGACAAATCATTTGTGTGGAGCAAAAAAAATACATAGCAATGGTCTATTCAGCTCCAGCTTCATAAAATAAACGTATTTTTGGTTCTATATTGACGTTTTTTCAGTCACATCCAATTAATTCTAGCTCTTTTAGTATTCGATTATGTTAGATATTCGATACAAAAATGTTATTAATCTCTACTTAATAGGCTTTAGTTTCTCCTTTTGGAAAAATTACATGTTGAATATATTCCCAAACTCAGTGATATTTTTCAGTCGATTTTTCACATTTAGACAACAAAGATTAAAAGTATAAAAAAAATCCTTGCTTACCTTTCATTGCCGTTTTGTTAAGAAAAAAATCCATATTCTCACGCAATCTTTTGTATTTTCCAAGAAGGGTAAAATCATATTGAAAAATGCAAAATGCAAGTTGTGGAAAGCTACATTATATTTTATAAAAAAACAATAAGCAATAAATAAGCAATATTTTATTCTCTGCATATACCTGTTATCGTGTAAAATAAATTTTTGAATCATATTTTTACGCATAATTTGAAATTTGAAATTCACAAGAAAATCAATTTTTGTTAAAACTTAAGTGTTTTAGATTACTAGAAAAAATTAACTGCAATTGAAAATGTTTGAATACATGATAGTATTTAAAAGACAACTTTTGCAGCCTGCTCCAATTCTTTTATCCACACTAAATATTTCGCTTCATCCTAAAATACAAATATATATGCTTGCGTGTATCTCTGTATATATATAAATACATATGTATATATGTATATACAACAACTGAGTATATGTTTTATATTTTTTACGATAGTCATAAAGTCTAAAGTCTAAACAGTAAGATAATGCTTTCTTTTATTTAAATTCTTGCTACCAGCATCTGTTTCTCTTTCTTTCAGTGAAAGTTTGCATAAACTTTGAATAAAATTTTGACTGTGAAAGAAAGGATATTTTACCTCATGCATCCCTAAAATGTTGTCTTTTCAATATCTAGGAACTACCAATTGATGCAATTTCTTTCTTGTGTTTCAAACTTAGTTTTAAATATTTTCAACAATTTGAAAGGAAAAAATCTATTTTTCTGTAGCAGAAAAGTTTTTTTTGTTAGAAATTTGCATTTGTATTTTAATTACTATTTTGCTTATCTTTTGAGGCACATCATAAATTGTTGACTGCTCAATTGTTTACTTATCAATAATAAAAAATAAAATAATAATTCTTGTTAATATAGTTTTGCTTTAAATTCTCACTTAAAAATACACCCATGCGAGTGCGTGGCTAATGTTGGAAAATATAAAGCGGCTATGAAATGGCTTTCCAAACAAAGCACGATTAGCAACATAATGGGAAAAGCAGCTGATATATCGGACTTCGATAAAGGTACAATAGTTATGCTTCGGCGACTGGGAACATGAGTATCATGAAACACCCTGAGGGTTGCAGCCAACCTCCCGTATAGGTGGCGTAGGCATTGAGCGGAACCTCGGGAACACAAATCCCCCAGAATGCGCCTAACCATAGTGATTAACTTTATTTTAAAATAAACAATGAAAATTACAAACTGTATTGAAAAGAGAGAGAAATTATGAATTAAAAAAATAATAATATAAAAAAGGAATAATAATAATAATAAAAGTAGAAATAAATATAACACAAACTACATTAGACAACACGATATGAGAATGATCCCAGCTAAAAGCCTGTTGGGAATACAGTGAGTAGTGCTTGGGGGGGGGAGGCTCTCGCAGGAGTTCTGCCCATGCTTTAGGCTCCTGCCTGCTCCTATACGGGTTAAAAATGACAGTTTGTTTACATTAATTTTAGGAATAAATTTTTTTGAAGACCATTGCTTATGGTAATACATTGCTAACACTCTCTTTACACCAACAGATAAAACACTTATTTACATTATCTGATATACAATCATAGTGCCATTACAACGTCTTGGTTTTAACTTAACCAAATTACAAGGATCGTTGCCTTCTTGGCCAAAATCTTGCTGTTCATCTGCTCTGCCCACAGACTACCGTGGCCCGGTCTCGTGACTCACCGAAACTTCGCTCTCTTCAGATGGATAGACACTTCACTCTGCAAGTGACGACCGTTTCCCAAAACCGCCAAAACAAAGAAACCCCGAAAACTGGCTCGGTCCCGTTTTTAAAGCACCTCGAAAATAACAGGTGAAAAGCAGCTGACCTTCCCACTCGTAACAAGACGGCTATTGTATTTGGGGGCATAAGTATGTAACCCCACAGCTTCTCCTCCCCTTCGAAGGAGATTTTGCGGTAACTTCAAAATCTGAAATTAGGCCCAAAGGTATGAGCCAGTTTTTCCAACACTAGAGGTATTTCCTACTGTGATGTATCATTAATTACATTTTACTCTTTTAAATATATATATATATATATATATATATATATATATATATATATATATATATATATATATATATATATATATATATATATATATATATATATATATTTATAACAGCTAAATAAACAAAACACAAAATATGAACTTCTATATACGTCATTATTATAAATTTAGATTTAACTTTCCCTCTGTATGTTAGAGTTTTCTGCTTAGACAGTCAGCATGCTTAATGTCTTTCCAGCTCTATGAACATTATGTAATTAAAAGGTTGCATTGCCAAAATCATCTCATAAGCCTGGGCTTGTTTCCTGCATTAATTTTAAAATCTTGTGTCCTGTTTCGATTGTACAGTTTTGTTCGTTTATGTAATGTCACAATTTCCTTAGCGCATATATTTTGCCTGCGCATTCTTTTTATGCATCATAGAATCTCTTTTTGACATCTGTGAGTATAGGGTGATCCTTTTAATCAAGCCCCCTTTCGGCGAGGACTACCCATCCACTAGTATCAGACTCTTCTGTCTGCACAATGAAATCGGAAGCTAACAGCACTGCTTTCTCGGTTAGGGTCTCTTTCAGAATCATAAAAGCTGTCTCACATTCAACCGGCCATTCGATTTTCTCTCTCCTAGTTTTCTCTTTTAAATTCCTGGTTAATGGTTCTGCTATAATGGCGTATCCTGTTATTTAATGATACTAATAACCACTCAATCCTAGAAATTGTCTGATTTGAGTTTTTGATTGGGGTGTAGGGTACCTACTTTTGCTTAAGCTGGCATTCTGCACCCCTCTTCTACCATGTGCCCCAAATACTTTACATTATTTTGAGCGAACTTGTATTATGAAGGTATGTTTGTAAGTTTTGCCTTTTCTATTTTCCCTTGCACGATGAAGATGTTCTTGATGTGCTCTTTACATTCATTGTTATATTTATTATATTGATTTAATTTTAAATGCATTCATTTCTGATAAAATACAGCAAGATATTACTAATACTGTAGCAGTATAAAATAATTTATCCCCAATATAATAATAGCCTAAGTTATCAGTCCGTATATATTCGAATTTATGAAGTGGTTGTACCTGGAATGGATAGTGACATCCAAATTGGATTTTTGTTGAGTTAGGGTTAGCAACGTTCTTAAAATTCCCTTCTCCCCTTTTTTAACCTTTAATGCCATTATTTCAAGCTCTATTTTCTCTGGTTAAGAGTAGGTGAATAAATTTATCAATTTGTCACATAATAAATCGGTAAAAATAACATTTTTTTCTAGCATTATGACGTCATTCCTTTAATTATCTCATTTAACCATTTTTTATTTTAAATTTTTTAAATATCGACTGCATTATTTTTAAACGTTTTGTCACTGAACTTAGATATTACGTAAATAATTTTCTTTTATATTTGTCTTAAATAATACATTAGATACATATGTGATCATATTAAATTTAATCATCGATTATTCTTTGTTGCAATGAAAATTTTATCAAATGTATTAACAACAAATTGTATTTACTTTCAAGGGTGTAGTATAAATGATAGTTTCATTTCATTAATTACAGTGGCAAAAAAATTGGGGAATAACTTAACGATAATTTCGACGTAGGTAAGAAAAATTATTTTTCTAAATGAATTCAACATGATTGTGAACTGCATTTACAGTATCGGGAGACTTTAGGGAAGTATGGAGATAAACGAATTATTGAGCGTGCACCAGATAATTCTCAATCGAAAAACAAACCATTTTTTTATCTTCCTTTTTTTATCTTAGAGTACTTTACAATTCTGGAAAATTAAAAATTTTTCTATTCCCGTCATATGACGGGCTATATGCTAGTTTTATATGGTTATGAAATCTGTAATATAAAGCATTAGTTAAAATTAAAATATTCATAATTTTAATTAAAATCTGGAGTAAATTTAAAGTATTCATACAATATTTACAATTTTATAACCTTCGTATACCTAATTGTTATTGTTTATCCCAATATAAACTGAAATTCAAACTAATAATATTCTCTATCACAGAATAATTGTAGATTTATAATCAAATATGCTTATCGGAGAGCTATATATAATGGAGTTCTTTGCAAAACGATTATAATAAAAATAGCTGAATAAATTCAATAGAATATGAATAAAAATGAATAATAGAGACTATGACAAGTTTCAAAATGGATCATTTAATAGTTGAAACTGATCAAGCTTAACAAATTTTGATTAAATTATTTAATGTTTTGATGTTTCAGTAGTTTCATAAAAAATAAAATTGTTAAAAAATGTATAAATATTAGCAGATACATATCAATTAACGGGGATTTGAGCATAAAACGTAGCTACTTAGAGAAAATTATTTTCTTCAAATAATGTCTTTAATTTCAAATTTTGAAAGCTGGTATTAGAACATATTTTTTATTCAAAAATGTTTAAATCCCCAAAAAACATTTTATTGATTGCAATTACATTTTAATTTGTAATTAAGCAACTTATGACTTCATTATACTCCTTTTAGGTGGAAATTTAAACTCCTTGGAACTATTAACTTATACTCACTTTTTAAAAATGCTGATTGTATGAGGAATCATCATTTGTACTTTTACTTAAAGATTCAAAGTTAGTTTCATTTCTCAAGGAAAAGGATTGTGGAAGGAGTACAGTTTAAGTATTGCCATGTGTCGGCGACCAATAGCGGCCAAATATAATTATTTCATTTATTTAGATCACATTTATTTAGTTTATGGTAAAGATTGAATATAAATGAACGTTTTATTCTCTTTGTGATAATGAGTAGCTTTATTTTCGAGTTTGCTTACGCTATTAATTTAATATAACAAAAATTAATTTGAATAAATTTTCATTTAAAACGAAATTTGGGCGCAAAGCTGCTAGAACCATAGTGTCTTTTTAACAACAAGTTTATGCTTTATAATAAATACAAATCACACGGTAGTTAGTATTTTTTCGTTGACAAATATTGTATTTATTAATCCTTTTAACGGCCAACAAGTTTAAAATTTAAAACAAACACATATAACATGATAGTAAGGATTTTTCATTGACAAAATTGTATTTATTGGTCTGTCAAACATCGGACAAGCTTATAATTTATAACAAACAGATATAACATGATAGTGAGGATTTTTCATTGATGAAAATTGTATTTATTGGTCTTTCAAACATCCAACAAATTTATAGTTTGTAACAAACACATATAACATGATAGTGAGGATTTTTCATTGACAAAAGTCGCATTTATTGGTCTTTCAAACATCTGACAAGTTTAAAATTTATTTAATTAATAGGATGTTTCGTTGACAAAAATTATGTTTATTTTCCTTTTTAACATCCTACAAGTTTATGCTTATAACAGATACATTTAACACGGTAGTTCAGATTTTTGTTGGCAAAAATTGTATATATATATATATGTCTTTATGACATCTGACAAGTTTATGCTTTATAATAAATTCATAAAACACAGTAGTTAGGACTTTTCAGTGTTGACAAAAATTATGTTTATTTGCCTATTTATCGCGCTAAATTTACTCTTGTATTACTTAGCATTTTGCATAAAAATCTTCATAAATATGCCAAGTTTATCTTTCAGGAATGTTTGTCACTATCAATATATGGTAAAAAAATCTCTGAATATGTCAGAAAGAAATAAACATCCATTATTCATTTGTATACTTTCTGAACTGAAAAATGAGGTAAATCAATCATTAGAAAATATTGCAATTTCGTTTTCCATTTTCCATCTCCCGAGTTCAATGCATCACAAGAAGTCTCTCTGAGGTAGTGTATATAACTTTTTTTACTTAATCTTGTACTTGATGTCTTTAGTTTAGGATAATCAAAAACATATTTCATATTTTTTAACGAGGAAGTGAATTTTCTTTTGGAAAGAGCTCAAACATATTTTTAATCTGGCATATAACATGATTAAGAATATGTTGCATTAACGATTTACAAAACAATTGATGAGTCAAAAATGAATAGGAATTGAAAATTTCAACAAATTTTTGTACATCTGGAAGATTTCTATTTAACTAATATTTTTACTATTTATGTACTAAGAGATATCATTTTACATTTAAAAATACATAACGTTAATTAGTTGAAAATAAATATTATTAACATTTTACCATCTCTATTAAAATGCAAAAATTTAGAGAGAATCAATCATTCAAGATATCAAAAAATATGTTACAATGATAGAACAAATTATTTCCCATTCATTATTGATAGCATTTTGTTTTTATAACATACATACTTCTAAACAATTTCTTAAATTATATATATATATATATATATATATATATATATATATATATGTATATTTATATATTATATGTATTTGTATATATATATATATATATATATATATATATATATATATATATATATATATATATATATATATATATGTATATATATATATATATTTATATGTATTATATATATATATATATATATATATATATATATATATATATATATATATATATATATATATATATATATATATATATATATATATATATATATATATATATATATATATATATATATATATATATATATATATATGACACGGTTCCCACTAAACGACACTAGAGTCCTGACATCATTTTCATCCTTTATGCAAATCTCAGAGAACACTACTCATTAATCATTTTCAATGGCGTTGCACATTGGCGCCCAACTTTTAACAAAGGCAGGCTTAGCTGCTTCGGGTAGCCACAGCTCTGTCTGCGGAATGTGCACATTGCTCTCTGCTCTAGATCACTGCGTGTGAGCCGTATTTATGTGGCTAACTCCTCACGCCACGTCACTCTCAGTAAAGAATCCTTAATTAAAATCTTTTTAAATTAATCTACAATTTAAATCCTGACACACACACACACACATATATATATATATATATATATATAATATTAAAAATTAAAAAAATGAAACTAGTTTAATAGCTTTAGTATTAAAATTACATAATTTAAAAGTTTTAAGACAATTATTAAATTACTTGATATATAAGTGATAGTATGTATACATGTGTTCGCATCAGTCCACAAAATATTTTTATTACTTATATATCTTGAGATATCTAGTTTAAATTTGAAGTATACAATGCTTATCATATAAAAAATATAAGGAACATTTTACACTCGTTATTAAGGAACAAAAATTTAGAGAGAATCTTATTTCATAAAATTGTTGATAATATTCTGTTTTTATGTTATATATAATTTAGAATAAATACATAAATTAGTTATATGTGTATAGCGTTTGAAATTTAGAAAAAGAAACTATTCTAATTGTTTTATATCTAAAAGAACAGAATTTAAAGCTTTAAAGACAATTACTAAGTTATGTGATGCTTAAGTAACAGTATTTATGTAATAACTTCATTCCACAAAATTTAATAAAGTTATTAGGGACTGTCTGGGGATATTGCCATAAATCCCCATTGTCATTTATACACTCCCTTTAAAAATAGTTTCATTTTTAAGGTAACTTTTTTTTTTAGAAGAGCCCAAGTACTGTCATTTCGCCGTGACCTTCAACGTTAATATGTGCTATATAGTTTTTCTTTTCATGGATTATATTTTGTTAATATAATCTGTTATATTCATTTTAAACTGAAACTTTTAGCGATTACAATACTACCTTTATTCTTTACATAGATTGTATTTTGTTAATATAATCTGTTATATTCATTTTAAACTGAAACTTTTAGCGATTACAATACTACCTTTATTCTTTACATAGATTGTATTTTGTTAAAATCATCTGTTATATTCATTATAAACTGAAACTTTTAGCTATTACAATACTACCCTTATTATTTACATAGATTGTATTTTGTTAATGTACTCTGTTATATTCATTATAAACTGAAACTTTCAGCAATTACAATACTATCGTTATTCCATACCAGGAATGGACTTTTAAATCATTGTTACCATTACATATTAATACAATGCCTATAGCGAAATTTATAATGGGATAGGTGGATAATACTTTGTCAAATATTTGAACTTATAATACGTAAGTTCTATAAGCCAAGTTCACAGGGCAAGTTGATGATTCCTTGACATCTAATAAAAATAAACGACAAAGAATGATAGTTTAATTTGTAAGAGTGCACGGTATGATGATATAGTCCTTATAAAATATTTCATGATTTACCAATACACATATATATATAAACGATTAAATATAAGATAAACATTTCAAAGCTTTTTTAAAAATTGTTATACAAAAGAAGAAAATTCTAAGCTGTCTTACTTCTATACTTCTTCTACAATTACGTTTGGCACAATTTAAATTATAGAGATAATTAATACTCTTTCAGATACATTTCAATTATAGAAAAGGACACTTTTTTTCCCATAAATTAGACATAATACAATATTCTTTATCAGTTTAAGTGACAAACTTAAATTCACATTTTAAAAATTATTTTGAAATATCGTAGCTAATGTTTCTATCTATAAAATATATTGCAGCCTCGGCAGTATGGATTTTTTTAAAAATATTTTTCCTCCACATAAATTTTCAGTCTCGTAAAATTTTTATTACTCAGCTTTAAATATTAACTAATTAATAGATAAATTTATTATGTCAACGGTGCTAGGTGCTACGTCAAATAATTAATTTTCTCCCGTTTGCACACATTTTTCATAATGTGAGGAATTTTTTTTAAAGAGTTTGTCAGTGTATAATCATAAATAAAAACCTTTGTGTGATTTTTTAATGAAAAATTTTAATTAAATCTTTGTAAAATACATATAAATACGTTTGTCAATCAATTAATTTATTTCAAACTTAGTCTCGTATTTTACCATTAGTGTTTTCTTTCATTAGAAGTAAACAGAAATTCCAAGAAAATGCTTGATAGTAATTTCTTATCATAAATTGTGTTTCATATAAAATTTGAGTTGTTTCTTTTTAAAGGTGCAATAGAGATTCAAACAAAATAAATTTAAAGATTTCAAATTTTAACGTATTATAATATATATTTTAAAATATATGTTACTAATGGATTTTACAATTCTGATTGATTTTTCATTATTTAATTTGATTCGAATTACTATTCTAATTGATCAAGAAGTTTATTTTTCTAAAATCTATAAGGTATTTTAATATAAGACATTAACCTACAATGTATTTTTAACTTTCAAATGGTATCTTAAATGGTTCATTATTTCAACTTCTCACTACTTTTAAAAAATCACATTGTGTACGGGTACATTTCGCATCGGAATTGTACCGGGATCGGCCGTTTTGAGCTTAAATTTAGTTATTCAGTTAAATCTCAACAGATAAAAAAAATATTTAATTTTTAACCAACTTTTCGTATTTTATATTGAAATATATAAACAAATATTTTTAAATAGAAATATATAAATAACAACCATAAGATTTTTCTAAACAAAAAATATACTTTTTAGTGGATAAATTTATAATGTTATCGTAAATATGAAAATTCAAATAGAAATAGTAGTATATAGTTTTAATTTTTCCCGTTCTGTGGTTCTGCATCGACTGATGTAAAAACTAGCGTTTACTTGTCTAAATGTTTCCAGAATCTATGTAGTAGACAAGAACATTCGGCTTCGTTTTCCTGTATATACAGTTACTTTTGTACCCACAAACAAACCATGTTGTTGCACTAACCCGTAGTAGTACGTGACCCGTGTTCAAGTATCAATCGTCAGAAAACGTACAAATACGAGTCAAGCATACAATATGCTAATAAAAAAATCATTGAGCATTATGAAACCAATATTAAAATATTGTATAAGAAATGACATATAGAGTAATTTATGAAATATTTTACTTCTAACCCACTCGCTTAGTTAAACTAATACAAAGTAATTAAGGAAATTTTAATAAATTTTGAACAGCGTTTACCTTTGCTGACAACTCTTATACAAGTACTTGGCAGGATGTTGATTTCAAAAATCCTTTGTTGAAGATGTGACAATAGAAAAAAATAAAGATTTGCGTTTGTGTATGATTTTTCTCTGTTTAATGATCATAAATTTTTAAAACAACATTTATAGTTTTAAATATTATATATTTGTATGTATACACACATACATATATATGGAAGATAAATTCTCAGGGGTTTTCAAAATTTAAGTCAAGGTCTAAAAATGCCCGCGTCCTTTTGCATTCCTCTTTTTGACCCCCTAACCTAAATTGATCACTGGGGCTACAGTTTACGCCCTCAGAGAAGGGGGTCTGACCAATTATAACTCTACATTTCTCTAGCGGGCAGTTTAGGAAATTTCTTAACAAAAAGGAGATGCACGCTGTCGGAGGCAGAGATTTTCCCACAGATTTTGACTGAGATGTTGACCCAGGTGTTAATAGTCTTCTACATATAACTTCATGTTCAGTTTGTCCTGTCCCTATAATGAAGCGGAAAACCGTCCTCCAACGTTATCTTAATAAAGGTTTTTAGCTAAAACGGTGTCATTTTTATGGGCCATGACTGCAACCACTCATCGTGAAATCCGTCTTATTACATATATGTAATTGGCAATTTAGCCTATCGCAGAGGTAAGAGAATGCCTATTGGCATGTGTGCAGTCGTAAGTAAAAACGTAGCAGAAAACAAAGAATTTTGGAAAATAGAAATGGAGTTTATTATAGTATCCTCTCTCGAAGGCTTCTGGGATGAAAACCCGTACATCACAGTTTGTAGGTGTGTGAGCCAGCTAGTCAGGATTTTAGAGGTCTGTCATGTGATGACGAGGATGAATCGAAGCTAATTATATAAAGAGTTATATAAGAAGTGCTGGCTGAAGCAGGTATTAATTTTAGTTTTTTTCGGACTGACCAACTCGGTGCAAAAAACAAAAGATAGTCTTTAAGTTTTGCCATATAAGGATAGAATCCCCCTTAAATGATTTAAAAATAGATTTATTACGTTGGTTAGTTTTTTAGTTGATCAAAAATATCATTATATTTATACATATATACATACATACACACACACATATATATACATATACATACATATATATATATATATATATATATATATATATATATATATATTATATATATTATATATATGTATATATATATGTATATATATGTATATGTATATATATATATATATATATATATATATATATATATATATATATATATATATATATATATATATATATATATATATATATATATATATATATATATATATATATATATATATATATATATATATATATATATATATATATATATATACATATATATATATATATATATATATATATATATATATATATATATATATATATATATATATATATATATATATATATATATATATATATATATATATATATATATATATATATATATATATATATATATATATATATATATATATATATATATATATATATATATATATATATATATATATATATATAGAGAGAGAGAGAGAGAGAGAGAGAGAGAGAGAGAGAGAGAGAGAGAGAGGGTTCCCTGAGAAATAAATCTTAGTTTTTTTTAACTAATCATCAAATTTTTGGGTATCCAAAGTTATGTAACAAAGCGTTTCACTCTAACGTGGAGTAAACCAATTAATTTGTGCCATGATATCAGTTACGAAAGTCTCTAAATTAATCCACAGTACAAAACATTGTAGCGTATTTCATTGCAGTTTAATATACAATGAAATGCGCAGACAATTTTAGAATGTTTCTTATAATGCGAAATTTTTAAGATTAGCTGTTTAATAACTGCTGTATATAACATGGTTTTCACCCTATTATGAAAAACCTATTCTAGCTTTCTAAGAGTAATTGAATAGAATTACAGTGTTGAATATCGAAAACAAAACAGTGTACAATACAACCCGCACATTCTAAGTAATCCGTTGTCAGATTTGGGCGTTACTGAAAATTTGAGACTACTTGGAAAATGATTTCATTGACTTCGTTCATAAAATATGTAGAGTTGCGGGGTTCTTTTCAGGATATAATATTAAATGAATCACTGAATACTGTACTTTAAATTTCTTTCCATTATTATTAAGGATTGGTTTCTGTTTGGGTTTGGAGATCTACGGTCTACGTTTTTGCAATACAAATACTTTTGTGACCAGGAACAACTCTTTAAAGCCTATTCCAAACGACTACGTACAACCATGTCACAGTGGGGTTTGATCCCGGTACCGAAGATCAGCGCCCTAACCATTTAGCCAATATTTGGTCCATTAATATTAAGATATTAGAAAGTTTGAAGGAATGTATAAATGGTCAAATTAATAGTATACGACTAATAGTCTCTAGGTATAATGCAGAAAGATTAATTCAAATTTCCCTCCAATTTTGCCTAGCATTGTCCTCTAGTGTAGAAATGGAATGTCCTTGCCACTTTGCCAACTTGGAGTCTCGAATCCATACTTAGATTAAATCTCTTGCTAAGAACAAATTTGATTCATAATTTATTAATGTTCTATATCTTCTGCGTGAAAATACCATGTACAGTTTTAACTATGTTTAGTTCCTGAGAAATCGTGTGATATCGTGAATATATAGGGGCAAATAAGCATACCAGCACAGATATTTCACAAAACTTTTATTGTTTATAAAATAGTTTTACTTGAGAAGAGTTTAAATTTTCAATATTCAGCAAAATCTAGAAGTAAAATTTTTAATGGTTGCTCTACTTTTTCTATACTTCATAACAAATAAAAAATTAATAAAATAAAATAAAAATAAAATTCATAATATTTTAAATTCGAATTTCTTCAAAATTTTACTTAAATGTCTTATTTTTTCTTATTTTTTTTCTCCCTAAAACCATTTTAAGCTTATTCCTTCCTGAATTCTTTATAAACTTGTTGTTCCAATGCTGTAATTTTCCCCGAAGACGTCCGTATTAAATGAGATCATGTTCTAACCTTAAAACAAGATCCTTTTCTTTTTACTACTTTTCTTATAAGCTTAACATGCAAAATTTACCATGCCATAAATAACCAACTTCAGTTAAAAAAGTTGCGCCATCTGTTACGTAGGCACTGCTTAGAAACATCGTAAGTTCTTGGAGACATACTTGAAAAAGGAAAAAAAGTTGGTACACATTTTATTTTGCAGTTTACTTTTTTCCATTAATTTTGATTAAAACCTTAGTTAGATAATATTTGCAGTTTTTAAATGCAATGGAATTATAATTTAGGAAAACTTTCAAGAGATATGAAAAATGATCTTATAGGAATTTACTAAATTTTTAATTATAAGTCCTACATAATTAAATATCTTACACATTTATTTTTTATAGTATTACATAATATCCTTACATTTAAAAATAATAGATAATTTGGTACTTAGTAGATGTATAAATAAAGTATTTAGAAGATGAGTAATTGGTAAATAGTAATAAATAATTGATGAACATAAGTAGTTATCTAACAAAATATCTTTAAATTGGCCTACTGCTTATTTATTTAGTATCTTTTGGAATTACGATTGATGATATCATTTAAATTTTTAACAAAGTATATTATTTTACTTGGATACAGGTATGCTATTTTACTTGGTACAAGTTTAATTTAATAGTAAAGTATTTTAAGATATAGTGTTCTTTATCACAGATATATTGAATTCATATAGAAAATAGGTCTCAATCTCGACTATATTTCGGATTTTAACAATTCATTATCAATTCTATGATTTCTGAGTTCAGTAAACGAAATATATATGCCTAAAGTGACCATCTTACTGTAATTCTGAATAAATCTGCCTAGAGACAAACTAATATTCAGTGAGTTCCAAAATTATCAATTAAAATAGCAATCAAGAAACATCAATTACAACTCAATTAGTCTAATATAAAATATAAGACCAAGACATCACTAATTGATATATGAAAGGAAAACTTAAGTCCAAATAGACACTGTATCTATAAATATTTCGACAGAATTTGTCTGAAATTTATTCTCGAAATTACACCGAAAATTATTTCAAAAGTAATAAGTATAAAGTAAAAGAACTAAAGTAAAGTAACAACGTAACAGAATATCTTTAATCAGAATTACAGTTTATTCAGAAATGTAATTCTAATTAAAGTTCCTAGAGGCAGACAAATATTAAGTTAGTTCTAAAATTATCAATTATAATAGCAATCAAGAAACGTCAACTACAATTCAATTTGCTTAATATAAAATAAAAAAACAAAACATCAGTAAATGATAAGGAAAATAAAAATTTCCATCCAAATAGACATTGTATCTAAATACTTCGACAAATTTTATCTGAAATTTATTCTCGAAATTACACCGAAAATCATTTCAAAAATAATAAGTATAAAGTAAAAGAACTAAAGTAAAGTAACAAAGTAACACAAATTAATTCAGAACTGTAATTCTGATTAAAGTTCCCATAGACAGACAAATATTCAGTTAATTCTAAAATGATTCATTAAAATAGCAATCATGAAAAGTCATTAACGATTCAATTTGCGTAATATAAAATATAAAAACAAAACATCAGTAATTGATAAGGAAAATAAAAATTTCCATGCAAATAGACATTGTATCTTTAAATACTTCGACAGAATTCCTCTGAAATTTATTCTGGAAATTACACCGAAAATCATTTCAAAAGTAATAATTATAAAGTAAAAGAACTAAAGTAAAGTAACAAAGTAACACAACTTTATTCAGAACTGTTATTCTCATTAAAGTTTCTAGAGGCAGACAAATATTCAGTTAATTCTAAAATGATTCATTAAAATAGCAATCATGAAACTTCAATTACAATTCAATTTGTCTAATATAAAATATAAAAACAAAACATCAGTAATTGATAAGGAAAATAAAAATTTCCATGCAAATAGACATTGTATCTTTAAATACTTAGACAGAATTCATCTGAAATTTATTCTCGAAATTACGCCAGAAATCGTTTCAAAAGTAATAAATATAAAGTAATAGCACTAAAGTAAAGTAACAAACTAACAGAATATCTTTAATCAGAATTACAGTTTATTCAGAACTGTAATTCTGATTAAAGTTCCTAGAGGTAGACAAATATTCAGCTAATTCTAAAACTGTTCATTAAAATAGCAATCATCAAACGTCCATTACAATTCAATTTGCCTAACATAAAATGTAAAAACAAAACATCAGTAATTGATAAGGAAATATAAAAATTTCAGTCCAAATAGACATTGTATCTTTAAATACTTCGACAGAATTCATCTGAAATTTATTCTCGAAATTACGCCAGAAATCGTTTCAAAAGTAATTAGAGAGTGAACTAAAAAGCGGAGGATTTGGTGATAAAGAATTTTGTTCCCTCAAACTTTTACTGTCAGATATTTTACTAAATGAAGCAATTAATCATTGGTTGAAAATTTTAATGACATCCTGTCGGACATAAGACTAAAAAGTACTATGAGACTAAAGAGGTAGTCCTTAAGAAGGAAGAAGAACGGATTACTTCTCCTCAGTTTTAAATGCTTTCGAAACAAGCATAAATATCTTGGAAATTAGAAAAAATGTATTTAATTTTTTTCAAATTAGTTATTTTATCTATTTCCAAAACCTCTTTTTTAAAGTTTCTACTTAAAACATTTCACCATTATTTTCAAAATGTTACTTACAGTTTCAATAAAAGTATTTCTTTAACCCTTTAAAGGACACTAATATAAATTTCTTAGGAATTAATGAAATTAGTTTATAAATGCTACCTATGAACCTTTTTAATCTAAAATAAATGAAAAAAATGTGTAGTCATTGGGAAGAAGAAAGGTTAGAAGGCTGGTTTAAAAGCAAAACGATCCCATTGTACTGTGTGAAAATAATACTATCTTTTAAATTTTTATCAAGGTGGGAGTACAATGAATAATAATCATTAAAAGTGTATAATAAAAAATTAGCTAAACAGTTTTTAAGTGTTATTTGGATAAATATAGGTATTTGGGGTCATAAGGAAGTTAAATCGAATTTCTGAATTTTCAGAGCAAAGCAAGTATAAAAATGCATATTTCAAATGGAAAAATGAATTAAGTGTAGTGTTTCTATTTGCTGTAAGTTTAAAATATCATAAACATAGAAATAAAAAGTATCATTCATATGTCTTTAAAAAGTAGTAAAAAGAAACTTTTAACAGGTGGATTCGCTACAAAACCACAGTTCGTGAAACGGTAAAACGTTACCACAAAAAATATTTTTTTATCTCGAATTTTTGTATAGCAAAACATAATAATGCTATATATAACGTGAAGTTTTTGTTGCAATTCTTTAACCAAGTGCTTTTAAATCTGGACAAGAAATATTGTAAGTAAAATATTGCATAGTTGTAGAGATGAGACCGACAGAGCGTCTAGGCCAGCCGCACGTATAAGTGGAATACACATGAAAAAATACAAAATTGCAAAAAAAAAAAACTAATTCCTCCTGTTGAATTTTGTTTATTCTTAATATAAATAAAGGTGAAAATAGGAACACTAATTAGGTCATTATGCCAAAGGAACCACACTCGGTTGAAGATATGCCAAAAATGCCGTCTTTGTGTAAAAAAGAAATGGTGTTAGATCTAGTGCAGAAGTGCGCTTCCTTGCTCTCTCTCTGAGAGGGCCCCCAGATATCTCGAAAAAGTTCGTTGGACAGCGTTGCCTTGGCCGAAGTTGGCTTCTCCGCTGTTAGCAACCCCACTTGGCTAATGGGGTCAAAGGAGGGTCACTCACATTTTCGCTTCTAGGACAGATTCGCGCTGGCGTTGATGAACTGTAACTCTTTGTTAGAATAACAAAGCTTCAAAATTTGTTTGATGACGGTTAGAAAAATTCGTCAAAATATCACCATATATTCACACCTAAACTTTTTTAATAAGGCAATTTGTCGCAATGTCACGAACTACTATAATGCCCTTCCCATTCATTTTCATGTTTACAACAGCCAATAGACAAACAATAATCTGCCTTTCCGTTTGAAACTAAAGTCAGAATTGTCATAAGTTGAGAATTTGCCCTACTGCATGAAATCGCCTTATTAGTAAAACATAATAATGCCATTTATAACAAGAAATTTTTATTGCAATTCTTTAACAAATTACTTTTAAGTCAGGTCAAAAAATATGGTAAACAAAAGGTTGCATAATTTAATGGCGGTTTTAAAAATATCTCCGTATTCTCACTCCTAAACATGAAATTTATTTTTCTTTATTACGTACTACTTTCGATGGCTGGTAGGTCAAAGTTGGGTGACAATTTATGAATTTTGATAAAAAAAAAATTGCGTCCTTTTCGCCCATCTCTGGTAAATTTTACTTTATTGTGACATGAATTTACAGATGTAAGAAATTCTAGGAAAGAAAGAAAGTGTAGAACCACTCATGATATTTGTCTGGCCATGAGGATGATATATCATGATATATCATGACATATCATGATGATATTTGTCTGGCCATTTAAGACAATTTGGAAATAATGAGTAACTTTCAATTTTGCTATGGGTTACTGTATAGGGAAAGTACAAAAGGACAAATTTGGCTGAATATTGAACACCAAATTCTAATGCATTTCTCAGTTATGATGTAGTTGTATGAAGTAGGGAAATATTACTCCCTACAAAGGTGTACGAATTTATGAAATATATTCTGTTATAGCCAAGGTTTAAAATAAAACAAATCATTAATTTTAGGTTGTTTCATATCATAAATGCACTAGAATATTATGAGGACTATTAAATTTAATAGATTAATATATTACTAAGCTACAAAGTTTAAGTAGCAAAGTACTGATAGATTTTTAAAAATATAGTACAACTTCAAATTCTAGAGCATTAGAAAAAAAAATGCTGAATATTAAGCTATTGTATATAAACAAATTTAAAGCCGAAAACATCATGGTAATACTAAAGAATTTGCAACGCTGAGAAACAAAAAAACAAAAAAAAAAAAATCAGCATACATGCAAATCCCTACAGATACACTCTGCTACACAGATACACACTGCTAAAAATCACCAAACATTTACGATCTTAAACTTTTTGGCGAATATCTAAAAATGTTCTTAACAAACTATCATTAAACTTCAAGGGCATAAAGAATATAAAAATTTCATACATTTCAGTGAAGATTTTGTCTCAATTCAAAGGGGGAGGGGTCAGAAATAAAGTTAAAATGTTAAAATGCCTGGTATAACCTTGGAAAAATGCTTGAAATATGTTGTACCCTAGCATACAATTATAAAACTGTTTCTAATTATCTGTGTTAATCTGTGAGAATTGTATGGGTATTCTTAGAGATATAACCAAAAACAACAGATAGCATTGGATAACAAAACATAACTGATGCTGTATGAGAATTGTGTATAAAATAAGCTCTTGTGAGAGAAGGAATCAGGGCCTGATCATAGCAGAAGAGTCCAACGTTAAATTTCTCGTAGCTCAGCAAAATGTAACTAATGATCGAGTTGCTAATGGCCCATGGTATATTCGGTTTTTAGATATTCAATATTAATTATAATTAAAATAAAATCATTGTGATAAATTCCCCTTATAATTAAATATAACCCTAAAACATGTCTGCAAGCAACGGATAACTTCTATCACAGCATCCATAAGCATATGAGAGATATATGGTGTCTTTAAAGGATTATTTTATAGGGTTATACCAAATATATTTTTCTATAGCTTTTTTTCTTACTCCCAATTTATCTTTAAATAAAAACCTTCTTTAAACCCCTGAAATTTTAGGGTAATTCATCAAAAATATTTCTAAATAATTGAAGATGTCTAAAATTCAATGTTACCAGTCATTTTTTTTTCAACATAGTGTATATATGTAATATATCAAAATTATTTCACTTTAATATTTCTTTAAAAACCTCCTCTCTCCCATTCTAATTCCTTAAGAAAATTTTCCCAGCTGTAAAATGTCTTAATTACAGGAGTTTTCCTCGACTTAAAATTCGTTCAATACATTTCCCAAAACTGACCAATACATGACTGCAGTCCAATAGATGTAAATTTCCTGTCACACACGTTTTCCAGCTGTCGCCGGCAAATGGCTCGGCTTTTCTCCTGGTGTAACAGTTAAATTCGCTGACTAAGTTTCTTGTCCCTTGGGAAAATTGTCTTCCCTCTTGGTTTCACTCCTGTTCGAACAAAGTGTTTTTCGTGTCTTTCTCTTGTCTGCCACTGACTAGAGGTGTTCTTTTCTAGTAGCTCTTAAATAAAATTTCAAGTAGACTTGGACTTGTCTGCCGTTCTCTTCAATGTGGCTAAATTGTATCTTACTTTATTACTGCTAGTTGATTAGGTTTCTCCTTCTCCAGCAGCCCGGGCAAGTAAAAATAATAGGAGCTATAATTTCGAATGTATTCAGCAATTGTATAATTCCTGGATTATATATATATATATATATATATATATATATATATATATATATATATATATATATATATATATATATATATATATATATATATATATATATTATATACATATATATATATATATATATATATATATATATATATATATATATATATACATATATATATATATACATATATATATGTATATATATATATATACATATATATACATATACATATATATATATATATATATATATATATATATATATATATATATATATATATATATATATATATATATATATATATATATATATATATATATATATATATATATATATATATATATATATATATATATATATATATATATATATATATATATATATATATATATATATATATATATATATATATATATATATATATATATATATGTGTGTGTGTGTGTGTGTGTGTGTGTGTGTAATGTGTGTGTGTCCCTTAATTACGTATTTTAATATTAATTTAATATTAATTTAATAACTTATGTTTACATATACATATACATACATATATATACATATATATTTATATATATATTTATTATACATATATATATAATACATATTGTATATATATATATATACATATACATATAACATATAATATATATAATATATATTTATACATATATATTTATTTATAATATATTATATATACATATATATGTATATATATATATATATATATATAATATACATATACATATATATATATATATAATATATATTATATATATATATATATATATATATATATATATATATATTTTATATATATATATATATATATATATATATATATATATATATATATGTGTGTGTGTGTTGTGTGTGTGTGTGTGTGTGTGTGTGTAATATTAAAATGCCTTCTTTCCGTATTTTAATATTAATTTAATATTAATTTAATAACTTATGTTTATAAAGTACGTTGGGGGTTTGCGCGTTAATTCTGATTTTTCTCCCCAGACACGCTATAGACTTAATTCAGCCTCTGTCTGTAGAACTTTAGCCAATAGTTAGCGTGTTCACTTTAAACATGGGTATTTTTTTATCACGTGATCAATTGTGCTTAGGGATTATTGGTAGTCTTTTTACCTGAGAAATCCCTACTTGAAAAGTGTGTGTGTGTGCAGGATCACATTGTCTGTGTGCAGGATGTTGTAAAAGTGCTTGCCTGTTGTATAGATTTCATGTATCTCACCAGAAATAAACTGTGTTGTTATTTTGAATGAGTCTCGCCCATATTACATATATATGCCTGTTTGTGTGTTATACAGTAACTACATATCTTACACAGGTTATATGTTTTACATTAATTAGTAACCATAATTTTCACGTCAAGAAAACATAGTGTATTTAAGACCAATTCTTCGGTATAAATACTATAAATATCCAGCAAAATATATTTTGAAGGAAATAATAGTTTCCACTAAGTATTAACCAGTTTCCAATTCTAAATCTCATGTCACTTGATTAATTTATTTCGAGGTTATCTCAGACACCACAGCATACGCTCGCTGGTGATTTTGTGCAAAGTGCAAATTAGCTCCTCTGGTGTTTAGATACGAAATATTCGCTACGGCAAACTATGCCAGAGGGACGAATGAAATTGAATTGATTGGTTTTACATTGACTTTTAATATATTCATATTTTTTATTTAATTCTTAATCCACTTTATACGAAAGGAGACCTATATATAATACCTAAGTATATTTAAATAATGGAGAATGAATTCTAATGAGATTGTAACTTTGTAAATTAAATAGGACATTTTAATCTGTTTTATGGATACTCGAAATCAAATATATACTTATCTATCTCTCTTTATCTAAGTAAAAGTCAGTGTGACCAATTGAAAATACTACTGCAAAGCTTGACTAATCAGTTATACCTTACTACCATAAATAAATATTAATTTATTTGTCCTTTTTTTAGCCATACATGGGGAAAATATTTATGTTGTACATTTATTGTCCCAAATTATCATTTTAACGCTTCTACAAGTGAATATAGAGTTTAAAAAACCGTATTTTTTGTACATGTTTGCACTGATGCTCTTCTTTTATCAAACTAAAACTTTAAATGAATTTTTTTATGTTTGATTTGACACTGCATGAAAAATTGACGTAAAGGGTATTTTTAAATTACAAATTACAAGTATGAAATTATTATACAAGTGTTCTATTAATTATAGAATAAAACTATTCATTGAACCACCAGTATATTGCTTGTTTATTTTAATACATAAAAATATATTCAATAAACTATCATATTTGATTGTCGAAATTCTATGCATATATTCTTACTCTATGTATATCTTAGAAACGGGAAAGTAAAAATTATTACACTTTTATAAAATACTTCAGTTTTACAAAACGATACAATGATTTTTGAGATTTGATACGTTGCTGATTTGCAAGTATTCGATGTTGGTTATTTTTTTTAAAATTTTAACCCTACGTTTGAATTGTATATACAGTGAACTCCGCTTAATGTGATCAGCTTGGGACACCATGATTTTGATAACAATAACCGATGGATAACAATAAACGATATGCAAAATTAGATAAATTTACCCTCTTTAATTCACAAGTACTAAATTTAAAAATAAAATGAAAAAACAGACCATATATTTATGTACTGTATATTAACATTTAAAACATAAAAATTGTATACATAATTAAAAAATGATTAATTGTTGATTGTGTACAATTTTTTCTAAGATCATTGATAAATTGTTCGTAATCATAATGTTTTTTAAAGTCATCAGAGCTGTGTTGTATTCCATGTTTCAAGACTTTCAATGTATTTCTCTTTCCAGCATTTGTAGAAGGTGGTTCAATATCAAGAGATTCTTCATCTGACTCGTCAGTTACATCCTTCGTCTATTTTTCTATGATAGTCTCACAGACTTCAGATCCTGTTAACGTGGAAGCTACTGGAATGTTTTGATCTATTTCCACCCATGACTCGAACTCTTTAGAGGTCATATCCGAAGGACTTTCTATAATTTCTTGAGATTTCTTGTCATTTTATTTCGCAAAATCCTGCTTAGTCGAAGTAGTTTCTGATCGTTGGAGCAGAAACTGGTTTCCAAAAAGCTGTTTCAATCCGTATTTTCCTTTTGTTTATGTCTTCTTGCATCACGATTTTCCAAACGTTTGCTCAATAGACGCTAAAAAAATGTTTAACTGCTCTGCAGCATTTCGCTGACTCACTTTTGGTAACCTGTCATAACGATTTAAAATTTAGATCTTTTCTTTTAATGTTAAACCATTTCGCTTTCTAGCTTCCATATCGACAAGCTGCATGTAAGTCTGAGAAATTCCAGGAACATGTCCCCCACTCCTTCGTTCATTCAACATTTTCTTAGGTGGAAGACGGAGAACTTTTCGGTGAAACAACAGCGAATGGAAAGAAAATAATGGGTTCCTTCTTAATTTATTGTGAATATTACTTTGCCAGTTAAAATGAGGTTCGAAAACTGATAAAATTAACCGGTGTAACGATCCCATAAAGCGATAATTTTAACATAGAAATGAATGGAGAAAATCGGGACCAAGTAATTTCGATAACAATAAGTGATTGATAACATTAACCGCGATCACATTAAGCGGAGTCCACTGTATCTCTACTTCTTGGACGTTTTGACTTTTATTGCTTAAACTAAATATATATCTTTCAGATACTTCAAATGTATAATGCTATGACGGAATATTAAGAATTGTTTGTAGAATATATTTTGACTTATTTTGAGCTTGAAGATGAAAATAGGAAAATACAGAATATTCAACGATTAGAAAGAAATTACTAGCAATGAAGTTTTATATAAAATATTAACAATTTCATACTTTACTTATTTTAACTTCTTTTTAGGTCAGGAGAGGAAAATATTCTTGAATGTAGAGGTTCAGAGATATTTTCATCGTAAAGTGCAAATCCAGTTGTCCAATTAACATGTAGCGTAAAAAAACTGAAAAAAAAAACTGCATAGCTGTTACTTTTTAAAGGATTAGGAATGGAAAAAAATGAAAAGATGTGACATTTAAGCTTGCACTAAACTTGTTCCTAATATTTTATTTAACCTTTTCGCAAAAAGAAGTTTGACGAACTCATAATTTTGAAAGATAGTTTGTACATTTCTATGATTCGAAATACTGTTGAGGAATGAGTACCAAGTTTAAATAGGCGATACATTTTACCTATTAATTAATAATGTATTTTAATAGGCATGAAGAAATAGAATACTTCACGGAGAACTCAAAAAATAATTATTTTTAAATTAAAGGAAATTTATAAAGCGTGATTATTTGTAGTTATGTATTGTAATTGAGGGCTCTCCTTTAGATCAGGAGAGGAAAATATTCTTGAATGTAGATGTTCAGAGATATTTTCCTCGTAAAGTGGAAATCCAGTTGTCCAATTAACATGTAGAGTAAAAAAAATGAAAAAAAATACATAGCTGTTACTTTTTAAAGTATGAGGAATTAAAATAACAATGATGTGACATTTAAGCTTGCACTAAACTTGTTTCTAATATATATTTTATTTAATTTTTTAGGAAAAAAAAGTTTGACGAACTTATAATTTTGAATCATGATTTGTGAATTTCTATGATTGGAAATACTGTTAAAACATGGTTACATAGGAAGCTTAAATAGGAGATACATTTTATCTAATAATTATTGCTGTGTGTTAACAGGTATGAATGAATACAATAGTTCAAGGAGAACATAAAAAATAATCATTTTTTAAATTACAGGAAATTTATAAAACGTGGTTATTTTTAGCTAAGTATTCAAATAGAAAACCCTTTTTATATTTTTTATCCTAAAACATCTAAAACACAAGATACTAGAAAAGATGTCTTTAGTAAACATTTATTCAACTCTCCTTTTAATGGTTGCATTTTCAAACAGACTTTTGTTTAGATTTCAAATATAACTTTCCCATTTCTTGGAGTTTTGCACAAATATTTTCCAAATAGTCTCATATATTATAAATGTATAGGACATTTAAGCTTTGAATCTTGAATCTCTGATTTCCCTCTTAATAATTATTTGTATAATTTTTCATATTTATGTTAGATTTCTATAGATAGGTATGCGAGATTATATAATTTTTAAAGCTTTACTAAGCCAATTTCTGGATTCAGTATATTACAGATGTTGGGATATATTATAGCTAATGTATTTTATAGTCACATTGCAGAGGGGTTTGAAGTTTTGTTTTCAACTGAAATAGAGTTCCACCTTTAATGGAATTTGTACATTAGTTCTTAGTCAAGTTTATGTTACCCAAACATTTGAATTAGATTTATACACACTCTACACTAAGTACATAAGTAATATCAACAAAATACAAGGTAAATGACATTTTTAAATATTTTATAGCAGGCCTTTTTTCTTATTAAGGCAAAATTAACTGAAATAGAAATCTAGGCATATTCATTTCAGATTTTTCAAAAAATTGAGTTTGAGCGTTTTACTCTACAAATCATTATTCAAAACTCAAAAATTTCAAAATATTTAAAAGTTTATTTGTATTTAAAGTTTTCATTTATGGTTATTCCTACTGAAATGTGTTACAATAAAAATTAGAATGAATTTGATGAGGGAATTGGGATTTTCGTGGTTTTTTGGATTCATAATATATTAAACTCCTTGGCGGAATAGCGTTAGGGGACCAGGCTCTACAGTGCCAATCTCTGCTTCGGAGACCAAGGCCTGGGGTACGAAGCATATATGCCAGTTGGGAGTCTACCCTATGAAAACAAAATAAAGGATGTCTAGGACTGTAGGTATGTAAAAGTTACTTGCTTTTAAACTTTATTGAATTTAAAGACTCTTGAATCTATGATTTCCCACTTAATAATTACTTGTAAATTCTTTTAAGGTTATGATAGATTTCGATAGATAGGCATGTGAGATTTATATCATTTTTAAAGTATTATTAAGCCAATTTGTTGATTAAATATATTACAAATGTTGGCATATATTACCTCATAAAGTAACTTTGCTAGTGAGCTCAGTGGCGGAATGGTCAGAGCACGAGATCCAGACCCAACGTTTGTGGGTTAGGTGCTTGCCCTAGCGGTTGATCCAAAGTATGGAATTTTAATTTTAAAATGTTATTTATTGTTGCTTTATGGTCTCTAACATTCTAGATTCTTCTTTATTATGTAAATTAGTTATTTCTCGTATTCTGTTGGGGTATAAAAGCTGATACTCACTAGTTGTAGTCAATTACTTGATCTTGTAAAGTTGCGATTTTCTACTTTGCTTCAATAAATTTGTCTGTTAGGCGCTAAACGGTGTGTTCATTCGAATCTTCGTGACAATATTATAGCTAACGTATCTTATTGTCACACTGCAGAGGGTTTAAAGTTTTGTTTTGAAATGAAATAACGCTCCAGCTTTAATGGAATTTGTCCATTGTTCGTTATTCGAGTTTTTGTTACTCCAACCTTTGAACTAGGTTTAAACACACTCTATGCTAGGTACATAAGTAATAATAACAAAATACACGGTAAATGGCATTTTTTAATATTTTATAGCTGGCCTTTTTCCTTAGTAAGGTAAAGTTAATTGAAATAGAAATCTAGGGAACATATTCATTTCAGATTTAAAAAAATTGAGTTTGAGCGGCTTTACTCTACAAATCATTATTCAAAGCTCAAAAATTTCAAAATATTTAAAAGTTTATTTGTATTTAAAGTTTTCATTTATGGCTACTCCTACTGAAATGGTAGGTCCCGGTCTCATTACCCCTCGTGTTGCAAAAAGCAGACATTCAAAACCTAGCCAAACCAAACCTACTGAAATGTGTTACAATAAAAGTTAGAATGAATTCGATGAGGGAATTGGGATTTACGTGGTTTTTTGAATTCATAATAAACTAAACTCCTCGGCGCAATAGCGTTAGGGGTCCAGGCTCTACAGTGCCAGTCTCCGTTTCTGAAACCAAGATCCTGGGGTGCGAAGCATATATTCCGGTTAGGGGGTCAACCCCATGGGGAAACCTCAGTTTGTTTACCCACTGAAAAGATGAAAAGCTGAGGCAATCCCAGGGATCGAACCTCGGAGCTGAGTCATGGGAGTGTGAAGCTCTACCTCAGCGCCACTAGGCTTCTTCTAGGTTCATAATATCCTCATTAAAATATTAATAAGTTATTTTAATAATTTGAATAAGTGATGTAGTTTTTGACATAAATACTTTTTTGCCATAGACTTTTATATGTTTTTTCATGTTTTAAAATAAGAGGTTTAAAAAAACGGTACATTTTTAAAAAAATAATTGGAAAAAATGATAAACAAAATGGGACGACATTTTAGGAAAAGTATTTGTGTTAGGATATCTACAGTTGTGCAATAAATCACATTTGCGATCCCATTATTTAAATCACTTCACGACTGCCGTCTAAAAAACCCATTTAATTCTTTTAGCTCGTCTTAATGATACGTATACAGTAAAGCTTGTTAATGATTTTTCTATTCAGAGATAATATGAAAAGAGTGCTTTTAAAATAAAAGCTTTTCTTTAAAAAATTTAACCCTATTGGATATAAATAAAAACTGAATATTTTTTAATAAATTTTCAGTAATTAAACATCACCACTTTAGAAGCACTTATATATTAAAGCTATTGAGGCTCTCATTTGCTAGCTCTTATGATCGCATATTTAAGTAAAAAAATCCAAATAAAAAAGCGTACACTCATTGTTTTATAGAAGAGAGTAAGTAAGTTTGAATTTTTTTCAGAAGAATTTATAATAAAAAAAATATAAACGTTTATGGTTTTAGGTAAAATACTAATGTTATTCTATAATATGTTCTATATTGTATCATCGTTTTTTAATATTATTGGTATAGTAAATATAACAGACAAAAGATATTTAAATATATTTTGTCGATAGGAAAAGAAAGAAAAAAATTACTGGTCGAATTAAAAGAGTTTCTTTATTGGTTCTGGTGCACAACAATGTTAAATAACTATAGTATTATTGAATTTACAAATAACTAACTATATTAGGCATCCTGCATTGATCTTGTTTCTTAAGGACTTCTAGTTCACTAAATACTGCAATAAAGGGAAAAACTATGAATTTCTTTTTTTGTTGTTAGATAGTAATGGTAAATGTGTGATATATTTTCAATACATAATTACTTTTAAAAATACCTACTTCTTTGTCTTTATGTTTGTGATTTCGATTCGTGTATACAATATTACAAGGGCCACTCTGAAATTTTTGAGATACAACTAGGTTTTTAAAGTTATACTTAAAAAATTTTAGGTGTGTTCAAAGTAGTCTCCTCCAGCATCAATGCACTTTTGTAGACGAATTTTCCACAGATTAAATGCCTCAAGCCATTCATTTCTTGGAATAGATGAAAAATGCATTTATAGCCACATCAATTTCTTTTTCTGAATGAAAATGACGTCTACGTAAGTTCTTTTTTAGATTAAACAATAACCAAAAGTCATACATAGCTAGATTATGTAAATACGGCGGATGGTCTATCACTTTAATTTATTTTTGCTTAAGAAACTCAACTGTTAATCCGACTGTATGTGAAGATGCATTTTTATGGTGAAGCATTAGTCCTCTAACATTCACTTGTAGAATTTGTGGAAGACATTTAGTGGTATACCAGTTTGCTGTGACTCTCTTCTGTTCTTCCAACTTGATGGCTTTGACTAATCCCGTACTTCTGAAGAAAACGACATACATCATTTGTTGAAGTGTACGTTGTCTTTTTACCATTGTGGAATCATCTTGAGAGACCCATACTTTGCTTTCTTGACGTGTTGGAACGTCAGAAAACGGTATGTACGTTTCATCCCCCGTTAAAATGTTAGAAATAATGAGGTGGCCACCATCATTTAGCAAAATAAGAGTTTGTTTACTGATTCTGACGCTCTTCACTTTTTGGTGCTGTTAGATTTTGGGGAACCTAAAGGCAAACTACGTTTTTAGTATGTAATTCTTCATTAATAAGTTTATGTATGACTGTGGGTCTATTGTTAAGTTCTTTCTGTATATTTGGTACTACAGCGATTATCATTCATTAACATTTTTCGTATGGCAGACACATTATCCGGGATTACTGCCCGGGCCGCCTTCCTGTGTGTTCTTCCTCCTGAAAAAAATTGAGACCTCTGCTAAATTCTTTAAACCATCTT
>CM063511.1:148455667-148463167 GCA_032207245.1 Pardosa pseudoannulata | reverse complement strand
TTATTTGGAAACCATTGTTTCCTTATATTATCAACTTTATTTCAAACATAGATCAAATGATTAAGAGAACCGTCTTGGTCTCCGCACCAACAATTTGAACACTTTCCAAAAATTCTAGCTTGATGTACGGGGATGGCACCATGCCCCGTGTAAATTTGGTAAATGAATAAGTTACTTTCTAATCTGCTAACGTTGACGGACAGGAAATATTCATATAGATGGCGACCATTGTCTTTCATAGTACATCCCTCTTACCACCTATTGATGGCATTATCAAATAGTAAAGTTTTGATCTGTTTAATGGAGTAATTATATAACCCTGGTGTAAATCAAACAGGGATATATTTCTGTAAGATGATTCCGAAATGTTACAGATGCAAATGAACTATGGCCCAGTTGGTAGGGTGCTCCATTCCGGATTTACAATCAGCAGGTTTGAATCCCTATGCTTTCATGGATGTTCGTAGCCGTTTGAAATCACCTTTAATCAGTATGTCCCTATACGGGCTTGTGGTTCAAGCTGTTTTAAGATCTGCCGTATTCTTTAAAGGTGACTGGTCCACGTAAAATAAGTTCATTGTCACAAAGTTCATCAAATTATCAAAAGATACTCCGGGGATGGCAAGCGAAACCTAGGTTTTTTTTCTGCTCGGCCCCTCTCAATTATGAGAACCCAGTTGGAACAATTTTACTCTCGTCCGTATTATTCCTTAAGGTACACTTACTTCTCGGGTAATGCTACTTGGGTAACAGATTCACAGCCATATATTGGCATAAAAATATATATCTGTAATTTGCCATCTGCATTAGAATAAAATATTTATCTTCCTGTAGAAAAGTATTACCTAAAAAATAAACTACATAAATCCATACCAGTAACAGGATTCGAACCATATATGAAGTTAAGCCGTAGCTTAGTTTCATACTTTGATAAAGATTAAACATTTTGCTGTAAAATATGCAATTCAACTTTCTTTCTTGATGGTTTTTTGAGTGTTTATATTCACATATAATCAAAAACCCACGCAGACATTAAAAAACAATTTTCACACTTAGAGATATATAAAAGATTAAAATTAATTAAAATACTGTACAACAATTTTTCCCTGCGATAGTACTTGATGTTTACTATGATAGTGGAAAGTAACAAGACAAACAAATTAAATACGAGTATCGTTATTTAATATAATTTAATTATAATAATTTAGAATAACAGTCTCCTAATTTGGAACACAAACGTTAATGATTGTAAAAAACTATTCAAATAATGGAATTTATATTTTTTTAATTTTTATGGTCTTTACTTAGTTTTACTGTTTGACGGACTTGAAAGCACACGACGTTATACTATGCTTACAAAATACATAGAAAAATTTTCTGTGATCTAGATTTATCTTGAACTATGTCATAAAAATTTAATTATGTGTATAATGTTTTAATTTTCTCGTTTAATTAATTACTTTAAAGAATTAATTAGATTACTTATTATTTATTTATCGTAGTAAATTTTAATTGCATTTTACTTTGTTTGAAAATTACGTTCAATTGTGATAAATAAAAAATAAAAATAAGAGACTCTTGAAATTAAAATAAGTTATCTCTTAATGTTCTCTTAATGATTGTATAAAAATCAATTTCAAATCGAAAGCGTTCATATCTTGACAAGAAAAAATGTCATTAGTTTATTTATTTTATAATACAGTTGACTCCGCTTAATCTGATCAGTTTGGGACACCGTGATAGCCGATTGATAACAATAACGATATGCAAAATTAGATAAATTTACCCCCCCCTTTAATTCACACGTACGAAATTTCAAAATAAAATAAAAAAGCTCATCTTATATTTATGTGCTGTATATTATCCTTTAAAACATAAGAATTGTATACATAATTAAAAAAAATTGATCAATTGTTGAATGTCTACATTTTTTTTAAAGTTCATTGTTAAATAATTCGTAATCACAATGTTTTTTAAAGTCATCGGAACGGTGTTGTACTTCATGTTTCAACACTTTCAATGCATTCCTCATTTGAGGATTTAGTTTGGATTTCTACGGTCTACTTTTTGCAACACGAGGGCTAATGAGACCGGGACCTACAGCTTAAAGACGATTCCGAACGGCTACGAACATCCATGCCACAGTGGGATTCGAACCCACGAACTCCGGTACCAAAGGCCAATACCCTAACCAATCGGCCATTGTTCGGCGAGCACTTGTAGGAAGGGGCTCAATATCTGACTTCATCTGATTCTTCATCTGACTCATCAGTTCCATCATTCGTCTGTTTTCCTATGACAATCTGACAGACTTCAATGTGGTTAATGTGGAACCTACTGGAATGTTTTGATCTACTTCCATGACTCGAACTCTTTAGGGATCATATCCCCTTCAGGTTCCTTCTGAATACATTGGGAATATTAATTTGTGAGTTAAAATGAGGTTAAAAAACCAATAACATTAACCGATGTAATGATCCCATAAAGCGATAGTTTTAACTTATAAATGAATAGAGAATATCGGGACCAAGTGATTTCGATAACAATAAGCGATCACAACTGCGATCACATTAAGCAGAGTCCACTGTATAGCGATACCTCTATCATATTTGAGCAAGATTCAGTAAAATATATACTTTCTTGCAAAGCAATATTTTAAAAAATTAATAAATAATGAAATTGACTGTGAGAGAGTAATTATATTTCACTTATCCGAAGCACCGATGATGATTTTACGTAAGCAATAAAAAATAGTTTAAAATAAGTTTTCATCAAACTTTTATTTTCAATGATAATTTCTGTGTATGTAAGTCTCATATGTAGATTGAAATTTGATTTAGTTCACCGTGACATGTGGCTTTCAATATTTTTTTTAATACTTTTAAGAAATCCGTATTGATAGAACTGCTGGAAATTTTATAAACTTTGATTTATTTATCTTGTCTGAAATGGGGTTATCTGTGATTTGTCGAATATGCCAATGGCTATATCAAACAGTTTTTGTTTGATGTTTGTCTATTTACTTCTAATTAATCTTTTAATTTCTTATTTTTATCGTTTATTACAAAAAGTAAAATATCAATATTAGTATAAAATTTATCATCCAATTACGCTGTCTCTTTTGTTTAAATTTTTAGCTATGCAAGAACTGGCATCTTCTACAGTCATTTAAGCCTCACAGAAATTACTTTCATTTTACTTGATATAATCAGGATGAAAAATCCCTTTTTTATAACTTAGAGCAGGGTAATTTAAGAACAAAATTATTATAACTGAGTGAAGGGGAAAGGGGTAAAATCTTTCATGTTGCGGGGTAAATATACTTCTAAAAATGTATCAAACATATATTTTTAAATTTGGTGTATAACAGAACAGGTTGTTTATTTACAATATTTTAGGTTGTTCATTTAAAAAGCAACTTGTTTACGGGCCGGAAATAAGAAAACTAAACATATATTTTGAGGGAAGCCTCAAAAGTGAAATATATTTTAAGGCTATAATTTAAATTATATCTCATTTCATCCCAGATCTTTACTTTAGAAATTAATGATCACTTGGATCTCACCTATTGATTAATGAAATGCTCTAATTTTAAAACTGGAGAGAATTTCCTAATACACTTTTTTGTGTGTTTTTAAATGTGCATCTGATAATTCAGAAAAATGTCACTTTGTAACCTTAATAGATTCATTTCATTGCAGTATTTATTTTAATAATTTCATATAATCAGGATGAAAAAATCCATTTTTTATAATATAGAGCAGGGTTATTTAAGAATAAAATTATTATAATAACTGTGTGAAGGGTAAATGGGTAAATTCGCTGATATTGTGGGTCAAATATACTTCTAAAAATGTTTCAAACATATATTATTAAATTTGGTGGATAACAGAAGGGTTGTTTATTTAAAATATTTTAGGTTGTTTATTTTAAAAGCAACTTGTTTACGGGTCGTAAATAAGAAAATTAAGCATATTTTGATGGAAACCTCAAAAGTGAGATACATTTTAAGACTCAATTTTTAATTATATCTCATTTCATCCAGCATGTTTATTTTAGAAATTAATGATCACTGGATCTCACCTAGAGATTATTTAAACACTCCAATTTTAAAACCAGAAGAATTTCTTAATACTGTTTTTTACAGTTTTTTAAATGTGCATCCGATAATTCAGAAAAATGTCATTTTGTAAGCTTAATTGATCCATTTTATTGCAGTATTTTTTCAATTAAATTTTTCTACACATTAAAGAAATCAATCAAGATAGAATTACTTAAATTTTATAAACTTTGATTTTTTTTATCAATAATCTTACCTACCAGAAAAAACACTGTTCGTTGCATGTAAATAAAATTATGCCTGATATAAACAACAAAATAAGCTTTTCATACATTTTGAATTTTTTAAGTTTATATGCATGAAAACTCAAAAATCCTGTTTAAAGCAACATCCTTCGATTAGAGGGCACTGTAAAAAAGCAACTTTTACAGGTAAAGTAATTAGTTTGGCAACCGTTATCATACTCAAATCCTGTCTAACACATCATTTTTCAAATATAAGGCGCTGTAAAAAAGCAACATTTACAGGTAAAGTAAATGGATGGGTGCTCGCTGTATGAAAGAACATAAAGTGAATAAATAAATAAAAAGATTTAGAACGATGTTGCATATGTTATTTAGACCTTCTCGACAATTTTATTGCCAGATACGTAAGGCAGACAAGAAGGTAATTATAAAAGATTTATTTCTTTCTTTTTAAAGGAATTAATCACTGTTTTATTATTAAATTCGAATCCTGTTTAAAGCAACATCCTTCGATTAGAGTGCACTGTAAAAAAGCAACTTTTACAGGTAAAGTAATTAGTTTGATTATGGTTATACAAAAACAATTGTGTGAATTAATAACAGTATTTAAAACTATGGTATTTGTGTTATTCAGCTTTTCTTAAAATGTTTTTGTCAGATACGTGAGACTGACAAGAATGCGCTAATAAAACGTTTTGTGTGTTTATTTTTTAAAGGAATTAATCAGTGATTTATTATTAAACTCAAATCATGTTTAAAGTATCATCCTTCAAATAGAAGGCACTGCAGAATAGCAAAATTAACAGGTAAAGTAAATGATTTTGTCTCTTTTCGCATGAAACAATACAAAGTGGATAAATAAATAAAAGATTTAGAATAATGTTACATGTGTTATTTAAAGTTTCTTGACAGTTTTATTGGCAAATACGTGAGGATGACGAGAAAGCAGTTATAAAACGTTTAAATTATTATTATTTATTTTTAACATAAATTTAATAAGTTTTAATTATTAAACTTTCAAATCTTGCTTAAAACATCATACTTCAATTAAAAGGCACTGCAGGAAAACAACATATACAAGTAAAGTAAATGTGTTTGGGATTGTTATATGAAAAAAAGTGAAAAAAATAATAAAACATATTTAGAAGGATTCTGCATGTGTTATATGCATTGTTGTATAAATATATAAATACATATATACACATTTAAAAACTTAACTGGTGATCATTTAAAATTGGTTGACATTTTTACTGCAGGATTTGTTGCAGAATGATAGAAAACAAAGCAAGTTAAACAAATGCTTGTAGAAAGAAACGGAAAAATAAAGAATAAATTACGCATTTAATTTGAATTTTTAGATAAGTCAATTAATAAATTGTATTCCTTTTTACTTTACACAACTTATCATACAAAAATAAACTACATCATCTATACTTTAAGCCCTTTACTAACTGCTAGCGACAAGTTATATATTCTATATTAAAGTTATGCTTCAAAGTATTTAATTATCTAAACTAAATAACTTAAATATAATTACCATTAATTTATTGTAATATTTAAATGGAAAAAAAGCTTAACTTGATAAGTTTTAAAAAATATGTCTGTAAAAATATTTCACTTTTCAAATATACGGAATGATTACTGTAGTTTAATTAAGAAAATTAGCCCTTAATAGAAAAATAAAATAAAATTATTTATTTATTATATCATAAAAATAACTTTAAAACTTTCAAAAGATTATTTTTTCAAATTATGCATTGAGTAAAATCATGTATACTTAAAAGTTAAATTAGTAGAATCTTTCCGGAAAATAACTTTTACGAATGTATATCTTAGATTATCTAAAATTTCTTTTTTATAAAATTATGCTTTCTGTGTAGCCACAGGGAATTTTAACTACTAAAACAAAATAGTTGAGTGCTTTTTAGTTTCTATGGGAAAGACAAATATCTTAACTTATCAAAAATATATTCACTCAGTTAGTTTCATAAGCCAGACTTTATCAAATGTTAACTTTCTACATGAAAGTCTTAAGTAAAATTCATGTTTCTTTAATCAGCTTTGATTATTCTCAGAATCTTTCTTTTACATATTCGTGTTTAGAGGGTACGTAATTAGAGGCTAAACATTATGCAAAAATAAATATGAAGACAGTAATATTAATCCATTATATACAAATTGAAAAAAGAAATTTTGAAAATAGTGAGTCAATGGAAATACGTAATTTAAGATTTGAAATTTCTTTATTCACCAGATTTTAAAAATATCAAATTTTAACTTAAAAGTAATGACCACACAATTCAGGAAAAATAATATTCAATGTAGAATTAAATATAAAAATATTCATTTTGTTGAATTGCCAATCAGAATAGCAATAATGTCTCTTTTATAAACATTTTAAAGTTTTTCTGTTTTTCTTAAAGTCGCTTTGAATAAATGGCATCGACATTTCTCCTTCATGTCTGTAAATCCATGAAAGATATATATTTCAGTTTATCCCTTATGCCAGAAGCTTCTGTTTCGATTTTCCTAAACTGCAATAGTGTAACAATGGAGATATATAAAACAGGATTATAGAAGTGGGAATTGAAGCCTTGTCAACAGTTACTTAGCTAAAATGTTTCAAGCAAGATGTTGCCTGAATATCTTTTGTCATTTGAAGTTATATATAGGTAGATTTAGAGTAGGCAAAAAAGTTTGTAACAGTGGTTTTATTTTCAAAAAAGCGTAAAATAGGAGTTCTATTTCTTTTCTTCAATTATTATTTTCCACTAACTTGCTTATAACAGGTTATTTAATATGTTTTTGTTTCAATTAGAGTATTTCTAAAAATTACTTTCTTTTCTTTGTTCTACACATATGTCTAGTAGCGATAATAGTCACTTTTTCGAAATTTGTTTTTATAGCATTATGTGCATTTCTTCAGTTCCCACGTACATGACTGAAGTGCATTTGTTGCGTGTATTCTGATACAAAAATTCAAGAAACTGATCATTCCTCGATACATATACTGGAGTATCTACTGTATATTACAGTTTACATGCATTATACATTCAGTAATACATACTGTATATTACTGTATACATACATTTTACATATAGTATTACATACTGTTTATTACAGTATGGATACATTATTCATACAGTATTATATACTGTATATTACAGTATACAAGAATCATTCAGTATTACATAC
>CM063511.1:148430667-148445667 GCA_032207245.1 Pardosa pseudoannulata | reverse complement strand
ATATAAATGTAATCCTTAAATTATAAAACTGCTGGAAAAGGAGAAAGCTAAAGAGCTAGCAGTAATAAAAATGCAGTCGGCGACATTGAAGAGAACGGCACAAGTCGAATTAAAACTATATTTCAGAGCTGCTAAAACGGACATCTTTACTATTCAGCGACAAAGGAAAGACACAAAAATCATTCTGCTTGAACAGACATGCACCTAAGATCGAAGACAGAAAGAATTTTTTTCACTTACTCAGTGAATTTATGTGCAAGATCAGAAAAAACGTGGAGCCATTTGCCGGCAACAGCTGGGAAACGTGTTGAATAGACAGAAAATTTACATCTTTAGGATAGGAAGCTTTGGGAAGAATTTTAAGTCGAAGATACTCCTTTGAGTAAGACATTTAGAGGCTGGGAAAATATTTTAAGGAATTAGAATGGGAGAGAGGAGGTTTTTAAGGAAATATTAAAATGAAATGATTTTTTATATATTACACACACACACACACACACACACACACACACACACATATATATATATATATATATATATATATATATATATAATATATATATATATATATATATATATATATATACGTGTGTGTATGTGTTTATGTATGTATGCGTAGGCTGTTTAAAAAGTAATGAGATTCATTTTATAACCGAGAAACCACTGATCATATTATTAATTTTTCTACAGCAATAAAAATGTTATACTAAATAAATAAGATGAATAAGAATTGGAGTAAAAAACATTCATTCTTATTTTATACGCCTACACTAAATTCAATTAAAAATATCGTAATTGATATCAACAACAAAAAAATAACGCACAATATTCCAAAGGTAGTTAAAATATTTTCTTTGCTATATTAAATAATTATCAAATATAATCTATGCTTAAATTATTTTTTTACATTCCAAATTGCATAGGTAGCCACTATAACTGTAAAGCAATTCCATAAACAGGATTTAATAAATAGCCGTGATTAGCCAAAAGCGGGGAATTAGCAATAACGTTGTACTTTAAAAGTTCATAACTAATCCTTGAAGATAATTTTGATTACTGTTAAGGAAAGGAAATCAATTAATTTTATGTTCCCTTCAATTGAGTTTTTCTTTTTTTAACTTAGGATTTTGTAGATAGAGTTCTCACTTACAACAATAGGATTTAAAATACTTTGAGAAATAATCCATTTGCTATTACCATGAAAATACATAACTAGTATATCTATTCAATTAAATATTTATTTTCTTTTATACTTTAAAGAGACAGTGGATTTACAGCTTGGGGAAATGTAAATGAAAATGAGATATTTCTGCTTGGTATAATTATTATTTCATTTTATAAAGTCTTTTATGGGGCATTTTGCTTTTATTAGAATATTACCATACAATATGCTGTTTTTTACCTTTTTGATTATGAGAGCATCATATAGGTAAAGCAACATCGCTGCCTGTGAGTGGACAACGCACAAATACATCCAAGCCTTACTCGGGAATCTAACCCAACCCACTTCCATTATACATCTGGGCTGCCTTATTACAAAACTGAGTTACAGAATGTTTTAAATTCGTCGTTCTATAATGGTAACAATTATTCCTGATTGCATAAAATAAAAACAACAGTACGAAAAGCTTTAAGTTAACCTGCCACGTTCGGAGCCAAAATTTTTAAATAACGTTTTCATGGAAATATTTTTTTAGTTATTGCAATAATATGTTATAAAACAGAAAAATATGAAAATAAACATAAATACATATATGTAATATGGGCTAGACTAATTCAAAAGCACAACACATTTTTTTTCTGGTGAGATACATGAAATCTACACAACAGGCAAATACTTTTACAACATCGTGCTCACAGACAATGTGATCCTGCACACACACACTCTTCAAGTAGGGATTTCTAAGGTAAAAATACTACGAATAATCCCTAAGCACAACTGATCACGTGATAAAACATACCCATGTTTAAAGAGAACGCTCTAACTATCGGCTAAAGTAGTACAGACAGAGGCTTAATTAAGTCTATAGAGTGTCTGGAGGGAAAAATCAGAATTACCGCGCAAACCCCCAACGTACGTTATGAACAAAAGTTATTAAATTAATATTAAAATATGCAAATAAGAGATTTTAATATTACTTATATATTGTCTTAAAAATTACAAAAATAGAGAAAAAACAAGCATTTTTTGACTTTACGTCAACTCTAGTAACTAAAAAAATACTCAAAACTTATCACTTTTACTTGCATAAATCTTAGACATATATCCATTATGTATGCATTGAACCTCTAGAATAAAATATTCTTAAGTATAAATGAGTTATAGTTAATCCAGTAATTTAGAAAATCGATTAAAGACAAAAATATTGAAGTTTCTAATATAAATGCCCATAACTCATCTCAAATTGGATATATTTATAGTCCTGATGTTCAATGCATACATAACATTATTAAAAATATACAGTTAAATTCTAAAAATTATTTTAGCAATTATGACTCTGTGGTAGTGTAACAAAATCCCAGTTATTCAGAAATTGAATTTAAAGATTTTATTGGATAAATTCTATAAGTCTTTTATAATTTGATAAACATTCAGTAATAAGCTGGAGTAATTTATTTATTTATTTAAAAGCTACAATATGCTATTTACAACGTTTTTCACACGAAAAACTCAAAGTCAAGCCCTTTAACTGCTCACTTCCTGTAAATTATGAGGATCCACTTGAGCAAAAGTCGTTTTTTCACCCTAGCGGAGCTCATTAAAACGAAAGGTGCACTGCTTTGCCTTAATACGAGTAGCGTATGGGTCAAATCTTTTTGGTTTGTCAAGGTGGTATCAAAAACGAAAGCAACAGAACTACCGGAAAAATACAAGTAAAGATATATGTACGAAATACTACATTTTACGAAGTGGAAGCTATACAAAACTCTCTTTGAATTTTTTTATATAAATAAGAATGCTCCTCACTTTACTTATTGTAATTCTGTAGTGTTCTGTGAGAGTATAATTATTTAAAAATTGTAAAGTAATTCTTATTTATAAATGAATAATATATCAGTAAATAATTGCTAAAATTAGTAAAGATAAGTTACTTAAAAACAAAATTAATATAATATTTAAATATATAATAATTTTTAAAACATCCACTCAATAATTAATGCAAAGTATTCATCCGTTAAAAACTGAAAAGGACTACTTTGATCCATCAGATAATTCTTTTTCTTATGTAATTATCCCAATCACGCCCAACTTAATTTATCACATTCAGTGCAGAACATAAAACTTATTTCTTATTTCACAAGTGATGAATTCAAATGCAAATGAATACTGACGGGTTCTTTCAGCAAACTCATATCTGATGATTTATTAGCAATTTACTTCAGTATATTACTACAAAGTCATTTCTTGTTCATTTTATTTATATCTAGAACACATTCAGAGATAAATAGCATCCCTCTTTAGAATTTCTAGCGGATTTTGGCCAAAATCCAACTTCATGGTTGATTTAGAAAATAGAAGATAAAAAAACTATTGAAAAACAAAGGGCACCCAGCTAGACCAAGTAATGATGTTATCAATAACATTCATTGTCCTTTTGAAGGATACCAAAATAAGTAAATCTTGAGGTAAATAGAACATTAAATGTCTACGACTAATCTATTATATCCATTGACAATGTAGGATTTATTTTCTAGTTTATTTTGTAGTAAAAGATGTTAACAAATTTAAAGCCCTTTTTCATAGATGCTTTTTGTAATTTTTTATAATATGCCAGAACACAAGATATCAGATATGGGAAGTGTTTTAACCACTTGCCTGATTATCCCGAGTTATCTCGGGTTCGTATATATTGCAGATAATTATTATCCCGAGAAAACTCGGGAGAAGCAGAATTTGTCAGTACGATTCTTTTTATCACGGTTTTGATAGGGCTGGAGAAAATAAAAGGAAATATTCAGCTTTGATTGACAGTTTGTAAAGTTTTGTTGGTTTGGTGGATTTTTTGTCGGGACTGATCAGGTGTTTTACACTAATTGAAAAACTAATTTCAGAAAATCATTGTGACGGTTTTCTGCTACATCAGGGAGACCCAGCACTAGTCCTTTACCCCTCAGATTAATCTTAAGGACTCTCATTTTCCGGATATTATTCCTGCTACTGAAAAAAAAATGAAATCAACGAGACAGTGTACTCTGTGATCCCGTAAAACAAATTACAGAGGTAAGCCAGTAAGAAATTTATCAGATACCAGTGTACAGAATTGTAGGTATCACTTTCTGTTGCTCCTTGTTTCAAAAACTATCATACAAAGACTAATATTTAACTTTTTCCATTTGCCCGAGATAAATCGAGATAGTAAACTAATAATAACACTAAATACTTTTACACATATAAAAATTAGAAAGTCAACTTAACACCTACATATTTTGTTTTGTTTCATTTCCTGGTATTTAATAATTTTTTTTTTTTTGAAAAAATATGATGCTTTTTCGCAATTTTTTTCAAAAACATTTTGTAAGTTAAGCGGTTAAAGAATTGCATGCCTTCACAGAAAATTTTGCTATACTCAGAATTGTATCGATATCAATATACTATAAATCTGTAAATACTTCATAAAATTGTACTAAAATTGCGAGACACTTAAGACTTATTTAAACTTTTTTAAAAGGAAAAATAATCCATCTTAATTCATTTTTATAAAAGGCAGAGAACAATTAATGCAATAGTATTCTAAGACAAAATCTATATTATATAATACATTCTGCAAATAACATATTAGGGCATTAACTTAATTTCACAGATTTAGAATAAAGGTTTTAACTTACAACTTAAATTGATATCAAAACTATATTCTATACAATGAAATACCAATACAGAAATGATCTTGCTATAAAAATTTTAAAAACTCATGAAAATTAAAAAAGAACTAAAAGAATAACGAAATTATAATTGTTTAACAATTAAATTTACCTATTTAATTATTTAAATGATAATAATTGATTTTACAAATAACACAGCTATATATGTACAGAAAATAAATCTTACCTCTATGGTATATTAGTTGAAATTCTATAGATTGTCTTATAAGGTGCGTATCAAATGTTTTACATTTTTATTGCAATACATTAAGAAAAATAGTTAAAAAAGCTGACAGAGATTTTGAATATTTGAAAATCATGTATAATTTTTTTAAGTGATTAAAAATTTACTATCTGTTTAAATAAACACAGTGATATCATGTTTTAGGACTCTTGTAGGTATAAGTACCCTTAACTTTCTGAATGAAATGAAATGAAATGTAATAACAAACAATGAAGTTATAGTGTAGTAGGGTAGAATTCTCTGAAAGTGAATATACTATGGATTTGATTTTTTTTTGACAATTGTTTTTCTGCATAATACGTATATTGCACTAAAGAACATTCAAAAATCGTTCAAAACTCTTACGTACATTCCATATCCTTGTAGAAAATTTAAGCTATATATATATATATATATATATATATATATATATATATATATATGTGTGTGTGTGTGTGTGTGTGTGTGTGTGTAATTATGTGTAGCAATTTAAAATAATATCATTTAATAAAAGAGTAATTTAATTTTTATCTCTTTTTGTTCTACTTTAAATTCTCAAGTTTAATGGAGTTTCACCAATTGTTAGAAAATAATTGTGAAATGTTAAACCTCGAAAATGGTTTTAAATATCTCTGTTTGCATGTATTATACATTAAAAAGGAAGCAACGGTCTTATGTATGAAGGATACAAAACCATAAACATTGCAATTGTGAAGTTTATTATTTCTTATAAGTTGCTTAAATAAATTATTTTTAATGATAACACAAGTTATATTCTACAAGTAATACCAATAGATACTATAGAAATATAAAGACGCCAGCAAGAGCAGTTAGAGCCATTCTGTTACTGATGATTTTTTATTAAAAAGCTTACTTCTATATAAAGTCTCATGATCAGAAATTAAGATTACCGTTCTGAATTCAGATAAGAGAATATTGTTATTGGAAATATCATTAATTATTTTAAGAATATTGATTTTGAGTACATATGGATACTGACTGATAGCAAATCTTCAGTCCAACACTTAAACAACTAGATGAATGGAGACATGTCTGATATTTCAATTTTGAAGTTAATCCGTAAGCTGTCAATTAAGTATGAGATTCATTTTCTTGCAGATTCCATCTGAGGTAGTAATTCATGCTAATGATATAGCGAACTCATTGGTAAAGATGCTTCTTGAAATTTCACAACCAGATATGCCTTATATTTTCAATGAGCCATTTGAAGAGAGTAAAAAATGCATATTAATCTCTGGAAAGCCTCTTCTATACATGATTGTTATTCTAGGAAACGCCTTGGTGGTATCCTATGTACACAGGGCAGAAGCAAACACACTTTCATATCACGATCTGCCAGTGGATGCTTGAGGGGTCACTTATATGCACATGGATAGAAGAATTTTAGATTATGCTGCTCGGGTATCACCCGAGCATATTACAACTGTATTAACTATAACTTGGACTTTAAGTTGGTTGTTTGGCTTTTCAAAATCTCTTCCGTTTCTAGAATTTCTGCATGATTGTGGAATTATAGAATTGGTCCAGTGAGTTATACCATTTGGGGATCAGGAACAACAATACATTCTATAAATAACCATAATTAAGTAAGCATTTATATCTGTAACGGTGCTAAAAATTTACTCACTACCACTTATTAGACAGTTACTTTTTTATTTGTTGAGTTGACAGAAAAAAAGAAAAGACGTTATGCATTTGAACTTTCACATTAAATTCGTTATAAACTGTTAGTATTTGATAACAAAATAAATGTATTTCAATTTATAATAAATAAGTATTAAGTAATATAAAAACTTCTATTAGTAATTAAAAAAATTAAATAATACATTTACTTTATCCTGAATTTTAAAACAAAATCTCAATTTTTAAATAACATTACCTTAACATGTTCATCTTAAAGTTTAGTTTTAATTCCTTTAAATAAATAAAAACTTAAAAGTGAATGAAAATTTCAAGGTTTTTAAAAGCTTACTTAAGTCGTAGAATTTCCTTTTATAATAATTAATAGGAATTTATTCTGAATATTTACTTCATAAAATTATTAAATTAGATAATTTTGTGACCCCCCTCAAAAAAAAACCGATTTCATTTTAAATAAAGCAACTCTTTTTATTTGTACAGTTTTAAGTTAAATCTCTTAAATTTGAATAATTTACTGAGTTTATGTGAACAGCACTTTAAAGGCGTATTATTTTTTCTTGAATTTCAGCAATAACTTGAAGAATAATTTTTGCTCAAATATTTACATGTTCTTTATTTATTCGAGAGGATTTATGGAAATTAGCTCTGAAGGGTGATCAATATTATATGAGAATTATTCTTTTGTATGATAAGGTAAAAGCTTTATATATATTAAAATTTTATTTATTTTCTTCCCCCTTTAATGTCGAATGGTAGAGTGCTACTCTCTATAGGAGTTCGTGGGTTCGAGTCCCGTTGCTGGCATGAATGTTCGTCGCCATTCGAAATCGGCTTTAAGCAGTAGGTCCCAGTCTCATTAACCCTCGTGAGCAAAACAGCAGAGAGTAGTGCTCGAAACTAAACCTTTAATACCAGTTTACTTCTATATAAACATAATATTACCAGAATTGTCTTAACATGGTTAGAAAATTTCAACTTGTTTCAATGAAGAAATAACAAAAATTAATTTTGCTAGAGATTAAGTTCTTGTGAAATTAAAGTTTAAAAAGATATAAAATCGTTATTCTATGCTACTAGTTAATCTACATAAAACCCAAATTGAATTCCCTTTTATGCTACCATCTTATTTTTACTAATCTCAGGACCGGTCTTACCACAGTTGTTTAATGGATAGTAGCGATTAATCTCTGTTTAAACGGAGAATTGTCTCCCACCACTGGTTGGTACCATGGGTTAATCGAGGTTAAACGACTGTGGTGAGACCGGCCCTCAGATTAGTAAAGATAAGATGGTAACATAAAAGGGAATTCAATTTGGGTTTTATGTAGTTTAACTAGTATCATAAAATAAATATTTTATATCTTTTTAAACTTTAACCCTTTAACGGACAGTGGTTTCGGAGCGAAACCACCTGTTAAATTCTTGCTCTGCTTTTGAAAGACATAGGATGGCCTTTTAGTTTTTCCATGTTTATGCCATTTCCAACTCACAACAGAGAGTATACAAGAGCTCTATACTTCATTTGAAGTATACTTGGATAAACTTACTTGGAAAAGTCAGTAATACGATTTTTTAACTTATAAACCCAAATAAATGCCTATACAAACAACACTTGTAAATTTTTTATGTTTAGTACAGTCTACTGTTTTCCAACACGAGGATGAATAACACCGAGACCTACAGCTTAAGGCCGATTCCGAATTGCTACGAACATCCATACCTGCAGAGGGAATTCCGATACCTAAAAGCAGCGCTGTACCACATGGCCATCGTTCGACTGTAAATTGGTTAGTTTTTCTTTATCATACCCCTTTAGGTAATAATCATTGTTCCTGCAGTATAATTAAACCTTTAAAAAAGCATTTTCACTCCGTACAAGGGGCTGGATTCTGCACTTTAACCACCCCTCAAATTCCACCCACCCCTCTCAAAAAATGTAAAAAATATATGCAGTTACATTTATGAATTTCATAGATACCATTTATAAAATAATTTCATTAAATGTCAAAGAATTTATAATAGTGACATTTAAAGGGTTAATATGAGGCATTGTATAAACTTTAATGTGTACATAATTGTTTTGGTGTGTAATATGCCATTTAAACTTAAATTTTATTTAACATTGATACAGGTTTTAAGAAGTTTCTCTCAAACCGATGCATGGTATGATTTGAATTTTGTTCTCTTTATTCATTTGTATCAAAACATTTAAAGGTTATTGTAAGATATTTTTGTAAAAGATTTAAATATGTTTATAAAATTTCATAAGTTATATGTAGGTTTAAATCTCTAGATGTTTACTTTTTGATTAATGAACTCTCATTAAACGGGGACACTCAACTAAAAGCCAGTTCGATTCCGAATTAATATGAAAATCTGTATCATCAGTGAAGTTATAAGAAAGTGATAATCTCTCTTTCGGTGCTAAGTACATTGCATTGGTGTTATAATCACTGACATTAAATACTTAATGCTTAGGTTGTAGTTCTTTACTGATGTATTGTTCACTACATTACTAAAAAATATTCTTATGTAGTTTTACTGACAATAACTTAAATAGAAATTTCGCTATTCACTACACTTTTCCAACAATTTCCATTATTCACAGCAATTTAGAGAATCGAATCGAGAAATGAATTCTTATTTAAAAAATATAAAACTGGTAAATTTATTTAATCTTAATTCATGTTGATTTTATTACAGAAATGGGGATTCTGTAGCAATTTTCTTTTTGAGCTTTTTTGTGCCACTTAATGTTTTTGTCATAGTACAAACCAAAAATTTAAGTAAAGTGATTGTAATATTTTTCTTTATTGCTATTTTCTTGCAAGAGGTCATAGATATATTTTAGAATTTTAAATTTTCAATGATAATTGCTTTGGACAAAAGATAGGGATAATTACAGGGATTATTAATCTTCTTTTACTGTAGACATCTAGATCTTTTATATAGTAGGAGTTTCATGTTTTAATTATTTCATAAATTAACTTAAATTAAACCTAAATAACTTAGCTATACCTAGATAAAAATACAAAAACAAATGGAATAAACTTCTTTTACTGGAATCATCTATATCTTTTAAATACGCAGATGTAATATAAAGTTTAAATTATTTCTAGAAATTAATTTATATATCCAGATAAAACTCACTATGCATACTAATTAATTTTAACCCTCCGAGTGGAACACATCGAGGAAAAAAAGTCTCCAAAAATACGCTGAAGGTTTACTGCGTCAGTGGCTAAAGCGTTCTATGATTTTTCCTTCACCCTTTGGCGACTAGGAAGAAATACGGGAAACCCACCCTCGTTATTGCCCCTTTACTTCCGGTTATAAATAGATATATATATAGGTATTATAGATTGTTAGTTTTTAATAGCATAAAAGTTCGTCAAGTCTCCATTCCATAAGAAATAATGGGTTCTAAAAGTACAAATAAAAATAATCTTTGAGAGACTTATTTATATTTTTTTACGAAAGTCACCCAAGAGGTTAGCAGATAATGCTGTAAATTACAGATTTTAATTTTGATTTCTTTTGTGTCAATAAGGCATAGATTGAATCAATCCGCAGTATATAGAAATTGGAGGCTTGCAGTTGAATTGTCATAAAGTTTTAAATGTTACGAAGAAGTCACTTAGATACTTTTATAAACTTTATACTACTTATTATTTGATTCCTAACTCATATAATGTTGTAAATTACAGATCTTAATGTTGATTTCCTTGATAACAATAAGCTGTAGATTAAAGTTACCCGAAGTATAATGAAAATAGTAGTTCCCTCTGGGATTATACAATGACGGCATTCGAAATCGTCATTTATTCAACATATTACTGCCACCTATTATTTTATGTTATTGCTTTTCGAAGTTATCAATTATTTTATATATTATTCTACCTATGTCAATGTCTTTCGATATTGTCAATTATTCCACCTATTATCTACCTATATGTGATTGTCAATTTATTCTACCTATTATTTGGTTCCAAATTCATAGAATGTTGTAAATTCTATTTCCTTTCTATCAGGAAGCCATAGATTAAAGTTACCAGCAGTAAAGTGATGATAGTAGTTCCCTATGGGATGATACAATGACGGCTTTCAAAATTGTCATTTATTCTACATATTACTGTCGCCTATTATTCTACATATATATGATATTGTCTTTCGAAATAATTAATTATTTTATCTATTATGTATATGTCAGGTCTAAAAAAGGGGGTAGATGGAAATTACGTGAGTTATAAGCGATTTTAAAAAGGGAACTCTTTTAATAATAAAATAATAAAATAAATGAAAAAGACCCATTCTCGCGTAAGCTTTTAGGATAATCTGATCAGACGGAAGCATTTTGGAAGTATTTGATGAGTTTGCAAATAGATAAGAGTCAGTTAGCGCTTGGAGCTGTCAACACCTTTTCCACTCTTCGATCCGCCACGAAAAAAGGAAATGGCGCAAGTTTTGTTTAAATGAAATGAGGATTTAATAAACTTATTATTATCATGAAAGACCGCCTTAACACTCGACATTACATATATATATATATATATATATATATATATATATATATATATATATATATATATATATATATATATATGTAATCGTCCAGGGACCAACTGGCCCCGAACTTTACACTTAAAAACTTCTTTTGAAATTGCCCCTATTATTTTCCTCAGCCCGGGCATGCTAGGCTGCCAAGTGTCCCGCTAACCGTCCGTTAGAAAGAAGCACATCATTCCGAACTTAATCTTTATTTCACCCGATAAACATTGCACAGAATCCAGATACGTCTGAACCGCACGGTGTCAGAACGCTCTCTCTGATGCCAACCTTCTGCGAGAGACGGCTAAAACCCGTGTGTGGGAAAAATGCTGAGGCACGTGTTATTTGCTTATAGAAAGTAACCTTTGACTGGAGCCATCTGCAAAGTGTGGCGTCTCAGAGGAGCATTACTGCTGATAGTTACAAATTTTCATGGGAAAGTTATAACTTCCTAATTAAAATGCCAGCAATATCATTTTCTGTTTTGGGAATCATAGAAAGAATTTCGGGGTTCGGCTGAAGGAATGAAAACATCCTCGTTTAAATTGGATGGCTGGGAAATATGGTTAATATAAAGAGAAGAAATTAAGATCTAGAATAATAAATGGGGAAAAGGGATAATTTTGGATAGACTTTATATTTTAGACTTATTAGATATTGATATTATATATATATATATATATATATATATATATATATATATATATATATATATATATATATCATTGTCTTTCAAAATTGTCAATTGTTTTACCTATTATTCTACCTATATCATTGTCTTCCAAAATTGTCAATTATTCTACCTATTATCTACCTATATATGTGATTGTCAATTTATTCTACCTATTATTCGGTTCTTAATGCATATAATGTTGCATATAAGGTTGTAAATTATACTTTTATTGAGGATTTTCTTGATAACAGGAAGCCGAAGATTAAAGTTACCAGCTGTAAGTTGAAGTTAAAAAAGACCTCCTCTGTGATTATAAAAGTACAGTTTTGAAAATTCTCAAGAAGTGCTAAAAAATGAATAACTATGGATGACTATGTAGAGAAGTCTGATAACAGATGAAAATTAAGTATTTATTTGAGTTTTCAATAATTTTTAATACTTTACTATCTCTTCCTTGTCTAGGAAGTTTTCTTAAATTAAGGTTCAGCATAACTTATAACTGTCCTTAAACAATAAACCCAGATTTCAAGAGCATGTAAAATTACAAAATAAAATAGTACAATGCCATAAATTGCATTTTTATGCCATGTCCATTAAGATAAAAAAAAACGATTTCAGAGTTTTTTAAATGAATAATCTTAAGATAAATTTCTATTTTGTAGTTCAACCTTGAAAGGTTTTTTTGACCAAAAAGATTAAAAGCCTTCCAATGACCTTCACCAAAATAAAAATAAATGAACCGTTGCTGTTTTCGGCATTTGAAAAGATTCTTCAACATGATCTATACAGTTCAATAAACAAAAGTGGCGTTGGTTTTTGGCTGTCACCCAGATTTCGACAAGCTAAAGAAATTCATTCACTTATCTCAAAGAAAGATTGATATAAATCTTTAAATTGTTGCTGCATTCAGTAAAGCGTAATATTTAAGAACTATTCAAATTTAATCTCCTTTTCTTATCAGATATTACGTAACTGAAGACTACATTTAACAGTTTGCCTTTAGATAAAATTATATAGTTATTTAGATAGAAAAGCAAAATTTTAGCTAAAGAAGTTAATTCTATACACTATAATTGCTTTCCTTTACAAATTAGATTTTACTCTTTTTTTATCGGAAAATGTAAAATGGAAAAAAGAATGTGCTGTTAAATTGAATTAAAGAACATAATTTTTTTTTTGAAGTATGACAAAAGAATTAAAAAAAGAAATATTTTTTACTTATTAGTTTCTGAAAACTGATAAATCTACTTAACTTATCTTTTTCACACTTTAAACATCTTTCCTGATTTTCAAATTCTTTTTTGTAGCTACCAATAATATTTATTATTTCCTTTTAATAAATTAAATTACGCATAAATTCATATAAATAAGTACATTAGGGTAACTAAATTTAGAATTATAAGGAAAGAAAGATGATCTGAAAGTGCAATGATTTTCTGGTACTGTTAAACTATTTATGATTCGATTTAACACTTACGGCATCGTGCCCTTGAAATGCAGGGAAAATCGATAATATTTTAAAATCAAATAACATGTAAACTCGAAGATAAGCACGCATATTAAATAAACTATTTTCTATAAAAATCATTTATTAATATTTAGTAAATTTTTCAAAATATTAGGCACAATAAAAAGCATAAACACTTTTTATTAGTGTTACATATTCAACATTTTACACCAGTAAAACCACTGTATAGATTTGCATAAAATGTCCTCATGAATAATTAAAAAATTACAGAAAATAGCTTTATTTGAACAAATTCTGCAAATGGCTTTTAAATTATCAGGAATGCTATGAAATAAAAATTGAAAATAAAATGAAATTGTTAAATTTACTTTTCTTAGTTCATGTCAGAGTTCTAAGTTGATAAAATATCATTTTTAAAATATATATTTTGTAAACCAAAAAAGAAATTTCATAAAGAATAAAATATTTGTCTAGAAGCTATTGTGTGTCTTAATATTAAAAAGAATGGTTTTATTTATTAATTTAAATAATTTACATAAAATATTTTAACGTAATATTGCAGCCTGTAAAGGAGAGGGAAAATTTTAGAAAAAAATTCATCCGTTTGTTGTAGAAAGTCAAACGTTAATATAACTGAATCAGCAAATTTCAAATATACTCTGACAAAATAAAAAAAAAAATCTCCACAAATATTATTCTACCTGCATTTTGCCTTTTCCTACACTCTTTATACTGTTTCAGCAAATGCGGGTTGAGAAAAAGGAGAAAATTCATACTTAGTAGGTAATATAAAATGCAACGTTTTGTTAAACGGTGATGAACACAAACTATGTTGTCTCGACTAATTCACAATGTCCCTCAACAAAAGAGCAAACTGTGTGCCGTAATATTAAAAAGAATGGTTTTATTTATTAATTGAAAATAATTTACATAAAAGATTCTTAACGTAATATTGCAGCCTGTGAAGAAAAAGGAAAAATTTAGACAAATGCTTCCATTTGTTGTACAAAGTTAAACATTAATATAATTGAATCCTCAAATTCCAAATATACTCTGACAAAATAAAAAAGCCTTCACAAATATTATTCTACCTGCATTTTGCCTTTTACTACACTCTCTATACTATTGTAGCAAATGTGGGTTGAGAAAGAGGAGAAAATTTAAACGTTGAAAATAATATAGAATGCAAGGTTTTGTTAAACGGTGTTGAACACAAACTCTGTTGTCTCAACTAATGTACAATGTCCTTCAACAAAAGAGCAAACTGCTGCACTTAAATTTAGTAGCCAACTGTAGCCCAGGTGGAAAGATGGTTCTTTATAATAAGTGAAAGTTTATTTTCTGATCAAATGTATTGTGTTAGCGGCGCGACAAATTTCTGGTTTCTTTCACTGTTACTGGAATGTGAGATTTCTAGCTGCATATTACCTCTGTGGAGTCAACGCTTCCCGCCCTTCTCAAATGAGTTGCATTGTTTATGTACTTACTGTGATAGGTGTGTTTATGTACTTCCCTAGTCAACTCTTATTTCGGTGATGTAATCAATTTATCTGGATTTTCTAGTGT
>CM063511.1:148410667-148425667 GCA_032207245.1 Pardosa pseudoannulata | reverse complement strand
AGAAAATAGGTTGGAAGGATTCAAGTTGTCGACACTCCTTTTAATATAATATTTTGTGGGTGGGAAAATAGATAATTTTTAAGAGATATTTTAAGTATAACGATTTTGATATATTGCATATCTATATCTATCTTTCTGTACATATACACATACACACAAATATAAATATATATATATATATATATATATATATATATATATATATATATATATATATATATATATATATATATATATATATATATATATATCATATATACATATATATGTATACATATATATATATATATATATATATATATATATATATATATATATATATATATATGTATACATGTATATATATATATATATATATATATGTATACATGTATATATATATATATATATATATATATATATATATATATATACACATATATATACATATATATATATATATATATATATATATATATATATATATATATATATATATAGATAGATAGATAGATAGATAGATATATACATAATGTATATATATACACACATATACATATACATTTATATGCATATGCATACACACCAGAAAGGGGAAGTAGAGAGAGAATAAGATAGCATAACCTTTAGCAAAACTTTTTTTAATGATAAAGGATACTTCAATGTTTAAACTCAGAGAAATACAAGACCATTATCTAGAGCATTATGTATGATATGTAGGGAAAATTCTCTAAAGAATATAGTGATGCATGTAAATTCAGATACGAAAGTTGCATATATTTTGATAGATGCTTCCATGTATATTTTTTTTTGTTCTGCATATTTTTGCATGAAGTATTCAACGTAACCAGTAACAGCATACGGTTGAACTAATAAATGTGTATTTACTTGAATTTGTTGTAAAATCGTACATCTTTAAAACGTAATCAATAGAGCAAAACAGTAGGTTATTATGTAAAAATAACATACTGAAATATTTATTTAGGGTAATTACTAATTATATAAATATATTTTTTTAGTTTTATATTGCTTAGAAGAAAAATTAATTAACAATTCCAAATAGCTTTAGTTACGTGTTACGTTTTACAGAAAATTTTATTTGATGTTCTTTTCCATGGAATAAAAATTATGATAGGATTTATAAAGTACTAAGAGTCATTTATTTTTGTTTTATTGGAACTATTGCATAAAATTATAACATACGCTGATTCAAATTAAATTTTCTGAGATGCACTAGTGTGAGGTATATGTTATTTTCAATAACATATGAAAAGGGACACATTTAAAATAATTTAACTAGATAAAGAGTAGAAAATTTTAAACATTCGATACATTTTGTAAAGAAATGTATCGAAAGACATAGTTGAAACTCAATATTAAATAAAATTTTATTGCAGATCATGTTCAATTTATAAATTAAAACTACCTGATGTTTTGATAATAAAATAATCAAGCATTAATATAATTTTCTGTTTTGAATATGTATTAATATAATTATAAATGTCTCACTACTTTGTCGGGTATCAAATTTTATTTTATTAATAAATTTTTATTATTGAAGTTGCTTACAGTTTTATTTTGCATAGAATATCTGCGAGAAATTTATTTTCACATTTTTTGAGCAGGAAATAATCTTTTATGTTAATTTGCATTTGATATTTTACTCTTTGATAATAATATGGAGAGATTAAAGGAGATTAATTTGTAACTGGGAAGTGAAACTTTTCAATATTTATTTTATTTTTTATTTTAAAGGTATTTACAGTTTCAAAATTACTGATTTTTTTTTGCTTATAATGATAGAATTATGAATTTAATTTTTTATTATTGCTAAATGTAAGCTTCTACAGATGATATGAAGTTTTTAATTATCTGTTTATTTCTTTGTGTATTTTACTGTAAGTGAATATTTAAATTCATAATTTCTATTCGTTTTGTGGACTAAAAATTTGTTATCTGTGGACCAAAAATTTGTTAATTGATTGCCATAAGTAATATAATATGGGAATTATGTTTGAGGCAAATTCTAAGCTTACTTGAAAAAAAAATTTAGGCAGAAACAAAAGTTCAGTTCAATTAATAAATTATCATGGAGAAATTCATAGCCAAAAAGGTAAATTTTTAACTGTTTACTTCCGAGTGGCATTGATTACCGTTTATAATATACTTATTATCAAATAAAATCTGATTAAAAAATATCTGTGAGAAAAATTTTCAAAATATTACATTTTTATTTAACTTTAATAAAAACACTTTAACTTATAACTTTTTGCAATGTAATGGGAAAATGGCATATCAGTTCAACTATTACAAAAATACAAATTATTTAATTTTATGCTGATTTTGTATTCAACAACTTTTACCAGTTGTCGACTTTTCTTTGTCTCAGATTGATTATTTCCAAATACTGGCAGTAAAATTTATATATTTCTTATTGAACTGAAATTACATGTTTATTTTGAGATGTAGAAACAATATTTTGTTTTCTTATTAGAAATGATAGATTAGACTTTTGATTTTGGATATAACTCAGACAAAGTTATTTTTTAAAAAGGGGAAAATAAAGTATAAGAATTCAAGAAGAATTTTAAAAATTGTATACAGATATTTTAAATCTGGAGTAATGAAATATTTTAATGCTATTTGTCTGAATAACGAATGAGTTATGTTAAAAAATATTGAATACTCTTAGTATGTAGATGTAGACGTATGAGGTTAAGCAGCATATTGAGCTAATAGCTTTATAAACATGGTGTACATTTAAATATTTGGCCATATTAAAAATACTGTTGTTGACTGAAGTTTAAAAATAAAATAAAAGAGCTATATACAATGCTTCAATTTCACAATACATATCATAGGGGATTAATTATATAGAATTTTTTAACCTCTGTTTCACTCTTTACAAAATAATAACAATGATAAATAAATAATAAATAATAACAAAATAATAATAATACTCAAGTTTAAAAATAAAAGAGCTTTATACAATGCATCAGTTTCACAATGCATACAATAGGGGATTAATTATATAGAATATTTTGTAACCCCTGTTCCACTCTTTACAGAATAATAACAATGATAAGGATATAAAAAATAAATAATAACAAAATAATAATAGTGACTCAAGTTTAAAAATAAAAGAGCTATATACAATGCATCAATTTCACAATGCATACATACAATTGGGGATTAATTATATAGAATTTTTTAACTTCTGTTTCACTCTTTACAAAATAATAACAATCATAATATAAATAATGAATAATAACAAAATAATAATAGTGACACAAGTTTAAAAATAAAAGAGCTATATAGAATGCGTCAATTTCACAATGCATACAATTGGGGATTAATTATATAGAATTTTTTTAACCTCTGTTTCCCTCTTTACAAAATAATAACAATCATAATATAAATAATGAATAATAACAAAATAATAATAGTGACTCAAGTTTAAAAATTAAAGAGCTATATACAATGCATCAATTTCACAATGCATATAATGGGGGATTAATTATATAGAATTTTTTTAACCTCTGTTCCAACTGTTAACCTCTGTTCTGACTCTTTACAAAATAATAACAATAATAAAGATATAAATAATAAATAATAAATAATAACAAAATGATAAATAATGATACAAATGTACAAAAGTACAATATTAATAGAGGTATCAGAAGTTTTTTGATTTGTTCTCTTTACAAAGACCTTGCTATGTGTTTTATACAGGATGAAAGTTTGTGACGATTGGGGCTTTAGGTCTTCGGATATTTCTTGCAATGTCATAATCAGGCAGGTTTATCATCTTTTCGTTATTAACAGTAAAAATCCTGCTAAAGAAGTTTATTGTAAAGTACCATGGAGTGTTAAAAATGATCAGGAAGGTTTTCAGCATTTGAATATGAGTGGTTGCTGAAGAGCCTCAGTCTTGATAAGTAGTCTTAATAAATTTTAATTTAGTTTGCTGTATTAAAAGTGGTTATTTTTTATTCTTATTTTTCAAACTTAAAGCAATTTTACACTTATAAATTAGAAAACAAAATTTTGAATAGTTAGTTAGACTTCAGACAAAATAAAATTAGCACTAAACAAAATACAATTATTTTCATATAAAAAATAATTTAAACCTGTATCCTTTTAACTTGAAACTTCTTTTTCTCTAGAAATTTATATGAGGTTTCAAGTTTAAGGTGATTTTTCGAACCATCCAATGTTTTCAATTATAATAGCGTTATTATTATGCTTATTTTTCAAATTTAAAGCAATTTTACACTTTTAAACTAGAAAACAAATTGTTGAATACTTACTTATGAGAATTTAAAAATTAATTTATGACACAAATAAATTGAAATTCGCGAGACTGCATTTTTATAAAAAGTTTCTATTTGATTTTTAAAATATATATATTGGTAGGAAAAAGACCTCAGTGAAAATAAAATCATCGTTAAACAAAATACAACTTTTTTCAGTCAAAAAATAATTTAAACCTGTATCCTTTTAACTTAAAACCTCTTTTTCTTTAGAAATGCATATGAGGTTTCAAGTTTAAGGTGATATTTCGTACCATCCAATGTTTTCAATTATACTAGAGTATATTTATTTCAATATAAAGTAAAATATTATGAAATGTTCAGAATAAAATAATTTTATTATAAAAATTTAGTTTTGTTATAAGATGCAATACTTTAAAATACATTAAATATATATACCAATCGAAAAATATACAATTCTGACTCTCCGCAAAATTGCTTCTTATATTTATAAATTATAAAATCTAGCTTTTATATCAACTTACAATTTTTACTATATGAATTAAAACTATATTAATATTATTAATAAAATTATATTTTATATTATGATATATAATAATTCTACTAAAATTTAAGTTTCTTAACATTTCTTAAATTTTTAATTAAAAGATATCGTGTACTTCAAAATTTTATTTTTCAGAACAGAAATAGTATTTACGTAACTTTTAATTCAATTTAATATAAAATTTTATTTTCTTATATTACTATTTTAAAAGTTACTTCGAGGGCAGATAAATTTCGTATATTATCATTTTTTGTATATTTCTACCTAATTTTAAAATTTACTTTAAGGGCAGATAAATTTCATATATTGTTATTTTTTGTAATTTTCTACCTAATTTTAAAATTTACTTTGAGGGCAGATACATTTCATATATTATCATTTTTTGTATATTTCTACCTAATTTTAAAATTTACTTTGAGGGCAGATAAATTTCATATATTATCATTTTTGGCATTTTCTACCTAATTTTAAAATATATTCTACTTGGCATGATAAAACTAGGTAATTTATTAAAAGTTAGTGTCTCATTATAAATCTCATTAAAAGTTCATCCTGAAAAAGCAGGAATTAGGAAAAAGTCTTGCTATAATGATTATTTTAAGTTTCGACAGGTACTTATGTTTATTTTGATTATAGAAAAACATTCTAAAGTTATTTTTCAGTAAATACCTTCAGTGACACCTCTTATACACTCAAGACACATCCCCTATATAATAATAGCCTTAGTTATCTATCCGTCTGTCCTCGAATTTATGAAGCGGTTGGACCTGGAATGGGTAATGGTATCCATATTGAATTCTTGATGAATTAGGGTCAGCAAAATTCAAAGCAAGTCTTTAAAACGTTCGAAATCTAACCCTTCTCCCCTTTTCGAGGATTTAATTCCATTATTTCGAGCCCTATTTTCCCCGTTTAACAGCAGGTGATTAAATTTATCAATTTATCACATAATAAATAGGTAAAAACAACAATTTTTTAGCATTATAAAGTAATTCCATCTCATTTAATCATATCTTATTTTAAATTGTTTAAACATTGTCTGCATTATTTTCATACGTTTTATCACTGAACTTAGGTATTACGCAAATAATTTTCTTTTGTATTAGGCTTAAATTATAAATTAGGTACATATGGGATAATTTTAAATTTAGTCCTAGATTATTATTTGTTGCAAAATAATTCTCAGCCAAAGAACAAACCATTTTTTTGCCTTATAGGGTACTTTGCAATCCTGGAAAATTAAAAATTTTACTGATCCCTTCATATGACGGTATATAAAATTAAATTAAATAGTTTTCTACAGTTCTCAAGAACAGTACTGATATAATACTGAGACCGAAAAGTGTATCTTTTGATTTGTCCAATTAATAAATACAAAACCAAATCTCTTTAATTGTGTTAGTGTCGATCGATGGCCGATTGGTTAGGGTGCTGGCCTTCGGTACTGTAGTTCGAATGGGTTCGAATCCCACTGTGGCAGGGATGTTTGTAGCCATTCGGAATAGGCTTTAAGCAGTAGGTCCCGGTCTCATTAAACCTCGTGTTGTAAAGAGTAGACTATAGTGCTCCAATCCAAAACCAAAAAAAATCTAATTTTGTTAGTAATATTTTTATAAATGTCATCAGCAGTATTGAAAAATTGATATGGGTATAAAATGTATTATCTAAATACATCGAATGGTTTGTTTAAATTTTCTGTTCATTCAATTTGCTGCCTTCACTCTACCCATTCATTCGAATAAATCCTTGAATTTTACAAAATCGGATAAGTTGAATAATTTTTTTCTACGTAATTTACACTACCATTTCAAGTGCACGAGTTCACAAACCTATTTTTTGACTTTGACTTTCATGTAATACGTGAAGTATATGGGCATTCAAAAGGAAGGCTAGACGGACAAGAGGACGTCATACAGTTCTTAAACTTGTGTCCTTTACTGTCAAAAGGTTAAGAAAAAAAGATTTAATGTCTGTAAATAAAGCGCTTGTTGAAAGAATGTCCGGTTCATTCATGTAATACTATAGAAATGAATCTAAATTTCAAACTATATTTGACATAAAGTTGTTTAATGCGCATTCCTTCGTAAGATTCTGCTTCACAGACATTTCTTAAACAGAATGTCAATTGCAAGTGTCTTTCTGGCTTTCCTCCAGATTTCAGGTAGTGCTAGAAGTCATAAAACAACATAAATGGCATAGTTGTCCAAAGTTTTGGATCTTTTACAATCTGGCATTTGTCTTACAGACAGGGTAGAAAATGTAATTTATCAAGTGTGGATAGTTTGGAAAAGTTTGATTTTCGTTTAAAACTAATTTTAACATTGCCACATAACAATGATATTGAAATTCAGGGTAATATATATTACAGTATTGTCGTGTGGTAAAAAAAGAACAAAATTTTTACACTTGTGTGCCGTATTAATAGGAATTTACTTTATAAATAAAAGTTATAATAGTGCCTCATTAAAAACTGATCCTGAAAAAGCAGGAATTAGGAAAAAGGCTAGCTATTAAGTTTCGACATGCACTTATGTTTTTTTTTAAGTATTGAAAGATATTTCAAAGTTATTTTTCAGTAAATATTTACCTTCAGTGACACTTCTTACACACTCTCGACACATATTAAATAGTTTTCTACAGTTCTCAAGAACAGTACTAAAATGATACTGAGACCAAAAAGTTATATTTTTGATTTGTTCAAGAAATAAATACAAAAACAAATCTCTTTAATTCTGTTAGTAATATTTTTTATAAATATCATCAGCAATATTGGAAAATTCAAATGAAAATAAAATATATTATCTAAATGCATTGTATTTATATTAACACATTAATTCTATTACACTTTAAATTCTATTTATATTAACACTTTAATATTCGTGAAATTATATGTCCGTTAACATAAAAACATTCTTTATTTTGTATCAGTTAATATGAAATCATTTAGGAATTTGCATTTTTAATGTCAAAATAAAATCAGAATATTTAACTTTTACTCAACTTCTTGCCTAAAAGGATGCATAAAAGCCCATGGAAGACACAGGTACCAAAAAGTAGTTAAAATTAATTGCATGTATGAAAGACATTAATAGTAACTCTTATTGTAACTATCTAGCTTTGAAGGTAATTTTTAGTATTATTTAATATTTCATTTCTGTAACAATAACTTACATTCGGTTCAGCTTTTTATACCTCTTCAAGTGAGTCATCGTCAAAGACATACCAAAACATGACCGATTTGAACTAGAAAGAAACTTCGGACTAATCCTAACCAATAGAAGGATCCGTTGGTTTGGAGAATTCTCACCCCCCCCCCGCCGTTCTGGAGTGGACCCTGTTTTTTTCCTCCGCTAGGCAGTCTGATTTTTTTAGAGCACAAGGTTGTGACCAGAGGAGAGTAGAAGGTGAACGCTGGTGGCATCCGCTGCTTGAGGGTTAGACCTTTTGAAAAAAATCATCGCCATATTGTTTTTTAGGGGGGATGCGGACTCGTGAGCAGGCTTCGATATCTACAAATGAAAACTTGATTCTAGTTGTATTCCTTAGGCATTTATTTAATTGTATAAATTCATTTAATCAAGACTTATTTGTCTATGTGTTTATTAATGACTATTAATTTCTTCTTTCTCAAACGCTAGGCCACGTAATATTATTTTTACACCGCCATATACATTAATGGTGGCTGGGGATTTTATGAATATGGGAAATTTTATGAATAAATAGAGTCTAAGCGAAGGGAAATAAGTTTAGTTTATGAAATTAATAATCTTCAATTATTTGTTCAGAAAAATAGTATAAACTTAGAAAACTTAGAAAATTATTTAATGTCAAATTAGACAATGAGGAAAACAATATAATGCTGAAATAAATTATTATATCATTGTTTTGTAAACTTGATAGCTTTTCTAATTAGTTTTTCAGGGAATGTGCTACTTTCATGTTATTTATTCAGATATCTAGGAAGCTACGTAAGCTCGAATAAAATCTTATTTAAAATTTCTAGGATACTTATGCAGTTTATAACTTAAAACACTATAAGTAGAAGAAAAATTAATCTTTATAACAGCGAATGTAATCTACTCCTTGTATATGCACTTGCAAAACATGCTTTTAAAATATCAAAGCATTTAAGCTTTAACCTTTAAAATAATGGATTTAAGTGAAGAAAAAACACATAAATATAGATATTAAGAGAATGCAAAAACAGTTTTTTACAGGGAATAAATTATATTTATGCCTTCATAATATATAAATGTATAGTAAATTTATGAAATTCATCATTCTTTTACCTAAAACTGCAATCTTTTAAAGTGCTTTTTGTACTTTCAAGCACTTTAGCAGTAGGTCGTCTTTTGAAATTATAGATAGAAATTAATGATTAATTCTTTAAATGTAAAACGAAAATCAGTAAAGGTGTTCTTTATATCTGATCTTGAGAGTTGCCTTCGGAATAACAATTAACATATGCTACAGCATTGTATAGCTATTATTTATATGTTCATCAATACTAATTCATTCATTAAGGACAAACGCTTGTCATTTCTACGTAATTTTATGTACATGACACTATCACCGTATGCAGCGTAATCTTCTATCGTTAAAGCGTTATTCGTTTTTTATATTTGCAATGATTGTTCATGTGGTCCCGAATTTAGTCCCTTAGAAGTAAAATTATTTTTCCTGGATTTTTTGTTTTATCACATCTCTCGTTGTAAAATTTCGGTTCTGTTGCATTCACTTCCCAGAAATGTAAATTTTTGTGGAGAACTAGGGAAATTTTGTTTTCTTGTTTGTTGGTTGGTACAAACTTTTCATGGTCATGTGCATAGCGAAAGGATTTCTGAATCATTAGAAACTTTCTTAAAATGCAAATGAATTAGTAGCATAATAACTAGCAGGGACAATACAGTGAAAGACCTATATACGAAAATGCAAAATAATGAAAATGAAGAAGCGTAAAACAAACATAATCAGTAACAAGATATTATGAACCACACGATTTTGTGTCAGAAATAAAATGTTTTATAAACACGCACAAGGACAGTGATGGTGTAGAGGTTATTACATAGTTTATTCATAGCAGTTTGTTAATCAATAAGTACAGAGCAAGTATCATTTACAATTATATTTTAAATTTAAGTGCTATCCTAAATATAAGACATATTTTACAAAATAATTCTACCCAGTTGTAAATAGTGTTGTAGATATAATAATAGAATAGAATATCACTTGTTTTTACATCTTTTATAAAGGAGAGTTAATAATGTTTTAGGTTGTAGAATAAGTTTGAAGTATTGATATAAAATTAGAAGAGGTAGAGTAATAACCTAGAGTAAAGTCTCTAGGTTATATTTATTTTTGTAGTATTTTCAAGTTTGTATTTTCAATGTATATATACATTTAACACATTTATGCCAATATGAATTAATTAAAGTTTTACACTATAAAATAGCTAAAAAAAAAATTGCATTTATTTCATATAGATTTGCATATGAACAAATACTTTTATACCAGCTCTGGTAGCTCAATAGACAAGGCAACGATTTTGTAACTGGAAATTTACAAGATCGAAACTCGAGAAGGCAAAAGATCCATGTATTCATTAATGGCGGCTAGGGCATTTAAAATATATTTTGTATTCTAAGTTCCCAAAGAGTACATCTAAAGGTGGCAGGACATCCCTGGGGATATTCATGTTGTTCCCTGTTTCTAAATTACACGGCCCCATTTGAGAATATTCTTTATTCACCCACCCGGAGTTATTCAAAGGCGCACACCTTCGCCTTATTTCGAGTAGTCTCTGGCTCACAAGCTGGGTTCGTCCACATAACAATAGAAAAAACAACAACATACTTTTACGTTTTAAATTCTGATTTTCTTTTACAGATAGTTTAAAGGAGTATTCTATCTTTGAGAACAAACTTTATTGGAGTGCTGCACATTTCATCATTTTGCTTTTTACATTATATATTCTGCTTGTATTTTTCAATACTTCAAGTAAGGAATTTCTTTCCTTTTTTAAATAGTATAATTATATGTAGTTATAATTTAATATTTTTTTTTCATAATATATTCACCAAACAGAATTTTATGTTAAAAACGATAAAAAAGTCAAAAAATATTTTTTTGAAATATTTTTAAAACTTTATCTGAGTTTTATAAAGTGCGAGAAAAATATAGCTATAATAGAAATAAAATCATGCAATGTAGGGTTAAAAAATTCCATAAAATATAGTGTCAAACTTGAATAAAAGTCAAAAATACAATCTGCATATAAGCTTAAGTACTAGTGCCAAAATTCAGATGTGAAGCAATATAAAGATTATCATAACTGTAGTTACAACTTAGTTACAGCTGACATTTTACTGGAACTGGAAAAATCAAAGATTGGATTTTAATGCAACATCTGAACCGAAAAATCAGTATTTTAACCAAAATACATATTTTAATGAGAGGTGAAGGATTAAAATTAAGGGAAAAATTGACATTTACACGAATCAACCCGTATACTTCCTTATAACATTGTTTCTTTCAACCACCTATATTTTAAAATAAAGGTGGTACACTTTCATTGTTATTAATGAATTAGATAATGATTTTCTTCATCAAATATATATTGAAAAATAACGTGACGCGTCTACAACACGTTCCTAAAGAATAAAATATTGACGTTAATGCATATCAAAATTCTTATATATTTGAAAATTTATGAAATTTCTCAGCTACTTTAATCTTTATTCCTTTAAAGACAGTTTAACGTTGAATTACTTGGAGTATGCCTGACAGTTTGGGATTATTTTTCTGTTTCAGCTCAAATTCTTTCTCAACACTTAAAACTTTGAAGTGTGCCATTCTGCGTTTTTAATAATTTTAGCACATTAAAGTAAATGACTGGTTCTGGAAAGTGCTGAAAACTTATTACTACCTTTCTGGCAGAAAGCATTTATTAAGCCGTCTAAAAATGTGTTTTTAATTTAATAAGAATTAAGTAATATCAAACTTGCTTGGAATACTTAAAATGAAATTTTTGCTGGAACAAAAGTAATTGAGGGTTGTTTAATTTCATAAAGAATTTTAAAAGATTTTCTTCATAAAATTTAAGAATGAATATTAATAATTAACGCAGTTCACTATAGAAGAGAAAAATAGACATATTTCAAAATTCACTACCGTAAACGTAGTTTGAATTAATACACTAAATTTTAGTTTCAAAAAGTGAATAACATCGCTATAGATGACGTATGCTATGACAGTGTTGGATTATAAGATGGGGAATCTAATAAATAGAAATTTCGAGTGAGTGTTTTATGCTACCAAATTCATGAAGTTAAATAATTTTGGATTTAATTTTCATACTTGTCTACCCTCAAATTACTTTGAACTTTATACTCTATATCTGGAGTAAATACGTTAGGAGTATTATGGTGCAGTATTACGGTGCTGTTCTGGTGGCACTAGGGTTGATCTCTAATGGTTTCTCTGTAATTTAACAAAGGTTTTATTCCTTACCATAACATTTAGATTTATTTGTCATATTTATCTGCGCTCTAAATATCTCTGAATATATGCTTCCTAAATTGTCACTCATAAACTATATCTCAATAGGCTTAGTATAGTATTCCTAAGAACAATGTTTGCAGCAAGAAGGTAAATTATATCTGTAGGGGTATGACTAAAATTGTATATCTTCTAAAATTTATGTCCTCAATGTCTTCAATTTTGACACTATGGACACATGCACCAGCTTATTTAAGTCTATTAATTTGAAAGGCTTCAAGATCTGGTTACTGGTTACCCTAAATCGCCACTCATAAACTATATCTCAATAGGCTTAGTATAGTATTCCTAAGAACAATGTTTGCAGCAAGAAGGTAAATTATATCTGTAGGGGTATGACTAAAATTGTATATCTTCTAAAATTTATGTCCTCTATGTCTTCAATTTTGAAATATGGACACATGCATCAGCTTATTTAAGTCTATTAATTTGAAAGGCTTCAAGATCTGGTTACTGGTTACCCTAAATCGCCACTCATAAACTATATCTCAATAGGCTTAATATAGTATTCCTAAGAACAATGTTTGCAGCAAGAAGGTAAATTATATCTGTAGGGGTATGACTAAAATTGTATATCTTCTAAAATTTATGTCCTCTATGTCTTCAATTTTGAAATATGGACACATGCATCAGCTTATTTAAGTCTATTAATTTGAAAGGCTTCAAGATCTGGTTACTGGTTACCCTAAATCGCCACTCATAAACTATATCTCAATAGGCTTAATATAGTATTCCTAAGAACAATGTTTGCAGCAAGAAGGTAAATTATATCTGTAGGGGTATGACTAAAATTGTATATCTTCCTAAAATTTATGTCCTCTATGTCTTCAATTTTGAAATATGGACACATGCATCAGCTTATTTAAGTCTATTAATTTGAAAGGCTTCAAGATCTGGTTACTGGTTACCCTAAATCGCCACTCATAAACTATATCTCAATAGGCTTAATATAGTATTCTTAAGAACAATGTTTGCAGCAAGAAGGTAAATTATATCTGTAGAGGTATGACTAAAATTGTATATCTTCTAAAATTTATGTTGTCTATGTCTTCAATTTTGACACTATGGACACATGCATCAGCTTATTTAAGTCTATTCATTTGAAAGGCGTCAATATCTGGTTACTTTAACGAAAAGGATGGAGGGAAATTATAAGTGAAACCACTTAAGATACTACTGGAGAAAAAATCTTGAATGCACTTTATACGATCGTAAGAAGATGCTGTAAGGCACAGATTAAGGCTTTGCAAAATAGACCAATTCCTTCGACACATGCATTTTATTTTATCGTATACATTTATTTCATTTTATAGAGGATTTTATCCTACATATACTAGCAGGACTTTTTTCGAGAACGGTGTAGGCATTCGTAACAGAGTTTCATTTTTCCCTCAAAATTTCAGGATGTATTTATTTCCTTATTATAAACCACTCACCAATCTGTCGACCTATGAGCGAGTAGATCTTCTTAAAATGCTGTGTTTGTATATCGGCAATTTGTTATTTTTTAATTGTTTATTAAGGCAATTTATATAAATAATGATATTTTTATCACTTTCGGTTCCGATTCTATCTTTACGGTATTCCTTTCTAGTAACCTTAGCGAATGTTTTTGAATGTTTCCCTATGGATGGTTGCATAGCTAAAAATAAATTCTGACGCTTAAGTTAAGCAGTCAAAGTGACATGTAGGTTATTGCTAATTGGCTGGTACAACAATTATTTAAACAGATGTACAGTGTTTGTGAACACTTCGTTCGTAAGAGTAAACATGAATAAACTATGATAGTTTGATCTAAATTTCTGCTGTTTCTTTTCTTTGCTTTCTCGTCTACTCAGCAAGACTGCAGCGTGGAATAGCCGCTACTCACTTTCTGTGATATAAGGTAAAAATCTTTCTTTTCATATATATATATATATATATATATATATATATATATATATATATATATATATATATATATATATATATATATATATATATATATATATATATATATATATATATATATATATATATATATACATGTGTGTGTATTTGTCGGTGTAAATATGTGTGTATATACTAAACAGAATGTGAATAAACGGACTGTATACATTAAAAACGATTGTGTTGGAAAGGGAAACGGAAATTACTATTTAAAATAAGTTGAGTTTAATATGATATTATGGCAGTGTTAAAGAATGTGAATATATAAAATGAGCTAAAGTAAGTAAATGTAATATTGTTGCATAGTGTTATTGATAATTTTTGTATATATGGTAGGTATAAATAAGGCAATGTACTGTAAATAATAGTATATACGTAAGATGTATGTTCTTTTAGTAAGAATGGTCAGAAAAATGCTATGGATTATTGTAAAAATAATATATTCATAGCCAATTAAATATGTGTAGTGTGATTAATGTTTATGTATAGAGGTATGTAATGTGAGATGCTGTATATTAAATATATATATATATATATACATGTGTGTGTATTTGTCGTGTAAATATGTGTGTATATACTAAACAGAATGTGAATAAAAGGACTGGATGTAAACGTAATAACATTCAAAAAAAAAAAAAAAAAAATAAAAATAAAAATAAAAAAATTAAAATAACGATTGTGTTTGGAAAGGGAAACGGAAATTACTATTTAAAATAA
>CM063511.1:148323167-148400667 GCA_032207245.1 Pardosa pseudoannulata | reverse complement strand
CTTATCAATATTTTCTAATTTAACGTTAACCCTCTAATTATCGCCATTACATGTACAATGGCTCGAACTATGACCGAATGGTTAGGTAGTCAAGTTTTTCTTTCGGAGTTCAGGGGTTCGCATCCTATTGTAGCATGGATATTCGGAGCCGTCCGAAATCGGCTTTAAGGAGTAGGTCTCGGTCCCACTACCCCTCGTGTCTCAAAAAATTAGACCATAGCTTTACAAACCAAACCAAAAGAAACTACATCTACATTTTTCCTCGATTTCCTGTTTTGATATTCACTGGTTTTTTTTCTGTTTCAGTTTCGCATGAAACTACGGAAACTCTATTTGAATGCTTAGTTGTCAAATGCGATTTTGATAGTGGGTAACAATGCCAATGCTCGCCATTCTCTGCTACCGCTCGTGTTGTGCATACTAGTTAATTTCATGTATTCGAAAAGTGAATCAATCAAATAAGTCTAACCAATTAAAAAAAGAATAAAATTTTCTGAATTTTGATGGAATTACATTTTTTGTTTATGATAGAATTATATTTTTAGTACAAATAAGAATTTAAATAAAATAAAATTATTCATTAGGAACCTAACCGGAACCGTTATTTTTGGCGGAACGGAAACAGAAAATAAACCGATATATTTAGTTCAAGCGGAACAAAAAAATTTCGCTTCGAAGCTCTGATATTTATACACATATCTAAATCTAAACAGGGTGCTCTGTATTTGGAATGGCAAACTTAGACTATTTTTAGTAGGCATGAAATAGAAAAATTGCTATAGAAATGATGTGGCAAACTGCGTTTTGTGGAAGAAAGTTACAAAATGTAGGCTCTGAGTTCAGGGAGACGATAGATTTCAGTTGACTGTAGAATACATCCGTGGATTTAGTCCTTATGTGTGAAATAAGCTGCAAGAAACACATGCGATAGCCTGGAATCTATAAGCGACGTTAATTTCTACCATTACGATAGTACACATGTATAGCGGTTTATTATTCAACTGTTACTCGTGCAAAAAACAGTTGCATGGCCAACGCGTTTGACAGAATTGTTTGCATACATTTTTTTCTATGTTTATTCTTAATATACTTGTTTATGAGGCCAAATATATTTTAATGATACTGTACTGTAATTCTTTATTAAACATAATTATTTTCATTCCAAAACACAATTATCACGTAATATGTTTCTTTTAAACTTTCCTTTATGTTTTACTCGAACTTATTTAGCACATCAAATACTTTCATTATCAACAAGAGTAGTAGTGTAAATTACTGTATTAGAAAAGTTATAAATGTTTTTTAGAGAATTACTGTTGGTGCACCGATTACTTTTTGCGGCACTTACCCTAAAGACAAATTATTAAAAATTTTTTGTCTTAATCACAAAACAACTCTTTCTGTAAAATTAAAAAAAAAATATTTCTTAGAAATTTCTTCTCGACTTTACTCAACAATTTACACTTTTCTAGTATTTTATCTTGCATGTATTTCCTTATTTCTTAAACAAATATAATATTTACATGGCATATATTATACATATATATCGGAGTCATATACATCGGAGTTATGATGTAGGCAACTAATCACAAATCTCTTTTCTTTTTAAACCATGCTTTATTAAATTCAGTCCTTCCGTTAAGGTTTAGCTATGCCATTAAATATACTCATTTGTTTAATTACATTGTGCACTAGCGTAGAGGGTGTTTCCGAGCCCACCTTCCGACTCAAAGTTTGCCAAAATTTGCTTGCGTAAAACTTTACTTCCCGTCGTCCTTCCACAATTAACGTTTTTGCTTTGTACATCCTCCCGTTGGTGCATCTCTCACTTCATACGTACTTCAAATAGTTCCACTTATTTTAAAATATAACTCTCTTAATCTTTAAAACCCCATTTACAAACCTGACATATATATGTAATATACTGTAATATAGAATTACTAACCAATCGTCGGTGCCGCTGAAAGTGTCTGTGAATGGGACAAGATGAATTTAAAATCTAGAGAAAACAGACACACGTAATATATATTATATGCAGTTTTTAGTCAGTCTTCCTGAAAACTTCTAAAAATTGTATTTTAAACATGTTGGTATAGAGTCGGTTCCCTAATGAAAATGTGTTATAGAGAACATGTATGGAGCCAGTGATATCAGAACTCGTGTAATGACTTTATTATAAGATGCTATGCAATAAAAGCTGAATCTACAAAAATATGGCTTGTAGACTTGTCGCTTGATAATAGGTTTACTGGAATTTCAGAATACAATGGAAATTTCATCAAAGAACAGAAAAGAGATGCCCTTTACATATAGAATCACCAAAAAATTATTACAGAATGCAATTACAACTGAAATGTGTTACCTGGGTTAAAAATATCAGTACATATATACATGCATACAAACACACACACATATATGTTGGAGTGATATGAAACCCTTGATACGTCTAGATAAAATTCTGACAGGTGGTCCGTACGTAAGTATTCTGTCTGTTCCCATTCACCCATTCATGTCCATTGTGAATTCCGATGGACTTCGAGGGAACTCCAGTAGAACAATGCGCTACCCTACAGGTTCAGAATGGCTACAGAGTGGCTCCAAGAACACTCTCCTGACTTTAACCCATATTGGACCGCTGTCCTATAAACAGGACAGCAAATGAAATTCCATTTAAAAATAAAGTAATAAATATTTTCTGAGCGGATTTTATTTTAACACCTTTAAAATAGACACACTTTAGCATAGTAACTAAAAAATCTGAGCAATCAAATTATATTGTATTGTAAAATTTATTTTCAGCAACCTCTTAAAATTTGTCCTTTTTTAATCTTTAATTTTATATTTATTATTATAAATTTTTAAGCATTGTGGAGGTTACTTTTAGTTTAAAAATGGAACTAATAATGTAGCTGAAAGTTTTTGTTGAAAAATATATTTTACACGTGTATTTTATAAGTATAAAAAAGGTGCCCTAAAATTAAGACGATGGTCCAATTCTGATTATTTTTCTATGAATTCGATGTTGCATTGATAGTGCACATTATTTTCTTATCTATCAATGAAAACCAGTTAAAACACCTGTTCACACACCTGGACACAAGAAGGGGTAAATAGGTGTCTATTCTATTCAGAAAACTGGAGATTTTTTGCAAGATCTCCAGTTTTCTGCCAGTTACTCTCTTACTGCCAGTTCAATAACTGCAAGAGAAAACCTACAACAGTATGCTTAAAATTTAGTGTTGGACTTTGTTTTGACTGTTTCCCCAAATTTTATCTATGAATCAGCCTAATGCAATGTAAGTGATATTTGTTAAGTTTTAGTAGTGTAATGGATTGTTGTTCCTATTTATAGGACAGCCAATAAAATAAAAGATTAAAAAAAATTGTTCAAAATTTTGGTTTTATATACTTAGCTACCATATTAATGATATGGATTAAGTTTTAATAACTTACAGAAATATTTAGTGTGTGTGGTACAATATGGGTTAAACACTTATATATATATATATATATATATATATATATATATATATATATATATATATATATATATATATATATATATATATATATATATATATATATATATATATATATATATATATATATATATATATATATATATATATATATATATATATATATATATATATATATATATATATATATATATATATATATATATAAGAGTCTAAAAGTGATTTTTAAAATCCCTAAAGAGCTTAATATAATAATAAAGTATTAAATCTATTTTACGGATTTTATTGCTTGTTTGACATTTCATGTTATGTATACAACACATCTATCAATCTATCTATATCTATGTATCTATCTATCTATCTATCTATCTATCTCTCTCTCTCTCTCTCTCTCTATATATATATATATATATATATATATATATATATATATATATATATATATATATATATATATATATATATATATATATATATATATATATATATATATAACGTTAAAGTACATAAATTCTATATTTGAGGCCTCATTTTAATTTTAATGGTGTCACATGATATCCGAATTCTCTTCGTTAATTCCTCGAAATATTCAAACTAATGACATTCTTCATTCTGAATTTCACTGCCACAACATGTCATTATTTTATCTCTATTCACCTTTTCATTCTAAATTTCGTACAAAAACGCCGATTCGAATATTTTATTCAGAAACTGAGACCTTAAGCTGAACTTATTTCTTAAGTACTATATACAGATGTACAAGCTCATATTACTAAAACTGTATCATTTGCTCTCAAGTGAACATATTATCTTAGTAAACTCTCTCCGTATTTATTTTTTTCCTGCTGCATTGTATCTTTTTTCTGCTGCTTGTTTCTTGAGACTTGCAAAATATTTTATTTTCGTTTGTTTGCATTATTAACCCATAATTCTTTACGGCCCTTATTTTAGGTCAGCTAGTAAAATAGAATAAATAATTTTCTGTTTTTTAAACTTTTCTGTTATACGGAAGCTATATGTCTAATAGAATGCTTATAAAAAATTCCACACATTTTAAAGTATATGCGGTTATTTCTAACTTTATTATTAATTTATTTATTCTAATTAAGCCTGAAATTGAATTTGTTTTTGAGGGCATGTTACTTTACTTAAGTGTTTCTGGACGCTACGAAATAAATAAGTTGCCTTTAAATTGTTTTTTTATTGAATGACTTCATTTAACGTTTAAGGTTAAAGCCATCTTTACGTAATTGAAAAGCGATTTTAATTTCAAAATTTTTAGTATTTTACAACTTAATAGGTTTGGTTTTGGAGCGCTACGGTCTACTTTTTGCAACACGAGGGCTAATGAGAACGGGACCTACCGTTTAAAGCCGATTCCGAACGGCTACGAATATCCATTACATTTTGGGATTCGAACCCACGAACTCCGGCTCCGAATACCAGCACCCTAACCATTTTACCATTTACAACTTAATAAATCTTACGGTTATTTAATATATTCGACTCTCATAGAGAATCTATTAGAAACTGAAAGACATACTTTGAGGTAAAAGTAATATACACCAAAGTATTTATTCACCCGTTTGCCGGCTATATATTGCATTATATATTTCCTACATTTCCTAATTTCATTGATCTTTTTGGGGGTCAAAATTAAATATTGATCAATCATTTTAGTTAAGTTTCATTAATCGAATTGTTACCCTCTAATGCATTTCGTTTTTTGAGCTCCCATGTTCAGACATACTTTCATGCAAGGATAACTTATATATTTATTTTAGGTTTTAGGAGATCTATAACTTTTAGTTAAGTCAATTATATGTTACCATTGTATTTTGCACGAAATATTCTACAGTATTTTTTCCACGAGGGCTAGAAAATTTTATGCGGATATACCCTTTTCTGTGAAAGGCTGCTACCAAAATTTTGCATATAAATACCTATAAAGTACTTTATTGTTATAGATTATTTGAATGTTATTATATATTATTTTAGTTGCTATTTCAATGTCCTGGAATTATTATTTTTAGAATTGCTTTATATTAATTGAATGAGACATAGTAGCCATGTCTAATTTCAGATACAAACACCATAGTGCTACTTCAGAGATTTCTCAAGATATTCTTGGGAACAATAATCTTCATTCATTATTTGTTATTTGTGTTATGAACATTATTTATTTATTCTCTTTTCATTCATGTTGTTCCATTGTGCTTGAAATACCTTTTATTGTTTATTTCAATAACGTAAATATTAATTTATATATTATGGATCATTTCAATGTTATCCACTAGAAATATATTACATCTTTACTTTTCTGAATAGTATTTATTCCAGATATTCTTTAATAACATTTTTGCTTTATAAAATATAGTTGTAGAAGAAAAATTGGATAGTAGTAAAAATAAAGTGAAATGATAATAAAACTGACACATTCACAGAATATAAGATAAATAATCCCAGAGCATGCAGGACAGGTACAACTCAACGTGATTTAAACTTTACTTTTTAGTATATAAAGTACCTAAAACACACAAGGAATCGGGAAGGGCATTCCACAATTTTGGAGAGGTGTGAAAGGATGGATATCTGCTTTGTACATCCACATATGCTGAAAAATATTTATATAAGAAATTTCAATTAACATTGACTGTAAATGATTTGAGAGGATGTTTATTTTCTGGTCAGTTGCCAAGGCGGTGTTTACATGTACCTGGGATTTTATTAGATCATGCATTTTCATCGTAGTAGATCCACCAGTTTGAGCAGCCACTTGTTGATGTGTGAAATCCATTAGTGTGAACCTTCAAGGGTTTTTTTTTTCATATCCTTGCAGAGTTATTATCCCAATACGTCTGTAAACAAAACTCATCAGTCCACAAAATGTTCTTCAATATTTAAACAACCAATGGCGGTGCTTGCACTTTAATGCAACTTTGTAACTGTACAAACTGATCGACTGACGTTTGGTTTCAAATACACATACAAGGGAAGAACCTTTGCGCAGTTCAAATTCCGGTTCTTATTCTGGCTCCAACATTAAAATTTGTAGCAATTTCGGGCAGCATTGTAAGTATATCTCGTAAAATATTCTGATGGAGGTATAGATACATTCAGGATTCATTATTTCAGGATGCTTTACTGGCAGGATATCTGTTAGAAATTTAATGCATTTCTGGATTCTTCACATTTATGGTACACTTTTGTACCAGTCACCTAAAACCCAAATTTCATCTCTACTTCTGTTACCACTGACTACTTAGTTAAATTCAAAGTCACTTAAATTTTGATAACCTGATATTGTATTAGAATAAATCTATCCAACGACTTTCACAAGCTGCTTGTTGCTTTTATAAATGCTGTTGATAGCATTTACATACATTGAATGGCTGAATGTTTATCTTATTTGTACACTTTGCTCTTCTCTCTAACTCACCATTTTTTTACCATCTTCTGTTATACCTTACAACTCATTATAATACAATTATTGAATATTTTTAAAACCATATATATTTGATAATTATAGAAAGTATAAGCTAAATAAAGCTTTTACCCAATAAAAAGCAATTACAAGCATGCATGATCACATATTCTAATACTTTAGATAACGCTCTTTCCTATTTAAGGTTTTCAGATACAGTTAAATTAGATCAATATATATGTTAAGTTCATTACTTGATTATCTTGCAATTTTGAAATAAATGTTATTCACTTCCTAAAGGGCTAGACAGTGGAAAAGATTTTTAGTGTAGTCTCTAACAGTCTTGCATTCTACTTAAATGTCAAGATCCCTACTTATGGATTTATCAAAATGTTTAGTAAATTTCACTTGTTCACCTTAATCTGTTGATAAAGGGAGAAAATTTGTTACATTATATGCTTTATCCGATAATAACTGAGGGATATTTGCAGGAAGAATTACTTTTTCATGCAGTAATTAAATACAATTTAATTTGTATAGTAGTTAAGTCAGCTAAGTATTTTCATGCCATTGAAGTATTTTTAAGTATTTACCGCTTTGAAATTAAAAACACAGGCATACCTTTTATAAATTAATCTTATTTTTACACAAAAGTCTATATATTAATGTACTTTTCCATATAGTTTTTACTAACGTCAATTGCCCTATTGTAGAACCAGATTTTGAATTCTACTTTCATAGAAATATCTCGTCTGACAACACGCGATTAAATCGTTTTCTTTTGTGCCTATGAGTCAGCCTTTTAAGCCCCCAGCGTCAGATAAACTAACGATAATTTAAGGGTTCTACCTTCATTTTATAAAAAAAAAACCACATACTGAAACTATATACTTAATATTTGCGTATAAATTTAATTATGCTAAATAATCTTTATATTTTGTCATGGTGGAATTTGATATCCTTAAGTCACTGCAACCAAAATGAATTATTTGTTTATTAAATTTTATGAGAATCTGCACAACTATGCTTAGATAATTACAGTTTGCAGTCAAATTCACTTTTTAAAGAAATGACACTTCATTGTTCAATTAATTTTCTTCTAAATATATACATATTATGTATAATTATATGTATATATATTATATATAAATATATCTCTTATAATTATATCTATATATTTAAATTACCGGAATGTAATAGCTATCTACAAGGACTCCTCTTTAAGACTGAGTGCCGTTCTTACGACACGGTCGAAAAGTGAGCATCTTACCACATAGAAGATAAGTTAAACATTTACTTTAAAAAAAAAAGTGCATATCTACATAGTTTTCATTGTTTATTTGACTATCTGGAGCTGTAGAGGGTCTGTGCAAGGGGCATGACGATAATAAAACAATAGTTGTACCTTTAATGGTAGATGTCTTCGATGAAACAGTCTAAAAGGAACTCGTTTGAATTGTGTTGCTACCTTTTTTCTTTCTTCTAAATTTCTCTATAACAGCTTACAAACCCATTCCACTTTCTTTCAATCTTGCAACATGGGAGATTTCTCAAATTGCAGGGCAAAAGCGATTTTCGTAACTGCACATGGCTGTATTAATGACTACTCGCACTTACGACAGATAAACATAGGTCGTTAAAAGTGGAATATATGCATATGTGTTTGAATTATGTTTAAACTGACTGTTACTTTTTGCTTACTTAATTTCACTGAGATTTATGCAATTGTGCTTCTACGATTTTCGCCTACAACAAATTGTCTCTTCGAAAACTAACAGCAACCCGTTTTTCATCTTTTATCCCAGAAAGCGATTGTTATAAATGCGAGTAGCTGTATTTAATGACCGCCCCCAATTAGGTTTGTTTTGTTTTGGAGTGCTACGGTCTACTTTTTGCAACACGAGGGCTAACATGCCATAGTGGGATTTGAACCCATGAACTCCTGTTCCGAAGGCCAACGCCCTAACCATTTGGCCATTGTTCCGCCAGCAATTAGGACTCATAAATATATGTTGTTAAACGAGGAATACATGCCTTTGTGTTTAAATCAGGTTCAAACTGGTGGTTGCTTTTTGCTTACTGGATTTCACTGATATTTATGCAATCATGCCTCTACGATTTTTGCCTACAACAAATTTTCTCTTCTCAAACTAACGGCAACCCGTTTTCATCTTTTATCTCAGAAAGTGATTTTCATAAGAGCGAGTAGCTGTATTTAATGATCACCTGCAAGTAGGACAGATAAAGATAGGTTGTTAAACAAGGATGCTTGTCTATGTGTTCAGACTAGTACTTCCTTTATGCTCACTGAATTTCACTGAGATTTACGCAATTGTGCTTCTACGATTTTCTCCTACAACAAATTGTCTCTTCGAAAACTAACAGCAACCCGTTTTTCATCTTTTATCTCAACCTATCTCGAGAGATACCTAAATCTCTGGAATATTACATGAAATTTTACGTAATGCAGGACCAAAGTGATTGTTATAAGTGCGAGTGACTGAATTTAATCATCAGTCGTACTTACCACTGATAAAGATAGGTCATTAAGTGAGGAATACATGCATATGTTTATTACAACTTACATATCTATGCGTCTATAGTTTCAATCGTGTTTAAATTAATGACGGTTTTGTTCTACTTACTTAATCCCATTGAGATTTATGTAATTGTGCTTCTACGATTTGCTCTTCCACAAACTAACGGTAACCCACTTTCTATCTTTTATCCCAGCCTATCTTGAGAACTACCTATATCTCTCAAATATTACTATCAATGCAAACTTTATATCATTGCGTATCAAGCCAAGAAACATTACTTCAGATATGTTGTTCGAATGCTATTTATATTAATTACCAGTGAAAGCGTTATTCTGGTGTCATGGCAACAAATCTGATGAGCATGTCGCAAGATTTGGGAAATCATATCTTGGAGACGTACGTCGATGATATTGGAAAGCTACAGACTGAGATTTCTCTGTAAGGTATATTTACTTCCATGATTTTAACATTTGTTCCTGACTTAGAAGAGGTTTTGAAATAATCGGGGGGTTAAAACTTGTTACATCAGACAAGAAAACGCTTATCATAAAAAGGTAAAATAAGTTTGACCAACCTTAAATGAAAATGTCATTAATTTTTTATTAATATTTTGTTGTTATAACATATAAAAAGCCCTAATTTTAGTTTATTTGAACAATTTTCTAAAGATATACATTGTTTATTTACTAACACTGGAATAGTTACACTATAACTGGAATTCCTCTGACTTTTTATTTGAAAATTTTGTTTAGTGTAAAAAACAAACCCGATAAAATCCCACAGAATTTTCTACATGTATGACACACGTTGCTGAAAAACTAACAATTAAATATTAATTTACATTTTTCTTTAAAAAATATTTTAGTTTCTCACATAAATTTTTGTTTCTTTATGTATTCGTATACATATGGTAATGCTTTTCTTTTTAGAAACTTTTACATGAAATGTTAACTTTATGGTTATTTTTTCTTGGATATCCCTCTTTCGATAAATCAAAAGAATTAGTATTTATGCGACGGTATTCTCATTAAAAAGACCGAAAAAATATAGAAGATTATTAACAATATATATATTATAAAAAATATAGAAGTGAAATTAATTTCCTCAGGAGTTTTGAGAAAAATAATTGGTTTAATAACTATTTGGTATTTGATATATTTGAAATAGCAAACACATGGTTTACGAGGCATCAATTTTTATCCTTTAAAAGTCATAGCAAGCTTTTAATGCCTACAGAAAAATGTTTTCTACAAATGAATATATAGATATGCCGGAAGAAATATGTTTGCATTGGAGTGTGACATGCAAATAATTTTAATAAAATTTTAATAAATATATTAATTTGTAACAATTTCAAATATTGTTATTAAATATACTTCATATATATATTGAATATTATATAATGTATTATATATTATATTATAAATTGTATTATATATTTATTATATTATATATTGTATTATATTGCCGCATAAAGAAGCTTAGCCAACGAGCTAAGTGGCCGAATGGTCAAAGCACGCGATCCAGACCCGAAGATTGTGGGTTCGATCCTTGCCGTGGCTGTTTATCCATAGTACGGATTTTTAATTTAAAAATGTTATTTATTGTTTCCTTATGTTCTTGAACTTTCTAGATCTTTCTTTAATATGTAAATTATTTATTTCTCGAATATTCTGTTCGGGTATAAAAGCTGATACCCACTAGTTGTAGGCAACTTCTCGATCCTGTAAGGTTGCGAGTTGCTACTTAGCTTCAATAAATTGTTCTGTTAAGTTAAACGGTGTGTTCATTCAAATCTTCGTGACAAATTTGGTGGAGGCGCCGGGTACCGATTTCGCCATTGTGGATAACTCTGACAGTGTTCGCAGAAGTCTCCGTTTAAGAGGATTACCTCCGGAATTTGGCCTGTACGACCCAGAAAAAAGAAAGAAGCAAATAATGCCCGAAGATACAAAGCCTGTCGTGGTAACTCCTACCTACCCGCCCCTAAGAAACCCTTCAACCTTCCGTGGGGAGCCTGGAGATGACCCTCGGAAATGGCTTGCTGAATACGATCGAGTGGCAAAGTTCAACAAATGGGATGAAATGATGTGTCTTGCAAACGTCTATTTTTTCCTAGGACGGTACGGCCAAACAGTGGTACATAAATAATGAAGATACCTTGGACTCCTGGGACGCATTCAAGAGGGGTTTAAATGAACTTTTGGGCGATCGTCTCAAGTACACAAAAAAGGCCGAAGAACAACTAAAATGTAGAGCTCAAAGGGCAGGAGAGAGTACTCAGTCCTACATTCAGAGTGTATTAGGGCTTTGTCAAGAAGTCAATCCTTCAATGTCCGACAACGAGAAAGTATCTCACTTAATGAAAGGAGTGGCTGAAGATATGTACCAAGTGCTCTTAATGAAAGAAGTGAAGACTACAGCTGACTTTATCAAGTGGTGTAACTACATTGAGGACATGAGGCAAAAAAGAATTGGCCGAAAATTTGAGAGACTACCAAACGTCGTACCAGTTGCAACCATGGAGGAAGAGACAGATTTAGTGTCTCTTATCCGTAGAATTGTACGCGAAGAGGTAAATCGATTAGTAAATCAAGTCGACGAGTTTCCGGACCCATATATATATATATATATATATATATATATATATATATTATATATATACATATATATATATATATGTATATATATACATATGTATGTATATTTATTATATATATACATATATATATATATGTATATATATATGTGTATATGTATATATATATCTTAAAAAGATTTCCTCTAGTCCTAATTAAGTATATTGTTTTTAGTTCTCCTACTAGGCAAGGAGAAAACTAAACCAGCTAACATAATAAGATGCAGTCGGGCGATTAAAAAGAACGGCACAAGTCTAATTAGAACTTTATTTCAGAGCTGCTAAAATACATTTTCATTAGTTATACAGACATAATTACACGAAAATCACTCTGCTCGAACAGAGTGCACCGAGAGTGACGACAAAGACTTTTGGCATGCTTACTCCTTTAGTGTTAAGATTAGGAATAGTAACGCGAAGCCATTTGCTGGCGACAGCTAAAAACGTGTTTAATGGACATATTATTCTGTATGACAGAAAGCTTTAAATGCATCATTTTAATGGACACTCTTTAATTAAGTCATTTTTAGCTGATAATTTTTTTATGGACAGTCGAAGGATAGAGGAAGTTTTTGTAATCATTGTTAAATAATTTTAATATATTGATACACACACACTGTCACACACACACACACACACACACACACACACACACATATATATATATATATATATATATATATATATATATATATATATATATATATATATATATATATATATTGTAAAATATACATATATATTATATTTCGTTAATGTATTCAATAAAGATCCATTCAGTATTAAAGGTAGATTACTCCTCGTAGTTTCGGATATTTTCAAATTACCTAATATATCAGGTATCTTTACATTCACCTCTACTTTAATTAATTATCTAACGAGTTGTTTTTTCATATTACGTCATGTGACCACATAGAAACCACTTTTAATATTCACGAATATTTATACAGTTTGATTTTACAATCATGGGAAAAACTTTAAGGAATAGTACTGCTTAATAAAACATACATCATTTGTTTGAAGGAGCGCATTGAGGAACGAACATAAAAATTCCGAGACATGAAGTCCTGTTTATTTGTAACGTAATAGCGAAGAGTTGCTTTGTAGCAATGTTTACAATAAATAGTTAAAATAGTGACCATCAGCAAAAATACATATTTAGTAGCGTCTAAGGAAAGATAAACAAACAGGTCCAAAGGAGCCAGGCATTTCGCACACGCAATGGGTTTTCGATCATTGAGGTCGTCAAGTGAGTTAACTGGAGTCTCGGAATAGATGTCTTTCATATGTCATATGTAGTAATCTTAATTTTTATGTAAATACTACATCGAAATACTTCTGACAATATTTTCTCAATTCTTTCCCAGTCAAAGAATCAGAAAAAATGTTTCAGTAGTTCTGTGAGTGGGGGTTTATATCATAACTCATAATTTCTTGCATTATCGTAGAATCTAATGTCAAATATTTATGTTCTTACTAAGTATAAATATTACCCAATCATGGGACTGTTGCATTCAGATACGAGCAACAATCTGATCAAATAACACTCACATGTTGCTGACTAGTAACTCGAACTAAAAAACAAAAATGCCAAACTCGAATCTTCTATACAGATAGAAAGGCAGAACAAAAGTCTCCTTAAATAACGAAAAAACTGCAATGTCCACAGAGTGACTATACACACTATTTGAGGGAATATGAAGGTTTTCTTTTTTAAGAAGTCTAATTCTGAATTGAATGGAATCGAAGAATTTACCATTTCATTTGAAAATATCAGAACAAATGTTCACTAATGTATTTGTCACTCAACAGAGTGGGAAAACGAAACGTACAACACCGTTAGTAGATTTTGAACTGCGTTTGAAAACACTTAGCAATATGAAAAAGATGGTTACAAATGTAAAAAAGTGACCACTATTCAAACCTTAAATGTGGATAGAGGAATAGACTGCATTACCCAGAAAATACTATTATGATTTATTGTGAGTAATCCAAGTCGCTTTTGTGATGATATCCAGATTTTATACACCATACTAAAACGAAACTACTTTTATGTTTCATAGTCCATCGTAGTAACAGTTAGAGGTAAGCAATTTTTTACAACTACTTCAGATGGAAGAACCATAACATATCTTAGACGAAGTAGGTTAAACAATGGTAAAATTAATTTGTTGGACGTTTTAGTTGTTATCACTGTCTTAACTTCCAGTATCTAGGATCTCTCTTACATTGATATCACTTTAAATGATTATATGCTGACATCAATGATTTACGAGTTGTAATAAATCTTTGACCACTGATTTAATTTTTGATAGACTCAGTTAAAAATATTCTTTGACTTTCGTCAAGTGACTACTGTGATAAGTCATCTAACCATCTTTTTTTAAATTTCTCATTAATCCACCATTATATTATATACAAAGTTCGACACGTTTATTACTTCTATCAACGATGATGAACTAAAAGAATTTTGCTGAATGTCACACAAAAATACTTATGTCTAGTAAACACTACTTTCTTTAGTGCACATTTATTGTAATTTTGATTGTTACAGTTTAGGACACCATCAACATTGGGTGCCACTTCCCCCACACAGAATTTTTTTTCTCGTGAATCAATGACAATAACGCCACCTATCAGCGTGAACCTCAACAAATTTCACAGGATCACTGGATGGAGGTACTAGAGAACTGAGTGGGCCAAGCCTTCAAGTTCTGCGTTGCATGCAATTTTGGAAAACAAAACTAATGATATTATTTGGCTCTTACATGAAAACAACAAATTTCAACAATCATGCTTCTATTTATATCTACTTGGTGTGGAATGTCATTGCCACCCAGCCGATTGATGGCCGAATGAATACAGTACTTCTGTTCAGACTGGAATTCGCGATTTCGGGTCAAGCTGATGACATGGATGTTCATAGCCATTTGTAATCACCTTTTAGCAGTAAGACCCGGTCTCTTTAGCTCTAGTGGAGCACAACAGTGGAGTGTAGCAGCCAAAATCTTATTTCTACTAAACATCATCTCCCAAAGAACGGGGTGGTAGCCCACATAACTTTTTACAGATGTAAAAGATGAAAGACTTTCTCCCTTACGGCCACTAGGTTGCAAGCCTTCTTCTATGTTCACAAGGATCTGTCGTCAGTTTAAACTAAGGCCTGCTTTTTCATGTGTGTATATGCGTATTAGACATAACATACATGGAAAGATAATTAGACGAAATGCTAGCTATAATATGATTTAAATAAAATTCTTTCACTAATCAATGAAACTGGATATTTGCAATTCTGGAAAGAGCATGTGTTGTAAAATTTCTCGTACATGATTATAAAAGATTAAAATAAAGAGTGTTTAATTAAATGAATGAATCATTCATACATTATAACAAACGTATTATAATGTTGCATTATAATAACAAAGATATTGTCAAAAATGTACTGTTTATAGTTAAACGAGTCCTTGCAAAATAAAATATAACTTATGATACATGCATTCAATCTTAGTTGCAATACATATTTCTGTTACGATATAAAGTTTTTATAAAATCTTCGGTTTATGGGGAGGATTTAAGGTGTATTATTGAGTTCATAATAGTTTAATTTTTTATTTTCAATTAAAGTAGAATGTCCCAATAATGATAATAACTTTTTCTTTTCATAAAATTTAAATAACTTTTGGAAGAGGAAGATTTTACGATTTTAAAATACTATCTAATTTTAAAATTAAAAAAAACAAAAGGTTTTGGTAGACTAAGGCTGTTGTTATTCTTTAACACCACTTTTTTTTACGCAGTAACAAAATTCCTGCTTAGTGAACAAATAATAGTTGGAAAAACTTTTGAAACCATCGTTACATGTCAGAGGAAGAGTTTCAAATTATTTTAAAGCTCGCCTCGTGTTAACGGGAAGGATCGTAAAATTTAATGGAAAATGGTGAGTTTTATAGTTTTCTGACACAGTAGGAAAAGAAAAGTCATTATTTGTTAAGTAATAAAATTCCCCTTCTTGTTTTCAGCGTGTATGTAAATAAAATTTGTCAACTTGTCATTTTTTTGCATCTTTTATAAAAAAAAAATTTACCCATGCGTGTACACAAGGGAATTATGAATTACAATGCACACAAGATAGTTGTAAGGAATGTAATGGAAACAGTTCAAATTGCTATTTGAATAGCATAATCCCATATAAACACTCATTACAAGGCTAAATAACTTCTGACGATAACAAAAAATTTCCTGAAGTTTAATATCTTATCATTTTAGCAAATAAAGTATGCTATTTTGTTTGATCAATGTCATAAAGGGTAGGGTGCTACTCTTCGTACTTGGAGTTAATAGGTTCGGATTCTACAACTAGCTTGGATGACCATATCGTCTCCAGCGTTACACAGGTTATTTCAAACGTATGGGAATTTCGTTGATTTTAATAGGGCATATCGTCTTTATTTATATGTATATATATGTATATATATATGTGTATATATATATATGTATATATATGTATATGTATATATATGTGTATATATATGTATATGTATATATATATATATATGTATATATATGTATATATATGTATATGTATATATATGTATATATATATATATATATATATATATATATATATATATATATATATATATGTAATATATAAATTATTTCATATTTCCTTAAAACCTCCTCTATTCCATTCTAATTCCTTAAAATCTTTTTCACAGCCTCTAAATGTCTTAATCAAAGGATCGTCCTCGACTTAAAATTTTTTCCAAAGCTTTCTGTTTATAGATGTAAATTTTCTGTCTATTCAACACGTTTTCTAACTGTAGCCGGCAAATGGCTGAGCGTTTTTCCTGATCTTGAAAGTTTAATTCACTAAGTTATTTGTCCCTTGGGAAAATTCTTTCTGTGTTCGCTCTTGGGTACACATCTGTTCAAACAAAGTGTTTTTTGTGTCATTCTCTTGTCTGTCATTGACTAGTAAAGATGTCTTTTTTAGTAGCTCTAAAAGAAAGTTTTAATTAGACTTGTGCCGTCCTCTTCAGTTTTGGGCCGAGAGCATCGTTATTACTGTTAGCTGATTAGGCTTCTCTTTACTTGCCCAGTAGCACGGGCAAGTAAAATTAGAAGGTTCTATAATGTCCAGTATGTATGTGTATAGGTTTTGTTTTACAAATTCTATAATGTTACATATGATAACAATATACGATAAGAGCTAAATTAATCTAAGTTAAATTGTTACTCGCGTCAGTAGCATACCTTAAGCTACACCTGCTCCCCGGGTGGTTCTCAATGGGTAACAGCTTCGCAGCCTTGTACTGGCATAAAGGCATATAATGCCTGTATTGCCAACTGCTTTTAGAAATACTGAATTCAAAGATGAATTTTTAGAGGGGAAAATATAGGTCTAAAAATTCTATTTTTGATTTTTATTCAATTAAGAAACATCAGCCAGTAAAAAGTTAGAAATGAAATACACATTTCTAATTTTTGCCATCCAATTATGAGGAAATTTATCACAAGCAATACAATAATAATCAAACCGGTGCAACATAATCTTTATTTATATCATGCTTGAAGCTTTCTGCAATTGAATTTCTTTTCATTCCTACATGCAATAAGAAATTTTAGCTTCGAAGCAGTTATTTACTTTGATTTACCATTTATTTGTAATTTTTTTAGGTTATGTATCATTGGGAAAAATGATTTTTGCTTAGTTTATGCTAATGAATTTGGTAAATTATGTAGTAAAACATGTTGTTATATTTTAGTATAACAAAATTTCCACATTTTCCAATTTTGCTTTCTGTTAATTCAATTTAAAGTGGCTGGCGACTGGCCATAGGAGACTTTTTTAGTTCCATTTTAACCTATTGGTAGAATATTCTTCATATCTATACCTTTTTTTAAATTTTATAAAATTGAATATATTTTTCATGCTCTTTTTAATAATTTAATCATGTATAAATTTTAAGAATTTTTCATTAAATCACAATGTACTATTTCTTGAAAAACTTGAAAACAACTCATTGGCAGATTTATTTACCCTATAGCTTCATATAACTTGAGAAAATTATGTTTAGTTATTTAAAATTGTGCGTATAAATTACTCAAATACAAGTAATCTGCTCGTTTTTATATTAAGATATTTATAACATTTATCGTATTTATACTATTTATTTTATAGTATAATATAGTATAGAATGCTATTTATAATGTAGAATAGTACAATATATTATATTATAGTGTATTATTTATAATATTTATAGTATTTATAGTATTTATTTTATAGTACAGAAATTTGATTAAGAAAAGTGTCTAAGACTATCACAAATAATGGTATTTATGGTATTGATAGTACAATATATTATAGTATACTATTTATAGTATAGTATAGTATATTATTTATAATACTAATAGTATTTATAGAATTAATAATATAATATAGTATACTATTTATAGTATAGTACAATATATTATAGTATAATATAGTATAGTATTTATAATATTTATAGTATTTATGGAATTTATAATATAGTATATTATACTATTTATTGTATAGCATAGTACAATATATTATAGTATAATATATTATAGTATTTATGGTATTTATGGTATTAATAGTGTAGTATTTATAGTATTTTGGTATTAATAGTATAGTATTTATATATCATTTATAGTATTTATAGTATAATGTTTATAGTATTGATCTGTAATTTATAAAAAAATTGCTTAAAAACTTTTGCTGAACTTATAACTTTCGGACATTACTACTTCACAGCCTAAAAGTAATTTTTCTGTTTAAATATATGAAAGTTTTGTTGCACAATGTTTCCTCCTACTCAGCCAGAAATTTGATTAAGAAAAGTGTCTAAGACTATCACAAATAAATCAAGGATTCATTAAATTATCACTAAGACTGCTTATAACGATTCAACTGGATCTGGAGAAACATAATTGGATTTCCGCGAATTGCGTATGCTATTAAAAGTACATGAGTAGGTATTCTTCCGAATTCTGAAGCTTGGATTAAAAAACATTTAATTTTATTACCCTAATTCCTGGGAGAAACTATTTCCTAATTCACGACAAATTTATCAGCACGAAACACATCTTATGCACTGACGGGAAAGAGCAAAAATAATTGTTGTGTAATGAAGCAGTATTAAATTATTTGTATTTGCGTGAGACACAGAAAGTGTTTCTCTCGAAGAATGTGATTAACGCTAATATATTACCTGAGATTTTTTTCTAAATACTAAGCAAAATAACAATTAATCGGGTTTTCTTTTATTATTTTTACGAACATATCATTTACGCAAAATGTAGATTTTCTATCAATGACTACTTCATGAAAATTATGCAGTGTCCAAATTAGCTTTTGTTGTTTTAAAATTCATTTATCTTGAAATGTAATATATCATTGGAAATATATTTATTTAAAAGAGATGAAAGTTAGAAAATAAAATATTTTTTCAGAACTCTTAATTTCTACATGTTTGAAATAAGTGCTCTAAGAAATGCTCCGTGCTCAGTTCTCTTTTACACTTAATATGGTCAATTTTTCTTCTAGAACGTAATAAAGTATAGTAAATGAAATAAAGTATAGACATTGCTATTGTTTAGGTGTCAGAGATAAACCACTGTGAGATGTTAAGAATTAGTGGAATGTATAAATAAATATATAATCTAAAATAAAGAAATTGTGATTGAGAAATGACCAAAGGAAAGGGATTTGCTCACAGTTTATTGTAGATTATAATTTGATATTACAAAGCAAATATATTACTATCAATAGAGAATTAATGACTACTAACATTTAAGATTTTAGCACAGTACAATAGATAAGAATAATATGAATGAGGGGTATACATAATACATAAAACACAATCAAGTAGAATTAAATGTATATGGATTGGATCAGCGTCGGAAAAATGAAAACCCAATCAGATTTATGATTAAAGGAATTAAGAATTGACATACCACAATGACTTTGAATATTTTCACTCCAAACGTCGCCCAAACCATCCACTTTAAAGAAACATCAAGAAAAAACAGAGTATATTGGTTCGTAGCCGATTTAATCCCCACACTCCAAGCTCTCAGCGAACACTCTTGTTTTCCAGATGGCGCTACGCTCAACGGTAACAAAATAAACACACTTTACAAAACTAATAAGCAATTGCTGCCGCTGATCCAGTATCATGCCTGCTGGACGGAACAACCAAATTCTCTTTATTCCTGCATGACTCCAACAGAGGATTTTTCCAGAGTTCATTTTCATTTGAACCTTTCTTCTTCCATCATTAAAAAGAATAGTTTACCAGAACATTTTAGACAATTAGCCTTGGAAATCATTAATAATATTTACAAGTGACATTAAATCGTATACCGATGGTAGTAAAACTGACAAACTTTCAGGTAGTGGAATTTATATTGAAACACCTCACAGGACTTTGAACTAAGTCAACGTAACCCAGATTTATGTTTCGTTTTTAGAAGTGAATTACTAGCAGTGGATGCGGGACTTGATGTTATTCTGAAGGAAAATGATTATGGAAATCTCTGAATTCTGACTGATAGCCGAAGTTCAATGGAACTTTTTAATAATTAGATCCATATTGGTGATAATACAAGTGTATCTATCCTTCACAAGTTGAAACGCATCTCACTTGATATTCATTTCCAGTGGTTCCCATCCCATGTGGATCTATCTGGTAACGAGAAGGCAGACGGTCTGGCAAAGGATGGTTGCAGACTGCTAGCTTCTGTATCTACCTAGAACTTTTCTCTCAATTGAAAATCATAAATATATGGACTTACTTAGTGCCTTCTACTCACGATTAGTATAGGGCTAGTAAGCCAGGACACTCGTTGGTTCTTCCATGTGATAGAAAAACCAATATTTGCCTTTCACACCTTGCCTGTGGACATTTAAATTGTCTTACTTTTTTACAGGTTATAAAATCCTACCCTCTTTTCAGAAAATGCCGCCAATATCAGACTTGAACTGAAAATATTTTAAGCTGATTTTGACTTCTTTGGGAGGACAATATACTTCTCCGACACTCTACGACAGTTTACTCTTCCTTTATTCGACTTTTTACTCGTCAATGGATTTATGAATCTTGTTTGACGCCGTCAGGCCATTGGAGATAAGTAACAACAACAACAACAGGTTTCAGAAAAAATAACGATTTCGATCACATTTGTCTGTACAAGTTCTAGAGTTATTTTCGCTTTGGCAAAAAATGTAAGTAGTTTTACATCGATAGTTAATGTGCTTAAATGACTGATAACTTTAGCAACAAAGTACCTCAATATAATTTGAAAATCTTACTACTCGTGTGAAATCAATTATTATGCATTTCTATTATTTCAATAATCCTTTCGTTGAAAAGATCCTACTTTTCATAAAGGTATTACTCAGGAATAGTTTTAAAATTTCTATTTTTCTCTCTTTTAATTCCTTTATTTCCTCAATTTCCTGTTTGATCTCCATTTCTGTAATATGTTCTTTCAGCCGTAGTAAAATCACATTAATTTTTCTTTGTCAATTAAATCTCAGATTTGCCATTCCTTCTTGTTCCTTATCTAATTCAACATTTGTCCTTCATTTTCTAAAGTTGATTTCTATTATTAATTTTAATAGCTAATGTTTTAGTACTCGGCAATAATAAATCTGGTTTAACACAAGGTATATTTTTTTATATATTTTTTTAATGTTTCCTATATGTACTTGCATATTCTGTTTCCTTAGTCTCAATTATGATGACTGAGTCTTCCTCTTTATCTATTTTAGATATTTTAGATGTATATATTTTAGATACAACTTTGATGTTGTAAATAAATGTAGAGACTTATGTATATAGCTCTTCCTTTTTAAGAAATGTAGTGCATAGATTTTGTACTTCAAAACATTCAAATTCTTACTAATTATTATTTTATAAGCTACAAGGTTAATTACTGATAAATATTCAAAGATATATTATTAAAATGTGCATGCAATGTTTGAAATAATCATAAAAAATAACTTTTCTTTAAAAAACTTTTAAAATTATTATTTTTATTGTTGAGTTGCATGTTGTGGTCATAATGATATTAATTACAGGATGATAGTTAATATAAACATTTTTGCATCTTACTCTTCATTAAATTTCCCAAATCAGAAAGATATAAATATAAAATTTTCTCCATTAAATCAATTAGCGAGAGTACACTGTCCCATTAATTTGTATAACATGCAGTTTCCAAGAATAATAGCACTAAATAATCTACTTCTTTAAACATAATTAAAGATGCCAAAATAACTGGAGATTAAATTCCATAAGAAACCATTAATGTGTATTTTTTCATGCATAAAATACAAAAAACGGTTCTTCCACATCACATATTTTCTATTTCTGCAACTTAAGAAACTAATAACTTTTCAGATATTTTGTTTTAATGAAACCAGTGATACGATTTAGTTCTTAACATATAATAACACAGAACAGATATATAGACTTGATTGCATTGGAAAAAAAAAGTCACTTTAATTTTTATACGAATAAAATATTAATCAAAATATTTAAATATATAATTTAAGCTACATACAAGGAAGTCATGGTTTTCACATCATATTTTCATTTATCGCATGCATTTGAGACTTTAGAACAAAACCTAAGTCTTGTTAATATTCGTGAAAAATATAAAGGAAAGACAAATAATAATAAAAAAATTCTTGTTTAATATAATTTTATTGTGAAAAAAATTTTAAGACTGTAAAGGTTATAAAGGCATATAAATGTGTTGTAAATAAATGTATCGATTTCTGTATATAGCTCTTCCTTTTTAAGAAATGTAATGTATAGATTTTGTACTTCAAAACATTCAAATTCTTACTAATTATTATTTTATAAGCTGCAAGGTTAATCACTAATAATTTTTCAATGACATATGATTGAAATGTGCATGCAATGTTTGAAATAATCGTAAAATACAATCGTAAAATACATACTTTTCTTTAAAAAACTTTTAAAATTATTATTTTTGTAGTTAAGTTGCATGTTGTTGTCATAATTATATTAATTACAGGATGATAGTTATTAAAAACCCTTTTGCATCTTACTCTTAGTTAAATTTTCCGAATCAGTAAGCTATAAATATCAAATTTCTGCAATAAATCAATCAGCGAAAGTGCATTGTCCCATTAATTTGTAGAACATGCAGTTTCCAAGAATAATACCACTAAATAATCTACTTCTTTAAACATAATCAAATATGCCAAAATAACAGCAGATTAAATTCCTTAAGAAACCATTAATATGTATTTTTTCAAGCATAAAATACATAAAACATTTCTTCCACATAACATATTTTCTTTTTCTGTAACTTAACTAATAACTTTTCAGATTTTTTTGTTTTAATGAAACCAGTGATACGATTTAGTTCTTAACATATAATAACACAGATCAGTTATATAGACTTTATTGCACTGGAAAAAGTAAATCACTTCAATTATTATATGGATAAAATATTAATCAAAATTTAGATATGTTAATGTTGTTTTATATATCAAATGAATATTTTCTGATTTTAGGGTTATATTTGAACATTAACAAATGTTAACTTCTCATAATGAACCTTTGGAGGATCCTGATAATTTCTTAGAAAGCCCAGTGGCGTAGAGATAGCTCTTCGCATTCCCACCACACATGTTAGAGGGTTGATTTCTGGGATTAAGACTTTCATCTTTTCAGTGGGTTAGTTACTTTTAACCCTGCCCAGCTTATGCCATACGGGAAATGATACCAAATCATCAGGATAGCAACTCTGATCCAGACAAGCAAAATCTAAATGAGGGCAAAACAATTAACTAATAAAGCCTAACCTGAGAGCGAAACGGCCTAACCAAAATTCCATTCTAGTGTTCTAAGCCTCGTACTTTCTTTCTTTATTTTTTTAAGATTACATTGAAATCCACAAATGTATAAATTTTTTATAATAATTATAGGTAGACAGCAATTTCCTGATTATTAATATTACATATTAAAATATAACAATGTTTCGAAGAAGCATGAAAATTCTTTCCATAACAAAGACGAATAACACAATTTAAGTATGTTAACCGATACAAATTCATCAAAGACTGGATATGTGGAATTATAAACATAGAAAAACAATTATACACATAAAAAACACGTTAACAATCAATAGAGAAATTTACAAAGAAATCCATAATAGAAAACAAACCTTCGGCAACAAGACTTCGGCGAGTTATACAAATTATATAAATTTATAGTTAAATAAATTTTTGGAAAATATTTATTCCTTAAATTATTGACTAATTCACAATTGTAAATTAAATGTGCTACCGTACTGTACCGAGGTACTTTCCAGCGGTTTTCCTACACGTGCATGCACAGCTGTGGGAGAGATTTCCTAGAGGAATGTAGGACTCCAATTGTGCATGTCTAGTTTAGGGACCCCCGCAGAGAAGGTATAGATCGATTGGTATAGATTGGAAGGTATAGATCGAAGGTATAGACACGGAATGGCAGCGTAACGGTCAAGCTCGCACAGAGATGTAACCGTGAGTTATGGGAGCAGGGGCTAAAATGTAATGTCAGCTTGCACAAAAGGGGCTACTTTAATGAGTCCACCTGCACTCCCGAAGGGGGTGCAGATGTGGGAAAATTTCACGAAACAAGCGATTGGAAAGGAAGAAAAAGGGGGCGTTAAAACCGAGGGGAGGAGTTTGGAAACGAAGTTAAGAAGAGAGGTTGAAGTCAGGATTCGAGAAGTGAGACATAGAATCCGAAGCCCCGCTCACCATTACCAACTCGTCCCGTGCGCCCGGATCGACACCACATGAGAAAATTCCTTGCCTGATCCTTTCGACCCACTGAAGGACCGACACATCGCGTGAGGAAAGTCCCTGCCTGCTCCCCTGTGCCTTTAATGGAGGTAAAGATAAAATAATACTTACAGTTACTTATGCCTCTATTAATACTTTAACATTGTAATTGAGTAATTACGCATTATAAAGAAGAATTGTAATAATTATGGTGTAAATATAGGACATAAATAATTGATGATTATGATGTATGGTAGCCAAGGATAAATTTGTAAATGAATGTACAGAATAAATGCCTGAATCTCAATATAAAGTATTATATTCTTACTGTGTTTTCCCTTTGTAAACGAACACTGCTGTTGAGGTTGTAAGGACATTACAACACGTACCTTCCTCTTTTTTTACACCAACAGTTAGTTGATTTATTGAAAAACCTGGCTTGGTAAATTGGGAAAGCTCAGTGACTAGTAAAAATCTGATTTGTAAAAATTGCTTTGTAGCCTCGAAGCGCTGACCGTAGGAAAAAATGAAAATACTATTCTACCCGAAGAGTCTCGGGTCTCCATCCCACCTCTCCAACCATAATTGAATTGTCGAATCGTGAAGTTTCCCTTTTACTTGTTTTATCGACCAACCGGCCATAAAATTTAAGTTCAATTTTCCAGTGACATCTTTGGCTAAGATATCTACCATCTCGTTGTAATACCATGGGCCTTAACCCATGCTTGCACAAATTCTACATTACTATATTTAATTTTATCTCTTATGCTATTGACTAAGACATTACGACTTTCCCTATACAGAGGTTCAGTGGATAAATAAATTGAGAACCAAACATGTTTGAGAGCTAAACACCGGGGTTCCGCGTAAGGTTGACCACCTAACCAAGCAGGGCTCTTAGTCTCGAAAAAGGAGCGATGTAGGCCATTTACCCCTAGTAGGGCTGTTGCGCCGAGGAGTTTATTTAAGTTTCGATGATTTTTCAGTTATGTTTATTTTGCTTATTATTACAGTTATAAATACCCAAAGTTCGAGCAAAACTTTAAAATGGAGAACGTTTTCTTAACTATAATGTAAACTAACTGGGGGCATTAGTAAGTTTGTTTTATTGGGAAAAGTGTAGTATCGTTACTAGATTAAACAAGGGAAGTCAGAATTTGGTTTGGAGTGGTAGAACTTTTATACACGAAGGACAAGAGAGCTTGTGATCTACTTTTTGCAGTCAATTACTTATGGCTACGAACATCCATGCCATACGAATAAAAGGAAAATTTCATGATTTTTCATTTACTCGTATTTTCAAAACATACAACTGTGTACAACGAACAAGACTTTTAGAATGGTAGAAATTTTGTGGTGATTAATGATAAAATTTTATAAAGGAAGAAAAAAATAAGTGGAAGGTCTTATTATTAAACAATTTATAAACCAGTATTCTATATCGAATGCTAGATTTTTTTTACAAAATATTGTTGCATTCTTATTTGTTATTAAAAAATTCTGCTAATTCAGAATACTTTTTGTCAGACGCTTTAATAAGCATTCTAACAGGTAAGACCTGTTAGAACACACCCAGTTTCAGTGAGCATAAAGAAACCTTTATAATGCATGGTACCTCATAATAAATCCCGTTTTAAACGTCATAGCAAAAAAATATTTATTGACCGTATTAAGGATTTATTGAAAAAATGAATGTATTAGATAAAACATCGAAATCGGAATAAATTTCCTTTAAAGTTATAATCACTAAAGTACAAAGAGAATTAATTACAAAAATGAATATATTAGTTGAAACATCAAAATCGGAATAAATTTTCTTTAAAGTTATAATCGCTAAAGTACAAATAGAATTAATTACAAAAATGAGTGTATTAGTTGAAACATCAAAATCGGAATAAATTTCCTTTAAAGTTATAATCGTTAAAGTACAAAGAGAATTAATTACAAAAATGAATGTATTAGTTGAAACATCGAAATTGGAAAAAATTTCCTTTAAAGTTATAATCATCGAAGTAAAAAGAGAATAAATTATTTTTTACGAAAAAGAAAACCCATCAAAGTTTTGACAAAATTTAAATGTTTTATGTATATTTGTACATCAAAAGTCCTTACAATCCATATTTATTTGTTTTATCAAAAAAATTATTGTTCATTTCACTAATCAGATTTATTACTTCCATTAAAACATTTTTTACCTTTTCTAACCAACTTTTTAAAAAAAATCTCTTGACAAATAAATAAATGACAATTTAGTATATATATTTCTGATAGTTTTCAAATGGATTTTTGTTATGAATTGGATCAAATTAACGAGAGATGCTGTTGAAAAGCTCGTTAAAATTATTCTTAGAATTATTAAGTGCAAATGTGAAACGATCTAATTTTTTTCTGTATATTATTAATTTTGAAAGCAAGTATCAGCACCAATAATTAGATAAAAATGTATGTTTTATTTTTAATTGATACAATAATGAGAATATAAAATAATCTTTTCTTATTGTGTAAAATATTCATAATTTAAAATTTTTATAACTTTTTTATTTCATTAAAAATACAAATTAATCTTTTTCAAATTAAATGATTCATTGCTAGTAATGTTTAAATTGCTTTACAGTAACACAATTCTTTACAATTTGATAAAAATTGTTTTACTCGTCTTATAAAAAATAATAGCCTTTTCTGATTTATAGGTTTTATAATACGTCTAAATAATTAGCAATTCTAAATAAAATAGATTACACTTAAATAAAAGCAAAAATCCAGGAACCGTCATGAAAGTAAAGTAATCATAAACTAATAATCCAATATATAATAATAGCTTAAGTTATCTGTCCGTCTGTCCTCGAATTCTTGAAGAGGTTGGACCTGGAATGGATAGATGTATCCATATTGGATTCGTGATTAGGGTTAGTAAAATTCAAAGCGAGTAAAGTTTATCTTCTCCTAAACTATCGACCCTATTTTAAATTAAATTGTATAAATATGCTTCATATCACAGCGAAAAATAGTGTCGTCTATAAACCATTTGAAATACACTTCTTCCCCCTTTTCTGAGCGTTTCATGCCATCATTTCAAACCCTATTTTCCCCGGTTAAGAGAAGATGATTAAATTTATCAATTTACCGTATTATAAGTAGATGAAAATAACATTTTTTTCCAGCATTATGACGTCAATCCTTTAATAATTTCATTTAATCGTTTCTTATTTTAAATTATTTAAAAATAGTCTGCATTATTTTCATGCGTTTTATCACTGAACTTACATATTACGTAGACAATTTTTCTTTTATATTTGGCTTAAAAAATAGATTAGGTACATATGTGATAATTTTAAATTTAACTATAGATTATTTTTTGTTGCAATGAAAATTTTATCATCGGTATTTACAACGAATTATTTTCATAAATGTCTATGAGTCTATTTCACAGACCAATAAATATCTAGTATGTAAGTTATATATCTTTGAAATTTAAGAAGGTGTTTCACTTGTATGTTTGTTTTTTATACAAAACCACCCGATTTGCAATCGATTCGCTAAATTTTGAACATCATTCATATATATATATCGCCAAATAATCACTGTCAGTATTCAAACCTCTGCTGTCCATCCTATCACGTAATATGACAAAATAAATTAAAGTTGGCAACTAACATACGGTCAGTAAAGTGCTTTTATTAATGTTTAGGTATCCGTCTACGTTAAAAACGTCATTTTTTGCCAAAAATCATAATATTTTTTATTTCTTTATTGTAAAATTTCAACTTTTAGGCTCCTAAATTTGTTTTTGCTTTGTCTCTACGGCATTTTAAAGAAAAGTTACAGATGTTTAAACATCAGTGACAGCTGTTAAAACAAAACAGAAGTAGTTTTGGACAAAACTTTTTAAATTTTCATGAATATTAGTTTAAACATTTTTCTAGTATTTTTAATAATTAGCAACTTGGCAATTAGAAAGTTTTAAAGCAAGAAAGTTTAGGCAATTTTAAACATGCATTTTAGTTCTTTAATTGTTAAAGTTACTTTCATAAACTTCAAATGCGCTTTTCTCAGAACAATATTTTTAATAAAATGTTGAAACTTGAAATGCGATTTCCCAAAAAGTTCTTAAAATATTTTGTTGGAAATTGTTATGAATTCTTTTGATAGTATTTACTTGTAAATGACCTAAAAGTTTTAAATTTGGATAATTTTTAATGATGTTACACTCATAGTTCGATATAAAGGTAACGAAAATTCGTTAAAAGTTCAATGTGTATGATTTTGAAGGACCAAAATTTTTACCAAATGTAAATTAAGCAAAGATTTTTGGTGATTCACTAGTTCAGTGTATAAGATATGTGTTACATAAAAAATATTGAAATAATTTAATTTATTAAAAAATTAGCCTTTTTGAAAAAACACGATTTTTTTACTAAATTTTCTTCATTTATTAGAAATTTTATAAAAACTTCTTCAGGAATAAAATTTTTAAGTGTAATTCTCTATGATAATATAAAAAATAAATCTAAAAATGTAAAAATATGAACTAGTTTCTACGTTTAAGAAAAAAGTTCTCCGAACATAGACTGATAACTTAATTTTATATTTTACCATGTCCAAAACTTTGCGAGGTAATTCTAAATTTTTAAGATAAATTCGAGGAAGATAATGTCAGGGTTAAATAAGCATGCATCTTATTATTTATTTATGTGTAATAAGAAAGCATTTTACTGATCCCGTCATATGACGGGCTATATGCTAGTAAATAATAATTCACAAGACAAATCACATTATTATTGAATAATAATTTATATAACCACACCGAATATGTGATTCATTTGTAAATTAATCATTAATTAAACATGGACGATTTAAAGCTCCCAAATATATAGCATCGCTTAAAAATAATTCAAACACTAAGTAACAAACCATAAAATGAGTGACAAGTCTTTTCGTTCCGAAATAATTTTTCCATGGATTTTATAAGTTCGGTTCTTAACAGCTGTCAAAAATGTGAGAATCATAGATAAAAACTTTTTTTCTAATTTTAAACCAGAAAACACTTCGTTTTCGAGCAATGGGAATTCTTTTGTTCGCTATTCAGACGTAATGAGAGCAAATCTTTCCATTTTATAAGAGCAATTGAATTAATTGATCGAATGAGAAATTTTTCATTTGTGCTTTTAAACTGTTGCTCGTTGCAGTTGCTTCAGAAATGGAAGGAAAGAGACCATTTCGGATATTTCTGAGGCGTTTATTTTATGTTTTGTTGCATTATAAAATACGACTGAGAGTTATCTGTGTTGATAATGTAATCTTTAGAAGAATGTGGACTTTTTAAAAAATGATTTGTTTAAAAATGTGCTATGTCTTTGGAAATAACCTTATGTAAAAGTGATTAAAATTAGAGTGTAAAAAATTAACTATTTTTGTAAATATTAATAATTGAGTACCTCTAAGCGAACATTACGGAGAATTCTCCATAATTATTTCTTTTCTATATAATATAGTAATTTAACCGCTTAATGCACAGTTTTTCTGATAAAGGTCAGCCAAAAAAAAATTAATTTTTGTAATGTAAAAAACACAAAGAAGAGATAAGTCGTAAGTGATAATTAGAAAAGAAATATATTTTATATTTGAATAAGTAAGTGTTATAGCTTACAATCCCATGTAAATGATAAATATGAATAAAACGATTTTTTTTCTTTTACGTTGTTATTTTCAATTCTCGATTGCATTCGAGTGTGAAAAATTATAGTACAATAAAGTACAACGCCGCTCGAATTTTCTCGAGTGTGCACAGTTAGGCCAGTTTAGCGCGCTCTAGTTAATTCGAGCGTGCGAGTTAAGAGGTTAATTTAGGGCTTGCATTTAAAAGTTAGATCAAAGCTTTGTTTTATCCTACTCATCTAAGGAAATATATAGCAAAGTATTATGTTATTATAACATATATATAATTATAACATTATATTAATCATTACATTATTAGTATATATAATATATTACGTTATTATGTTTTATTATTATAACATTAAATTACATTATTATATTACATTATTATACAAAACTATGTTATATTGTATAACATTATATAACAAAAGAAAATAGTGAAAATATCTTTCTTTTCCTGTATAACAATTCTCTTAAGAGCAGATTGCATATATTATAGGCTTGAAGCTTATTAATTCTTACTAACTTTAATTGCATAAACGACAAAATAAATAGCTAATAGATTTCAAATATAGATAGATCCATTAGAATTGCATTTGTAATAAAAATAATTTCATAAAATGCAAAAACTTTAATAAATCATTATACTATATTATTATACAAAATTATATTATATTATATAACATTGTATAAAAAAAGAAAATACCATTTTTTCCTGTATAACAATTCTCTTAAGAGCAGAATGCATGTATTATATGTTTAAAACATATTAATTTTTACTAAATTACATTGTAAAAAAGACATTATAAATAGCTAATAGATTTCACATATAGATAGATCAAATATAATAGATTTTAAGATAGATCCATTAGAATTGCATTTAGAATATAAATAATTTCATAAAATGCAAAAACTTTGATAAATTTTTTTTAAATAATTATGAGAATCAATCGTGTTGGAACTTATGGGAAAAAGCTGTATTTTTTGTAGTTTGTTAGATATTAAAAATATTTATTGCATCTCGTTCCTAACTATATTTTGCAATTCATTAACATAAAATATCTATAAAAATTCTTGTACTATTTTTTAGAGTTGAAAATACACCGTTGATTTAAAGGTGCAAAGTACAAAATGAGAATTATAATCTTTCATTATAAGTCTTTCTTTCATTCAACATAAAATGTTTATCTCCTCTTACAATAATTTTTCAAAGTTCTTCAAAACACTCTGAATTAAAAGTCTATATAGCTTTGCTTCTTCAAGTAGTATATTTTCATAACAACATAAAAAATATGCATTAAATGAAAATTCCTTATCCGAAAGATGACTTTTGAGATATGTGTACTAGGAAGTAATTGCTTAATTGAAAAACTATATCTGCTTTAATCTGTAGTCCAAAACATGTCAGATATATAACATTTTAAAATATAAAATACATTAAAAAACGTTAAGAGAAGGAGATTAAAAATTGGCTTTTAATATACAATTAATTAAACCGTAACAAATCACTTTTATAAATATAATTTAGGTTCCCAGAATAAAATTATAATTATCCTCTATTTGAAATAAGAAATATATCTCATTTAATCTGTAATCCAAAACATTTGAAATAGATAACATTTTAAAATATAAAGTACATTTAAAAACGTCAAGAGAAGGAGATTAAAAAATTAGCTCTTAATGTACAATAAATTAAACCGTATAAATTCACTTTTATAAATATAATTTAGGTTCCCAGAATAAAATTATAATTATCGTTTATTTGAAATAGGAAAAAAATAGTTTCTAATTTACAAATGCCAAAAGTACGTGTTATGTGTACGGGGGATTTCTATTTTATTAATTGGTTTATAGATTTTGTGTTTTTTAAACACATAGCTTTAAATTAAAAAAAATTAAATAATTTTTATAGAGCTGGACTCTGGATTTGTGATGCATGAAAAATTTTACTCTACATAGAGTAGAACTTTTTATTTTATATTGAATACAAAATAAACTATTTTTATAAAGCATTTTAAACATCGAAAAGTGTTATGTCTCCTTATAAGCAATTATAACGCAGTGAACTTTCTAAATTATTTTTTCTAATTTTTGACTCGTTCTTCTAAAAGTTTGATTTATTTACTCATTGTTTACTGAAATTATTATAATCAAAATTGAGTGCACAATACTTTTAGTTATTTCAGCTAAATTTTTTTTTCAATTTCAAAATTAACTATTACTACATTCAGACTTCTCTGAAATTATTTATATTCGATATAATTAAAAAAGTTTTGATAAGTAGCAACTTTTAACATGTTACAACGAAATTTAGCATGTATTGTGAAAATTAATTGAATGAACGAAGGGAAAATTGACATTTTATTAAAATTGAAATTGCCTTTCTCGTGACTCCATTCAAAAATTATAAATATAAATTATATTTTACAACTATTTTTCCTAATATTTCTAAAACTAATTTCTGCATATCATATTATTAAGCATTCAACTAACATCACATGAAGTATATTTAATTACAATATTAAATAAAATCATAATAAGTATGTGAAAACAACATTTCAAAAATACTTTGTAAATGAAAATCTTTGATATGCAGAAATTCAATTATATACACAAAACTGTAATCAAAATAAAGTTAAAGGATTGGAGCTTAAACAGAATCGTAAAATCCGAAGTGTAATACAAAATTGTATCCTGAATGAACAGACAGAGATATAATTAAAAAAATTGCACTTAAAGGGTTGGATATTATCTCTCAACATTAAAAATTTATTTAAAAATATATTTATAACTGTAACATAAACAATGCTACATAAAATAAGTAAATTACTATAGTCTTCACAAAATGACTTTCATTTTATTAAAATAGAAAATAAATAAGAGATATAAATTATGCACGAATTTTTACAGACTAGGTTTGGAGCATAATTCTCCATTTCTTTTATCCTCGGTGATTATTTCGGATTTTGGATTAAAGTCAATTTAAAACTGTTTATAGTGGGATTCAAACTCACTAAATACTGTATCGAAAGGCAGAGTCTTTCCTGCTCATCCCCTGTCTGATATAAGATTAATCATTTAGTAAATGTATTAATAACGTTTGATCGATATGTTACATTTTATATTTCATTTTAAACTAGCCTCATCCCACATAATATAAGTAACTTACCAACATATTTTACTAACATCATTTTATATTTCATATTCTCAATTTTACTGAAGCTCTTATAATATTCTACTTTTAAAAAGCAAATTTACTTTCCTTGAACTTTATTATTAAATCTCAACATGTGACATTTCAATTATTGTTAATTGCATGGGATTTTCTTTTTAACTTTTTTTTGTTTGAACTCCTGCTACTGATTAACATTGCATTTAATTTGAAAACTTTACGAAATCTTCAGTACTTTAAAGAGACAGAAATGCGAGCAAAAATGTCTCTTCTACAAGATTTTAATTCTTTTTCCAAGATTCACTTTTATGGGAATTCTTTTTGTTAAGCATTCTTCGGAAAATTTCGCATGCACTTGGTTTGGATTTTTTATTCGTAATTTATTATTTCACTGAATCATTCAAAAATATATAAAGGAATGATGTAAGTAGTTATTTCTAAATACCAATTTTGTTATTGGAAATTCTTGAAAAGTAAAAAAATGCACTTGAAAATTAACCATATATAATTTAATTGAGTAATTGTGGTTTACAGTAATTACACTATTCCTATTAATATATTATTTAGCATATTATGTATATAATATATTCAGATATTTCTTAAAAATAATATTTCTTAAATTCTATTATAAAACGAACAGAAATTTATATTTTATGCTAAATTGAAAAAACTTTTTGGTTAACAGGTTTAATGACTTGTTAATGAAAATGGACATAAGAAAGCATGTTTGTCAATTATTATTTTAGAATTATAAAAGGTTGTACCCATATGGACTGAGATATAAGTCAATTGTACTAAAATCTTATTTTTAATTTAAGAATTTTTAATCTGTATTAAAATTTGATATTTTTCCCTTTTGGGACACTTAAAATGCTTCTTAATACTTAATTTCTCATTTGTTCCTAAAAAATAATAATAAAAACTCTTAATAAGCGTCAAAACAAATCTTTGTATACAGTTTCAGATTCGACTTCATTTAAGTTATTAAAGCTCTATTTAAATGTAGAAAAATAAGAACTTTTAAAGTCATAAAAGTTTTTTTTTCTATAAATTGAATAGGTAATCAATTAACGAAACAATTCCAAACATTTATAAAATATATTTTTAAGCAATATTGTGGAAAATTAAGAAAAAATAAAATTTAAAGCACAGAAAATATTTTAAAAGTTAACGAAAACTACAAAACGTTTTTTTTTTAATTTCTTAAATGGGATTTCTTAAGTTATACGTCAATATATATATACAAAAACTTCATAACTTCAAGTTATGAATTTTAAAAAACATTTTCAAACGGCCACTATTCTCTTAAAGATAGTCTGGGCATTTATCTCAGCTAAACTTCACTAAAAACCCGAAACTTATATTCATTAAATTATGTAATATAATTAAGAATGAGAATCAAGAGGCGTATTTAATATCACTCTTCTTGCAATGAATGTATTTTTTTCCAAAGTATAATACAATCGTTACAAATAATAGATTTAAATATTTTAAAAACATATTTAGATTTTCATAAATACTTAAATCTTTTCAGTTTCTAACTGTTCTTTTCATTTGGATGTTTTCAACAATATACTTTATATTTTATACTACAAACAATATTCATACAGAATTCAAATACTTCAATTTTATAATCTGCTATTTGGGGAATCCTTTTAATAACAATTAAGCCTAAATCAAAAGTCTAAAGGTAAGCAGTAAATTAAAATGGCACTATGTGTTTTTAAATGATGAAGTATGGAACATAAGTAAATCTGGCAATTAAACAATTAGTAGTTAAATACTTCTTTTTAATAATTCATATTTTACCTCAAAATCCTATCCAAATTTTTATAAATATAATGTAACATTAAATCTGGAAGACTAGATTTTATAAACTACTGTCTCCAAATACACATAGCAGGTAGTTAAAACTTTAATTACAAACTATTGATATTTTTATATGTAATAATTTTATTTTTGAAAAATATCTCTTCCGTATGAAATCCATGTTGTTTAACTACGGCATAAGCATTAATTTTCCTTAAAAGTAAATTTTTTCTTAGTTGCATTATGTAAATTTTAATCCACTCCTCTTAGGTTGTTTCTCAAATCTAATTTAGTGTTTTAGGATGCCATTTCTCTACAAACATGTTTTGATAATGTGAATACTCAAATGCATTGGAGAAACATTAGTTGATTTTCCATATATTTTATGAAAAAGGAACACCCTTATTCCTTTTTGTTATACTGTCTTTGGCTTAGATCTGTGAGTAGAGGCTAGATGAAGCTGATATTTATAGATATGTGTTTTCCCGGATGAGGCTTTAATTTCTCTCTCAAAAATTAGTTTAAAAAAATCTTAGAAAGTGGCTAAGTAGCAAAATTTTCTTTTTGCTTTCATTTAAATGTATATTCTGTTTCAAGTTTACTATATTACCAATTCATTTTATTGAAGGGAAATTGCCTTTAAGTTTTGTAGATTTATAATTAGTTAATAAAAATACTTACCATCGGAAAATATATTTTTAAAGTAATTTCACAACTTTCAAGTCATCTGTAAATATTTGGAGTCATTTTCAAAACACATATTTTGTTTAACACTACTATGAAAAGATTGGAGCTGCGGCAACCCAGTCGGTAAAGGAAGCGATCTCGTAACTGAAAGGTTGCGGGCTCGAAACCCGAGCCGGTCTAAGATTCGCCATGTTCGTTTAATATGACTGGAACAGGTAAAATATGTTCGCGGTCGCAATGTCCTCTAAGTTCTCAATCAATACCTCTGGGGGTGGCGGGCTAGGTCTGTGGGTCTTCTGCTTGGTCCCTGCTTCAAAATTACGAGGACCTACTTTCACCTTAATGGTGCTCATTAAAACGAAAGGCGAACCCCTTGGCCTTAATACAGGAGCCTGCAGGTTCAATCGTGCTTAGTTTGTCCAAGTAGCATGAGAAACAACAACAATAAAAAATGAATAAAAGCAAAATTTTGATCTTAATTTTCGAAAGAAAAAATAAATACAAAATTATATCCAAAACATACAGGCGAACAATGGCCGAATGGTTAGGGTGCTGGCCCATGGTACTGGAGTTCGTGGGTTCACATCCCACTGTGACAAGATTGTTCATATCCGATTGGAATCGGCTTTAAGCAATTGGTCGCGTCTCATTAGCCCCCGTGTTTTAAAAGGTAGACCGTAGAGCTCAAAAACAAACCAAAACATGCCGTTATATTTCTGTGTTAGGGTTCTAAATAATATACATACGTGCACAACAGTTCATTTTCCTTTCTAATTTGAAAAATATACGTAGAGAGAGTATGGTAAGGATTCGAAATATCAGATATCATATATCCTAATACTTTGTTTCTCTCTAAGTCTTGTCAAAAATTGAGAGTTTTTTCTATTCATTTTAGATGAGTTGACCAGCAAAAACACACGTCACTCGAACATAACACTTCCCAATTATATTTTAAAACACTTTAATTACGCAAAATTTATAAATTTACATCGGCTCATCATAAAGTTTAACAACGACTTCTTTCAACACCACACTGATCAATCGAAAGGCCGATCTAAGGGAGAAATAAAAGTTGTAGTTCTGTTTTTGGTCTTAGTAACAGATTCAGGTTTACTCTGAACGTTGCGAGTCGGTTCAAACGTTCGTTGTTCCAAATTTGACTTCAGCTGGATCAATTGCTCGAATAATGTTAACAAACTGACATCAAAGTGACGTCAAAACGAACTTTCAAACAGACTCGCAACTTCCTGAATAAACCCCTAGTGTAAGGGAATAGTAGTTCTTTCCAATCCAGAAAAAAGTGTGTGCATGTGTCTACCTGCCTCTCTGTGTTTGACTAAAAATATATTTAGTCAAGAAAGACGTTGTTTTATTAAAATTTATTGTTTAGGTTCATTCAAAATTGACAATTTAGAATCCATTGACAGTGTGTTTCAAAAATGGACGGTGGTCTTGAAAAATTAATAAAAACTAAACGGACAGTAATAGAAATTCACAGTTTATTGCAATATGCTTGAGACAAACTTTCTGTCAGATAAACTTTAAAATAGTTACAATATTCCCCAACAGATGGGGCTGCAGTCTGGAAAAAATCTAAACTACGATATTTGTCTGTGGGGATTCTTAAAAGATCTGGTGTACCGCCACTATCCAGAAACAGCTGAATAACTGGAACAGTACATCTGTTCTGCATGTGAAGCCATTCCGCATGAGACGTTTACACGGGTTTCTGAGAATTTCATTCTGAAAATACGCCATATTATTCCAGAGCATGGTGGATATCTCGAAAATAGCGTAGTTTAGATTTTTCCAGACTGCAGCATCATCTCTTGTGGAACATTGTAACTAATTTTGAAAGTTGTCTACCTAAATATTTAATATTGTCCCAAGCATATTTCAATAAACTGTGTAATTATATCACTGTCCGTTTAGTTTTTATTGATTTTTCAAATATACCGGTCATTTTTGGAACACCCTGCATGAAACCAATTGATTAAGTAGAAAAGGTACTGTGAGTACTTGTGTGCATAATATAATCAAGTATTTCACAATTGAGAACCCAATATATTAGTAGTTTATTGATGATTACTGAGTGGGCACCAAATATTTCAGTTCACCAATTTAGTGTTGAATAATATCTTGGTACCATGTTGAAATTTTATTTGAACTAAATTATGTTACATGTATATGTGGTTATATACAACAAAGTCGAAGTGATTTCCCTTAAATTTGACGTGAATTTTTTCAACAATCAGTACATCCTTCCATGTAGTTTATTAAAAAACTCCTGTTAATTAAAACGTCATCTGTAAGATATATGTTAAGTTAAACTTTATTATTAAACATTCTTTAATGAAATCACAGACTGTCATTAACTTCTGTTTCCGTGGATAATTTTGAAAAAGCAATTAGATACTAAATGAATTCCCCATTAGAGGCTTCCTGAAGAATTCTAGAAAATAACTCTTAAATAGGTATTGTTTACACAATAAAACACGACAGTCATATTATTAAAAACGGATAAAATAGTTGTTTATACAGGAAGCAGTTAATTCAAGATTAATTTAAAACTGAATTAATTTTATAGTGAAAGTTTCGAAGAATAGGAAGAAAGCAATCTGCACTTAATCTCAAAATTTCTAATTATAGCCCTTCTTATCGTTTGTGTATAGTTAAGCATTAGGAAATACAACATTTTAAAGTTACTAAAATGAGGAGCATAAACAGTGATTTTAATAAGTGAACAAAATAGTTTAATAATGGACTTATTTAATATTCGTTTTACCAAATTTAATTAATACCGTAGCTTATCACAGATGTGTGAGATAAAACGGCAGGGAGAAATATGTTTAAAAATGAACGAGCATTTTCTTCATTAAATAATAAAACATTTCAAATAGTTTTGATGAGGGAATAATAAACAAGAAAACGAAAGCATATTACCTAGTCTTAATTAACAAAAATTATGTCAGCACGAGCGTATCACCACGCTATCTTTTGTATCGAACTAAATATATTAGTAGAATGTTATTAATATGTAAACTTTTTATTTTTCGCTAATTTAGAAGTACAATAGCCGTAATTAAAGAAATAATTAACTCACTTGAAGTTCAAAATGAAATAAAACCATCGCACTCATTTTCTTAAACTAATAAACAAAACGTAATGCGGAGCTGTAAATGTTCGAGATTTCGAGTAATTACTTGTTTACAGCGTTCGACGGTAACAAGGATGACGATGGAAACCAAGAAAAGTAAAATAAAGTTGTTAATTACGAGCCTCCCACTTCTGTTTCTGTCTTTCCACTGTACGGGGAATAAGTATGTGATTTTTCCAAATTCATTTTGTCCAATACAATACTCTTTTTATTTTCTTTTAATAACAGTATATTATTACTTATTGTAAAGATATTACTCATTTTGTAATACACTTTGTAATTTAAACCAGAAAAAAAAGGAATTATTTTTGATTTAATGAGCCTAAGGATGTGAGAATTCATTTCATCACAATGTACAGTGGTAATTATTTCAAACCAACACTGGATAAAATTTCAATACATCGTTTATTCCGAAATAGAAGAAAAGATAAAGTAAATAAAGATTTTATGTCTTTTATATTTGTTAGTATAAATATAGTACCCCACAAACACAAAATTATTTATATATATATATATATGTATATATATATATGTATATGTATGTATATATATGTATATATATATGTATATATATATGTATATATATGTATATATATGTATATATATATATATATGTATATATATGTATATATATACATATATATATACATATATATATATATATATATATGTATATATATATGTATATATATATATGTATATGTATGTATATATATGTATATATATGTATATATATATATATATATATATATATATATATATATATATATATGTATATATATATGTATATATATACATATATATACATATATATATATATGTATGTATATATATATACATATATATATATATATATATATATATATGTATATATATATATATATATATATATATATATATATATATATATATATATATATATATATATTCAAATATATATATATATTTGTATATATATATATATATATATATATATATATACAAATTCAATAAAATATTGTAAAATTAATTTATGAGAAATACAGACAAATTTTGTACAAGAGAAATTAAAATAAAACAAACATTAATATATTCTTTTTAATATTTCCTTTTTATGCGTCATTGGTGCCATTCCTATTTGATTTATTTACTGAATATAATAAAAAGATAATTAAACGTATGTAAAATTGCCTCGAAGGAATTTTCCCGTTGTTAGAAAAGAATTAAAATATTTAAAAAGCAAATATTCAAACTATAATTTAAAGCCATGTCTTGTCTTATTTCGTCCATATATTTTTTTTTTAGAAAATTAGTTTTATTAGTTAGCTTTTCTATTTAAACTAACCTCACGAAATCTATTTACAATTCATGTATTAGCATGAAGTAAAAGAGAAAAAATTACGTCAAATTTGATAATTTTAAATTTTTATTTAACTAGACGAAGAAGAAATTAAATTGTATTAGTATGAATTTTTACAGAAAAGCTGTTTTTTATATAAAGTCTTTCACTTAACTAACAGTAATATAAAAAGTTATGTTTAATAAAATAATGGAAAATATTGTTTTATCTTAAGCTTTTATCTAGCAAAGGCCACAGCAAAATTTTTATAAATTTAAGTGTAAAGCCCGTTCAAAATCATGGTATGTTATGTTTTATGATTATGTAAGTTTATTTTTAAACAACTAAAAATACTGGTTAAAAAAAACAGGTAGATTGGAAAAAAAACCTGTAATTCTAAAATTTACCTATTTGATGAAGAGAAAAATATCTACAATTTGCATTATCTCCAAAAGGTATTCTTATTGTAGTAGCATTTTAATTATGAATCTTGGTAGCTTAATCGTCAAAGACATCGATCGTGTCAGGAGAGTTGCAGAATCAAGGCTCTAGCGGGTCAAATATCCACTATTTTCATAATTGGCAGCTAAGGGGAATAAAATTGGTTCATGGTCGCAATGTTGTCCAAATTTTCAAACTATATGTCTGATGGTGAAAGACCAAGTCTAGGGGGAAATCTTCTGTTTGGTTCCTACTTCTGAATTAAGTAAAGATAGAGTTTAGGGTGCCCCTTTATTTAATTGGAGACAATAATGCCAACATGCCAAATAAGACAGCGGTGATAAACATCCATAAGAGCTTCAAAAATGCAATAAAAAGTACAAACTATAAGTACTACGATAATAAAAGCACAGTATAGGTTAAATTCATACACATATTGCACCAAATATTTAGATTTGCAAATGGAGGGAGAACAGTTTGACTATGAGTATTCAAATAATTAAAATTGTATACAAAAATGTTATACACAATTGCCGTATAAAATCCACAGGTTGCTATATATGATATAACTTGCATACTTAGCGATGATAAAAATAGATAAAGTATCAAAATCCGGAGCATCCTAAACTGCAGTAAAGTTTTAAATTACAAAGACCCATTTGAACCCAGTCGTGCGTTCACTCTAGCGGTACTCATCAAACGAAAGTCGCCTTACAACTTAAATTTTAGTCGGTCGTCAGTCCTCCTGGTTCATCACTCAAGTGAAGCTACTTGTTACCCTTATCTATGGACCATTCACATATTACGAAGTTGTCTATTGAACCAGGTTTTTCAACACAAGGAAAAGGTTTTTTTTTTACTTACCATACAATTTGAAAGTCAGGAATGTAAATTAGTTCGCTTTAACAATATTTCATTAAAATAATATATTCAAACTTTTAAATTTGTTAAAATCATTGTAAAGTTCTTAAATATTAATATTTCTGATGCCTATTAAATCTTTCTACTCGATATTGTGCATTGGTTTGGAGATATATCTACTGTGACGTGCTGGAGTAATGGTCGGCGAGGCCGTCAAGGATACAAGATCAACATCTATTTAATCTTAGTTAAATGATTTATGAGAATAATTTATGTACATCTATACACAGGATTAAAAAAATAAAACACGTGGGTACAGTGAAGCTGACAATTTTCGGATACAGGAAACAGTTCACAAATTAGCGCAGGTACGGGACTCTGACACTATAATCTACCTGCCTGATGATCCGGAACAGTTGTCGAGGGATTCAAGACCATCCAGTATGAGATTAAATGTCACTCTCAGTGACCTACTTAAAAAAACAAATGATTAAACATAGCTAGAATGAGATCCCGAAGTCGAGGGTCGTCTTCCTAGAGGAAATCAGAGACACTGGCGGTTTTTGAAGAAAAGCAAACTATGGCAATTCGGAGAGACAAATGGACACTTCTTGAGCTCCACAAAAAACCCCTCCTCTTCTCAGTGACTCAGTGAAATTGGTGCACAGAACTTCCTGGGCAGAGCCCTCTAGTTCTGACCTACATGGGAGATTACACAAACAACTAAAGATTACAATTTGACTAAGACTGGGGCTTAGAAATAAAATAGGAGAAATTTTACAAGTTGATCTCGTCGCCGGGGGCAGAACCATCAACCTTAGAATTGCCAGCGAATAAGTTGGACACGCTACCGAGCAAGCCGCTTCTTCTCCTCTCAACCAATCTTCTTATATTAGGGTCCCTGTTGCCTCTGGCGTGATTCCTTCCGGAACCTGCCAGATCCAGGGTGACGTACTTTTGCTGTCAAGCTATGCGCCTGGGCTCTGCTGACACGTTTCTAGATGTGTCCGATGTTATTCTTTAGGTTAACTGACCGACCATCATGAAGACATTAGCGGCACCATTAACTTGATTCATATGTGGGAAACAGTGAACCCCACCGTCAGCCGATTTATAATTATTATCAGTCTCTTGACTGCAAAATAAATCATAAAGACGTAGATATGCTGGCTCTGGCGTACTAACAGTTTTTCCTTTAACTCCACTTAAGCGACTACCTCTGTTTTGTTGACAGAAACCCGGTATACAACGACTTTTGTTCGCACCGTCTGGTCAGCGAGAGTTCCTACCTACAGGCAACAATAGGTGTCCGCTAACGAGATCTTTTAAGGTCGACCTTCGGTCTCTTCTTTCTTTTGGATCATGTAACGGATCGTTACACTACAGTTATATTTTAATACAAACAATTTACCAACAGATATAATTAAAAACAATCCTAATTCTCAGAAATATATTGTTCTTTTTATTCTATTGTTCATATTGTTGTTCATTCTATATATATTGTTCGATCTGTTGTCCTATTGTTCATTCTTGAAAAGCAATCATATTATTTAGTTTATATTTTTACATAAAAAAAATAAAGAACCAAACTATGAGTGACTTTTTGAGTAATTTTTTTCTGTATATAATAGAAACTTTTTTAAAATTCATAACCTTAGCATCTGAAATCCCTCCGAAAAAGTCTAAAACCAAATTTAAAAGTAGAAAATAAACGAAAAAGAAGCAGTTGAAATTTCCTATAAATGAAATCACAATGTGAGAAATAACTTTTGAAAAATTGAAGTACACATTTCGATATTCGCAAAGATAAAATTAGGCTGAAAGTTAAACAAAAGGAAATTTGGTACTTTAGCCACATATTAGTTTCCATGCATGCTTAATTAAAATATTAAGAGAAATAAATAGTGTAAATAACTTATATTTGAAATTAATTGTAAAAATCTATATATACATTTAATGGTAAAGTTTTTATTTTCCCCAGACTAATAAGGGCTGAAAAAATGTGAATAATCTAAAATACAAAATTATAATCTAGTAAAAGTTTTGAAATTATTTGTAATATTTGAAAGACGACTTGAATTTTATTTTAAATTACAACTTTTAGTAAGAATGAAGTTCGATGGAATTTTTTTAGAATAAAAAAAACAATATTTTAATTTAAATAATTCTTACCGTGAATACATTTGTGCCTTTATTTTCTGATTCAAGAATAAAAGACTGATTTTACTTTTTATTTGCATAAAATATTCCAGAAAAACTCTAAAATATAAAAAAGTAAAACTATTTTTGAATTTTGAATTTAAATATTTAAATTTATTTAAAGTTCTTTATAATTATTACTATGCCAAATATTTTTTATATATTCATCTGAAATAAAATTTAAGAGCCATTAATATTTTTAACTACCATTAACCCTCTGACTGCTCAATTTGTAAACCGAGATCTCTTTAAAAATTGCGTATTTTTTTTGCATAGTTTAAGTATATATATATATATATATATATATATATATACATATACATATATATATACATATACATATATATACATATACATATACATATATATACATATATGTATATATACATATACATATACATATACATATATATATACATATACATATATATATATACATATACACATATATATATATATATATATATATATATATATATACATATACATATATACATATACATATATATATACATATATACATATATATATACATATATATACACATATATATATTACATATATATATACATATATATATATATATATATATATATATATATATATTTATATATATATATATATATATATATATATATATATATATATATATATATATATATATATATATATATATATATATATATATATATATATATATATATATATATATATATATATATATATATATATATATATATATATATATATATATATGTTGGAGAATTGAAATACTAATGCTTTTCTAGAAAAGATTTTTTTATATTGTCTTTTATCATGAGAAAATAAGCTTTCAGAAAAACTAATTTCAGATGTTATCACATAAAAAATTATTTTATTATAAATTTCAACTTTAACATAGTTAGTTTCTATTTATAACATACTATCTATCATAATATTATCTAATATAACTATAATAGTTCTAGTCATATAATTCTATTTACCTAATTAAATGTCTAATACTGTGTATAATTTATTCTACTGGTTAAGCGGTGAAAAGGCGGAATGTGCTTCTTAATAAAGGAAGAAAAAAACGTGCCCGCGAAAATCGAGGGATGAGCAAATTTTGCTACATTTGAATTGCCCGTGGAAATCGCGGAATGAGCAGTCAGAGGGTTAAATAACTAAACATTAATTGTATGTGTTTCTTCAGAAAAAGGGTAATAAGTGCTGCTGTTAGAGCTACATTTAATCTTAAAAGTCAAAAGGGATTTTCAATTAATTATTTTGTATGAAAAGTGGAAACTTTCTGTTCATAGTTAAAAAACGATTGGTACTTAAAAAATATGCCTTGTAATTTGTTTGACAAATTCTTTTAAAAATATTATAAAAATATGAATTTTTATTTTTCTCTAGAAAATTTTGTATTTTAATTAAAAGAAAACAAGAATGGATGTGTAGTCAAATATCTTTCGGTTTATTGAGAAATATTACTACACATACTATATTTAACTTTTTTACAAAAATATTCTAAATTAAGCTTATTCATCGTATGGTTTACATTTAATAGTTTAAGCTAGTGTAAGCTTTCAAGCATAACTTAAATATAATCATTTGCAAAAGAGAAAAAAACATTTATTCATAATTTCATCCATTTATTTAACAAAACCTTTCTCTTTTCTTTAAAAAACATTTTTGCATATTAACGAAACCACTTTCCAACTATTTCAAATTAAACCTCATGATTTAGCTATGTTTTAACATGAAGCAATTTATTTTAATACACTATATGTAAATTTTCTCACTCTAAGCAAATGTATTTAATGTTTGTAGGGGCATTAATATTACTTATAAAAGATTTTACAACATTTGGGGTATGAGTTGACACATTTGTATAAGGAAAACGTGGGAAAAATTAATTGACTTACATCAATCATAGAAACTATTAACTTTTATTTATACAATGAAAAATAAAGTTATTTCCCTCAAATGTTTAAAAAATGGTCGAGTTAATCTGATCTAGAACCTTTAAAGCATTTATTTTTCTAAAATCCTTTCAAAGAAACTGTTTTTGTGTTTTCCGATTTGGAACGAATCGATGTTGTAAAATGAAGAGTTGAAAGTATTCGTTGAATAAAAGTTTATTTTTCTCTATTAAAAGTCTCTACATCGAAGTTAAATTATAGCCCGTTTGATATTTTAAAGGATTCTTTTCATCAAAATAGAAGAAAGTGTACTATGTTCCCAACAGCTCAAACTTGTTCCTGAACCTTGGGGTTATTTTTACTTCTGAGTGTTTTATGATGTAGGTAACTTAACACGTAAGCTTCTATTTTTTATATTAAATACTTTTTCTATAAAAATTAAACCAAAAAGAAGAAATGAAAAATGAGGATGAATTTACTTTTTTGTGACGATTTTTTTACAGAAATAAATGTGCAATTTAATTAGCATTTTTGTTTTCATTTATTGCAGAAGATGATAAATTGTTGATTAACAACACTTATAAGGTCACTATTTCCTTAGCAATGCTGTATTAAAATGGGTTTTGAACTAAAGTTAAATTAATGAAATTAATAATTTACATTGCAAGATTATGTTTATTTGATTTTAGCTTCTTTTTGGTAGGAAGTATGCTTATCACCGCTTACCGGGTGTTACTAAAGGGTGAGATATTTTATTCTTCTTATTTTTTTATGTTGTATTACAGACTTTAACTTCTTCAACTTTAATTTTAACTTCTCTATGATAGGAAGTATACTTACAACCACCTACTTTATGCTACTAAAAGGTAAGATATTTTATGCTTTTTATGTTCTTTTAATTTGTATTAGAAAATTTTAGTAAGAAAACAAATTTTCTTTGGGTAATATTAAATAAATTACTACCCTAATCTTTGTTATACTGATAAAATTTCTTTATATCTTTAATGATTTATTGTGAATTAAATGTTACTGAGACAAAGTAGAATGGCACTTTATAAATAAAAATTCTTGCTCTTAAAAAATATAAATTCCATTTTATTGTACTTTCGAAAAATAAAGGCCAAAATATGTAAATATTTGCATTAAAATAAATTTAATGCAAATTAGTTTTTACATAAAAAAATGGAAAATGCTGTGAAATATGGATTTTGTATTAATAAATTAATAATTTTGTATTAATAAATTAATAAACAGTGAATATGGGTCTCATGTAATAATTTCTTCTATCATGTAATGTTAGACTTCCTCAGATATATCTGACACCATAATTTTACTGATGTGTGTAAAATCTAGCTATCAACTATCAGCTGGTATTGGTTAGAATATATCTTGAAGCTGTTTAATCTGGAGAAAAACTGTGGAAATTAATGATGTAGCAATATTCGTGAGATGGCCATGCTAAGTACAGTTTCGAGGTACTTAGAAAATTAAGTGTGATAAATTCGTTATGTCACTAAGACTTCCTCATTTACTATTTATATAAATTGAATTACATTCTCTTTCAGACTGTATAGAAGCAATTATCAAATTAAGAAAATTGCACCTAATTAAACTGTGCAGTACACAGGATGACTAATTGTTGTAAATTTAGAATAAAACAGCCTCTGAAATATCTAATTATGCTTGTGAATATTTCAGTGTTCATAATAAGTGAAAATGAGAAAAATTCTTCAATTATGTAAATATTAGATACAGTAAAATATCCAAATTAAAATTTCAAAAGAGAAAAGCGTTAATTTTGTTTTGATATTTTAATTATATTCCCCTTCAGACATTCGATGGGGATATTTTGTATTATAAACAAAATTCATACTTTTTGTTGTAAAAAAATGTAGCTTTTATTAGGGATCGGGTTATGTCTGATCAAAACACACACGCATATACACATTTCCATTTGCTTCAACGTAACTATTCGTTTTCATTATTCACCATTTCTTTATAGAATTACGCTTTTAATAGGTTTGGTTTGGTTTGGTTTGGAGTGCCACGGTCTACTTTTTGCAACACGAGGGCTAAACGCTTTTAATAGACCACAAACAGTTATCAAATTATTGATCAAATAATTATTCAAACGAAAAAAAAAAACATTACTGTTATTGTATTTTTAACCGTTTACCTGCCAATGTTCCAATAATGGAACATGATTTTTAAAATAAAAAATTTACATGTAATAAATTGTTATCAATATCGATTTTACATACAATTAAACATGACATTATAAAGTATTTTTTACAATAAGTTTTATTTTTTTAGATAATTATTTATTTTTTTACAATTTGTTTTTAATTATTCTATATTTTGTCAATTTTACTCTCCCTTGCAATTAAATTTACCAAAATTCCAGTTTATATGAAAAAACGCAATACTTTAAAATATATCATTAGACAACATATCCTACGGGAATACAACAAAAGCAAAATTTTGTTTTTAAATTTGAAAGGTAAAATTTACGTTTTTATGTCTGTGTTCCATTACTGGGACATTGGCGTTTCAAGGGCTCATTTTTCATTTATTTGCAAAGCATTGTATGAGATTCCAAACATTGTTTTCTTTTGTAATCTGATAAAAATAGCAACTTTTCTAAAAAAATGAAATATATAAATCAGCAAATGGGCGCTCCGATACTTCGAAAGGATTATAATATCGGCACTTGACATTGATCTTTACTTTCGTAAAGTCATAACAATAGAAAGAAATTATCTTTGATAAGGTGGCTGAACATGTGTGTATGGAGGGGGAGGGGGCTTTCACCTGTGCCTTTGGAGACAAGTGCAATTTCACATAAAAGGTGTCTTATTGCATATGTTTGTTGAAATAGTTATCAGTTTCATTGAAGAGTTTCTCTTATTAGTTTTGTTGGACAACAGTGAAAAAGGTGCATGTGTGCGTCTAGGTATTTCATTTATCAAGTTTCCATAAATTTAACACCATGTCTGAAGGATACCTTACAATATAAGATGCTCTGGCCTTACTAGAAATTCATTCGTATTCTGATTTGTAACATATAGATATTTCCCAATTAGAGCCTGATGAACCTATTGATATAACCGATAAAGAAGATATTGATGTAAATAATTTAGATGCTGTTACGCTATTCGATGTGTGTGGAACGGTCAACATCATTTCAAAACAAGATATAATATGAGGACAAATTTCAGAAACCGGTTCCAAGGGCCAAGAAGAAACGAAAACCTCAACACCTGGAAGTAGAATGGAAAAAAAGTGAAATTCGATAATCCAATAGAATTGTAAAAACCACTACCAATATTTAAAAAATCCTATAGTGTCAATATTTATCAATTGTACATTATTTAAAGATAAATAAACAAAACAGTTGAAATTAGGAAGATGTTATAATTATTAGACTTTAAATTAACTATTCTCATGAGCTTTTACAAATATGCAAAAAATATTCATGTAACACACCAATGTTCCAATAATGGAACTCGGCTAAAAACATCCTCAAAAAATTTTTTCACCTAATTTTAAAACTTTATTGTATTTATATACTCTTAATTAATATAATAACCAAATTTGAAGTAATTGCGACTGTTCTATCTTAATTTGGCGTTTAAAAGGTTAAATTAAGAAATAATTTCATAATCATTACATTTTATTTATTCTCATTGTTCCTAATTTTTTTCAAGCCTACAGTTCTATTAACAAAGGTAACACATATTGTTTCATTTTCGGGTGACAATAATTGACTTAGATTTATATATAACTTAAAATTCTTCTGGAATTAGAAGTTTTTATTGTTTTTTATTGTTTTGATTGTCTCCCTGATCGTAAACAATGGTTGCTTTTAGTTAAATAGGATATGCTAGATAGGACAGATTAGGCTATAAAAAGCATTAATTTGATGAAGTCAGGCCATTGTTATCTTATTATTCTTCAAGTTGTTCTTAATTGAAAGATAGTATTGATTCGCATTGCCATGTGTGCAAATTTTTTGGAGGAAGGAGGCATAAATCCAACTATTTTTAGATTATACTTTCATTTATTTTTCAAAAATTAAGATAATTGTGTTTTCAAAAGTGTAAATATCTAGAAAGAGGGAATTTTCTACTAAATTTCATCAAAATATTATATACCTGGATATTTATATTCTGGACTCGAATAATACAATGATGTCTTTATAATGTCTTTATTCATGTATACTACATACATAGTTTAACACACAGCGTAACGACCGATTGCTTGACAGCAACACGAACTTTGATGGATGTATTAAATTGTGCATAGTATACTCGCTGATTTGCTATGATCGAGCAACCGTTGGGAGTAAGGATCTGCAACAAACGCGCGTTGTCCTTTGTCCAACACGCTAAAGTGTAAGGGTTAAAAACTCCCCAATCACACTTTCAAATGAGACCATCCATGCCCCTAAGAGCGAAATCTAGTTTCTTAGCTAAATTAAAAACAGCATATTTTGCTGCCGTATCCTCTATAATCAAACTACATAGTTAGCTCACAGTTAGTGCAAGTGGGTTAAGAATAATTGAGAATAACTCAGGTTTTCTATCAAAAAAGATATGTCACAAAAATAATAACAATTTTTTTCCTGTATATCTGGAAAATCACCAAATAAAACAGGCAACACAGAAATATTTATTGGAATGTCAGTGAAGTGGTTCGGAGATGGTTCCGAATCTGCTCTTAATCAGCATAGCATGCCCAGTGGCCTAACTATCATCCGTTGTGAACATGGATTGCTAAGCTTAAGATGCAACGGTCTATTCAGATGCCGTATGCCATAAAGTTTTGAGTTAAACTTGGTAAAATAGGTAAGGAATTCATCGCTCTTGTTATAGAAAGTTTACAAAAATAATAAAATTATGTTTCAATCGCAAGTCTACAAGAAACACACTGCGTTTAGGAGAGGCGGAGGGGACATAAAAGACACACTGAGTACGTAGCAGGATCATCGACTACGAAAACAAATGAAAGCATGGAACGAGTGAATAAGAGACTGAACATTGACTGCCGATTAAGTTTATATTCAAATGAGCAATTTTTTATTGGGAATGCACAATTTTACTAGAAACTGTTAAAGAACTTGAAGGAAAGGGGCAAAGTGCGTCCACCCACATATCGCTGGCAGCAAGATCGTCCATCACGTCAACGCTTGGTCCAACCCGAAGTTGTGAATTAATACCTAACTTCATAACACACCCCTGTATTTTCCCATCCACCATACAGTCTCAATCTGACCTCCTGTAATCTTAGTATCATTGATTAAGAGGGACATTAGGACATAACTTTGATGCACTTCAAGATGTCCATTCAAAGATACGTAACAAGGCTTCGCGCGGCCTCACACAAAATGAGCTCGAACAAGACTAAAACTACTGACAGCAACGCTGGATCGGTTGTATTTCTGCCCAAGGCGCATCCTTCAAAGATGATTATCTGTTATTCTTTGTGTGTACGATTTTTTAATTTATGTAATATTTTCTTATTACTTTCGTTACAGACCTTGTACTTTGGAAGGAAGAGACTATCTTTCAATCTAACTTCTTGAGTAGATTTCATCAGAAGTCCATTGTGTGATAAGCGTCTGTTGCACAATTTGGAAAGTTAGGATAAGTGACTCAAGTTCTATGAGGGAACACGAACACTAAAGACTGATACCTCCAGCTATTAAATAAAAAGTTTTTGGAGATATTTCCATTACTATTACGTAAACATTGTTCAGGTTTAAGGTAGGTTTTAGAAAGTAAAATCAAACTTTAGTGTGGTTTATGAAAGAATCTCATGGCTTAATATGGTGCCATTTTGATGTGGGTGACGCCGTAACATACAAGTGCGTCGATCGAAACTAAGATCCCAATACGATGATATTAAATGAATGTTTCTATGTATGTTACAACTACTACATTAACTATTATAAGTGAATTACCAATGAAATACTTGCTATACATTGGAATGTTTTACAGTATCTATGCTGAGGAATTGCATCATCGGCAGGCCTGCGTTTTATTTAACGTATACACACAAAATATATTAATATGCAATAAAGCTCTGTAATATATATGAAAATTTTTCATATCTGCTTCATTAACTCCATTTTGACTAAAAAATGGCAAACACTTCTTATGGTCAGTATCTTCCAAAATTATCTCTATGCAAAAACATTATTTACATTTATTGATAGTTAATTCTAATAAAACAATGTATTAATTTGAACTTATGAATTCAATTTACTTATGAATGTACAATTAAACAAATGAATGCTACTATAATGAATTAAAATGAAATTAAGAATAAAATCAGGAAATGAAGTGTATAGGAATAAGTGAAGCTTCTTAATCCATTTGAAATGGTAAATGAAACAGTCTTTATACGTTGTTTAAAGTTTAAAAAAATAATAGTATTAGAAGTCAAATATATTCAGTGTCTCAAAAAGTATCCTTGTTCTAATATTGCTTCTAGAGTTTTAAACTTAAAAAAAAATGTGATTTTACTCAATATTTGTTTTACTCCAGGGAAGAGATAAGTAGAATGAAGTTTCTCTTTCATTTGAAGAGAAATTCTTTTTCATTAAAAGTTTTTGTAGAATTCGTGCTTTATTTGATACACCTGAAATCCTCTCTGATGAAACCCTGCCTGCATACAGAGGGAAATACATTCGAACAACAACTGCCAAATTTACTCAAGTATCGGCTGAGTTGAATTTACATTATTGTTATGTCATTTACACAATATTTAAACGTGAACATTTCCAGAGTTATAACTAAATAGAGAATGTGGGTTTCCAATTACAGTTTTTTGTAGTCAAAAGTTACAACTTTACAAATCTTAAATGATAGTTAAAAAGACAATAATATTAATCTTTTTATAACAGGCAGTTTTTTCAACAAGTATTATTTCATTGTATTAATGAAAATTTACGGTAAAATTCTTTATTTATACTTCTATTAACTGCAAATAGTACTTTCAAATAACTTAGATTTATCTTAGTACGAATTGGTATCGTAAAATGTATTCATCATAAAATATTATTACTACGAAAATATCTTATTATTGATCTTCAAAAGTTAATTGTCGATTGATGGCCAAGTAGTTAAGGCGCTGATCTTCAGTACCGGAGTTCTTGGGTTCAAATATTCTTAACCGTTCAAATTCGGCACTAAGCAGTACCTACTGATAAGGAAGGCCAGGAGCCTGGTTGACTGGCTCACCGCTAATCAAGGCGCCATCGGGCTGCCATGAAGATTTTAACCTAAAACCACACCACAAGGATCAAAGTACCCCTTCAATAACAGCCATCAGAACTGCCTTCTGCAGATATTGCTTCCCTCATCAACACCTGCTCTCAGAAAGTTTCATGTAGTACACCGGGTCAACCGGACTTTTAACCTGGGCAGGACTCCTGCGGAGTATCCCCCACACTTCCGGAAACTGCATTGGTTGTACTTATTTGTCTAGATTGTCTACATTTTCTAAAAATTTTGTGGGCGGAATGCTGACTTGGCCCCTGCGTAACGCATTGTTGCCGGACGGTCAAACCGAACCAGTAATTCAACACCCTACACCCGACTTCAGGTGGATGGCTGGTTACAAGTAGTACACGGCTCTAAGTAGTAGGACCTAGTTTCATTACCCTCGTATTACAAAAAAGTAGACCTTTACAATCCAAATGAAGAGTTAAGGTGTGTATATCTACATATATTGTGACATTTAGCAACACGCAGGTGTGCATATACGCTATATAAGAGATTTGAAAAAAAATTTTCAATTTTACAACTCCTCTTCAACCTTCACTCAAAATACAGTTTTCTGTTTTTTGTTTAAATTAATTTTACAATTTACACTAAATCACAAATTTGTGATGAAAATCACACTCAGTTTATTTAATTTGTGATTAAATGAATGTTTCAGTCTATTTAGTATGAATGTTATGTGTTTCCTTTGTGTTTTCTTTGTTAATTCAATTAGATTTTAAATATTCAATTTTTGTAAAATTTTTCCTCAAAATGTTGTTTTTGTTTATGTATCAATTTGTTGAGTTACGATCCCCTCGCCAGATTTCAAACGCCACGCTGCAAGCACGCCACGCACGCAAGCTGCAATCACGCCAATTTCGCCAAATGTGGTTGAAGCACCAACAAGATCCATGATTAGAAACAGGAGAGTGGGCTAAGAAGAGGAGTTGAAAAAAGTATTGATTAGATGAAATCAGGTCATTATTAACATATTTATCAAGTTGTTCTTAACTTAGAGTGTTTTCTTATACTATTTCTTCATAGTCATTAAAATGTGCATTGTGCAGTTTGTTATTTTTCTCTTTTGAAGAGGTTATAAATTCAATTATTTTTAGATTATATTTTTATTTACTTTTCACAAATTAAGTTTTACATACTTAGATATTTGTGTTTCCAAAAGTATGAATATCCAGAAAGATGGAATTTTCTACCTAGATTTCATCAAAATATTATACATCTGTTTGCAATTCTGGACTCGAGTAATTTACTTCGGAACATATTGTATTTTATTAACTCTTTGAAGTCTGAGATTTTTCGACTGTGAAATGAGGGTTTTCAGTACATTTTGATACTTAAAAAATACTATGAAGACATACAACTTTTTTACTAGATATTTCATAAAAAATTTAAGCAAAATTTATAAACTACTTAAATTTACTGCGAATCTATATTTAATGAAAACATTTTAACCATATTAAACTATAAAGTTCTATATTTCCTCATAAATAACATAAATGTTAAACAAACTTTAGTAAAAAAACTGTCTCAAACAGTTTACTAAAAGATCAAAAATTATTCTTTATTTGTAAATAACATTATTTAGTAAAATATGCTTAGTATGGTACAGGGCATACATATGTTCCAAGAACGGTATCAAAAGTTTGAGTTTCTTTAACCAGTTTTCTTTCAGATTCTTCCAGATTTTAGTTAATATTCTCCTTTCAATTTTTATTTCTCGCTGCTGCAATATTTTTATTTTTTTAAGTAGAAGGTTTATAGATATTATTTGACCACTGACCAGAATTTCCTTCTATCATTTCGAAAGTTCTTTTTTCCTCAAAGTATTTTTGCATAATTTAAAAGTGCAGTAAAAATCGCTTACAATGAACCATGATTTAACGAGAACCCGGATTATAGGAGGAATTGGAAATACATGGATGGTATAGTGTTAGGTCTATGGGACCATAAATCTCTTTTAAGAAGCAAACTTTTTTTTGTATTTTCAGTGACTAGGGACATTAATAAGAATAAAAATAAGAAACAGATACAACAACAATAACATCTTAACAATAAAATAAAAGTAGTATCAAAATACTACAAATAACAGGGTATGTCTCTGTATCTCCATGGAGATCTCCACCTATAAGCAGGTAGTATTTGTCCATTGGTTCGTTTTTATAATTACACAGAGGACAGGCAGCCTCGGAATGAATGCCAGGTCAATATAGGCATCATGCCTGGAAAATAGAAAGAACAGCAACCAACGCCAGTCAAAAAGCAAATATAGCGATCAATATTTTTGTAATTTCTATTGACTTCTTCTTCTGTAGTTTATCTACGGAGGATATTGCAACGGAAATTCAAAAAAGGTAAAAACTAATGAAAGGAACGATGAAAACAACAAATGTGAAGAGTTACAATTTTAACCATTTCCAACATACTGAAAGGTATTTGAGTATACAAAAGATCTTCAAACATTTTTTGAAGCCTGGGGTGCAAATAGCAATGTTTTTCGGTACGAGTTTTCTTTGAAGATCAATAACAAAAGAGACAATAAGATCGTTAAAATCAAATTAAACAACTTTTTTATACTGTACAGAAATAATAAATTAATTAATTAAGTATATATAATATAATAACTGTGAACGGATCTTTATGATTTTTCAAGAACTTATAGTTTACTAGTACTAGGTTTTAACAAACAAATATCGTAGTCTTTTAACATTAGTTATTTGTGGGTTTTACTGTATATTATTTAAATGACTGTCGAAACATTCACATAACAAGAAGCATTCAAATCTGGAAGTAAACGGAAACAGGCAGATAAGAATACTTTTCATTTTTTTTAATATTTAAATTCAAAATACAAATGTTTCAAATTCTCTTTTCGTCAAACTGATAATTTTTAAATCTCTAGGATGTTTTAACCGAATATTCTTCCATAGAATATAATAAAAAAATTACTTAATAACTCGTCTAGATATTTTGCGAAAAAAAAAGCAGTTTAATTAATTAAAAACCTACTTAAGTATGAAGAGGTTTTGAAAGATATATTTGGGGGATGTCATTTCCTTACATGGAGATTTAAGGTCAGTATTTATTGCTCGATGATAACAAGTATGTGTTCCACCAATTTTATTATCATTTTAATTTTTTTTTGCTCGGTTTTAAGAGAAAATCATAGTTAAATTATAGGACGATCTTACAATAAATTACTACTGGATCATCATTATTTAGTGTTATACATATTTTTGTTATATTTGAAGCGTGCTAAGAAACAGACTTAGAAAATTGAGACTGGATCATTTTCTAATAACACATCTCTGCATTTAAAATCTATTTGTAGTAACTTTGAGGTAAATAGTTTTATAAGCAATTTTTACCTTCATATAAACCCTTATTCCTTATCACAGATAACAACTTTTTCACTAAAAAAACTATTAAAAAACAGAATACCTAAATACACACTAAGCAATCTCACCAGAGGGATTTGGTTTAGTTTGATTTGGAGTGCTATGGTCTACTTTTTGCAACACGAGGGATAATGAAATCGGAAGCTACAGCTTAAAGCCGATTCCGAACGGCAACGAACATTCATGCCACAGTGTCGAATCTACGTACCGCAGATCAGCCCTCTAACCATTTAGCCATCGTTCATCAAGACGGATTTTTCACCAAAGGAGACTTGATCGTTTAGAATAATGCAACGTCGACAATACCTGAAATGCTTTTCCATAGCAACTTTGAAAAAAGGAAATGTAGTAGATAGTACTATTGTTCGATTTTTTAATACAATCTGTATTAACCCAACTGATAAAAGATTGAAATTTTTTAAAAGTTATATCGTATTAGGATAATAAACACAAACTTTTAATAATTCGAAGAAAAATAAATTCTGTAACAATGTGTGATATTATATGGGTTAAAAATTAAACAAAATAGCATTCGCATAGTGTAAACATATGCACATGAGAAGAAATCACACTATTCAGGTAGAAGGAATATATGGTTAAATATTAGAATTATAATATCGGTTGACATCAAATGGACTCTTCTAAAATGATATCCATGAATATCAATAACAATTAGAAATTAAAAGTAAAGGGAAAATATACGAAATGTTGTGGATATTGTGTTTAAATAATCTTTCCATACAACGTATAGGTAAAGTTACTTTTTTATAAAATCGAATGGTTCTTGAATAAGCCTGAAAAATAAGTATAATTTAGGATCTAATTGTTTTGCGTGTGATTTAAAATTATGTTATAAATATTCATTTTATAACGTTTTTATTATAATTATCATCCCCGAATTTGAATATACACTTAATCAATCAAATTTCTGCTTTTCTATTTTGTATTAAGATTTTTTTTAATGTTATACTATTTATATGCAATATTTGCAGGGCATTTTCTTTTAGAAATTTCTTACTGTTTTCATTTTTATATTTATACTTGGATTATTCTACATTATTAAAACTCCCCATATAGCAGAAATCTATTACAATTTTTATTTAAATATTTCATTAATAAGCATTGTCAGCATTTTAAGATATGTTAACTACCGTAGGGAACTTAAATATTGTAATTTAGTATAATTAATTTATTTAGTACAAAAAATTGAATTGTGTTTCTAACTATGAAAAAGTAATAATATTTTATTATTGTGTCAATGACCCACATAAATTATTTTTATGAAACAAATTTAGAAAAGTGTTATAATTTAATCGTCCTTCATCTTATTTAAGAAACATTTTTATAACGTAACTATACAAAAATTTCTTTTACCATTCTGGATAAAAAAAAATGTAGTCGTATATTATTCTTTTACGATAAAACATATTTTACTTTTTTCCATTTTTAGCAAACAATACTCCAAAGAACTTTAGTTAAGAGTTTGAAATATTTTATGTACATTGAAATTCAGTAAAATATGTTCAAAATTTTATAATTTAAACTAACTTCTTTATAATTTATATACTAACATGATATAAATAATAAAAATAGTTCTCGAAAATATGATATTAAGATTTCTTACAAAGATATATAAATTCTGAACAAATAAAAGAAAATAATCGTCTTGATTTAATGCCTCAAACGTACCATAATAATTTCAAAACTAATGAATAAATTTGAATTAAAAAACCAACAAGTGTTTTAACATTAAAGTGGCTCACTTTTATATTTTACTGCGATTATTAATTCCAAACTATGAAAGGTAATATTAATTATATAATTAATCAAATTTAAAATTTTAATGTATAACTTTCCCCTGGATTACATCATAATATTAAATTGCAAGTACAGTGGACTCCGCTTAATGTGATCGCGATTAATGTTATCAATCGCTTATTGTTATCGAAATCATTTGGTCCCGATTTTCTCTATTCATTTGTATGTAAAATTTTTTATATCAGTTTTACTATTTAACTGGAAAAGATATTAAAAATAAAGGAAATTTTTTATTTTCGCTTTGTTTGAATTTAGATTTTATTCAACTAGGGTAGTTAAAAAAACAAAATAATTAAATTTTAATTTTTAGAAATACGACAATCTGGTGGTAAAAATCAGATAAAAAAAACAATTTTATTAAAAAAACATATTATTTAATTTTGTTACATATTTGTATAACCAGAAAACGAAATTTGAAATAAATCAGAAAAGTTCGAAATTTGAAATCGTTATGACAGGATATTAATTACGAACAACTGATATTGAGTTTCTTAGAAGAATTGTAGACAGTCAACATTTGATCAATATTTTTAATTATGTATACAATTCTTATATTTTAAAATAATATATAGTACATAAATATAATGTGTGTTTTCATTTTCTGAAATTTTAGTACATGAGAATTAAATTAGAATTTATCTAATTTTGCATATCGTTTATTGATTTTTCATAAAATACACGGTGTAAAAAATATAATTCCACTGATTGTGTCCACTGTAGTTCATTTTTAAAGTCCCTTCTTCAGTATATAAAAATCATGGAGGAATTTGTTTTAATTTCAGGTATTTTGTGATAGTATAAATAATTAATATACTTCTAAAATTTTGTATAATATGAAAAAAAATTGATTGATTGAATAGTATCATATTATGATATTTAATAATAAAATTAAAAAACTAGTCGCTTTTAGACTTGTTTTAACAATTATTAAGGTTTTAAAAATTAGATTTAAAAGTTTATATTAGATTTAGATTACATTAATAGAGTTTTCGAGTTTTATATAACTAAATCGAAAAAAAGCATTTAAAATATCTAAAATGATTTAAATATTTATTTTTCTTTAATATCTGAAACGTCGACTCATTAAAAATCAATTCAATGAAATAAATTCTACGATATCCTCGTGGATAAGTCATGTATTAATTTTTAGTGAATTGCATGCATGTATTTGTATACAAACTTTTCTGATTCTCATTTAACCACATCTCGCGGGACACGTACTCGTACGTTTTTGATTGATACTTAATCACGGGACAAGTAATAGTAGTTTTCTGAAGATATTGATTAAAGTGTAAATCATAGTTAGTGTAAACAACATGGTTTGTGTGTTTTCAAAAATAACGGTATATACAGGAAGACGAAGCCATGTTCTTGTATGCTACATAGATTCTGGTTTAGACAAATAAAACTAGTTTCTACATCAGTCGATGCGGAATACAGAACGAAAAAAAAAAATTAAAACTATATACTATATTTCTATTTGATTTTTCATATTTACGATATTTTATATTTATCCACTAAAAATATATATAATTTGTTTACAAAAATTTATGGTTGTTATTTATATATTTCTATTATATAATTGTTTATATATATTACAATATAAAATACGAAAAGTTGGTTAAAAAATTAAATAATTTTTTACTATTAAATTTAACTATAACTAAATTTAAGCGCAAAATTTAATTCCGACAATGTATACACAATGTGTTCAAAGATGATTTATTTTTAACATGTGAACTCATATCCCTTTATGTATGAAGTACTCACATTCATAAGATATATATATTATTATTTAAAATACAGATATCAAAAAATTTAAAGCTATTAAATTCAATCAATACTAGATTATAATAAGTTACACACAAGTATGATACCTCAATTTGTTTTCCTTTATAATAAACTAATATATAAATTCATTTAAGAATTGAAACTGCTGTAGGTAATTCCAAAACATCACAAGATTGCTTTTTATTTAAACCATGCAAAGCAAAGGGGCTCTCTGAGGGGCTGATCTTAATGACTAAAAGATTAATTCCCGAAATATAGCTATAAGTAAGGAAATGAAATAACCCGTTTTTATCTATGAACTTCCACATTTTCATGATCTTGAACAATTTTTGTGTTTTTTCATAGACCGTGGAACTACTTTAATTCTTTTGCTTTGGGTTATACTTTCGAGCAGAGTGATTTTAGTTTTTACTTTATATGTTAATGAAAAGATGTCCATTGTTTCTGATGTACTCATGAATTAATTTTTCAATTCAAGTATGTGCACCTTCGCTTTTACATCCCGACTGCTTTTTATTTCTCTACAGTTGAGTTTTTTCTGCAGCAATAGCTTAGTACATGTAACAATATGCTATATATAATTATATATAGTTCATTTATAATAAACTATTGTATTTTTTGTGTGTTAGTGTGTGTTTATAATGAAGAATGTGTGAGATGAGAGAGAGAGAGAGAGAGAGAAGATATATATATATATATAAAAAAATTATATATTTATTATTATATATATATATATATATATATATATATATATATATATATATATATACCATTCCAGTAGATTTTACCTGTTCTATAATGAAACTTGACGGGCTGTGGTCGTAAATAGTGTTATTTTACCCCTATCCTTTCACTTCACAAAGAGTTCCTGCTCATCTCTTTAATTAATGTTTTTAATTTCTAACTTCATATTTACAAATCTGACGCACAAATTTATATTTAAATATATGAAATGATAGAAATCAGCCTGATAGGTTATTAAACCCTAACGATCATTTTCTTGCATATTTTGATGTAGAAATTAATTCTGAGTCTTATAATGCCAGATTATTGCTTTTTCAGAGTCTATATTAAGGTCATGCATCGGTGTGAAATTTATATTTGTTTCTTAATTATTCATGGTTATGGTTTGATCTGACGCGTTTAGCTGGTTGGTGGTTATAATGGCTAAATTTTATGTTCCGTAAAATAAAAATTATTTGAACTGAACAGTTCGAATTTTACTGTGCATTGTGTTTTTTACTTCGTTAATTGGTCTGCATTATTGCTAAGTTATAGAAACTTAAATCTATCTTCCGATATTTCTACTTTTTTTTCAGAGAATTGTCGCTTCGTTATACTTATATACATCATTTAGAATAAATTCCTTAGAATGTTTAAGTACGCGATATTTTCTCATTCTACAAAAATCCATGACACAATGAATTCTTTTGTGCATGTGTAACCCCTCAAATAATGATTACTTTTGAATTAATATTCTATATATTTTTAAAATTTCATAACGTTATTCAATAATATAACAAATTATCATAAAATTAATATTTAAATTACCATTTTAAGGCTCAAATCTTAAAATCTTTTCATATACGAGTAATTGAAGAAATTCTATGATATTCACATTAAGACCTAATGAATAAACATAATACAACTAAAATATTTATGAAATAAATTTAATAAATTATTCTTAAAGAATATTAATTAATTTAATTTGATATCATATTTAAAATTGTATGCATAATTAGACATAATTTCAAAAGACTAACCTACTTTCCAAAGATACTAAATTACCTTTACAATTTAAAAGTCATTAAAATGTGGTTGTATTTAACATAATACGTTAAGATTAAAAAATGCAGTCTCACTTTCTAATTTAAAAATTTACAACGAATAAAGAGCTGCATTATTTTACAGTCAAAATATATTTCCGATTAGAATTGAAACATAATGCGAACACTTTAAGTGAAATGTCTGATTTACATAGTGCAATTTTTTAAGTACGGTCTTAGACATTAACTTCTGAAAGCAGTTTAATGCTATACAAATTATTCACTTTGCAGAATGATACAATAATTATTTTAATATAGCTGCTACAAAAGTCTACAAAGTTTTCCAAGCTGTTATTCAAAGGACTCAAAAACTGATGCAATAAGAAATGCTTAGATAAAAGTTTTGAGAGATTCTGAATCAAAAACTTTTTGAGATCAAGAGTTAGTTACAGTTTATGTTTTGCAATAATGTGAACCTAGCTCCATAGACTCAATTGCATGTTTGATTATATTGAGGTTATCAATTCTTAAACAAGAAAAGGTGTTACTTAATTAAGAGTAAGTATAGTGACTTGTATAGGTTAAAAAAGTCCCGCCTAATAAGCATCTAACTGATGAAAATATTTGAGTCTTAAATAAAAGGATTCGTTTTAACATTTTTTTTATTTAATATATATTTTTAATCAATCTTACTATAAAAGAGCATTAAAATATGAACTTTAATAAATTTTCAATAGTTTTATTCATTTAGTAAAACTCTTATCAATAATTTAATTTTTGGAGTTATAAATATGAAATCAATTGCTTTTTACGTAATATTATTTTACCCAATATAAATGCATAAGAATAGCTATTTTATCTCTTAATAGGTATGATTTGTATAAAGAGATCAGAGCGTGATTTTGAAATTTGGATTTTTCTTTACTCTTGCCTTGTAAAAACGATCCTTTTTATCCTCAATAAATTTAAAGTTCCTCAATGATGGACTTCGCGATTTTTCTTAATTGAGCGACGACTGCAAATGACTTAGGTTCTCTTCTTTACCAGTAAACCCGGGGAATCTAAATAATAGAAGCTATGTGTGTATGTGTTTGAGCATGTATGTATGTTGTAACGGCGTGATATAGCGGTGTATCGTCAAAGAACTTTGCTTCTAAAGGTGGACTTGTGTGAATACAAAAGAATTGTTTTCTACGGCACCATGAAGTCTACACGGCCGCGCACTATAGTGAAGGAACAAAACGCCAGACTGGACGGTACCTTTTTTGTCAGCTAAAAAGATGATCGCGGAACGACAAAGGGTTTGCCGCTTCTCAGATGTTGCCGCTAATGCAATCTTAGCTTTACGGCCGATAATGGTTTAACCCGGACCAATGCAGTTGGTCGAAGATGAGGTCATCGCTAGGTGACCCAATAATAAAATTGTGGGTGAGGCCCGTCTCTTGGAGGCCCCTCCCCTAGAAAGAGACGAAGAAGATATTTTTTTTGGAAAGAAGTTAGTTAGCAAGAGTCAGCTAATTCGTAGGTCGTTTTGACCTGTCTCTCTACCGGAGAGTTTTACTTGCTATAATCCCACCTTGGGATCTTTTCTTGAGTAGCCCGCATCGGCTAACTCGTTGGTCGCATTGACCTGTCTCTCTGCCGGAGAGTTTAATTTGCTATAATCCCGTCTCGGGATAAATCTCTTGTGAGATTGAAGTGATACCCTGTGCTTGGTGTTCTTCGTATGCTGTTATAATCCTCTTCAGGATTGTTGATGTTCGTCTGAACTGTACTAGAGTTTTTAAGTGTTTTTTTAGTGATATCGTGAGAAAGCTACGAATTGTGTCTTCCGTCTATGCTACCATATTTCGGCAGAGTCTGAATTAGTTTAGGTACCCGTCTCTACTTAGGCCTGTACTCATCACTTCCTGTGATCAGATTGTTTTATTTTATACTTGTGAAATAATGTATATAGCTGATGTGTAATAAATCATTTAGTCTAGAACATCGGATTCTTCCTTGTGTCTCCTGAAACAGGGACCGGATACGTTACAGCTATATATATTCATTTCATAAAAATGGTGGCAGCTCGTTGGATTTCAGATCCTCCTGCCGAAACCAAAAATTAAGACGGAAAATTCTTGCGAATTAGAAGTTTTCTTTTCGCGGGTAGCTGAAGTAGACTTTTCTCCGAAAACCCCTCTCCGCTTTGTGCCTATTGTCAAGAGGAAGCGGTATCCAGAGCAACGGCTTTGTGCAGAGAGAAACTGGCTATTGTGCTCCCAGCTTTTCCAGCTCTTGTGTGTTAACGGCAGTGCAGTCAAGCGTACAATCGGTGAGTCAATATATATTTTCCACTGGAGGCCTATTTTCTGTTTGTATGAGCAAAATATTTAATGTGAAATCGGAGAATGCTTAAATTTTTTTTTCTAATTTGGAAAATGTATAGTAAATTATTTTAGAGTTTTAAATCTTGTGCAAAGAATTTTGCGTAAAAATAAGGGAATTTTTTTTTATATAGTTCTGATTAAGTTAATGTAAAGAATCTATGCTGATTTATATTGTTAAATTGCGTAAGTGCTGGTAAATTTGATTGTGTTATAAAAAAAAAAAAAACTTTTAATGTTTGAATTTACAAATTTACACTCCAAGGTTACGGCTAAGACTGTTCAGTGTTTGTAATAATTGCAAGAGAATCAACTCAAAAGTTCCTTGTATATATATTGGTAGTGAGCATTTGTTAACGTTGTGTTTGTGTAACTGGTGAAAAAAAAAAAAATTAATCCTTTTTAAAATTTTAATTCTAAGTTCATATTTTTTTTTTAATTGTGTAATTGCAACAATTTTATTATTTTTTTTTCATGTGTATTATCTGAATATTTTTTTTAAGTATTAAGTATTTCTAAATTGGTCATTGTATTCTGTGTATTGGTTAGTTAGTACTGTTTTGATTGTATCTCATTGTTAGGGTTGTGTAGGAATTTTTTTTTATTGTGTTTCTATTAGAATTTAAAGATATGGCATACCTTGTAAGGTTTAAAAAGGTTGATTTGTTGGCTTTGGCTTATGAGATGAATGTGGAAACTAGTTCAGGAGATAGGATCGCGGATATATGCGACAAAATTAAAAGTGCTCCTAACTATGATGAGGAAATTTTTAGAACTTGTTTGGAGCAATTAAAATCAGAAAGGGAACAAGAAGAGGCTAAGGCTGAACGAGAGGCTGCTGAGGCTAGGGCTGAACGAGAGGCTGCTGAATCTAGGGCTGAAAAAGAGGCAGAGCGGGCATACGAGCTTGAGCGATTGCGTATTACAAACGCGGCAGAAACCACGAGTTTAGGATCGTCAAGAACAGAGATTTACCGTCCCAAACGGGAGCTAAAAAGTTTAATGCGCCCTTTTCACCCTGAGCATTCCGAAATTTCGTTATATCTGAGTTTGTTCGAAAGACAAGCCAGCGTAGCGGGAATTGAGGAAGAGGAATGGGTTTCCCAGTTAATTGCCCTGTTACCTCTTGAAATTTCCCAAAATCTAATTAAGGAACCAGAAGAGAAAATGAGTGATTATCAATATATGAAAAAGGTACTGTTAAGTCGATTTAAAATGAAACCTGATGCTTGTCGGATTAAATTCACGTCCCTACAGAAAACCACTACATGGAAAGATTTAGTTTTTGACCTACGAACATATTTAAATCATTGGTTAGAAGGAATGGAGGTAGTTAGTTTTGAGACCTTAAAAGAACTTTTGATAGCAGATCAGTTAAAAAAGAGGGCTACCCCGGAGATGAAAGAACATTTCCTAGATATTTGGGGTGAAATTAAGGATCCTGTAGAATTAGGCGAAAAACTAGACAGTTTCGAAGCCGTTAGAAAGATTCGGAAACCAACTCTTTCAAAATTTCCAAACAATGAGAAGCGCCTTGAAAGAGCAAAAACGAATTCGGAATCGGTAAGCAAACCCGATAACAAAGAGAGTTCCCCGAAGCAGTTGGAGTCTAGAGACAGGCGGAACGCAGAATTCGACAAAAGACGCTTGCCGGTGTGTTATCATTGTCATGCCCCTGGGCATTTGCGACCGAATTGTCCGCAGAGGAAAAGGGATAATCCCCGAGAACAAATAAATTTTTTGGGCGAGGATGAATTAGATAAAGATGTTTTTGGACCATATTTGAGCAAAATGAAAGTAAATGGGAAAGAAATCACGGCATTGCGAGATTCAGGAAGTTCTTTTGATTTAGTGAACAAAAATTATGTGAGTACGAAAGATTTTACTGGCGAGACTGTCTGGCTAAAACAAGCTATTGATTCACACTTTAATTGTTTCGCGGTTGCCTCAGTAATTTTAGAAAGCCCCGAATTCGGCAGAGTAAACACCAAAGCAGCCGTAGTAGATAGAGAAGGACGTTCTGTGTACTTGCTAGGTAATCGAACAGCTCGACTAATCGAGGAGGTTAAATCAAAGCCAAATCTTTGTCAAGTGATTACGCGCAGTCACAAAAGGAGAGAGGAAGGTACTACGGATAGTGAGTTAAATAACGCTGAAGAAAATAATCCTGCTATAATTTCTGATAGCGATGACGCACATCAGATTTCTTTACCCGACGTTAAAGAGAATGGGAATTATCTGTTGCAAGTCGATCAAAACGCGTTAGCTTGCGAACAAAAAAAATGTGAAACCTTAACACCATGTTTGGAAAAAACAGAAAAAAGGTGAAACCGAGTTTTGTTTTAAAGATAATTTATTATTTAGGAAAAGTGTAGACCACCGAGGTCATGAGAATTATCAGTTGGTTATTCCTAAGAAATTTAGACCTAAGATTCTATCAATGTCGCATGAGGGTACTTCCGCTCACGCCGGAGTGACAAAGACTAAGGACAGGTTGTTAAGTTATTACTTCTGGCCTCATTGCATTAAAGAAGTGGAAGAATTTGTCCGCAGTTGTGACCCGTGTCAGAGAGTAGGAAAACCCCGGGATAAAAAGAAGGCTCCTCTCAAACTTGTACCTATTATAACGGAGGTGTTTTCAAAAATAAATATTGATACGGTAGGTCCCCTTCCCGAAAGTGCTAAAGGAAACAAATATTTAGTCACGGCGATTTGTATGTCATCGAAATACCCTGACGCCATTCCTGTAACGGATATTGGATCGGTTTCTATAATCGACGCTTTAATGGCATTGTTCAGTAGGTACGGTTATGCTAGGGAAATTCAGTGTGACTTGGGCACAAGTTTTACGAGCAACCTAACCTCCGAATTTTTTGAGAAGTTTGGAATTAGGGTAACTCATTCGTCGGTCTTTCATCCGCAATCTAACCCTGTGGAGCGATTTCACAGAACCCTAAAACGGCTTTTACGGGTAATGTGTCTAGAATCAAAAGAGGACTGGGAAAAGAACCTTCCTGCAGCCCTGTTAGCGCTTAGAACTGTAACCCATGAAAGTACGGGCTTCAGCCCCGCAGAGTTAGTGTACGGGAAAAATTTGAGAATGCCGGAAACTTTATTATATGATCATTGGGTAAATCCCGGAGAAAACGATTCCGCGGTGACGGAATACGTATTTGATTTGATCAACCGATTAAAAGAATGTCAGGAGCTAGCTGTAGAAAGAATGACAGAAGCTCAGAACAAAAGGAAGTTTTGGTACGATAAAGGGTCTGTTAGGAGACAATTTAAAAAAGGTGATCGAGTTTTGGTGCTAGCCACAGCGCGACCAAACAAATTAGCAGTGCAATGGGTTGGCCCTGGTATCATTGAAAATCAGATTTCCGATACCAATTACATTGTTAGAACGCAGGACAGAAACAAGACTCAGGTATATCATGTTAACATGCTAAAACCTTATCATCAGAAAGCACAAACTGTTAACTTGATATATTCTGAATCAGAGGAGGATAAAATCTCAGGGAAAGACTTAGACATTATTTATCCGGAAGCGGATCCGAATGTCTATGATTTCGAGAGTATAGCTAGGGATAGCGAGTTGAGTAAACGAATGACGTGGTTGAACAGCAGTGTACTACCAATCCTAGGTTATTACGTTGGTCGTTGGTTTTGCAGCCTTTCCGATACAAGGTTGTTTATCGGCCTGGAAAGGAAAATCAAAACGCTGACTGTCTCAGTCGTCTATAACCTTGGATGTGTCATTTTGTGGTAGGTGTAAATAGTTTAACATTTGAGTAATTTTTTTTTGTGTGTGTTTAGTGCTTAAAAGTATTTCAATTTTGTGTATTTATAAGAATTTAAATTGTAAATTTTAATTTTAAATGTGTTAAATTTTGAGTATTTAATTGGCCTCGAGTGGAGAGTAAGTTGACTCACTTTTAAGTTCATTAGAGAATTTCCATCGTCAGACTCCGGAGAATTCTCTTCCTTAGGGGGGAGGAAGCTGTAACGGCGTGATATAGCGGTGTATCGTCAAAGAACTTTGCTTCTAAAGGTGGACTTGTGTGAATACAAAAGAATTGTTTTCTACGGCACCATGAAGTCTACACGGCCGCGCACTATAGTGAAGGAACAAAACGCCAGACTGGACGGTACCTTTTTTTGTCAGCTAAAAAGATGATCGCGGAACGACAAAGGGTTTGCCGCTTCTCAGATGTTGCCGCTAATGCAATCTTAGCTTTACGGCTGATAATGGTTTAACTCGGACCAATGCAGTTGGTCGAAGATGAGGTCATCGCTAAGTGACCCAATAATAAAATTGTGGGTGAGGCCCGTCTCTTGGAGGCCCCTCCCCTAGAAAGAGACGAAGAAGATATTTTTTTTGGAAAGAAGTTAGTTAGCAAGAGTCAGCTAATTCGTAGGTCGTTTTGACCTGTCTCTCTACCGGAGAGTTTTACTTGCTATAATCCCACCTTGGGATCTTTTCTTGAGTAGCCCGCATCGGCTAACTCGTTGGTCGCATTGACCTGTCTCTCTACCGGAGAGTTTTACTTGCTATAATCCCACCTTGGGATCTTTTCTTGAGTAGCCCGCATCGGCTAACTCGTTGGTCGCATTGACCTGTCTCTCTGCCGGAGAGTTTAATTTGCTATAATCCCGTCTTGGGATAAATCTCTTGTGAGATTGAAGTGATACCCTGTGCTTGGTGTTCTTCGTATGCTGTTATAATCCTCTTCAGGATTGTTGATGTTCGTCTGAACTGTACTAGAGTTTTTTAAGTGTGTTTTTAGTGATATCGTGAGAAAGCTACGAATTGTGTCTTCCGTCTATGCTACCATATTTCGGCAGAGTCTGAATTAGTTTAGGTACCCGTCTCAACTCAGGCCTGTACTCATCACTTCCTGTGATCAGATTGTTTTATTTTATACTTGTGAAATAGTGTATATAGCTGATGTGTAATAAATCAATTAGTCAAGAACATCGGATTCTTCCTTGTGTCTCCTGAAACAGGGACCGGATACGTTACAATATATATATATATATATATATATATATATGTTGTAACGTACTGGAAAATAGGTAGGCGAGGCCTTCAATGAAACAGCTAGAAATTTAGGTATTCTTGACTAAATATTTTATTCACTAGAATAAACTATGTACAGATATGTACAAATTCAATAAACGATAACATTCAGGGATCTCGTACAGAGATAATATGCACATACAAGGATGCGTGGGATACCGGAACAGTATGGCTAGGGCTTTAAAACACAATAGCTGGAAACTACTTAGTGCCGGGACTAATGTTGACTCGATCACTCCGTCAGTCGATTAGCGCGGTTGGCTTTCACAGCAGGTTCGGAGGTTCCGAGTGCGTATCACGCTGGGATTCGTGAAGAAAAACACAGGATGCAAGTCGATCCAAAATTAGAGTGCAAAGTCACTCTAGGCTGACTACTTCTATGCAAGAAGTTAACTATCAATCAGCAATAACGGGGAAGGAATTCCCAAGTCGAATGTTCGACTATCTAGCAACGGAGACGCTGGCGGTCTCAAAAAAAAACAAACTCCAGACACGGAGATAAGAGCGGTCCTCGATCGACCAGGCTCTAGCAGGTAGAAGCCTCGAGAGAAGAACAAAGCAAAAAAGCCCCCGTTCTAGTCCGGTCCTGTTCCATTTATACTAAGCACTCCTTCGCTTCTCGGTTCTTCGAGAAACTTCCCGAGCCAGGGTGACGCAATCTTGCGGTCACTCCCAAGTCTCCGATCAGCTGTCCTGGTTCCAGCTGTAGCAATTCTCAGATTCATTAACTTAACCAACTTAATGGCCTTTTTGTAACCGCTAATGGGCGGCAAGGTGCACTCAATTATGTACACAGTAAAGGTCCATTCAACAGGTTACAATGTTCAGCCAGTTCGGAGCCGTCGACGCACCGTTTTTCAATTACGGGTTTTAGACCACCTGGTCCTATTATCGGCTAATCGTGAGTCCACGACAAAAGGTCACCTTTTGGGCTCCTTGTTCGTTTTGGGGTCATGTAACGGATCGTTACACCCCCCCCTCGCATAAGAATTTTCCACAGGGTGGATCTCGATTATGCAGATAATTCTCGTGGAGAACTGCAACTCTGATCTTCCTCGTAAGGAACCAACAGTCACTCAGATACTTAATATACATTATACTAAAAAATAACACTAACTATATCTAAATTATAATATTAAATAATTACAACACAAAAGACAATATGCAAGTATATACAAGTACATTTCTTACTACATTTTACGTGATGCAGCGGCTTAATGCATCTGCATTAGTATTCTGTGGGCCGGGTTTGTGCACCACACGGTAACTAAACTGTTGTAGCACCAGCTGCCATCGGAATAGGCGACTGTTTGCGCTCGCATTCTTTTGGAGCCACACTAATGGATTGTGATCTGTCACTATGGTGAATTCCCGCCCATCTAGATAGAAATGTAGTTTTTTTAGTGCAAAGATAATTGCAGCACATTCCTTTTCAGTAGTGCAATATTTCTGTTCAGCAGTATTGAATTTTCTACTGAGAAACAGTATCGGATGCTCCTTTCCGTCAATATTTTGAGCTAGCACTACTCCTATTCCCATATCTGACGCATCGGTCTGGACAATAAATGGTAATTCGAAATTCGGGGCGCGCAACACCGGCGATTTCGTAAGTGCCTCTTTTAGTGCAGTGAACGCATTCTCGGACGGCTCATTCCATTTTATTTGACCCCGTCGCTCTTTTCCTTTTAACGCGTCCGTTAGTGGCGCGGCAATGATGGAATAATTTGGAATGTAGTGGGCGTAGTAGCCCGTTAGCCCTAAAAACGCGCGTATCTTTGTTTTCGTGTCAGGACGAGGGAAATCCCGGATGCATTGCACCTTTAGTTCTGCCGGATTCCGGTATCCTCCTCCTACCATATGCCCAAGATACTTCACATGGTTCTGAGCGAACCGGCATTTCGAAGACTTAATTGTCAGCTGCGCCTTCGTCACTCGCGTCAGAACATCGTCTAAATGGCTCAGATGTTCGTCCCAGGTTTTTGAGAAAATTGCTATATCATCGATATAGGGGACCGCGTACTCTTCACAGCCATTTAAAACGTCAGCCATCAATTTGCTAAAGAAATAGGGGGCGTTCTTGAGACCAAACGGCATCCGTAGTGGTCGGTACGTCCCAAACGCCGTAACAAACGCCGCTATTCGTTGGGCCTTTTCCGTCAGCGGTATTTGCCAGTAACCTTTGGCAAGATCGAGGACCGAAATAAAATCCGATCCTGCGACCAGTTCTACACGCTCTTCGATATTCGGTAACGGATAATATTCCGTCCGAATTACTTCATTCAGCCTACGGTAGTCTATGCAGGGGCGCGGTTCCCGCCCTTCATTTTCCACAAGTATCATTGGTGAAGCGTAATCGGAACTGCCCACTTCTATTATTCCCAACCTTAACATCTTTTCGATCTCCGTTTTTAATATCTCATTTTGTCGATGAGAGGCCTTATATGGTCGGGATCGAACTACTTTATTCGAGATTAACTCGATATCATGGGTTACCATATCAGTTTTCCCCGGAGTGTTTGAAAATAATTTCGCATGTTTACATAATAGTTCTTTTAATGCCCGCTGTTGGTCTGTAGTTAACCGAGATCCCAACTCACTCTCGCGCACTACTTCATTGTAGTCAAAATCGGAAGATCCCCTTTCTATCACGTGAATTTCAAAATCATCTTCGGTCGTTTTCCCCTCCGTTCTCTCCTCACATATCCAATTGATAGATTCTGGTCTCCTTACATAGGGTTTTAGCATGTTCACGTGATAATTACTTGTTTTCGCTCGTGGTCCTGGGGGTCGGACTCTATAATTGGTATCGGAGATACGAGCCTCTATTTTTCCTGGCCCGATCCATTTAGGCGCTAATTTGTTAGGTCTCGTCATGGAAAAGATTAAAACTGAATCACCTACAGCAAAGTTACGAACTACTGCATTCTTATCATAGGTCTCTTTCCGTTTTTTCTGCAATTCCCCCATACGTTTCACAGCTAGTTCCCGTGCTCTTTTAAGCCGATTCATGAGTGTTAAGATATGTTCGGTAACAGGATTCTCTATATCGGTTTCTCCCAACCATTTCTCATATAATAAAACTTCTGGCGTTCGGAGATTTTTCCCGTACAGGAGTTCGGCTGGCGAAAACCCGGTACTCTCATGGACAACCGTCCGTAGTGCTAGTAATGTACTAGGAAGGTGTCTCTCCCAACTTTCACCGCTCTCTAAACATAACACTCTAAGCAATCTTTTCAAAGTGCGATGGAAACGTTCCACTGGGTTGCTTTGGGGATGACCTACTGAACTGTGAGTCACTTTGATCCCGAACCGTTTGAAAAATTCTGTTGTGAGGTGGCTTGTAAATGAAGAGCCATTATCACATTGAACTTCGCGTGGAAAACCTAGATGCCCGAAAATCTGTAAAAGCGCATCAGTGACCGCTACAGATCCTATATTTGGCACTGGCACCGCTTCCGGGTATTTAGAAGCCAGGCATATCGCGGTGATTATATACCGGTTCCCATTTTCAGATTCGGGTAACGGCCCACAAGCATCTATATTAATTTTAGTGAAAGGTTCACTAATTATCGGAGTTAATCGCATAGGCGCCTTCTTTGTATCAATAGCATTCCCTACTAGTTGACAAGGATGGCACGACTTAACATGCGTTTCCATATCTTGATAACACTTCGGCCAATAAAACAATTTAGCGAGGCGTTGTTTCGATTTAGTTACGCCTGCGTGAGCTCCCGCCTCTCCGTGACAGAGAGCCAAAATTCTCTCCCGTAACTTTTCCGGTACAACCAAAACGCATTTTTCCTCTCCTAAATGGTTTACCTGAATTTTGCATAACAATCCATTCTTTCGCACAAATCCCTTCTGCGCAACCCCATCGGGCACATTGACTAATAGATCATTCAATTCCCTAGTCTCAGAGCAATTTTCTTGGCTGACCGCAAATTCCTCTGGGGTTATATTCAAAAGACCCCGTTCTGCGTCGGTCAAGTTGACAATGGGAAGCTCATATTCAGTTTCTTCGCTCGTGTCTTGTAACAATGCGGGTCCCTCCTCTGCGCTTAGGGGGGTATTAAAACCGTTTCCGCTTACCTCGAGGGCTTCCGACTGCAACCTAGTAATCGCATTAACCTGTTTGGTACTCTCTCGGTTTTTCTCTTCCAATAATGCGGCCGTCACATTTCCCAAAATATATCTTTGTTGATTCGCGAAATCAGATATGACGCAAGCCTTCGTATCGATATTGCCAAATTTCGTGCATAATGAAACTCTTGCCACCGGTAAATTTATAGCGTGAGTATCTAAGGGCTGAGTTGACCCATACCGTGTCGCCAGTAAAATCTTGCGGCCTAACATATCGTCTGCAAACGACGTCATAGCTAGCCCCACTGTCTCTTAAAATTTCACACGTTTGATTGTTTACTGTGCCCAAACTAACATAGGGTGCTAACGGATCTACTACCTCACTTCCCGTATTTATAGCGTTTAATTCTTCCTTGCGTTTTAATTCCGGGCAATCAGGTCTAATGTGCCCAGAGACTCCACACTGGAAACAAATAATATCGGTGTTCCTTTTCTTTTCAAAATCTCTATTATTTCGCCAATCCCGACGTTTAAGTTCATTCATTCTCGGCGTTTTTGGCCTTTCATTCTTAATTTCGACCTTTTCCTGGGGAGGGGGTCTGATATTTTCAGCCGCCTTAATTGGTACTGAAAACTTGCGAAACTCAGGGGTGCGAGAATCCGGAAATTTTTTTCCTTGCGTTTGGGGCTTCCCGGGTTTCTTAAGTAATTCATACTTGTCTCCTAAGTCCGCTACTATATCGGGTGATACAAAACTTTCCCATTCTTTGAGATGGAATTCCTTGAATTCGCTCCCCATTTTCCGTTTAAGCTGGTCTACTAGCATTAAATCCAGTAGACCTTCATATGTGGTAACTCCTAAACTGGATACCCAACCTTCTAAATAGGTGCGTATCTCAAAAAGGTAATCCTTCCATAGATTTCCTGATTTCCGTACATGTTGTACAAATTTTTGCCTCAGGGCTTCCGCCGATAATTTATAGCGTTCTAAGAGGAGTTTCTTTACAAATTTATAATCCCGCGTTTCTTCTGCCTTTTCCCTTAAAATAATATTTGACACTGAAAGCGGTAATAATGAAATAAGTTCCCCTGCCATCTCAATTTCAGGTACTTTCAAGTATTCAGCTTGTCTTTCGAATAGACAAAGGTACAAATTTATGTCCGTCTCATCCGGATTAAATTGTGGCATCCGGTTCCGCAAAGATGCCCCTGAGGGTCTTGGCACCTCTAACAGTTCATTAGCGCTCCTACGTTCCTGGGTTAATCTTAATTTTTCTAATTCGAACGCTCTCTCCCTCTCCTTCTCTTCTCTCTCTATTTCTATTTGTCTGTTCTCTCTTTCTCTCTCTATTTCTATTTGCCTGTTCTCTCTTTCTCTCTCTATTTCTATTTGCCTGTTCTCTCTTTCTCTCTCTATTTCTATTTGCCTCTCACTATCGCGATCCGCCCTTTCTATGCGCTCTTTCTCTAACCGGGCCTCAATAATAGTATCTAGACATCCTTCTACAAAAGATGGATCGTAATCTTCCGATGTCTCAATTAATTTCCTTATTTGATTCATAGTCAAGGTTTCGTCTATTCCACCTATAATTTCCTTGGCTAACTCGACGAGATCTGCCTTACGCCCTTTACTTAAATAACTCATGATGAGATAATATCCTTAATAACTTACTACTCAATTTTCACAATACTAACTTACGACTACTCAAACAATTCGTGAAATACAATACTAACACAATACAAATACTACTCGATATTAGAACGTTTAACCCAATTTCCAAAATTTCAAATTAACACAATAATAATCACTTGAAAACCAAAACAATAAACAATATGAATTTTCCTAGCACAAATGCACACAATACAAAATAAATACTTGCAATATTCTCTTATAATGTGCTAACAGTTTTCTTAAGTTCAAATTATGATAATTAAATAACTAATATATTTACTTTAAGCAATGTTCTCAACACACTAATTTTTCTTATCTTATTAACAATTTAAATCAAACACCATCGTACACAATTTAAATTTTCAATTTATGCAATTTCAAAATTTCCAAATTATATTCATTATATAATATTCTGATTTATACACAGTTTTAAAAATCTTATTTATGAACAGTTAAATTCCAATTAATATTCAATTACAATTATAATTTATACACACTTTTAAAATTCAAATTTATGCACAATACTATTACACAAATTCCTTAATTCAACTTTACTCTTAATTCAAAACTTTAATATACCTTAGTCAATAATTCTTATCTTTGAAATTATTTCTATCACTCTACAAAATATTTGCATACCAATTTAAGATTTCTTTCAATTGATATACATCTAATTTAAACACAATGCAACACAATTTACTATACTCTGATCTATCTAAATTCCTAGCACAACCTATACTCAATGTACTGTTGGTTCGATACAAGAGAACAGAATTGGTTACTCACGATTTTTGATGCTTGTTTCATCAGTCTCTAGCGTCGTCTTACGGTTGAACACCAAATCTCACTGTTGACTCTCAAATCACAGGGTCACACAAAAAGTCTCACAGTTGACTCTCAATATCGCAGGATCACACAAAAAGTCTCACAGTTGACTCTCAATATCACAGGATCACAAAAAAAATTTCACTAATGCAGGTTCAGATTCGGAACGCAAAATTTCTCATCTGATGTCTGGCTGCACAATTTCACCCGCGAAAATTTCTTCACCTAGCCTTCACTGTTTACCGTAACAGCGCTGCCACCAATATTTAGAATACCACTAGCCTGTAACGTACTGGAAAATAGGTAGGCGAGGCCTTCAATGACACAGGCTAGAAATTAAGGTATTCTTGACTAAATATTTTATTCACTAGAATAAACTATGTACAGATATGTACAAATTCAATAAACGATAACATTCAGGGATCTCGTACAGAGATAATATGCACATACAAGGATGCGTGGGATACCGGAACAGTATGGCTAGGGCTTTAAAACACAATAGCTGGAAACTACTTAGTGCCGGGATTAATGTTGACTCGATCACTCCGTCAGTCGATTAGCGCGGTTGGCTTTCACAGCAGGTTCGGAGGTTCCGAGTGCGTATCACGCTGGGATTCGTGAAGAAAACACAGGATGCAAGTCGATCCAAAATTAGAGTGCAAAGTCACTCTAGGCTGACTACTTCTATGCAAGAAGTTAACTATCAATCAGCAATAACGGGGAAGGAATTCCCAAGTCGAATGTTCGACTATCTAGCAACGGAGACGCTGGCGGTCTCAAAAAAAAAAACAAACTCCAGACACGGAGATAAGAGCGGTCCTCGATCGACCAGGCTCTAGCAGGTAGAAGCCTCGAGAGAAGAACAAAGCAAAAAAGCCCCCGTTCTAGTCCGGTCCTTTCCATTTATACTAAGCACTCCTTCCGCTTCTCGGTTCTTCGAGAAACTTCCCGAGCCAGGGTGACGCAATCTTGCGGTCACTCCCAAGTCTCCGATCAGCTGTCCTGGTTCCAGCTGTAGCAATTCTCAGATTCATTAACTTAACCAACTTAATGGCCTTTTTGTAACCGCTAATGGGCGGCAAGGTGCACTCAATTATGTACACAGTAAAGGTCCATTCAACAGGTTACAATGTTCAGCCAGTTCGGAGCCGTCGACGCACCGTTTTTCAATTACGGGTTTTAGACCACCTGGTTCTATTATCGGCTAATCGTGAGTCCACGACGAAAGGTCACCTTTTGGGCTCCTTGTTCGTTTTGGGGTCATGTAACGGATCGTTACAATGTATATATATATATATA
>CM063511.1:148310964-148323067 GCA_032207245.1 Pardosa pseudoannulata | reverse complement strand
AATACAAAAACAAATCTCTTTAATTGTGTTAGTAATATTTTTTGTAAATATCATCAGCAATATTGCAAAATTCATATGAGTATAAAATATATTATCTAAATGCATTGTATGGTTTGTTTAAATTTTCTGTTTATTCAATTTGCTGCATTCGTTCGAATAAATCATTGAATTTTACAAAATCGGATAAATTTAATAAATTATTTTTTCTACGTAATTTAGAATACCTTTTCAAGTGCACGAATTCTCAAACCTATTTTTTGACTTTGATTTTCCTGTAATAAGTGAAGTAGATGAACATTCAATAGGAATGCCAGACGGACAAAATGGACGTCATACAGTCCTTAAACTTGTGTCCTTTACTGTCAAAAGGTTAAGAAAAAAAAGATTTAATGTCTGTAAATGCTGCGTTTGTTGAAAGAATGTCCTGTTCATTCATGTAATACTATAGAAATGAATCTAAATTTCAAACTATACTCGTATTTGACATAAAGTTGTCTTAATACGCATTCCTTCGTAAGATTCGGCTTTAGAGACATTTCTTAAACAGAATGTCAATTGCAAGAACCTTTCTGGCTTCTCTCGAGATTTCAGGTAGTGCTAGAAGTCATAAAACAACATAAATGGCATAGTTGTCCAAAGTTTTGGATCTTTTACAATCTGGCATTTTTCTTACAGAGAGGGTAGAAAATGTAATTTATCAAGCGTGAATAATTCGGAAAAGTTTGATTTTCGTTTTAAACTAGTTTTAACATTACCACATAACAATGATATTGAAATACGTGGTAATATGGATTACAGTATTGTTATATAATAAAAAACAACAAAATGTTTACACTGGTGTGCCGTGTTAATATGAATTTGCTTTATATATATAAAAGTTATAATAGTGTCTCATTAAAATATGATCCTGAAAAAGCAGCAATTAAGGAAAAAGGCTAGCTATTTAAGTTTTGACATGCACTTATGTTTTTTAAGTATTGAAAGATATTTCAAAGTTAATTTTCAGTAAATATTTACCTTCAGTGACACTTCTTACACACTCTCGACACATATTAAATAGTTTTCTACAATTCTCAAGAACAGTACTAAAATGATACTGAGACCAAAAAGTTATCTCTTTGATTTGTCCAAGAAATAAATACAAAAACAAATTTCTTTAATTCTGTTAGTAATATTTTCTTATAAAAATCATCAGCAATATTGGAAAATTCATATGAAAATAAAATATATTATCTAAATTCATCTAAATATATTATGTACAATTGTATGGTTTGTTTAAAATTGTGTTTATTCAATTTACTGAATTCCCTCTACCCATTCATTCGAATGAATCCTTGAATTGTACATAATCGGATAAATTGAATAAATTATTTTTTCTACATAATTTAGACTACCATTTCAAGTTCACGAATTCTCAAACCTATTTTTTGACTTTGATTTTCATGTAATAAGTGAAGTAGATGGACATTCAAAAGGAATTGCCAGACGGGCAAAAGAACGTCATACAGTTCTTAGACTTGTGTCCTTTAATGTCAAAAGGTTAAGAAAAAAATTTAATGTCCTTAAAGGCTGCGCTTGTTGAAAGAATGTCCGGTTCATTCATGTAATACTAACGCTCTATAGAAATGAATCTAAATTTCAAACTATATTTGACATAAATTTGTCTAATAAGCATCCCTTCGTAAGATTCTGCTTCAGAGACATTTCTTAAACATAATGTCAATTTCAAGAGCCTTTCTGTCTTCCCTCCAGATTTCAGGTAGGGCTAGAAGTCATAAAAGAACACAAATGGCATAGTTGTCCAAAGTTTTGGATCTTTTACAATCTGACATTTTTCTTACAGAGTGGGTAGGAAATGTAATTTATCAAGTGTGGATAGTCCAGAAAAGTTTGATTTTCGTTTAAAACTAGTTTTAACATTGCCACATAGCAATTATATTGAAATTCAGGGTAATATTTATTACAGTATTATCGTATAGTAAAAATAAAAATTTTACATTTGTGGGCCTATTAATATGAATTAACTTTATGTATAAAAGTTATAATAATATAAGGAATATTTAAATTTGTGAAATGATGTCTTAAAAAAACGGAAATAAAACGGAATACTTTAAAACTTGAAAATCTTTTTAAAAAAGGAAATCTTAGGAAAATATGCAAACTTAATAAAAATAAACCTAATACTCCCCTTCTTAATAAATTTTCTCAAGTTTTCGAAATGTCTATTTACATTAGCACTTAATATTCAGCAAATTATCAGTAGGTTAACATAAAAACATACTTTAATTTGTATCAGTTAATATGAAATCGTTTATGAATTTACATTTTTAATGTCAAGATAAAATTAGAATGTTTAACTTTTATCCGAAATCTTACCTAATAGATGTATAAAAGAATATGGTAAAGGTACCAAAAATGAGTTAAGATTAATTGCATGGATGAAAGACATTAATAGGGACTTTTACTGTAACTACCTAGCTTTGAAGGTAATTTTTAATATTACTTAATACTGCATTACATTTCTAATGTCAGAATAAAATTAGAATGTTTAACTTTTACCCGACTTCTTACCTAATAGAAAGTATAAAAGCCCGTGGTAAAGGTACAAAAAATGAGTTAAAATTAATTGCATGGGTGAAATACATTAATAGTACCTCTTACTATAACTACCTAGTTTTGAAGGTAATTTTTAAAAATATTTAATATTGTATTTCTAATACAAATTTCATAAATAAATAAAGTCTAAGCGAAGGGAAATACACTATTTTATAAATTTAATAATCTTCAATTATTTGTACAGAAAAATAGTTTAAACTTAAATGCAAATTTAGACAATGAGGAAAACTTTATAATACCGAAATAAATTATTATAGCATTGTTTTGTAAACTTGATAGTTTTTCTAATAAATTTTTTAGGGAATGTGCTACTTTCATGTTATTTACTCAGATATCTAAGAAGCTACGTAAGCTCGAGTAAAATCTTATTTAAAATTTCTAGGATATTTATACAGTTTATAACTTAAAACACTATAATTAGAAGAAATTAATCTTTATAACAGCGAGTATAATCTACTCCTTGTACATGCACTTGCAAAAAATGCTTTTAAAATATCAAAGCATTTAAGCTTTAACCTTTAAAATAATGGATTTAAGTGAAGAAAAAACACAGAAATATAGATATTAAGAGAATGCAAAAACAGGTTTTTACAGAGGATAAATTATATTTATGCCTTCACAATATATAAAAATTTAGTAAATTTATGAAGTTCATCATTCTTTTACCTAAAACAGTAATCTTTTAAAGTGCTTTTTGTACTTTCAAGCACTTTAGAGCGTCGTTTGAAATTATAGTTATATCTAGAAACTAATGATTAATTCTTCAAATGTAAAACAATCAGTAAAGATGTTCTTTATATCTGATCTTGAGAGTTTCCTTCGGAATAACATTTAAAATATGCTACAGCATTGTATAGCTACTGTTTATATGTTCATTAATATTAAGTCATTCATTTAAGACAAGCGCTTGTCATTTCTACGTCATTTCATGCACATGACACTATCACCGTATTCAGCGTAACCTTCTATCGTTCAAGCGTTATTCGTTTTTTATTTTTACATAGATTGTTCATTTGGTCCCTAATTTAATCCTTTGGAAGTAAAATTTTTTTTCCTGGATTTTTTGTTTTATCACATCTCTCGTTGAAAAATTTCAGTTTTGTTGCATTCACTTCCCAGAAATGTAAAATTTTGTGGAGAACTAGGAAATATTTTGTTTTGTTTGTTGGTTGGTACAAACTTTTCATGGTCATATGCATAGCGAAAGGATTTCTGAATCATTAGATACTTTCTTAAAATACAAAAGAATTAGTAGCCTAATAACTAGCAGGGACAATACAGTGAAAGACCTATATACCAAAATGCAAGATAATGAAAATGAAGAGGTGTAAAACAAGCATAATCAGTAACAAGATATTATGAACCACATGATTTTTTGTCAAAAATTAAATGTTTTATAAACACGCACACAATTGCAGTGAGGGTGTAGAGGCTATTACAAGGTTTATTCATAGCAGTTTGTTAATCAATAAGTACAGAGCAAGTATCATTTAAAATTATTTTTTAAATTTAAGTACTATCCTAAATGTAAGACATATTTTACAAAATAATTCTACTCAGTGTTGTAAATAGTGTTGTAAATATAATAATAGAATAGAATATCACTTGATTTTGAAATTTTATAAAGCAGAGTTAATAGTGTTTTAGGTTGTAGAATAAGTTTGAAGTATTGATATAAAATTAGAAGAGGTAGAGTAATAACCTAGAGTAAAGTCTCTATGTTATATTTATTTTTGTAGTATTTTCAAGTTTGTATTTTCAATGTATATATACATATATTTAAAAAATATATACTTAACAACACATTTATGCCTATATGAATTAATTAAAGTTTTACACTATAAAATAGCTAAGAAAAAAATTGCATTTATTTCATATAGATTTCCATATAAACAAATACTTTTAAACCAGCTCTGGTAATTTAATAAAATATTTTTTGAAATATTTTTAAAACTATATCTGAGTTTTATATAGTGCGAGAAAAATATAGTTATAATAGAAATAAAATCATGCAATGTAGGGTTAAAAAATTCAATAGACAAGGTAACTATTTTGTAACTGGAAGTTTACAAGATCGAAACTCGAGAAGGCAAAAGATCCCTGTATTCTTTATGATGACTAGGGCATTTAAATATATTTTGTCCTCTAAGTTCCCAAAGAGCACATCTAAAGGTGGCAGGACATCGCTGGGGATATTCATGTTGTTTCCTGTTTCTAAATTACACGGACCCATTTGAGAAAATTCTTTATTCACCCACCCGGGGTTTATTCAAATGCGCACACCTTCGCCTTATTTCGAGTAGTCTCTGACTCACAAGCGGGGTTCGTCCAAGTAACAATAGAAACAACAACAACATACTTTTAAGTTTTAAATTCTGATTTTCTTTTACAGATAGTTTAATTGAGTATTCTATCTTTGAGAACAAATTTTATTGGAGTGCTGCACATGTTCATCATTTTGCTTTATACATTGTATATTCTGCTTGTATTTTTTAATACTTCAAGTAAGAATTTTTTTTCCTTTTTTAAATAGTATAATTATATGTAGTTATAATTTAATATTTTTTTCATAATATATTCACCAAACAGAATTTTATGTTAGGAACGATAAAAAAATCAAAAAAACATTTTTTGAAATATTTTTAAAACTTAATCTGCGTTTTATAAAGTGCGAGAAAAATATATTTATAATAGAAATAAAATCATGCAATGTAGGGTTAAAAAATTCCATAAAATATAGTGTCAAACTTGAATAAAAGTCAAAAATACAATCTGCATATAAGCGTAAGTACTAGTGCCAAAATTCAGATGTGAAGCAATATAAAGATTATCATAACTGTAGTTACAACTTAGTTTCAGCTGACATTTTACCGGAACTGGAAAAACTAAAGATTGGATTTTAATGCAACATCTGAACCGAAAAATCAGTATTTTAACCAAAATACATATTTTAATGAGAGGTGAAGGATTAAAATTCAGGGAAAAATTGACATTTACACGAATCAACCCGTATACTTCCTTATAACATTGTTTCTTTCAACCACCTATATTTTAAAATAAAGGTGGTACACTTTCATTGTTATTAAGGAATTAGATAATGATTTTCTTCATCAAATATATATTGAAAAATAACGTGACGCGTCTACAACACGTTCCTAAAGAATAAAATATTGACGTTAATGCATATCAAAATTCTTATATATTTGAATATTTATGAAATTTCCCAGCTACTTTAATCTTTATTCCTTTAAAGACAGTTTAACGTTGAATTACTTGGAGTATGCCTGACAGTTTGGGATTATTTTTCTGTTTCAGCTCAAATTCTTTCTCAACACTTAAAACTTTGAAGTGTGCCATTCTGCGTTTTTAATAATTTTAGCACATTAAAGTAAATGACTGGTTCTGGAAAGTGCTGAAAACTTATTACTACCTTTCTGGCAGAAAGCATTTATTAAGCCATCTAAAAATGTGTTTTTAATTTAATAAGAATTAAGTAATATCAAACTTGCTTGGAATACTTAAAATGAAATTTTTGCTGGAACAAAAGTAATTGAGGGTTGTTTAATTTCATAAAGAATTTTAAAAGATTTTCTTCATAGCATTTAAGAATGAAAATTAATATTTACTGCAGTTCACTATAGAAGTGAAAAATAGACATCTTTCAAAATTCTCTATCATAAACGTAATTTGAATTAATACACTAAATTTCAGTTTCAGTAAGGGAATAATCACTCTATAGATGACGAATGCTATGGCAGTGTTTGATTATAAGATGGGAAATCTAATAAATTGAAATTTCAAGTGAGTGTTTTTTGTTACCATAATCATGAAGAGAAGTCATGTTGGATTTATTTTTCGTACTTGTCTGGTTTCAAAGTACTCAGAACCTTATACTCTATATCTCGTGTAAATACGTCAGGAGTACTACGGTGTGATTCTGGTGGCACGAGGGTTGATCTCTAATGCTTTCTCTGTAATTTAACCAAGGCTTTATTATTTAGCATAATATTTAGATTTATTTGACATATCTATCTGCATTCTAAATATCTCTAAATATCTGCACCCTTAATTCTTAATTCTTAAATATCTGCACCCCCTATATCTCAATAGGCTTAGTATAGTATTCCTAAGAACAATGTTTACAGCAAGAGGGTAAATTATATCTGTAGTGGTATTACTAAAATTGTATATCTTCTAAAATTTATGTCCTCAATGTCTTCAATTTTGACACTATGGACACATGCACCAGCTTATTTAAGTCTATTAATTTGAAAGGCTTCAAGATCTGGTTACTGGTTACCCTAAATCGCCACTCATAAACTATATCTCAATAGGCTTAGTATAGTATTCCTAAGAACAATGTTGCACCAAGAGGGTAAATTATATCCGTATTGGTATTACTAAAATTGTATATCTTCTAAAATTTATGTCCTCTAAGTCTTCAATTTTGACACTATGGACACATCTGTAAACTTATTTAAGTCTATTCATTTGAAAGGCTTCAAGATCTAGTTACTGGTTACCCTAAATCGCCACTCATAAACTATATCTCAATAGGCTTAGTATAGTATTCCTAAGAACAATGTTTGCAGCAAGAAGGTAAATTATATCTGTAGGGGTTTGACTAAAATTGTGTATCTTCCTAAAATTTATGTCCTCTATGTCTTCAATTTTGAAATATGGACACATGCATCAGCTTATTTAAGTCTATTAATTTGAAAGGCTTCAAGATCTGGTTACTGGTTACCCTAAATCTCCACTCATAAACTATATCTCAATAGGCTTAGTATACTATTCCTAAGAACAATGTTTGCAACAAGAAGGTAAATTATATCTGTAGGGGTTTGACTAAAATTGTGTATCTTCTAAAATTTATGTCCTCAATGTCTTCAATTTTGACACTATGGACACATGCACCAGCTTATTTAAGTCTATTAATTTGAAAGGCTTCAAGATCTGGTTACTGGTTACCCTAAATCGCCACTCATAAACTATATCTCAATAGGCTTAGTATAGTATTCCTAAGAACAATGTTTGCAGCAAGAAGGTAAATTATATCTGTAGGGGTTTGACTAAAATTGTGTATCTTCTAAAATTTATGTCCTCTAAGTCTTCAATTTTGACACTATGGACACATCTGTAAACTTATTTAAGTCTATTCATTTGAAAGGCTTCAAGATCTAGTTACTGGTTACCCTAAATCGCCACTCATAAACTATATCGCAATAGGCTTAGTATAGTATTCCTAAGAACAATGTTGCACCAAGAGGGTAAATTATATCCGTATTGGTATTACTAAAATTGTATATCTTCTAAAATTTATGTCCTCTAAGTCTTCCATTTTGACACTATGGACACATCTATCAGCTTATTTAAGTCTATTCATTTGAAAGGCTTCAAGATCTGCTTACTTTAACCCAAAGAATGGAGGGAAATTATAAGTGAAACCACTTAAGATACTACCGCAGAAAAATCTTGAATGCACTTTATACGATCGTAAGGAGATGCTGTAAGCCACAAAGTAATTCTTTGCAAAATAGACCAATTCTTTCAACACAGGCATCTTTATTTTATCCTATACATTTATTTCATTTTATAGAGGATTTTATCCTATGTTACCAGCAGGGCTTTTTTCGAGAAGAGTGTAGGCATTCGTGACAGACTTTCACTTTCCCTAAAAATTTCAGGATGTATTTTTTTCCTTATTATAAACCCCTCAAGAATCTGTCGACCTATCAGAGAGTTGAGATTCTTAAAATGTTATGTTTGTACATCAGTGATTTGTTATTTATTAATTGTTTATTAAGGCAATTTATGTAATATAAACATATATGTACATATATATATATTTATATATCTATATATACATATTCATATGTATATGTGTATATAAATATATGTATATATATACATATATATATATATATATATATATATATTATATATATATATATATATATATATATATATATATATATATGTAGTATATCAAAATTATTTAACTTTAATATTTCTTTAAAAACCTTTCCCATTCTAATTCCTTAAAATCTCTTTCCCAGCCTCTAAATATCTTAATCAAAGGTGTGTTCTCGACTTAAAATTCTTTCGATACATTTCCCAAGGCTTTCTGTCCTATAGATGAAATTTTCTCTCTATTCAACAAGCTTCCCAGTTGTCGCCGGCAAATGGCTCCATGTTTTTTCCTGATCTTGCACTTAAATTCGCTGAGTAAGTGGGAAAATTCTTTCTGTCTTCGCTCTTGGGTGCATCTCTGTTTGAGCAGAGTGATTTTTGTTTTTTTCTTTTGTCTGTCTTTGACTAGTAAAGATGTCCCGTTTAGCAGCTCTGAAATAAAGTTTTAATTAGACTTGTGCCGTTCTCCTCAATGTGGCCAGACTGCATCGTTTTTCATTATTTTCGCTGATTAGGCTTCTTCTTGCCCAGTAGCCCGGGCAAGTAAAAACAATAGGGGCTACATAATTATTGTGACTAGAGGTAATAATTATTACATATATATATGTGTGTGTGTAATGATATTTTTTATCACTTTCGGTTCCTATTCTATCTTTCAGGTATTCCTTTCTAGTAAACCTAGCGAGCGATTTCGAATGTTTCCCTATGGATTCCTTCTGGTTGAATAGCTAAAATTAGATGCTGAAGCTTAAATTATGTCGACCACGTGACTTATAGGTGATTTCTAATTAGCTGCTACAAACAACAATTTAAACAGAATATACAGTGTTTGCGAACACTTATTTCGTAAGAATAAACATGAATAAACTATGACAGTTTGATCTAAATATTTGTATTCTTTTTTTTTTCTTTGCCCTTCTCGTCTACTCAGCAAGACTGCAGGCTGGAAATAACTTCTCAGCACTTATAGGTGACTTATAGGTGATTGCTAATTAGCTGGTACAACAACTATTTAAAAGATATACAGTGTTTGCGAACATTTAGTTCGTAAGAGTAAACATGAATAGTTTGATCTAAATATTTATTTATTTATTTTCTTTGCCCTTTTCGTCTACTCAGCAAGACTGCAGGGTGGAAATAACTGCTCAGCACTTTCTTCTAGAAAAGGTAAACATCCTTCTTTTCATATATACATACATATATATACATGTGTGTGTATTTGTCGGTGTACATATGTGTGTACATACTAAACAGAATGTGAGTAAATGAATTGTACGTAAATGTAATGCATTAAAAACGTTTGTGTTTTAAAGGGAAATAAGGATTTAAAATAAGTTGGTTTTAATACGATATTATGAAAATGTTAAAGATATATGAATGTAAAAATGAACTAAAGCAAGTAAATGTAAGATTGCTGCATAGTAGTATTGATACGTTTTGTATACATGGTCGGTGTAGTAAAGCGATGTACTGTAATTAATAGTATTTACGTAAGATGTATATAGATGTTTTAATAAGAATGTTCATGAAAATGCTGTGGATTAGTGTAAAAATAATACATTTATAGTCGATTAAATATGTATAGTGTGAAATACTGTTTATATAAGGAAATGTAATGGGAGATGTTGTATATATATATATATATATATATATATATATATATATATATATATATATATATATATATATATATATATATATATATATATATATATATATATATATGTAACCCAACAATTGTAAAACTGCTGGGAACATGATAGCCCATATTATTTTTACTTGCCCATGCTACTGGTCAAGGAGAAGGCTAATCCGCTAGCAGTAATAACGAACGACGCAGTCTGGGCACATTGAAGAGAACGGCACAAGTCTAATTAAAGTTTTAATTTAAAACTCTGCTAAACGGTGTTTACTAGTCAAAGACAGACACAAAAACCACTTTGCTCGAACAGAAGTGCACCCAAGAGCGAAGATTTTCCCACTTACTCATCGAATTAAGTGTTCAGATCAGGAAAAAACGCTGATCCATTTGCCAGCGACAGTTGAAACGTGTTGAATAGACAGAAAATTTACATGTATAGGATAGAAAACTTTGATAATTCTATTAAAAGAATTTTATTAAATTATATATATATATATATATATATATATATATATATATTATATATATATATATATATATATATATATATATATATTATATATATATATATATGTATATATATATATATATGTGTGTGTGTATGATTTAATGTTCTTTAAATCTAACTAGTTCATTTGTAAGTTGCAAAAAAAAAAAAAAAAAAAAAAAAAAACTAAATGTGAGAACTAATTTTCTTCTCTCTTCAGATTATTAGACACAAAGTTTCATAAACATTTATTCCGAATGAAGCAGTTCAATCATTTAACAGAGCAATTGCTAATTCTTCTTTATTCAATCTCGCTTCTTTCTTTTTTTCTTCAATTCTTTTTTTTTTTTAGTATAATTCATAAATAAGCTTCATCACGATTTGTCGAATGAATAAACATAAGGAACTAATTGCAAATTACCTCACTAATTACGTTTTATGATTTGCATGGGTGCACACAATTTACCCTGAATTTTCTTATGATCCTTTTCTTATTATCTGATAATAATTACTTCATTAGAAATATACTTAACAACCATTTAAGATAAATACAACGAATATGATTTCAGAAGAGAAAATAATTAAATAATTAATATACATACGCGTGTGTTAGTATATATATATATATATATATATATATATATATATATATATATATGCATATATATATATATATATATATATATAGGTTGTGACATTAATAAAAATAAGACATCTTGATATTGGAGATGAAAAACTTTTTTTTTTCCTAAATATCCACTATAGTGTATGACAAGGCGCCAAGTCACTAGACATAGAACGAGGTCACTAGACAGAAAACGAGGAGCCACTAGTTACCTGATTCCAATTGTTCTACTCTTAATTCTGGTGAGCTCTCCCCTTAAATAGACTCATTCCACGATCCTAGTGCGTTAAGAAAAAGTTCACTACCTTTTTATAAATTACACCTTCAATTTTTACATTTAATTTTAAAAAACTGGCACACACACACACACACACACACACACACACACACACACACACATATATATATATATATATATATATATATATATATATATATATATATATATATGTATGTGTGTGTATGGTTGTATTTACTGATATACCTTATATTTATATGATTTTTGTTCTTCTTAGGAATTAACTTCTTGCAATTATAAGTTAGTGATAATTTAAATAATACTTTCTCATTCAAAATTATTTGAAACACATATTGCTTATTATTATTTATTGATTATTTTTCTTTTCAATTTAAAAATATTTTATTAAAATAGAAAATAGTCTGTTATAATGTTAGGTTACTGAAGAAAATGAAAATAATTCAAGCTTAATTTTCAAGAGTTATTTATAAATTTTCAATACTCCGATTTGTTGAGCAGATTAATTTAGTGTAAAGAAAGGTAAGTTTGCCTATGCTTGTTATTTTGATATTTTATTATTTT
>CM063511.1:148268464-148305964 GCA_032207245.1 Pardosa pseudoannulata | reverse complement strand
AATACACTATAAAATGGATGTTTGTAGCTGTTCGGAATTGGCATTAAGTAGTAGGTCCCAGTCTCATTAGACCTCAAGGTGGAAAAATATATATCGTAGTGTTCCAAATCAAACCAAAGTGTTCTAAAATACCCATTTATCAGGGCTTTCAATCGGAACTGATCCAAAAATTGGAACAAAATATTATTTTGATCGGAACGAAAACCGAAACGGAAACGAAAAGATATCAGTGTATTTTGTTTCGATATGTCTTCAGTCATTTTATTTCTGTTACCAACTTATCAATATTTTCTAATTTAACGTTAACCCTATAATTATCGCCATTACATGTACAATGGCTCGAACTATGACCGAATGGTTAGGCAGTCAAGTTTTTCTTTCGGAGTTCAGGGATTCGCATCCTATTGTAGCATGGATATTCGGAGCCGTCCGAAATCGGCTTTAAGGAGTAGCTCTCGCTCCCACGACCCCTCGTGTCTCAAAAAATTAGACCATAGCTTTACAAACCAAACCAAAACAAACTACATCTACATTTTTCCTCGATTTCCTGTTCTGATATTCACTGGTTTTTTTTCTGTTTCAGTTTCGCATGAAACTACGGAAATTCTATTTGAATGCTTAGTTGTCAAATGCGATTTTGATAGTGGGTAAGAATGCCAATGCTCGCCATTCTCTGCTCACCGCTCGTGTTGTGCATACTAGTTAATTTCATGTATTCGAAAAGTGAATCAATCAAATAAGTCGAACCAATTAAAAAAAGAATAAAATTTTCTGAATTTTGATGAATTACATTTTTTGTTTATGATATATTTTTAGTACAAATAAGAATTTAAATAAAATAAAATTATTCATTCGGAACTTAACCGGAACCGTTATTTTTGGCGGAACAGAAACCGAAAATAAACCGATATATTTAGTTCAAGCGGAACAAAAAAATTTCGCTTCGAAGCTCTGATATTTATACACATATCTAAATCTAAACAGGGTGCTCTGTATTTGGAATGGCAAACTTAGACTATTTTTAGTAGGCATGAAATAGAAAAATTGCTATAGAAATGATGTGGCAAACTGCGTTTTGTGGACGAAAGTTACAAAATGTAGGCTCTGAGTTCAGGGAGACGATAGATTTTAGTTGACTGTAGAATACATCAGTGGATTTAGACCGTATGTGTGAAATAAGCTGCAAGAAACACATACGATAGCCTGGGATCTATAAGCGACGTTAATTTCTACCATTACGATAGTACACATGTATAGCGGTTTATTATTCAACTGTTACTCGTGCAAAAAACAGTTGCATGGGCAACAAGTTTGACAGATTTGTTTGCATACATTTTTTCCAATGTTTATTCTTAATATACTTGTTTATGAGGCCAAAAATATTTTAATGATTCTGTACTGTAATTCTTTATTAAACATAATTATTTTCATTCCAGAACACATATATCACGTAATATGTTTCTTTTAAACTTTCCTTTATGTTTTACTCGAACTTATTTAGGACATCAAATACTTTCATTATCAACAAGAGTAGTAGTGTAAATTACTGTATTTATTAGAAAAGTTATAAATGTTTTTTAGAGAATTATTGTTGGTGCACCGGTTACTTTTTGCGGCACTTACCCTAAAGACAAATTACTAAAAATGTTTTGTCTTAATCACAAAACAACTCTTTCTGTAAAATTAAAAAAAAAACTATTTCTTAGAAATTTCTCCTCGACTTTACTCAACAATTTACACTTTTCTAGTATTTTATCTTGCATATATTTCCTTATTTCTTAAACAAATATAATATTTACATGGCATATATTATACATATATATCGAAGTCATATACATCGGAGTTATGATGTAGGCAACTAATCACAAATCTCTTTTCTTTTTAAACCATGCTTTATTAAATTCAGTCCTTCCGTTAAGGTTTAGCTATACCATTAAATATACTCCTTTGCTTAATTGCATTGTGCACTAGCGTAGAGGGTGTTTCCGAGCCTACCTTCCGACTCAAAGTTTGCCAAAATTTGCTTGCGTAAAACTTTACTTCCCGTCGTCCTTCCACAATTAACGTCTTTGCTTTGTACATCTTCCCGTTGGTGCATCTCTCACTTCATACGTACTTCAAATAGTTCCACTTATTTTAAAATATAACTCCCTTAATCTTTAAAACTCCATTTACAAACCTGACATATATATATGTAATATACTGTAACATAGAATTACTAACCAATCGTCGGTGCCGCTGAAAGTGTCTGTGAATGGGACAAGATGAATTCAAAATCTAGAGAAAACAGACACACGTAATATATATTATATGCAGTTTTTAGTCAGTCTTCCTGAAAACTTCTGAAAATTGTATTTTAAACATGTTGGTATAGAGTCGGTTCCCTAATGAAAATGTGTTATAGAGAACATGTGTGGAGCCAGTGATATCAGAACACGTGTAACGACTTTATCATAAGATGCTATGCAATAAAAGCTGAATTTACTAAAGTATGGCTTGTAGACTTGTCGCTTGATAATAGGTTTACTGAAGTTTCAGAATACAAAGGAAATTTCACCAAAGAACAGAAAAGAGATGCCCTTTACATATAGAATCACCAAAAAATTATTACAGAATGCAATTACAACTGAAATGTGTTACCTGGGTTAAAAATATCAGTACATATATACATGCATACAAACACACACACATATATGTTGGAGTGATATGAAACCCTTGATACGTCTAGATAAAATTCTGACAGGTGGTAAGTACGTAAGTATTCTGTCTGTTCCCATTCATCCATTCATGTCCATTGTGCATTCCGATGGACTTCGAGGGAACTCCAGTAGAACAATGCGCTACCCTACAGGTTCAGAATGGCTACAGAGTGGCTCCAAGAACACTCTCCTGACTTTAACCCATATTGGACCGCTGTCCTATAAACAGGACAGCAAATGAAATTCCATTTAAAAATAAAGTTATAAATATTTTCTGAGTGGATTTTATTTTAACACCTTTAAAATAGACACACTTTAGCATAGTAACTAAAAAAACTGAGCAATCAAATTATATTGTATTGTAAAATTTATTTTCAGCAACCTCTTAAAATTTGTCCTTTTTTAATCTTTAATTTTATATTTATTATTATAATTTTTTAAACATTGTGGAGGTTACTTTTAGTTTAAAAATGGAACTAATAATGTAGCTGAAAGTTTTTGTTGAAAAATATATTTTACACGTGTATTTTGTAAGTATAAAAAAGGTGCCCTAAAATTAAGACGATGGTCCAATTCTGATTATTTTTCTATGAATTCGATGTTGCATTGATAGTGCACATTCTTTTCTTATCTATCAATGAAAACCAGTTAAAACACCTGTTCACACACCTGGACACAAGAAGGGGTAAATAGGTGTCTATTCTATTCAGAAAACTGGAAATTTTTTGCAAGATCTCCAGTTTTCTGCCAGTTACTCTCTTACTGCCAGTTCAATAACTGCAAGAGAAAACCTACAACAGTATGCTTAAAATTTAGTGTTGGACTTTGTTTTGACTGTTTCCCCAAATTTTATCTATGAATCAGCCTAATGCAATGTAAGTGATATTTGTTAAGTTTTAGTAGTGTAATGGATTGTTGTTCTATTTATAGGACAGCCAATAAAATAAAAGATTAAAAAAAATTGTTCAAAATTTTAGTTTTATATACTTAGCTACCATATTAATGAATGGGTTAAGTTTTAATAACTTACAGAAATATTTAGTGTGTGTGGTACAATATGGGTTAAACACTTTTATATATATATATATATATATATATATATATATATATATATATATATATATATATATATATATATATATATATATATATATATATATATATATATAATATATATATATATATATATATATATATATATATATATATATATATATATATATATATATATATATATATATATATATATATATATATATATATATATATATATATATATATATATATATATATATATATATATAAGAGTCTAAAAGTGATTTTTAAAATCCCTAAAGAGCTTAATATAATAATAAAGTATTAAATCTATTTTACGGATTTTATTGCTTGTTTGACATTTCATGTTATGTCATGTGAACACATCTATCAATCTAACTATATCTATGTATCTATGTATGTATCTATCTATCTATCTATCTATCTATATATATATATATATATATATATATATATATATATATATATATATATATGTGTGTGTGTGTATATATATATATAACGTTAAAGTACATAAATTCTATATTTGAGGCCTCATTTTAATTTTAATGGTGTCACATGATATCCAAATTCTCTTCGTTAATTCCTCGAAATATTCAAACTAATGACATTCTTCATTCTGAATTTCACTGCCACAACATGTCATTATTTTATCGCTATTCACCTTTTCATTCTAAATTTCGTACAAAAACGTCGATTCGAATATTTTATTCAGAAACTGAGACCTTAAGCTGAACTTATTTCTTAAGTACTATATACAGATGTACAAGCTCATATTACTAAAACTGTATCATTTGCTCTCAAGTGAACATATTATCTTAGTAAACTCTCAGTATTTATTTTTTCCTGCAGCATTGTATCTTTTTCTGCTGCTTGTTTCTTCAGACTTGCAAAATATTTTATTTTCGTTTGTTTGCATTATTAACCCATAATTCTTTACGGCCCTTATTTTAGGTCAGCTAGTAAAATAGAATAAATAATTTTCCGTTTTTTAAACTTTTCTGTTATACGGAAGCTATATGTCTAATAGAATGCTTATAAAAAATTCCACACATTATAAAGTATATGCGGTTATTTCTAACTTTATTATTAATTTATTTATTCTAATTAAGCCTGAAATTGAATTTGTTTTTGAGGGCATGTTACTTTACTTAAGTGTTTCTGGACGCTACAAAATAAATAAGTTGTCTTTAAATTGTTTTTTTATTGAATGACTTCATTTAACGTTTAAGGTTAAAGCCATCTTTACGTAATTGAAAAGCGATTTTAATTTCAAAATTTTTAGTATTTTACAACTTAATAGGTTTGGTTTTGGAGTTCTGCAGCACGAAGGCTAAGGAGACCGGGACCTACCACTTAAAGCCGATTCCAAACATCCATGGACACCCATCCCATAGTGGGGTTCGAACCCACGAACTCCGGTTCCGAAGGCCCGCAGCCTAACCATTAAGCCATTTACAACTAATAGATCTTACGGTTATTTAATATATTCGATCCTCATAGAGAATCTATTAGAAACTGAAAGACATCCTTTGAGGTAAAAGTAAAAATCGCCAAAGGATTCATTAACTCGTTTGCATGCTATATATTGCGTAATATATTTACTACAGTTCCTAATTTCATTGATATTTTTGGGGGTCAAAATTAAATATAGATCAATCATTTTAGTTCAGTTTTATTCATAGAATTGTAACCCTCTAATGTATTTCGTTTTTTGAGACTCCATGTTCAGACATATTCACATGAAGGATAACTTATGTATTTATTTTAGGTTTAAGAAGATCTAAAACTTTAATATTTAAGTCATTTATATGTTACCATTGTATTTTGCGCTAAATATTCTACAGTTACTTTTCCACGAGGGGCTAGAAAACTTTATGTAGATATACCCTTTTTCTGTGAAAGACTTCTACCCAACATTTCACTTTATAAATACTTATAAAGTACTTTAGTGTTATAGATTATTTGAATGATATTATATATGAGTTTAGTTTCTATTTCAATGTCCTGGAGTTATAGTTCTTTTAGTATTGCTTTATATTAGGTGAGTGAGACATAGTAACTATGTCTAATTTCACATGCAAACATCATAGTGCTGCTTCGGAGATTTTACAAGGTATTTTGGGAACAGTAATCCTTATTCATTATTTATTATTTGTAGAATGAACATTCTCTGTTTATTCTCTTTTCATTCCTCTTGTTACGTGGTACTTGAAATATCTTTTATTGTTTATTGCAAGGAACGTAATTACTAATTTATATATTATGGATCATTTCAATGTTATTCATTAGAATATATTCCATCTCTACTTTTCTGAATAGTATTTATTCCAATTTTTTTAATAACATTTTTGCTTTATAAAATATAAGTTGTAGAAGAAAAATTGGATAGTAGTAAAAATAAAGTGAAATGATAATAAAACTGACACATTCACAGAATATAAGATAAATAATCCCAGAGCATGCAGGACAGGTACAACTCAACGTGATTTAAACTTTACTTTTTAGTATATGAAGTACCTAAAACACACAAGGAATCGGGAAGGGCATTCCACAATTTTGGAGAGGTGTGAAAGGATGGATATCTGCTTTGTACATCCACATATGCTGAAAAATATTTATATAAGAAATTTCAATTAACATTGACTGTAAATGATAGGAGAGGATGTTTATTTTCTGGTCAGTTGCCAAGGCGGTGTTTACATGTACCTGGAATTTTATTAGATCATGCATTTTCATCGTAGTAGATCCACCAGTTTGAGCAGCCACTTGTTGATGTGTGAAATCCATTAGTGTGAACCTTCAAGGTTTTTTTTCATATCCTTACAGAGTTATCCCAATACGTCTGTAAACAAAACTCATCAGTCCACAAAATTTTCTTCAATATTTAATCAACCAATGGCGGTGCTCGCACTTCCATGCAACTTTGTAACTGTACAAAGTGATCGACTGACTTTTGGTTTCAAATACACATATAAGGGAAGAACCTTTGCGCACTTCAAAATCCGGTTCTTATTCTGGCTCCAACATTAAAATTTGTAGCAATTTCGGGCAGCATTGTAAGTATATCTCGTAAAATATTCTGATGGAGGTATAGATACATTCAGGATTCATTATTTCAGGATGCTTTACCGGCAGGATATCTGTTAGAAATTTAATGCATTTCTGGATTCTTCACATTTATGGTACACTTTTGTACCAGTCACCTAAAACCCAAATTTCATCTCTACTTCTGCTATAAATCCCATCTCACGGTCACTAACTACGTAGTTAAGTTCAAAGTCACTGAAATTTTGATAACCTGCTATTGTATTAGAATAAATCAATCCAACGGCTTTCACAAACTGCTTGTTGCTTTTATAAATACTGATGACAGCATTTACATACATTGAATGGCTGAATGTTTATCTTATTTGTACACTTTGCTCTTCTCTCTAACTCACCATTTTTTTTACCATCTTCTGTTATACCTTACTACTCATTATAATACAATTATTGAATATTTTTAAAACCATATATATTTGATAATTATAGAAAGTATAAGCTAAATAAAGCTTTTACCCAATAAAAAGCAATTACAAGCATGCATGATCACATATTCTAATACTTTAGATAACGCTCTTTCCTATTTAAGGTTTTCAGATACAGTTAAATTAGATCAATATATATGTTAAGTTCATTACTTGATTATCTTGCAATTTTGAAATAAATGTTATTCACTTCCTAAAGGGCTAGACAGTGGAAAAGATTTATAGTGTAGTTTCTAACAGTCTTGCATTCTACTTAAATGTCAAGATCCCTACTTATGGATTTATCAAAATGTTTAGTAAATTTCACTTGTTCACCTTAATCTGTTGATAAAGGGAGAAAATTTGTTACATTATATGCTTTATCCGATAATCACTGAGGGATATTTGCAGGAAGAATTATTTTTTCATGCAGTAATTAAATACATTTTAATTTGTATATTAGTTAAGTCAGCTAAGTATTTACATGCCATTGAAGTATTTTTAAGTATTTACCGCTTTGAAATTAAAAACACAGGCATACCTTTTATAAATTAATCTTATTTTTACACAAAAGTCTATATATTAATGTACTTTTCCATATAGTTTTTACTAACGTCAATTGCCCTATTGTAGAACCAGATTTTGAATTCTACTTTCATAGAAATATCTCGTCTGACAACACGCGATTAAATCGTTTTCTTTTGTGCCTATGAGTCAGCCTCCTTTAAGATAAACTAATGATAATTTAAGCTTTCTGCCTTAATTTTATAAAAAAATACATCTTGAAACTGGTAATTTTATTGGGAATATTTGAGTATAAATTTAATTATGCTAAATAATCTTTATATTTTGTCATGGTGGAATTTGATATCCTTAAGTCACTGCAACCAAAATGAATTATTTGTTTATTAAATTTTATGAGAATCTGCACAACTATGCTTAGATAATTACAGTTTGCAGTCAAATTCACTTTTTAAAGAAATGACACTTCATTGTTCAATTAATTTTCTTCTAAATATATACATATTATGTATAATTATATGTATATATATATTATATATAAATATATCTCTTATAATTATATCTATATATTTAAATTACCGGAATGTAATAGCTATCTACAAGGACTCCTCTTTAAGACTGAGTGCCGTTTTTACGACACGGTCGAAAAGTGAGCATCTTACCACATAGAAGATAAGTTAAACATTTACTTTAAAAAAAAAGTGCATATCTACATAGTTTTCATTGTTTATTTGACTATCTGGAGCTGTAGAGGGTCTGTGCAAGGGGCATAACGATAATAAAACAATAGTTGTACCTTTAATGGTAGATGTTTTCGATGAAACAGTCTAAAAGGAACTCGTTTGAATTGTGTTGCTACCTTTTTTCTTTCTTCTAAATTTCTCTATAACAGCTTACAAACCCATTCCACTTTCTTTCAATCTTGCAACATGGGAGATTTCTCAAATTGCAGGGCAAAAGCGATTTTCGTAACTGCACATGGCTTTATTAATGACTACTCGCACTTACGACAGAATAAGATAGGTCGTTAAACGAGGAATATATGCATATGTGTTTGTATTATGTTTAAATTGACGGTTCTTTTTACCTTACTTAATTTCACTTAGACTTATGCAATGATACTTCTACGATTTTCGCCTACAACAAACTTCTCTTCGCAAACTAACGGCAACCCTTTTCTCATCTTTTATCTCAGAAAGCTACTGTCATAAGTACGAGTACCTGTATTTAACGATCACCCGCAATTAGGACTCATAAATATATGTTGTTAAACGAGGAATACATGCCTTTGTGTTTAAATAAGGTTCAAATTGATGGTTTCTTTTTGCTTACTTAATTTCACTTAGACTTATGCAATGATACTTCGACGATTTTCGCCTACAACAAACTTCTCTTCGCAAACTAACGGCAACCCGTTTCTCATCTTTTATCTCAGAAAGCTACTGTCATAAGTACGAGTACCTGTATTTAACGATCACCCGCAATTAGGACTCATAAATATATGTTGTTAAACGAGGAATACATGCCTTTGTGTTTAAATCAGGTTCAAACTGGTGGTTGCTTTTTGCTTACTGGATTTCACTGATATTTATGCAATCATGCCTCTACGATTTTCGCCTACAACAAATTTTCTCTTCCCAAACTAACAGCAACCCATTTTCTCTTTTTTATCTCAAGCTATCTCGAGAGCTACCTAAATGTCTCGAATATTATATGGGAGATTTTACGTAATGCAGGACCAAAGTGATTGTTATAAGTGCGAGTGACTGAATTTAATCATCAGTCGTACTTACCACTGATAAAGATAGGTCATTAAGTGAGGAATACATGCATATGTTTATTACAACTTTAAATCTATGTTTCTACGGTTTAATCGTGTTTAAATTAATGACGGTTTCTTTACACTTACTTAATCCCATTGAGATTTATGTAATTGTGCTTCTACGATTTGCTCTTCCACAAACTAACGGTAACCCACTTTCTATCTTTTATCCCAGCCTATCTTGAGAACTACCTATATCTCTCAAATATTACTATCAATGCAAACTTTATATCATTGCGTATCAAGCCAAGAAACATTACTTCAGATATGTTGTTCGAATGCTATTTATATTAATTACCAGTGAAAGCGTTATTCTGGTGTCATGGCAACAAATCTGATGAGCATGTCGCAAGATTTGGGAAATCATATCTTGGAGACGTACGTCGATGATATTGGAAAGCTACAGACTGAGATTTCTCTGTAAGGTATATTTACTTCCATGATTTTAACATTTGTTCCTGACTTAGAAGAGGTTTTGAAATAATCGGGGGGTTAAAATTTGTTACATGAGACAAGGAAACGCTTTTCATAAAAAGGTAAAACCAGTTTGAGCAACCTCAAATGAAAATGTCATTAATTTTTATTAATATTTTATTGTTATAATATATAAAAAGGCCCTAATTGTATTTTATTTAAACAATTTTCTAATGATATACATTGTTTATTTACTAACACTGGAATAGTTACACTATAACTGGAATTCCTCTGGCTTTTTATCTGAAAATCATGTTTAGTGTAAAAAACAAACCCGATAAAAAAGTACATGGAATTGACTAAATGTATGGCACACGTTGCTGAAAAACTAACGATTAAATAAAAATTTCTATTTTTCTTTAAAAAATATTTTAGTTTCTGACATAAATTTTTGTTAGTTTATATATTCCTATACAAATGATAATGCTTTTCTTTCTAGATGCTTTTACATGAAACGATAACTTTATGGTTATTTTTTTACTTGGATATCCTTCTTTCGATAAATCAAAAGAATTAGCATTTATGCTACGGTATTCTCATTAAAATAACCAAAAAATACAGAATATTTGTGAAATTAATTATCTCAGTATTTTTGAGAGAAATAATTGGTTTTATAATTGTCTAGCATTTGCTATATTTGAAATATCAAATACATGGTTTAACATGCATAAATTTTTATGATTTAAAACTCCTAGTAAGCTTTTAATGCCTACAGAAAAATGTTTTGTTCAAGTGAATATATAGATATGCCGAAAGAAATTTGTATGCAATGGAGTGTGACATTCAACTATTTTTAATAAAATTTTAATAAATATATTAATTTGTAACAATTTCAAATATTGTTATTAAATATACTTCATATATATATTGAATATTATATAATGTATTATATATTATATTATAAATTGTATTATATATTTATTATATTATATATTGTATTATATATTTATTATATTATAAATTGTATTATATATTTATTATATTATAAATTGTATTATATATTTATTATATTATATATTGTATTATATATTTATTATATTATAAATTGTATTATATATTTATTATATTATAAATTGTATTATATATTTATTATATTATATATTGTATTATATATTTATTATATTATATATTGTATTATATATTATATTATATATTGTATTATATATTTATTATCTTATATATTGCATTCCTTAGAAAATTGTTCAAATAAAATAACATTAGAACCTTTTCATGTATTATAACAATAAAAGATTAATAAAAAATTAATGACATTTTCATTTGATGTTGTCCAAAACGACTTTATCTTTTTTGAATATTTAATATTAATATTCTGTAATTTCAAGCTTTGTTCAATATATTTTTTTCTGTATAAAACTGGTGAAAATTTCATGAAATGATATCCCGAGACATAGTGGGAACAAGCAATTTTACTGCTTGAGAAGTGATAGTATGCATGAATAAATTATTAAGGGATATTAATTTAGAGATCATGTAATATTGTAAAAATCTATTCTCAAAAAAAATCTTTACGCCTATGCAATGTTACAAAAAGTAGTAAAAAGCATACGTAAGTATCTACTTAGTGATAATGAACTTGGTGATACAAGAATATTTTGCCATTATTAGAGTTTAATACTAGTAATTAAATATAATTACCTTGAAAATTTCCTCGTAAATAAAAAATGTAACATACTCGTTTAAAGTGTGCTTATAAACAACCGGGTAATAATATCAATGTAAGTTTAAAGTTCTTTTGAAATATTGAGATAAAGACATCGATAAATCTTTTGAAAAAGATAAATGTATTTTTAATGACATTGTCAGACGTTCTCAATCGATGCGTTTTTAGTTCGAAATGAATGACTTAATTATATATTAAATCAGCTTTAATGGATATGGTATGCAGAGGCGACTTGTAGCGGAAGTTCTGAATAAAAATTAAATACGATATTGATTAAGATGAAGACATGTATATGCAGGGAAATAATAAATTTTATTGATTTTTTAATTTTAAAAATTAATTATGTTCAAAAGTTTTCGAAAATTAGTTTTTGCAACAAACTCCATTACTTCTTTAAGGAAATATTTTGTGCAGGTATTTATGTGCATGCCTATATACGCTTGCAAAATATACATGTGTATTATATTCCGTTAATGTATCTAAAAAATATCCACTCAGTATTAAAGGGAGATTACTCCTATAGCTTCGGATATTTTGAAATTACCTAATATATCAGACTTTTTTACATTTACCTATACTTTAAGGAATTATCTAACGAGTTGTTTCTTCATATTAATTATTGTGAACACATAGAAACCACTTTTAATATTCATGAATATTTATACAGTTTGATTTTACAATCATGGGACAAACTTTAAGGAATAGTACTGCTTAATAAAACATACATTATTTGTTTGAAGGAGCGCATTGAGGAACGAACATAAAAATACCGAGACATGAAGTCCTGTTTATTTGTAACGTAATAGCGAAGAGTTGCTTTGTAGCAATGTTTACAATAAATAGTTAAAATAGTGACCATCAGCAAAAATACATATTTAGTAGCGTCTAAGGAAAGATAAACAAACAGGTCCAAAGAAGCCAGGCATTTCGCACAAGCAATGGGTTTTCGATCATTGAGGTCGTCAAGTGAGTTAACTGGAGTCTCGGAATAGATGTCTTTCATATGTCACACGGAGTAATCTTATTTTTTCTGTAAATATTACATCGGAATACTTTTGACAATACTGTCTCAATTCTTTCCCAGTCAAAGGATTAGAAATTGTTTTAGTAGTTCTATGAATGGGGGTTTATATCACAACCCAAAGATTGTTCCATTATCGTAGAATACAACATCAAATATTTATATTCTTACTTAGTATAAATATTTCCCAATCATGGGGCTTCTATATTCAGATACCAGCAACAATCTGATTAAATAACATTCACATATTGCAGACTAGTAACTTGATCTCAAAAAAAAAAAATGCAAAACTCGAGTCTTTTATACAGATGGAAAGGCAGCACAAAAGTCTCCTTAAATAAATAAATAATTGTATGTGACGTGCGATGTACACAGAGTGACTATATTCACTATTTGAGGGAATATGAAGTTTTTATTTTTCAAGAGATCTAATTCGGACTTAAATCGAAGAATTTACCATTTCATTTGAAAATATCAGAACAAATGTTCACTAATGTATTTGTCACTCAACAGAGTGGGAAAACGAAACGTACAACACCGTTAGTAGATTTTGAACTGCGTTTGAAAACACTTAGCAATATGAAAAAGATGGTTACAAATGTAAAAAAGTGACCACTATTCAAACCTTAAATGTGGATAGAGGAATAGACTGCATTACCCAGAAAATACTATTATGATTTATTGTGAGTAATCCAAGTCGCTTTTGTGATGATATCCAGATTTTATACACCATACTAAAACGAAACTACTTTTATGTTTCATAGTCCATCGTAGTAACAGTTAGAAGTAAGCAATTTTTACTTCAGATAGAAGAACCATAACATATCTTAGACGAAGTAGGTTAAACTATGGTAAAATTAATTTGTTGGACGCTATTAGTTGTTATCACTGTCTTAACTTCCAGTATCTAGGATCTCTCTTACATTGATATCACTTTAAATGATTATATGCTGACATCAATGATTTACGAGTTGTAATAAATCTTTGACCACTGATTTAATTTTTGATAGACTCAGTTAAAAATATTCTTTGACTTTCGTCAACTGTCTACTGTGATAAGTCATCTAACCATCTTTCTTGAAACTCATTAATCCACCATTATATTATTTACAAAGCTCGATGCGTTTATTACTTCTATCAGCGATGATGAACTAAAAGAATTTTGCTGAATGTCACACAAAAATACTTATGTCTAGTAAACACGACTTTCTTTAGCGCACATTTATTGTAATTTTGAATGTTACAGTTTAGGACACCATCAACATTGGGTGCCACTTCCCCCACACAGAATTTTTTTTCTCGTGAATCAATGACAATAACGCCACCTATCAGCGTGAACCTCAATAAATTTCACAGAATCACAGGATAACTGGATGCAGGTACTAGAGAACTGCCTGGGCCAAACCATCAAGTTCTGCATTACATGGAATTATGGAAAACAAAACTAATGATATGATTTGGCTCTTACATGAAAACAACAAATTTCAACAATCAAGCTTCTGTTTATGTCTGCGAGGTGTGGTGTGTCATTGTCACCCAAACGAACGATGACCGAATGAATATATTATTCTTTTCAGACCGGAATACGCGAGTTCGGGTCAAGCTGATGACATACATGTTCATATCCATTTGAAATCGCCATTTAGTAGTAAGACCGGGTCTCATTAGTTCTAGTGGAGCAAAACAGTAGAGCGTAGCAGTCAAAATCTTATTTCTACTAAACATTGTCTCCCAAAGAACAGGGTGGTAATCCACAGAACTTTTTACAGATGCAAAAAATAAAACTCTTTCTCCTTTACGAACGCTAGGTAGAAAGCAGTCATACATAGTAATAAGGATCTATTGTAAGTTTAAACTAACGCCTGCGTTTGCATGTGTGTATATGTGTATTATACATAACATACATGCAAAGGTAATTACAAGAAATACTAGAAATGCTTTCTCTGATTAGTGAAACTGGATATTTGTATTTCTGGAAAGAGTACGGGTTGAAAAATTTCATGTACATGATAATAAATGATTAAAATAAAGAGTGTTTAATAAAATAAATGAATCATTCATACATTATAACAAACGTATTGTAATGTTGCATTATAATAACAAAGATATTGTCAAAAATGTACTGTTTATAGTTAAACGATTCCTTGCAAAATAAAATATAACTTATGATACATGCATTCACTCTTGGTTGCAATACAGATTTCTGTTACGATATAAAGTTTTTATAAAATCTTCAGTTTATGGGGAGGATTTAAGGTGTATTATTGAGTTCATAATAGTTTAATTTTTTATTTTCAAGCAAAGTAGAATGTCCCAATAATGATAATAACTTTTTCTTTTCATAAAATTTAAATAACTTTTGGAAGAGGAAGATTTTACGATTTTAAAATACTATCTAATTTTAAAATTAAAAAAAACAAAAGGTTTTGGTAGACTAAGGCTGTTGTTATTCTTTAACACCACTTTTTTTTACGCAGTAACAAAATTCCTGCTTAGTGAACAAATAATAGTTGGAAAAACTTTTGAAACCATCGTTACATGTCAGAGGAAGAGTTTCAAATTATTTTAAAGCTCGTCTCGTGTTAACGGGAAGGATCGTAAAATTTAATGGAAAATGGTGAGTTTTATAGTTTTCTGACACAGTAGGAAAAGAAAAGTCATTATTTGTTAAGTAATAAAATTCCCCTTCTTGTTTTCAGCGTGTATGTAAATAAAATTTGTCAACTTGTCATTTTTTTGCATCTTTTATAAAAAAAAAATTTACCCATGCGTGTACACAAGGAAATTATGAATTACAATGCACACAGGATAGTTCAAAGGAATGTAATGAAAACAGTTCAAATTGCTATTTGAATACCATAATCCCATATAAAATACTCATTACATAACTTCTGACGATAACAGAATAATTTCCTGAAGTTTAATATCTTATCATTTTAGCAAATAAAGTATGCTATTTTGTTTGATCAATGTCATAAAGGGTAGGGTGCTACTCTTCGTACTTGGAGTTAATAGGTTCGGATTCTACAACTAGCTTGGATGACCATATCGTCTTTATTTATATGTATATATATATATATATATATATATATATATATATATATATATATATATATATATATATATATATATACATATATATATATATATATATATATATATATATATATATATATATATATATATATATATATATATACATATATATATATATACATATATATATATATACATATATATATATACATATATATATATATATGTATATGTATATATATATATATATATATATATATATATATATATATATATATATATATATATATATATGTGTGTGTGTGTGTGTATATATATGTGTGTGTGTGTATATATATATATATATATATATATATATATATATATATATATATATATATATGTGTGTGTGTGTGTGTGTGTGTGTGTGTGTAATACATCAAAATTATTATCAAAATTATTTTCTTAAAGCCCTCCTCTCTCTCATTCTAATTCCTTAAAATCTTTTCCCAGCCTCTAAATGTCTTAATCAAAGGAGTGTTCTAGACTTAAAATTCTTTCGATACATTTCCCAAAGCTTTCTGTCTATAGATGTAAATTTTCTGTCTATTCAACACGTTTTCCAGGTAGCAACGACAAATGGTTCAGAGTTTTCCTGATCGTAACAGTTTAATTCGCTAATTTTCTTCTCTCTCGGGAAAATTCTTTCTGTCTTCGCTCTTGGGTACACCTGTGTTCGAGCAGAGTGATTTTTGTGTCTTTCTCTTGTCGGTCACTAACTTGTAAAAATGTGTTTTTTAGCAGCTCTAAAATAAAGTTTTAATTAGACTCGTGTCGTTCTCTTCAATGTGGTCAGTTCTCTTCAATGTGGCATCGTTATTACTGTTAGCTGATTAAGCTTCTCTTTGCCCAGTAGCCCGGGCAAGTAAAAATAATAGGGGCTATAATGTTCACCAGTTGTATAACTCCTGGATTACACACACACACACACACACACACATATATATATATATATATGTATATATATATGTATATATATATGTATATAGATTTTGATTTACAAATTCTAAAATGTTAAATATGATAGCAATATACGATAAGAGCTAAATTAATTTAAGTTTAATTGTTACTCACGTCAGAAGCATACCTTAAGCTACACGTACTTCCAGGGTAGTGCTAAATGGGTAACAGCTTCTCAGCCTTGTATTGGCATAAAGGCATATAATGCCTCTATTGGCAGCTCTATTGGTAATACTTAACGCAAAGATGAATTTTCAGATTGGAAAATATAGGTCTAAAAATTCTATTTTTAAATTTTATTCAATTAAGAAACATCAAATGATTATTTATTAGAAATGAAATACTCATTTTTAATTTTCGCCCTGGAATTATGAGCAAAATTATCAAAAGCAATACAAAAAAAAATCAAGTCAGTGCAACATTTTCTTTATTTAAATCACTCTTGTAGCTTTCTTCAATTGAATTTCTTTTCATTCCTACATGCAATAAGAAATTTTAGCTTCGAAGCAGTTATTTACTTTGATTTACCATTTATTTGTAATTTTTTTAGGTTATGTATCATTGGGAAAAACGATTTTTGCTTAGTTTATGCTAATGAATTTGGTAAATTATGTAGTAAAACATGTTGTTATATTTTAGTATAACAAAATTTCCACATTTTCCAATTTTGCTTTCTGTTAATTCAATTTAAAGTGGCTGGCGACTGGCCATAGGAGACTTTTTTAGTTCCATTTTAACCTATTGGTAGAATATTCTTCATATCTATACCTTTTTTTAAATTTTATAAAATTGAATATATTTTTCATGCTCTTTTTAATAATTTAATCATGTATAAATTTTAAGAATTTTTCATTAAATCACAATGTACTATTTCTTGAAAAACTTGAAAACAACTCATTGGCAGATTTATTTACCCTATAGCTTCATATAACTTGAGAAAATTATGTTTAGTTATTTAAAATTGTGCGTATAAATTACTCAAATACAAGTAATCTGCTCGTTTTTATATTAAGATATTTATATTATTTATCGTATTTATAATTTTATAGTATTTATAGTATTTATTTTATAGTACAGAAATTTGATTAAGAAAAGTGTCTAAGACTATCACAAATAATGGTATTTATGGTATTGATAGTACAATATATTATAGTATACTATTTATAGTATAGTATAGTATATTATTTATAATACTAATAGTATTTATAGAATTAATAATATAATATAGTATACTATTTATAGTATAGTACAATATATTATAGTATAGTATTTATAATATTTATAGTATTTATCGAATTTATAATATAATATAGTATACTATTTATAATATAGTACAATATATTATAGTATAATATAGTATAGTATTTATAATATTTATAGTATTTATGGAATTTATAATATAGTATATTATACTATTTATTGTATAGCATAGTACAATATATTATAGTATAATATATTATAGTATTTATGGTATTTATGGTATTAATAGTGTAGTATTTATAGTATTTTGGTATTAATAGTATAGTATTTATATATCATTTATAGTATTTATAGTATAATGTTTATAGTATTGATCTGTAATTTATAGAAAAATTGCTTAAAAACTTTTGCTGAACTTATAACTTTCGGACATTACTACTTCACAGCCTAAAAGTAATTTTTCTGTTTAAATATATGAAAGTTTTGTTGCACAATGTTTCCTCCTACTCAGCCAGAAATTTGATTAAGAAAAGTGTCTAAGACTATCACAAATAAATCAAGGATTCATTAAATTATCACTAAGACTGCTTATAACGATTCAACTGGATCTGGAGAAACATAATTGGATTTCCGCGAATTGCGTATGCTATTAAAAGTACATGAGTAGGTATTCTTCCGAATTCTGAAGCTTGGATTAAAAAACATTTAATTTTATTACCCTAATTCCTGGGAGAAACTATTTCCTAATTCACGACAAATTTATCAGCACGAAACACATCTTATGCACTGACGGGAAAGAGCAAAAATAATTGTTGTGTAATGAAGCAGTATTAAATTATTTGTATTTGCGTGAGACACAGAAAGTGTTTCTCTCGAAGAATGTGATTAACGCTAATATATTACCTGAGATTTTTTTCTAAATACTAAGCAAAATAACAATTAATCGGGTTTTCTTTTATTATTTTTACGAACATATCATTTACGCAAAATGTAGATTTTCTATCAATGACTACTTCCTGAAAATTATGCAGTGTCCAAATTAGCTTTTGTTGTTTTAAAATTCATTTATCTTGAAATGTAATATATCATTGGAAATATATTTATTTAAAAGAGATGAAAGTTAGAAAATAAAATATTTTTTCAGAACTCTTAATTTCTACATGTTTGAAATAAGTGCTCTAAGAAATGCTCCGTGCTCAGTTCTCTTTTACACTTAATATGGTCAATTTTTCTTCTAGAACGTAATAAAGTATAGTAAATGAAATAAAGTATAGACATTGCTATTGTTTAGGTGTCAGAGATAAACCACTGTGAGATGTTAAGAATTAGTGGAATGTATAAATAAATATATAATCTAAAATAAAGAAATTGTGATTGAGAAATGACCAAAGGAAAGGGATTTGCTCACAGTTTATTGTAGATTATAATTTGATATTACAAAGCAAATATATTACTTACTATCAATAGAGAATTAATGACTACTAACATTTAAGATTTTAGCACAGTACAATAGATAAGAATAATATGAATGAGGGGTATACATAATACATAAAACACAATCAAGTAGAATTAAATGTATATGGATTGGATCAGCGTCGGAAAAATGAAAACCCAATCAGATTTATGATTAAAGGAATTAAGAATTTACTTACTACAATGACTTTGAATATTTTCACTCCAAACGTCGTCCAAACCATCCACTTTAAAGAAGCATCAAGAAAAAACAGAGTATATTGGTTCGTAGCCGATTTAAACTCCCAGCTCCGCTCTCTCAGGAAACACTCTTGTTTTTTTTTTTTTTTTTTTTTTTTTTTCAGATGGCGCTACGCTAAACGGTAACAAAATAAACACACTTTACAAAACTAATAAGCAATTGCTGCCGCTGATCCAGTATCATGCCTGCTGGACGGAACAACCAAATTCTCTTTATTCCTGCATGACTCCAACAGAGGATTTTTCCAGAGTTCATTTTCATTTGAACCTTTCTTCTTCCATCATTAAAAAGAATAGTTTACCAGAACATTTTAGACAATTAGCCTTGGAAATCATTAATAATATTTACAAGTGACATTAAATCGTATACCGATGGTAGTAAAACTGACAAACTTTCAGGTAGTGGAATTTATATTGAAACACCTCACAGGACTTTGAACTAAGTCAACGTAACCCAGAATTCTGTTCCTTTTTTAGAAGTGAATTACTAGCAGTGAATGTGGGAACTTGAAGTCATTCTGAAGGAAAATGATTATGGAAATCTCTGGATTCTGACTGATAGCCAAAGTTCAAAGAAACATCTTAATAATTAGATCCATATTGGTGATAAGGCAAGTGTATCTATCCTTCACAAGTTGAAACGCATCTCACTTGATATTCATTTCCAGTGGTTCCCATCCCATGTGGATCTATCTGGTAACGAGAAGGCAGACGGTCTGGCAAAGGATGGTTGCAGACTGCTAGCTTCTGTATCTACCTAGAACTTTTCTCTCAACTACCTAGAACTTTTCTCTCAATTGAAAATCATAAATATATGGACTTACTTAGTGCCTTCTACTCACGATTAGTATAGGGCTAGTAAGCCAGGACACTCGTTGGTTCTTCCATGTGATAGAAAAACCAATATTTGCCTTTCACACCTTGCCTGTGGACATTTAAATTGTCTTACTTTTTCTCAGGGTATAAAACCCTACCCTCTTTTCAGAAAATGCGGCCAATATCAGACTTGAACTAAACATATTTTAAGCTGATTGGGACTTCTTTGGGAGAACAATATATTTCTCCGATACTTTACGACAACTTACTCTTCCTTTATTCGACTTTTTACTCGTCAATGGATTTATGAATCTTGTTTGACGCCGTCAGGCCATTGGAGATAAGTAACAACAACAACAACAGGTTTCAGAAAAAATAACGATTTCGATCACATTTGTCTGTACAAGTTCTAGAGTTATTTTCGCTTTGGCAAAAAATGTAAGTAGTTTTACATCGATAGTTAATGTGCTTAAATGACTGATAACTTTAGCAACAAAGTACCTCAATATAATTTGAAAATCTTACTCGTGTGAAATCAATTATTATGCATTTCTATTATTTCAATAATCCTTTCGTTGAAAAGATCCTACTTTTCATAAAGGTATTACTCAGGAATAGTTTTAAAATTTCTATTTTTCTCTCTTTTAATTCCTTTATTTCCTCAATTTCCTGTTTGATCTCCATTTCTGTAATATGTTCTTTCAGCCGTAGTAAAATCACATTAATTTTTCTTTGTCAATTAAATCTCAGATTTGCCATTCCTTCTTGTTCCTTATCTAATTCAACATTTGTCCTTCATTTTCTAAAGTTGATTTCTATTATTAATTTTAATAGCTAATGTTTTAGTACTCGGCAATAATAAATCTGGTTTAACACAAGGTATATTTTTTTATATATTTTTTTAATGTTTCCTATATGTACTTGCATATTCTGTTTCCTTAGTCTCAATTATGATGACTGAGTCTTCCTCTTTATCTATTTTAGATATTTTAGATGTATATATTTTAGATACAACTTTGATGTTGTAAATAAATGTATAGATTTTTGTACATAGCACTTCCTTTTTAAGAAATGTAATACATAGATTTTGTACTTCAAAGCATTCAAATTCTTACTAATTATTATTTTATAAGCTACAAGGTTAATCACTGATAAATATTCAAAGATATAGGATTGAAATGTGCATGCAATGTTTGAAATAATCGTAAAAAACAACTATTCTTTAAAAAACTTTTAAAATTATTATTTTTATAGTTGAGTTGCATGTTGTCGTCATAATTATATTAATTACAGGATGATAGTTATTAAGAAATAAGAAAGATATAAATATAAAATTTACTAGATTAAATCAATTAGCGAGAGTGCACTGTCCCATTAATTTGTATAACATGCAGTTTTAATGAAACCAATGATAAGATTTTGTTCTTAACATATAATAACACAGAACAGTTATATATACTTTATTGCATTGAAAAAAATAAATCCATTTATTTCTTATATGAATAAAATACTAATCAAAATGTAGATATGTAATTTAAGCTACATACAAGGAAGCCATGGTTTTCACATCACATTTTCATTTATTGCATATATTGCCACTTTAGAACAAAACTAAGTCTTGTTAATATTCGTGAAAAATATAAAGGAAAGACAAATAATAATAAAAAAATTCCTGTTTAATATAACTTTACTGTAAAAAATTTTAAGACTGTAAAGGTTATAAAGGCATATAAAGGAATTGTAAATAAATGTAGAGACTTATGTATATAGCTCTTCCTTTTTAAGAAATGTAGTGCATAGATTTTGTACTTCAAAACATTCAAATTCTTACTAATTATTATTTTATAAGCTACAAGGTTAATCACTGATAAATATTCAAAGATATAGGATTGAAATGTGCATGCAATGTTTGAAATAATCGTAAAAAACAACTATTCTTTAAAAAACTTTTAAAATTATTATTTTTATAGTTGAGTTGCATGTTGTCGTCATAATTATATTAATTACAGGATGATAGTTATTAAAAACCCTTTTGCATCTTACTCTTAGTTAAATTTCCCTAATAAGAAAGATATAAATATAAAATTTACTAGATTAAATCAATTAGCGAGAGTGCACTGTCCCATTAATTTGTATAACATGCAGTTTCCAAGAATAATACACTAAGTAATCTACTTCTTTAAACATAATTAAAGATGCCAAAATAACTCTAGATTAAATTCCATAATAAACCATTAATATGTACTTCTTCATGCATTAAATACAAAAAATCATTTCTTCCACATAATATATATATTTTTTTCTGTAACTTAAGAAACTAATAACTTTTCAGATATTTTGTTTTAATGAAACCAGTGATACGATTTAGTTCTTAACATATAATAACACATAACAGTTATATAGTCTTTATTGCATTGGAAAAATAAATCACTTTAATTATTATATGAATAAAATACTAATCAAAATGTAGATATGTAATTTAAGCTACATACAAGGAAGCCATGGTTTTCACATCACATTTTCATTTATCGCATACATTTGAGACTTTAGAACAAAACCTAAGTCTTGTTAATATTCGTGAAAAATATAAAGGAAAGACAAATAATAATAAAAAAATTCCTGTTTAATATAACTTTACTGTGGAAAATTTTAAGATTGTAAATATTATAAAGGCATATAAAGGTGTTATAAATAAATGTATAGAATTCTATATATAGCTCTACCTTTTTAAGAAATGTAAGATTTTGTACTTCAAAACATTCAAATTCTTACTAATTATTATTTTATAAACTACAAGGTTAATCACTGATAAATATTCAAAGATATAGGATTGAAATGTGCATGCAATATTAGAAATAATCGTAAAATACAACTTTTCTTTAAAAAAAATTTTAAATTATTATTTTTATAGTTGAGTTCCTTGTTATTGTCATAACTATATTCATTACAGGATGATAGTTATTAAAAACCATCAGTAAAAACAATTAATAAGATATAAATATCAAATTTCTGCAATAAATCAATCAGCGAAAGTGCATTGTCCCATTAATTTGTAGAACATGCAGTTTCCAAGAATAATACCACTAAATAATCTACTTCTTTAAACATAATCAAATATGCCAAAATAACAGCAGATTAAATTCCTTAAGAAACCATTAATATGTATTTTTTCATGCATAAAATACATAAAACATTTCTTCCACATAACATATTTTCTTTTTCTGTAACTTAACTAATAACTTTTCAGATTTTTTTGTTTTAATGAAACCAGTGATACGATTTAGTTCTTAACATATAATAACACAGATCAGTTATATAGACTTTATTGCACTGGAAAAAGTAAATCACTTTAATTATTATATGAATAAAATATTAATCAAAATTTAGATATGTTAATGTTGTTTTATATATCAAATGAATATTTTCTGATTTTAGGGTTATATTTGAACATTAACAAATGTTAACTTCTCATAATGAACCTTTGGAGGATCCTGATAATTTCTTAGAAAGCCCAGTGGCGTAGAGATAGCTCTTCGCATTCCCACCACACATGTTAGAGGGTTGATTTCTGGGATTAAGACTTTCATCTTTTCAGTGGGTTAGTTACTTTTAACCCTGCCCAGCTTATGCCATACGGGAAATGATACCAAATCATCAGGATAGCAACTCTGATCCAGAGAAGCAAAATCTAAATGAGGGCAAAACGATTAACTAATAGCCAAATGCTGGCCGATTGGTTAGGGCGCTGATCGTCGATACCGGTGTTTATGGGTTCGAATCCCACTAGGGCATGGATGTTCGTAGCCGTTCGGAATCGGTTTTAAGCAGTAGATCCCGGGCTCCTTAGCCCTTGTGTGCAAAATAATAGACCGCAGAGCTGCAAAACAAACCAAAATCAATTAACTAATAAAAGTTAACCTGAGAGCGAAACCGCCTAACCAAAATTCCTTTCCAGTGTTCTAAGCCTCGTACTTTCTTTATTTCTTTTTTTTTTTATAAAAAAGATTACATCGAAATCAAAAAATATATAATTTTTTTTACAATAATTATATGTAGACAACCATTTCCAGATTATTAATATTACATATTAAAATATAAAAATATTTCCAAGAAGCATAATAATTCTTTCCACAACAAAGACGAGTAACACAATTTAAGTACTAACCGATACTAATTTATCAAAGCCTGGATATGTCGAATTACAAACATATATAAACAATTATACACATAAAAAATACATTAACAATCAATAGACAAATTTACGAAGATTTCCATAATAGAAAAGAAACCTCGCCTAGACTTCGGCGAGTTATACAAATTATATAAATTTATAGTTAAATAAATTTTTGGAAAATATATATTCCTTAAATCATTGACTAATTTACAATTGTAAATTAAATGTGCTACCGAACCTTCTTCATTTTTACACAAACAGATAGTTGGTAAATCATGAAGTAAATCATGTTGTTATATTTTAGCCTAAGAAAAATTCCACATTTTCCAACTTTGTTTTCTGATAATTTATTTTATAATGGCTGGAGACTGGCCATAAGGAACTCCTTTAGTTCCCTTTTAACCCATTAGTAGTATATTCTTCATATCAATAGCTTTTTTAAATTTTGTAAAATTGAATATAGTTTTCACGCTCCTTTTAATAATTTAATCAGGTATAACTTTTAAGAATTTTTCATTAAAATATAAGGTACTATTTCTTGAGAAACTTAGTAAAACCAATTCATTGCCAAAGTTATTTACCCTATAGCCTTAACTTGAACTATTTAACTTGAGAAAACTGAATTTAGTTATTTAGCCAGATAATTTAAAATTGTGCTTATAAGTTACTGAAATACACGTGCTGCTCGTATCAAGTACTGAAATACAAGTGCTGCTCATCTGCTCGTATTTATAGTAAGATATTGATAATATTTATAGTATAGTATAGGATAGTATAGGATAGTATTTATAGCATTTGTATTATAGTATATTATAGTATTATACACTATTTATAGTCTAGTATAGTACAATATATTATATTATAGTATATTATTAGTAATATTTATAATATTTATAGAATTTTAATATAGTATAATATAATATTTATAGTATAGTATAGTCCAATATATTATGGTATACTATTTGTAAAATTTACAGTATTTATGGAAATTATGATATAGTATTGTATACTATTTATTGTATATCATAGTATAATATCGTATAGCATTTATAATATATATAGTATTTATAGTTTGGTATTTATAGTACAGCATATAGTATAGTATTTATAGTATTTAGGGTATTAATAGTGTAGTATTTATAATATTTTGGTATTAATAGTATAGTATCTATACAGCATTTATAGTATTTATAGTATAATGTTTATAGTATTGATCTGTAATTTATAACAAAAAATTGCTTAAAAACTTTTGCTGAACTCATAACTTTCGGACATTACTACTTCACAGCCTAAAAGTTTCCTGTTTAAATATTTCAAGCTTTGTTTCACAATGTTTCCTACCACTCAGCCAGATATTTAACTAAGAAAAGTGTCTAAGACTATCACAAATAAATCAAGGATTCATTGAATGGAAATGAATTAAATAATAGAAAACAAACCTCGCCTAGACTTTGGCGAGTTACACAAATTATATAAATTTACAGTTAAATAATTTTTTGGAAAATATATATTCCTAAAATCATCGACTAATTCACATTTGTAAATTTAATGTCCTACCGTACCTTCCTCTTTTTTACACCAACAGATAGTTGGTTTATTGATAAACCTCGCTTGGTAATTGGGAAAGCTCCGTGACTAGTAAAAATATGATTTAAGTAAAAATTGCCTTGTATCCTGAAGCGCTGACCTTAGGAAAATGAAAATACTCTTCTACCCAAAGGGTCTCCATCCCACCTCTCCTGACATAATTGCATTGTCAAATCATGAAGTTTCCTTTTTACTTGTTTCATCGACCAACCGATGGTAAAATCTAAGTCCAATTTTCGAGGGACCTCTTTGGACAAGATTCTACCATCTCGTTGTATACTCGCCACCATGGGCCTTAACCCATGCTAGTACAAATTCTACATTACTATATTTAATTTTATCTCTTATGCTATTGGCTAAGCCATTACGACTTTCCCTATACAGAGCTTCAGTGGATAAATAAATGAGAACCAAACATGCTTGAGAACTAAACACTGGGATCCGCGTAAGGTTGTCCTCCTAACTAGGTAGGGCTCTTAGTCTCGAGAAAGGAGCGCTGTAGGCCATTTACCCCTAGTAGGGCTGTTGCACCGGGGAGTTTATTTAAGTTTCGATGATTTTTTTAGTTATGTTTATTTGATCATTATTACATTATACCCAAATCAGCATTTAAAATGGAGAACGCTCTTAACTATATGCAAAACAACTTCGTTATTAGTGACTGTTTATTGGGAAAATTGCAGTATGTACAAAATTAGAAAATTCAATTTGATTAATTAGCTTTTATACACGAAGGAGTCTGTAATATACTTTTTACAGAAAACTTACGTTCGAATATAGAACTAGTAAAGGAAAATTTAATGATTTTTCAGGGATGTAACATATACAACTGTGTACGGATATATCTTTTAGAATGGTACAAATTTTGTGGTGTCTTATAAAATTTTAAGAGAGGAAGCAAACAAGTGAGGGCTTATTTTTACAAATTATAAAAAGTAGTCTTTATTGATGCTAGATTTTATTACATAAATTGTTGCATGTTATTTGTTATTAAAAATATTCTAATCAAAATTCAGAAACTTTTAGTCAGGCGCTTTAATATACTTACCATTAAATCGGAAACAATAGTTTCAGTGAGCTAGAATTTTATATATTACATAATAAATATTTTAAACTTCATAGCAAGAAAATATTTAATGATATTACGATTTAGAAAATGAATCATTAGTTAAACATCGAAATCGGAATAAATTTCTTTATATAATCATTGAAGTACAAAGGGAATTAATACTTTTTCAAGGAACATCAAAAGTTTTGGTAAAATATGCATTAGTACTGCAAAATATTTACAATTCATATTTATTTGTTTTAATCATGAAAAATTATTGTTTATTCAGAAACTTTTTTTATTATTAAAACTTTTTTTAATTTCATAAACCAACTTTTCAAAAAAATCTCTTAAAATATACATTTGGTATATTTTTCAGTTTTTAAGGATTGTTATGATCGGATAAATAAAAGTTTTGAAGTTTAAATATTCTTAAATATTAATTGCAATTTCCGATCTAATTTTTTTTTGTATTTTAATTTTGAAAAACAGGATTTAGTAAATAATAGTAAAATATATTCTTTTATTTTTTGATACATGGGAATTAAAATAATTTTTTTTTATTTGTAAATATTCATAATTTAAATTTATAAAATTGTATTTCATTAAAATATAAATTGATATTATTATTTTTTAATCATTATAATGTTTACTCTTTCATTAAATATAAACTTAAAAAAAAATTCTCTTCACAAAAATAAAATTAAGGTATTTTTGATAGTTTTAAATGGATTTTGACGATCGGTCATTAAGAACTGCTCTCCTCTTTTATAATTATTCTTAAAATTATTAGTGAAAAACTGATTTTTATTTTGTAAATTTTTTGAAAACGGTTTGATAACAATAATTTAATAAATATATCTTATATTCTTAAAAAATGATAAATTTAAAATATTTTTTTCTTACTGTGTGAATATATTCTTATTAAAATTTCCATAACATTTATTTCATTAAAAAAACTTAAATAATATTTATTAATTCTATATTAGATAATAGATATAATCTTCGGTATTCCATACAAATATTCATAAAATTTAACCATAAATGGTAATTTTGGTGATTTTTTTATCATTTCACTATAAGGTCAAATTATTTATCTGATAAAATTGCAAGTAATTTTTTAATAGCTTTTATGGGATGTTTTAAAATTTATTTCGTTTGTAAATTCACTTGCAAAAATTTAGGAAGCTAAAAAAATAAATAAATTAGTTCTTTAAAACTTTTATTATATTTTTCTTTTGATTTTAATATTACGGTCTTTTAGCTCTTATGTGTTTAAAAAACAAAACAAAAAAATATGAATAAAGTAATATATCAAATATTTATGAATATTTTTATTGTTTTTCGAATTTATCTTAGAAAATAATATCCTTTGGACTGATAAGTGTTAAAAATTCAATAAAGATTATTTTTTATATCGATATTCTAAATTAAAGATAAAGTAAAAGCATAAATTGCAAAAATACCTTCTTCTTTTTATAATGTATTCTGAATATTTCATTAAAAATGAAAATATTAATTTTTAAGTAATTAAAATATCGATTATGAGTAATTCCTAAACTAACTTTCTTATTTTAAAAAAAAAATCCTATCATGAATGAAAAATTACGTAACACACATCAAAAAGTTGGTAAAGAAAATTTTAAAAACTATGAAAAAATTTTATCATGTATAATAATTTTCTTAAAGCTAAAGTTACTAATAAATATCTATTTAATAATACTTTGAAAATAGTATCGCGTATGTTTGTTTTTTAATATCACTTTCATACGTAAATTTTGAATCTTCATATATTTAAATAATCATGCATTTATTTTCATTTTTATGAAAATAATTAAATTTATAAAACGTTTTAAACTTTTTTAATTTATAATGTATTAAAAAATATTTTTTCCATTAGTTTTATTTCTTTTTGTAATTTAAATTATTTAAATATTTTTTTTTTTTTATTTAAGAATAAATTTACATTTTTTATCATTGGCTTATAACTATTTTTTTTATATATTACACTATTATCATTATTATATTATATAAGAAATTAAATATCTAGAAAAAAAAATAAAAAAAAAAAAAAAAAAAAAAAATAAAAAAAAAATAAAATAAAATAAATTAAAAAAAAAAATAAAAAAAAAAAAAAAAATAAAAAAAAAAAAAAACTTTTAAAAAAAAAAAAAACAAGTGACAGCTGTCAAACAAAAAAAGTAGCTACTTCTGAACTGGAAGTTGTGAATTTAAAGCCTTTTAATGAGCATTTTTTTTGGACAAAACTTTTTAAATTTTCATGAAGGTTAGTTTAAACATTTTTCTAGTATTTTTAATAATTAGCAACTTGGCAGTTAAAAAAGTTTTGAAGCAAGAAAGTGTGGGAAATTTTAAACATGCAGTTTACTAGTTAAAGTTACTTTCATAAACTTCAAATGCTTTTTTCTCAGAACGGTATTTTTTAATAAAATGTTGAAATTTCAAATGTGATTTCTCAAAAAGTTCTTAAAATATTTTGTTGAAAATTATTATGAATGCTTTTGATAGTATTTACTAGTAAATGACCTAAAAGCTTTAAATTTGGATAATTTTTAATGATGTTACACTCATAGTTAGATATAAAGGTAATGAAAATTCGTTAAAAATTCAATGTGTATGATTTTGAAGGACCAAAATTTTTACCAAATGTAAATTAAGCAAAGATTTTAGGTGATTCACTAGTTCAGTGTATAAGAAATGTGTTGCATCAAAAAATATTGAAATAATTTAATTTATTAAAAAATTAGACCTTTTGAAAAAAACCCGATTTTTTTACTAAATTTTCTTCATTTATTAGAAATTTTATAAAAACTTCTCCAGGAATAAAATTTTTAAGTGTAATTCTCTATGATAATATAAAAAATAAATCTAAAAATGTAAAAATATGAACTAGTTTCTACGTTTAAAGAAAAAAGTTCTCCGAACGTAGACGGATACCTTAAATTTATATTTTACAATGTCCAAAACTTTTCAAGATAATTCTAAACTTTTAAGATAAATTCGAGGAAGATAAAGTCAAGGTTTAAAAAAGCATGCATCTTATTATTTATTTATGTGTAATAAGAAAGCATTTTACTGATCCCGTTATATGACGGACAAATCACATTATTATTGAAGATAATTTATATAACCACACCGAATATGTGATTCATTTGTAAATTAATCATTAATTAAACATGGACGATTTAAAGCTCCCAAATATATAACATCGCTTAAAAATAATTCAAACACTAAGTAACAAACCATAAAATGAGTGACAAGTCTTTTCGTTCCGAAATAATTTTTCCATGGATTTTATAAGTTCGGTTCTTAACAGCTGTCAAAAATGTGAGAATCATAGATAAAAACTTTTTTTTCTAATTTTAAACCAGAAAAAAAATTCGTTTTTGAGCAAAGGGAATTCTTTTGTTCGCTATTCAGACGTAATGAGAGCAAATCTTTCCATTTTATAAGAGCAATTGAATTAATTGATCGAATGAGAAATTTTTCATTTGTGCTTTTAAACTGTTGCTCGTTGCAGTTGCTTCAAAATGGAGGGAAAGAGACCATTTCGGATATTTCTGAGGCATTTAAATTTTATGTTTTGTTGCATTATAAAATACGACTGAGAGTTATCTGTGTTGATAATGTAATCTTTAGAAGAATGTGGACTTTTTACAATTGATTTGTTTAAAAATGTGTTATGTCTTTGGAAATACGTATGTAAAAGTGATTAAAATTAGAGTGTAAAAAATTAACTATTTTTTAAATATTAATAATCGAGTACATCTAACGAGTGTTACGGAGAATGCTCCATAAGCTTTTTCTTTTACACATATAATATAGTAATTTAACCCCTGAAGGCACAATTTTTTAAAAAACGCCGCACCACCAAAAAAATAAAAAAAAGTAGAAAAAATATTTTATAATTCAATAAGTAAGTTATATAGCTTACAATTCATAAAATGATAAATATCAATAAAAGGATTGTTTTTTTGGGGGGGCTTTCACATTGCTATTTTAAATTCTCAATTGCTTTCTAGTGTGAAAAATTATAAGAACATAAAGTATAACGCCACTCGATTTATCTCGAGTGTGCACAGTTTGGCCAGTTTAGCCCGCTGATAACTCGAACGTGCACATTAAGGGGTTAATTTAGGATATGCATTTAAAAGTTAGATCAAAGCTTAGTTTTATATACTTGTAAGGAAAATATATAGCAATATTATGTTATTATAACATATATATAATTATAACATTATATTAGTCATTACATTATTAGTATATATAATATATTATTTATTCTGTAATTATTTTATTTATATTAAATTATACAAAATTATGTTATATTATATAACATTATATAACAAAAGAAAATTGTAAAATATCTTTTTTTTTTCCTGTATAACAATTCTCTTAAGAGCACAATGCCTATATTATATGAAGCATATTAATTCTTACTAATTTTCATTGTATAAACGACAAAATAAATAGCTAATAATTTCAAATATAGATAGATCAAATATAATAGATTTCAAGATAGATCCATTAGAATTGCATTTGGAATATAAATAATTTCATAAAATGCAAAAACTAATAAAACTTTTTAAAACAATTATGAGAAACAATTGGGTTGTAACTAATGGGAAATAGATGTACTCTTTATAATTTGTTAGATATTAAAAATATTTATTGCATCTCGTTTCTAAACATATTTAGCAATTCCTAGAGATAGAATATCTATAAACATTCTTGTACTATTTTTTAGAGTTGAAAATCCACCGTTAATTTAAGGGTGCAAAGTACATAACGAGAATTATAATCTTTCATTATAAGTCTTTCTTTCATTCAACAAAAAAATGTTTGTTAAAAATGTTCATCTCCTCTTAGAATAATTTTTCAAAGTTCTTAAAAACACTTTGTATTAAAAGTCTATATAGATTTGCTGCTTCAAGTAGTATATTTTTTCATAACAACATAGGAATATGAATTAAATGAAAATTTCTTATCCGAAAGATGACTTTTGAATTATGTGTACTAGGAAGTAAATGCCTAATTAAAGAAATGTATTTACTTTACTGTCTAGTCCAAATCATTTCAGAAAAATAACATTTTAAAGTTTAAAAAACATCAAAAACGTCAAGAGAAAGAGATTTAAAAATAGCTTTTAATGTACAATAAATTAAACCGTATAAAATCCCTTTTATAAATATAATTCAGGTTCCCAGAATAAAATTATAATTATACTCTATTTGAAATAAGAAATATATCTGTTTTAATCTGTATTCCAAAACATTTGAGAAATACAGCATTTTAAAAATATGAAATACATTTAAAAATGTCAAGAGAAGGAGATTAAAAAATTATGTCTTAATGTACAATAAATTAAACCGTATAAATTCACTTTTATAAATATAATTTAGGTTCCCAGAATAAAATTATAATTATCCTCTATTTGAAATAAGAAATATATCTGCTTTCATCTGTAATCCCAAACATTTGAGATATATAGCATTTTAAAATATGAAATACATTTAAAAACGTCAAGAGAAGGAGATTAAAAAAATAGCTCTTTAAACCATACAAAATCCCTTTTATAAATATAATTTAGGCTGCCAGAATAAAATTATAACTATCCTCTATTTGAAATAGGAAAAATTAGTTTCTAATTTACAAATTCCAAAAGTACGTGTTATGTGTACGGGGGATTTCTATTTTATTAATTGGTTTATAGATTTTGTGTTTTTTAAAACACATAGCTTTAAATAAAAAAATTAAGTAATTTTTCTATAGAGTTGGACTGTGTGATGTATGAAAAATTTTACTCTACATAGAGTAGAACTTTTTATTTTATATTGAATGCAAAATAAACTATTTTTATAAAGCATTTTAAACATCAAAAAGTGTTATGTCTCTTTATGCTCCTTGAACTTTCTAAATGATTTTTTTCTAATTTTTGACTGGAAAAAGTTTGATTTATTTACTCACTGTTTACTGAAATTATTATAATCAAAATTGAGTGCACAATACTTTAGTTATTTTAGTTATTTTTTAATCTTAAACATTAACTATTACTATCATTCAGAATGTTCTGAAATTATTTATATTCGATATAATTAAAAAAGTTTTGATAAGTAGCAACTTTTAACATGTTACAACGAAATTTAGCATGTATTGTGAAAATTAATTGAATAAACGAAGAGAAAACTGACATTTCATTAAAATTGAAATTGCCTTTCTCGTGAATCCATTCAAAAATTATTAAATATAAATTACATTTTACAACTATTTTTCCTAAGATTTTTAAAAATAATTTCAGCATATAATATTATTAAGCATTCAACTAACATCACATGAAGTATATTTAATTAAAATATTAAATGAAATTGTATGCGAAAACAACATTTCAAAAATACTTTGTAAATGAAAATCTTTGATATGCAGAAATTCAATTATATACACAAAACTGTAATCAAAATAAAGTTAAAGGATTGGAGCTTAAACAGAATCGTAAAATCCGAAGTGTAATACAAAATTGTATCCTGAATGAACAGACAGAGATATAATTAAAAAAATTGCACTTAACGCATTGGAAATTATCTGTCAACTTTTAAAAATCTATTTAAAAATCTATTTTATAACTGTAACATAAACAATGCTACATAAAATAAGTAAATTACTATAGTCTTCACAAAGTGACTCTCGTTTTATTAAAATACAAAAATAAAAGAGAGATATAAATTATGCACGAATTTTTACAACTAAGTTTCGAACATAATTCTCTAATTCTTTTATTCTAATATCCGTTATATTTACTGATTACTTCGGATTTCTAATTAATCTCAATTTAAAACTGCGAGTAGTGGGATTCAGACCCACTAAATACTGTATCGAAAGGCAGAGTTCTTCCTGCTCATCCACTGTCTGATATAAGATTAATCATTTAGTAAATGATTGATATGTTACATTTTATATTTCATTTTAAACTAGCCTCACCCCACATAAGAAACTTACCAACACATTTTACTAACATCATTTTATATTTCATATTCTCAATTTTACTGAAGCTCTTATAATATTCTACTTTTAAAAAGTAAATTTACTTTCCTTGAACTTTATTATTAAATCTCAACATGTGACATTTCAATTATTGTTAATTGCATGGGATTTTCTTTTTTAACTTTTTTTTGTTTGAACTCCTGCTACTGATTAACATTGCATTTAATTTGAAAACTTTACGAAATCTTCAGTACTTTAAAGAGACAGAAATGCGAGCAAAAATGTCTCTTCTACAAGATTTTAATTCTTTTTCCAAGATTCACTTTTATGGGAATTCTTTTTGTTAAGCATTCTTCGGAAAATTTCGCATGCACTTGGTTTGGATTTTTTATTCGTAATTTATTATTTCACTGAATCATTCAAAAATATATAAAGGAATGATGTAAGTAGTTATTTCTAAATACCAATTTTGTTATTGGAAATTCTTGAAAATTAAAAAAATGCACTTGAAAATTAACCATATATAATTTAATTGAGTAATTGTGGTTTACAGTAATTACACTATTCCTATTAATATATTATTTAGCATATTATGTATATAATATATTCAGATATTTCTTAAAAATGATATTTCTTAAATTCTATTATAAAACGAACAGAAATTTATATTTTATGTTGAAATTGAAAAAACTTTTTGATTAACAGGTTTAATGACTTGTTAATGAAAATGGACATAAAAAAGCATGTTTGTCAATTATTATTTTAGAATTATAAAAGGTTGTACCCATATGGACTGAAATATAAGTCAATTGTACTAAAATCTTATTTTTAATTTAAGAATTTTTAATCTGTATTAAAATTTGATATTTTTCCCTTTTGGGACACTTAAAATGCTTCTTAATACTTAATTTCTCATTTGTTCCTAAAAAATAATAATAAAAACTCTTAATAAGCGTCAAAACAAATCTTTGTATACAGTTTCAGATTCGACTTCATTTAAGTTATTAAAGCTCTATTTAAATGTAGAAAAATAAGAACTTTTAAAGTCATAAAAGTTTTTTTTTCTATAAATTGAATAGGTAATCAATTAACGAAACAATTCCAAACATTTATAAAATATATTTTTAAGCAATATTGTGGAAAATGAAGAAAAAATTTTAAAGCACAGAAAATATTTTAAAAGTTAACGAAAACTACAAAACGTTTTTTTTTTAATTTCTTAAATGGGATTTCTTAAGTTATACGTCAATATATATGCACAAAAACTTCATAACTTCAAGTTATGAATTTTAAAAAAACATTTTCAAACGGCCACTATTCTCTTAAAGATAGTCTGGGCATTTATCTCAGCTAAACTTCACTAAAAACCCGAAACTTATATTCATTAAATTATGTAATATAATTAAGAATGAGAATCAAGAGGCGTATTTAATATCACTCTTCTTGCAATGAATGTATTTTTTTCCAAAGTATAATACAATCGTTACAAATAATAGATTTAAATATTTTAAAAACATATTTAGATTTTCATAAATACTTAAATCTTTTCAGTTTCTAACTGTTCTTTTCATTTGGATGTTTTCAACAATATACTTTATATTTTATACTACAAACAATATTCATACAGAATTCGAATACTTCAATTTTATAATCTGCTATTTGGGGAATCCTTTTAATAACAATTAAGCCTAAATCAAAAGTCTAAAGGTAAGCAGTAAATTAAAATGGCACTATGTGTTTTTAAATGATGAAGTATGGAACATAAGTAAATCTGGCAATTAAACAATTAGTAGTTAAATAATAATTCATATTTTACTTTTTTAATAATTCATTTTTTACCTCAAAATCCTATCCAAATTTTTATAAATATAATGTAACATTAAATCTGGAAGACTAGATTTTATAAACTACTGTCTCCAAATACACATAGCAGGTAGTTAAAACTTTAATTACAAACTATTGATATGTTTATATGTAATAATTTTATTTTTGAAAAATATCTCTTCCGTATGAAATCCATGTTGTTTAACTACGGCATAAGCATTAATTTTCCTTAAAAGTAAATTTTTTCTTAGTTGCATTATGTAAATTTTAATCCTCTCCTCTTAGGTTGTTTCTCAAATCTAATTTAGTGTTTTAGGATGCCATTTCTCTACAAACATGTTTTGATAATGTGAATACTCAAATGCATTGGAGAAACATTAGTTGATTTTCCATATATTTTATGAAAAAGGAACACCCTTATTCCTTTTTGTTATACTGTCTTTGGCTTAGATCTGTGAGTAGAGGCTAGATGAAGCTGATATTTATAGATATGTGTTTTCCCGGATGAGGCTTTAATTTCTCTCTCAAAAATTAGTTTAAAAAAATCTTAGAAAGTGGCTAAGTAGCAAAATTTTCTTTTTGCTTTCATTTAAATGTATATTCTGTTTCAAGTTTACTATATTACCAATTCATTTTATTGAAGGGAAATTGCCTTTAAGTTTTGTAGATTTATAATTAGTTAATAAAAATACTTACCATCGGAAAATATATTTTTAAAGTAATTTCACAACTTTCAAGTCATCTGTAAATATTTGGAGTCATTTTCAAAACACATCTTTTTGTTTAACACTACTATGAAAAGATTGGAGCTGCGGCAACCCAGTCGGTAAAGGAAGCGATCTCGTAACTGAAAGGTTGCGGGCTCGAAACCCGAGCCGGTCTAAGATTCGCCATGTTCGTTTAATATGACTGGAACAGGTAAAATATGTTCGCGGTCGCAATGTCCTCTAAGTTCTCAATCAATACCTCTGGGGGTGGCGGGCTAGGTCTGTGGGTCTTCTGCTTGGTCCCTGCTTCAAAATTACGAGGACCTACTTTCACCTTAATGGTGCTCATTAAAACGAAAGGCGAACCCCTTGGCCTTAATACAGGAGCCTGCAGGTTCAATCGTGCTTAGTTTGTCCAAGTAGCATGAGAAACAACAACAATAAAAAATGAATAAAAGCAAAATTTTGATCTTAATTTTCGAAAGAAAAAATAAATACAAAATTATATCCAAAACATACAGGCGAACAATGGCCGAATGGTTAGGGTGATGGCCCATGGTACTGGAGTTCGTGGGTTCACATCCCACTGTGACAAGATTGTTCATATCCGATT
>CM063511.1:148218464-148263464 GCA_032207245.1 Pardosa pseudoannulata | reverse complement strand
TTTTATACAAAGTATTTCACTTAACTAACAGTAATATAAAAAGTTATGTTTAATAAAATAATGGAAAATATTGTTTTATCTTAAGCTTTTATCTAGCAAAGGCCAAAGCAAAATTTTTAAAAATTTAAGTGTAAAGCCCGTTCAAAATCATGGTATGTTATGTTTTATGATTATGTAAGTTTATTTTTAAACAACTGAAAATACTGGTAAAAAAAACAGGTAGATTGGAAAAAAACCTGTAATTCTAAAATTTACCTATTTGATGAAGAGAAAAATATCTGCAATTTGCATTATCTCCAAAAGGTATTCTTATTGTAGCATTTTAATTATGAATCTTGGTAGCTTAATCCTCAAAGACATCGATCGTGTCAGGAGAGTTGCAGAATCAAGGCTCTAGCGGGTCAAATATCCACTGTATTATATATCCACTGTCATTATTGGCAGCTAAGGGGAATAAAATTGGTTCGTGGTCGCAATGTTGTCCAAATTTTCAAACTATATGTCTGATGGTGAAAGACCAAGCCTAGGGGGAAATCTTCTGTTTGGTTCCTACTTCTGAATTAAGTAAAGATACAGTTTAGGGTGCCCCTTTATTTAATTGGAGACAATAATGTCAACATGTCAAATAAGACAGCGGTGATAAACATCCATAAGAGCTTCAAAAATGCAATAAAAAGTACAAACTATAAGTACTAAGATAATAAAAGCACAGTATAGGTTAAATTCATACACATATTGCACCAAATATTTAGATTTGCAAATGGAGGGAGAACAGTTTGACTATGAGTATTCAAATAATTAAAATTGTATACAAAAATGTTATACACAATTGCCATATAAAATCTACAGGTTGCTATATATGATATAACTTGCATACTTAGCGATGATAAAAGTAGATAAAGTATCAAAATCCGGAGCATCCTAAACTGCAGTAAAGTCTTAAATTACAAAGACACATTTGAACCCAGTCGTTCGTTCACTCTAGCGGTACTTATCAAACGAAAGTCGCCTTACAACTTAAATTTTAGTCGGTCGTCAGTCCTCCTGGTTCATCACTCAAGTGAAGCTACTTGTTACCCTTATCTATGGACCATTCACATATTACGAAGTTGTCTATTGAACCAGGTTTTTCAACACAAGGAAAAGGTTGTTTTTTTTTTACTTACCATACAATTTGAAAGTTAGGAATGTAAATTAGTTCGCTTTAACAATATTTCATTAAAATAATATATTCAAACTTTACAATTTGTTAAAATCATTGTAAAGTTCTTAAATATTAATATTTCTGATGTCTATTAAATCTTTCTACTCGATATTGTGCATTGGTTTTGAGATATATCTACTGTGACGTGCTGGAGTAATGGCCGTCAAGGATACAGGCTCAACAACTATTTAATCTTAGTTAAATGATTTATGAGAATAATTTATTTACATCTATACACAGGATTAAAAAAATAAAACACGTGGATACAGTGAAGCTGACAATTTTCGGATACAGGAAACAGTTCACAAATTAGCGCAGGTACGGGACTCTGACACTATAATCTACCGGTCTGATGATCCGGAACAGTTGTCTTTTACACTGAAGATCGAAGCGCTCAAATTACTTATCTCGCTGAAGTTCGTTGGGAATCGAAGGATTCAAGACGATCCAGTATGAGATTAAATGCCACTCTCAACGACCTACTTAAAAAAACAAATGATTAAACGTAGCTAGAATGAGATCACGAAGTCGAGGGTCGTCTTCCTAGCGGAAATCAGAGACATTGGCGGTTTCTGAAGAAAAGCAAGCTATGGCAATTCGGAGAGACAAGTGGACACTTCTTGAGCTCCACAAAAAACCCCTCTTCTTCTCAGTGACTCAGTGAAATTGGTGCACAGAACTTCCTGGGCCGAGCTCTCTAGTTCTGACCTACATGGGAGATTACACAAACAACTAAAGATTACAATTTGACTAAGACTGGGGCTTAGAAATAAAATAGGAGAAATTTTACAAGTTGATCTCGTCGCCGGGGGCAGAACCATCAACCTTAGAATTGATAGCGAATAAGTTGGACACGCTACGGAGCAAGCCGCTTCTTCTCCTCTCAACCAATCTTCTTATATTAGGGTCCCTGTTGCCTCTGGCGTGATTCTTTCCGGAACCTGCCAGATCCAGGGTGACGCATTTTTGCTGTCAAGCTATGCGCCTGGGCTCTGCTGACACGTTTCTAGATGTGTCCGATGTTATTCTTTAGGTTAACCGACCGACCATCATGAAGATATTAGCGGCACCATTAACTTGGTTCATATGTGGGAAAAAGTGGACCCCACCGTCAGTCGATTTATAATTATTATCAGAGTCTCTTGACTGCAAAATAAATCATAAAGACGTAGATATGCTGGCTCTGGCGTACTAACAGTTTTTCATTTAACTCTACTTAAGCGACTACCTCTGTTTTGTTGACAGAAACCCGGTATACAACGACTTTTGTTCGCACCGTCTGGTCGGCGAGAGTTCCTACCTACAGGCAACAATAGGTGTCCGCTAACGAGATCTTTTAAGGTCGACCTTCGGTCTCTTCTTTCTTTTGGGTCATGTAACGGATCGTTACACTACAGTTATATTTTAATACAAACAATTTACCAACAGATATAATAAAAACAATCCTAATTCTCAGAAATATATTGTTCTTTTTATTCTGTTGTTCATATTGTTGTTCATTCTATATATATTGTTCGATCTGTTGTCCTATTGTTCATTCTTGAAAAGCAATCATATTGTTTAGCTTATATTTTTACATAAAAAAATAAAGAACCAAACTATGAGTGACTTTTTGAGTAATTTTTTTCTATATATAATAGAAACCTTTTTTAAAATTCATAACCTTAGCATCTGAAATCCCTCCTAAAAAGTCTAAAACCAAATTTAAAAGTAGAAAATAAATGAAAAAGAAGCAGTTGAAATTTCCTATAAATGAAATCACAATGTGCGAAATAACTTTTGAAAAATTGAAGTACACATTTCGATATTCGCAAAGATAAAATTAGGCTGAAAGTTAAACAAAAGGAAATTTGGTACTTTAGCCACATATTAGTTTCCATGCATGCTTAATTAAAATATTAAGGGAAATAAATAGTGTAAATAACTTATATTTGAGATTAATTGTACAAATCTATATATACATTTAATGGTAAAGTTTTTATTTTCCCCAGACTAATAAGGGCTGAAAAAATGTGAATAATCTAAAATACAAAATATAATCTAGTAAAAGTTTTGAAATTATTTGTAATATTTGAAAGACGACTTGAATTTTATTTTAAATTAAAACTTTTAGTCAAGAATGAAGTTCGATGGAATATTTTTAGAATAAAAAAAACAATATTTTAATTTAAATAATTCTTTTTAATGAAATATTTGTGCCGTTATTTTCTGATTCAAGAATAAAAGACTGATTTTAATTTTATTTGCATAAAATATTCCAGAAAAACTCTAAAATATAAAAAAGTAAAATTATTTTTGAATTTTGAATTTAAATATTTAAATTTATTTCCAGTTCTTTATAATTATTACTATGCCAAATATTTTTTATATATTCATCTGAAATAAAATTTAAGAGCCATTAATATTTTTAACTACCATTAAATAACTAAACATTAATTGTATGTGTTTCTTCAGAAAAAGGGTAATAAGTGCTGCTGTTAGAGCTACATTTAATCTTAAAAGTCAAAAGGGATTTTCAATTAATTATTTTGTATGAAAAGTGGAAACTTTCTGTTCATAGTTAAAAAACGATTGGTACTTAAAAAATATGCCTTGTAATTTGTTTGACAAATTCTTTTAAAAATATTATAAAATATGAATTTTTATTTTTCTCTAGAAAATTTTGTATTTAAATTAAAAGAAAAGAAGAATGGATGTGTAGTCAAATATCTTTCGGTTTATTGAGAAATATTACTACACATACTATATTTAACTTTTTACAAAAATATTCTAAATTAAGCTTTTTCATTGTATGGTTTACATTTAATAGTTTAAGTTAGTGTAAGCTTTCAAGCATAACTTAAATATAATCATTTGCAAAAGAGAAAAAAAACATTTATTCATAATTTCATCCATTTATTTAACAAAACCTTTCTCTTTTCTTTAAAAAACATTTTTGCATATTAACGAAACCACTTTCCAACTATTTCAAATTAAACCTCATGATTTAGCTATGTTTTAACATGAAGCAATTTATTTTAATACACTATGTGTCAATTCTCTCATTCTAAGCAAATGTATTTAATGTTTGTAGGGGCATTAATATTACTTATAAAAGATTTTACAACATTTGGGGTATGAGTTGACACATTTGTATAAGGAAAACGTGGGAAAAATTAATTGACTTACATCAATCATAGAAACTATTAACTTTTATTTATACAATGAAAAAAAAGTTATTTCCCTCAAATGTTTAAAAAATGGTCGAGTTAATCTGATCTAAAACCTTTAAAGCATTTATTTTTCTAAAATCCTTTCAAAGAATCTGTTTTTGTGTTTTCCGATTTGGAACGAATCGATGTTGTAAAATGAAGAGTTGAAAGTATTCGTTGAATAAAAGTTTATTTTTCTCTATTAAAAGTCTCTACATCGAAGTTAAATTATAGCCCGTTTGATATTTTAAAGGATTCTTTTCATCAAAATAGAAGAAAGTGTACTATGTTCCCAACAGCTCAAACTTGTTCCTGAACCTTGGGGTTATTTTTACTTCTGAGTGTTTTATGATGTAGGTAACTTAACACGTAAGCTTCTATTTTTTATATTAAATACCTTTTCTATAAAAATTAAACCAAAAAGAAGAAATGAAAAATGAGGATGAATTTACTTTTTTGTGACGATTTTTTTACAGAAATAAATGTGTAATTTAATTAGCATTTTTGTATTCATTTATTGCAGAAGATGATTAATTATTGATTAAGAACGCTTATAAGGTCACTATGTCCTTAGCAATGCTGTATTAAGATGGGTTTTGAACTAAAGTTAAATTAATGAAATTAATAACTTAGATTGCAAGATTTTAACTTCTTTTTGGTAGGAAGCATGCTTACCACCGCCTACTGGGTGTTACTAAAAGGTGAGATATTTTATGCTTATTTTTTATGTTGTATTACAGACTTTAACTTCATCAACTTTAATTTTAACTTCTCTATGTTAGGAAGTATAATTACTACCATCTAATTTATGCTACTAAAAGGTAAGATATTTAATCCTTTTTATGTCTTTTTAATTTGTACTAGAGACTTTTAGTAAGAAAACAAATTTTCTTTGGGTAATATTAAATAAATTACTACCCTAATCTTTGTTATACTGATAAAATTTCTTTATATCTTTAATGATTTATTGTGAATTAAATGTTCTTGACACAAAATAATATGTCACTTTATATATAAAAATCCTTACTCTTAAAAAATAAAAATTCCACTTTATTGTAAAATCTATATTTAATTCCTTTTAGACAGACATTTATAAATCCGTACAAAAAAAGTCATTATATTTATATATTTTTGTTTTTTCTTCTTTTAGTTTGGAAGACTACGATCGACTGTTTTGCTACAATGCAGTATGTAAGATCGGTACTTACTACTTAAAGTTATTTGAAACGGCTATGAACATGAACTGCAGCAATGTGACTCAAACTCACAACTCCAATACCGAAGAGGAGCGCCTTGCCCATTCGGCCGTTATATATTCATGAGTTTTAATTTTTTTAAATTAGCTATACAAAAAAAAACACTAGCAAAGATAAATCAATTAAAAGATTTCAAACTTTAAAAAAATATTTTTTAATTAATTGAAAAGATTTGATTTTTATATACGACCAATATTTTGTTATACTTTGTACTAATAAACATAATTTTGTAAAATTTGGCTCATAATTTTATAATTAATCTCATTTTTTTATAAACTTAAGCAAAATACAAATAATATATATCTACATCATTGCTATACTTCATACTTACTTAAAATTATCAAGCAATTTCTAATACATTTTAAATCCATAAATAACAAGATTTAAAAGGATTGGTGAAAATTTGGAAGCATTAATATCTTTATGAATATATTTTATGTTTATAGAACCTTATTTTGAAAGCATTCAGCAGCATAAATAATTTCTTATTTTATTCAAAACTTCCTGATTTTATATCATTACTCGTTTTTAAAGCTCATTAAGGAAAATGTTATGATGAAAGCTTTATAAATAAACGAGTTAAATAGACACTATCAGATGAAAAGACTTTTTTGTGCATTTCTATATTATTGCATCGATTTAAAGTTTTGTCAAACATACTAGATTACATACTAATACACAGATATTTACCTACCTTATCGATACCAAAGAGTAGTTTTTTATATGTTTTAAAACAACCAAATTAGTCTTAGATATAATTATTGTACAATTTTAATATCCTGGCGCTTAGATATTAAAACATATATGCAACTGTACTTGAATATTTTAAATATATATTGCGTAGAAAAACTAACCTAAACTTCCTATTTTCCATAAATTTCCAGCATTTTCATTTCTAAAATGTTCCAGACCTAATTTTATATGTTACATTTCTATAAACTGATAAATAACATTTTCTATTAAATTAATATTAGCAGAAATAACAATTAAAAAAATACAATTTATGGAAACGTTCCGAATAGAATATTTACGACAGTGTGAACATTTCACTTTTCTTCTTATGAAATTAATTCTCTTGATTCAAGTTGAATTTGATTCTAATACATGCAAAGCAGAGTATAGTTAATTTATTCATTGTGTTAAAAAGAAATAAACGTAGAGCAATTTCAAAAGAGTTAACAATGTATATTATTTAAGAATTACTGTTTCAATAATTAAAAATGTTTTCAAGGTTACATTAGACCTTCAAAATAAATTCTTGAATTTTAAATCAATGTATTTTTAAATTTACTACATTATGAGAAATAATTACATTTACGTAAAGGTAGTTTTAATTTAAAATCAAACAGTAATTATTTAAAAAGTTGCTAATTTTGAGAAAATTTGAAAAGTAACTAAGAAATAGCTATAGCAGATACTGTTTTTTTTGCACATAAGATGGCTGTTTTTAGTAATAAGAAACTGTTTTTACCTGAGAATAAAAACTAATTGTTATTATGATCATTCATGTAAAATGCTACGAAAAAATTATAATTATAGAGAAAATAATAATATTTTCTATACAAATTGTTTTTAGCAATTCTTTTTTAAGAATAGTGTTATGAATTACATTCAGTCATTGATTATGTTTATTTTAAATAGTTATATATATTAACTCTTAAAGGTAAATAGGAGATAACTTTGAAAAGCCCATGTTAGTAAGAGAATAGAATGGGAGGTTTCAAATATTCAGAAAGAAAGAATTTTTTACGCTCATTTCTATGATGTTGAATATATAAGGCTATTTTTACTCCTTAAACTAAGTTATATTTTCTAATGTAATGAAACCAAATTTTGATTAAGGACATTTTGACTCCCAACAAGCACTACTTAACACTTTATACTTTATAAAACTTTCGTTTGAAAAATATTTAGAATGATCAGTCCCTCCTTAATAATTTAATTGTAAGAATTTATGAATGGTATGCACCGACATTTATACAACCAGACGTAAAACCGTTAAGAAATCATAAAATATTAGGTCTTCATATTATAAATAGTTTATTAAAAAGATAATTTTGTAGAAAAATTCAGAAATCAACCTGAATTTTTTCCATTTAAGTTTTCCTTTAGTACACTAAGTCAATCTCCTGAAAGTTACTACTTTGCTAAATAATGGAAAAATAGAGAATGGAAAAAATATATATATTAGTTCATTTACTTTACTTATTTTTTAATGAAAAAATTATTGAGAAAATATGAACATTATCAATAGTGCTATGTTACAATAAATAACTTTCTCTTCATATTATTGAATAAAGTTTAAAAAAAGTATAATAAGCAATTTATTTATTACATGTTATTTCCAGTTTTTATTAGCACTTAAATTCGTATTTTAAAGATTAAAGAAAGTCCTAAATAAGAAAGAATTTCCTATTCTTCGATGATCAATTTATACGAAATTTCAAAGTATAAACATACCTTAGAAGACACAGCTTTTACACAAATTTTGGGCGGAAAACCTGTTTCTATGGAAATAGTAAGGTTCTAGTTACAATGTTCAGTGAACACTATCAAGCACCAAACCGGGGTTATATGGTCTTCAGGCCTCAAAATTTTAGTGATTACAATGGGTCCTTTCATCAGCAATATTTCTTTAATCTAGTGACAAGGTTGAAAGTAACAAGAACTTGAAACACCATAATTTTGTTGTCTAAAACATGCTGGCAGTCACTTGACGAACAGCTACTTCGTTTAGTACCATCGTCAGAGGTCATTGAAGATAAATTAAGATATTTGAAGCATTGAAAATTTTTTTTTGCAGCTATTACTGCCTACTGAGTTATTAATAAAGGTAATTAATTGAAAAACTAAACTTGTTGGCTCAAAAACCATGGAAATGAATCACAAATAAAAGTTTATGCAACATTGATATTACCTTTTTTTATCGTTAAAGGCAAATTAAGAAGTAATAGATGGATAGAAGTCCTATTCTGGGAGTAAATGTACAAATTTTCCATACTAATAAATGAGTTTCCGGGACTTATTAAAAAAATTATGAATGGAAGGGAGATAATAATTAAGTAAAGTTTACAATCCTGTTTCCTTAAGACATGCATAAGACATTTTGATAATTGCCAGGTTATACCCACTTCTTTTCTTCAGTTCTGCTAAAGTTCGGTTACAAATAAACAGTTGTATCAGTGATACTTTTATAAAGGAAATAATGGAAAAGAAGAGAAAAAGTATTCAAACACAAAGCAAAAAGATGTGTAAAAAGGTAATAGACAATGAAAAAATACATTTTACCTTTAGATGTTATAGTAGATCCAGATAAATAAAAATGTAAAAAACAACATAAAAAGAGAAAAAAAGAAAAATATGCCGAAGAAGAGAAAGAAGTCAGAATTTGTTAAAGGATTTGATGTTAGAAATTTTCACTCCAAGATTCATTTTGAATTTTTAAAAGGAGGCAAAGATGAATCAGATAATGTATAATTAAGATTGCAATAGATTGTAAATTGTTATTTTTCATTTATTGTTAAATTTTAATAACTTTCAAAGCTCTTTGCATAAAACACACAAGTGAGATAGAAACCCCACATAGTTGGGTGAGTTTATGACTAAAATTTAACTTACTTTTAAGTAGGGGTTATAAAATGGAATTTGAAACTAATTTAACTAACTCAGGGAAGGACGAAGGAATAGTTATTTATTGTAAGATTTAGTTTTGAATTAATATTAAAGTTGGAAACAGCCAAATAGCACAAAACGTGTCATGAAGTTACCCGAAAGTATTATAAAATTTACAGTTAGGAAATAATACATATAGAATATAAAGATATGAAGTAAACAATAAAAAAAGAAACTCATTGAAAAGTTTTTTCTTGAAAATACCTCAAACAATTTAAATCCCTCATGGGAGGCATGATACCCATCAGTAGTTTAGGAATAAAAAATTAAAAGTTAAAATAGTCAAATGGTTTTCTAGAATTTGAAAGTCTAGAATAACCTGTTTAAAATTTCCACTGATTGCTAATACATACACTTGGATGAACATAGTGGAAATAAATTTTAAATTCAGACGATCGTATATTACAATAACTTTCTTAGTAATACAGAAAAGAGTAATAGATTTAAATACATCTGAAGTATGAATGTTACAAATATAATAATACTTTCGAAAAATAAAAGACAAAATTTGTAAATATTAGCATTGAAATAAATTTAATGAAACTTAGTTATTATATGAGGAAATTGAAAGTGCTATAGTGTGATAAATTTGCATTAATAAATTAATAAACATGTAATATGGGTCTCATAGAATAATTTCTTCTCACATGTTACATTTAGATTTCTTAAAATGTATATTGCACCATGATATTACTGATGTGTATAAAATGTAGCCAGCAACTATAATCTGATATTTGTTAGAATATACCTTGAAGCTGTTTAATCTGGAGAAAAACTGTGGAAATTAATGATGTAGCAATATTCGTGAGATGGCCATGATTACAGTGTCGAGGTACTTAGAAAATTAAGTGTGATAAATTCGTTATGTCACTAAGACTTCCTCATTTACTATTTATATAAATTGAATTTCATTCTTTTTCAGACTATGTAGCAGTAATTATCAAATTAAGAAAATTGCTCCTAATTAAGCTGTGCAGTATACAGGATGACTAATTGTAGTAAATTTAGAATAAAACTGTCTCTGAAATATCTAATTGCACTTGTGAATATTTCAGTGTTACTAATAAGTGAAAATGAGAAAAATTCTTCAAAATATTAGATAAAACAAAATATGGAATGTAAATGTATATATATGTGTATATATATATATATATATATATATATATATATATATATATATATATATATATATATATATATATATATATATACGTACATTTTAGTCGGAAGGAAAAACCTCCTTGAAGAAAGATAAAATTTAAGTTCAAATTGCATAGAGTTTATTCAGGCAGCTTCTCTGACGGACGTCTGTTCACAAAACCTATAACCCTCAGTTAAATTGTTGTCGGATTCAACCAATCAGAGTTTACTTCCAAGTCACATGATAGACGCTGATGACGTAGCTTAAGCGTCAGGATTTCTTTTAATTTACTTAAGTATTCAACCCTTTTGCAATTTTTTTGGCTTGGAAAACATTGTACAGATAATTAGGCCGATACTCATTTCAACACATTGTTAGATATTCGGCTGAATAAATTCATGTAAAGTACAACAGTATTTTTAACTTCCCTTTTAGATACATTTAACTGATAATATTGGATAGTTACATTTTACTTCATTAATTATTTGAAAATCTAACACTCACTCGATTTAAATTGCATATTACATAAATGTATTTAATTATTTCACATAAACAAAAAAAGTTCTTGCAAATGTATCCTCCCATGTATTTTAACAAGCACTGGAACCTTTTATATTTAAATGGAAATATGTAATTTGTTAAATACAAATCTGAATACTGTTTGAATCAGCAATTAAAATTATTGCATGAAGAATATCTCTGATAATTTTCATTAATAATATGCAGGTTTGGTCGTTTTGCAGTAAAATAGCATTTTTGAAAGGACAATAGTAAAAAATAGAAAAAAACCTGCTAAAAAGGACAAAAATTTGGTAAATTGGATAAATTTTTAAAATGTACAGAAAATTAATAATTTTACTCAATAAAATTAAGATTAAAATCAATTTATTAAGTATATCATTAATATTAATTTGATAGTTAAAAAATTTCCATTGATGATAGCAATCAAAATACAAGCATAAACATAATTTATTTTATAAATAAATTTATATGAAGACATGAGATAAAACTACTCTTTTTATTTCTCAAATTATCTTAGAATATACATGTGTGTTTACTAAAAACATTTAAACCTACAGTATGTACATTCAAGAAATATAGTAATGGCTGTGTGAAAAACAACATTATTACTACTACATAAAAAGTAGCAAAAGCTGGAAACTTGGCTGAGTGAAGTCGCCAAATAAACAGGGAAAACAAAAATATAAAAAACGTATATAATCACCAGAAAACTAATTTAAATTAGATATAATTATGTTGGAAATTTTTAGAATAAAAATATCATTATATATATATATATATATATATATATATATATATATATATATATATGTGTGTGTGTGTGTGTGTGTGTGTGTGTGTGTGTGTGTGTGTGTGTGTATAGGTAATCGTCCAGGGGGGTCTAACCAGCCCCGAACTTAAACTAATAATTCTAATACAACAATGTATTAATTTGAACTTATTAATTCAATTTACTTATGAATGTACAATTAAACAAATGAATGATATTATAGTGAATTAAAATGAAATTAAGAATAAAAATCAGGAAATGAAGTGTATAAGAATAAGTGAAGCTTCTTAATCCATTTGAAATGGTAAATGAAACAGTATTTATACGTTGTTTAAGGTTTAAAAAAATAATAGCATTAAAAGTCAAATATATTCAGTGTCTCAAAAAGTATTCTTGTTCTAATATTGCTTCTAGAGTTTTAAACTTAAAAAAAATGTGATTTTACTCAATATTTGTTTTACTCCAGGGAAGAGATAAGTAGAATGAAGTTTCTCTTTCATTTGGAAGAGAAATTCTTTTTCATTAAAAGTTTTTGTAGAATTCGTGCTTTATTTGATACACCTGAAATTCTCTCTGATGAAACCCTGCCTGCATACAGAGGGAAATACATTCGAAAAACAACTGCCAAATTTACTGAAGTATCGGCTGAGCTGAATTTACATTATTGTTATGTCATTTACACAATATTTAAACGTGAACATTTCCAGAGTTATAACTAAATAGAGAATGTGGGTTTCCAGTTACAGTTTTTTGTAGTCAAAAGTTACAACTTTACAAATCTTAAATGATAGTTAAAAAGACAATAATATTAATCTTTTTATAACAGGCAGTTTTTTCAACAAGTATTATTTCATTGTATTAATGAAAATTTACGGTAAAATTCTTTATTTATACTTCTATTAACTGCAAATAGTACTTTCAAATAACTTAGATTTATCTTAGTACGAATTGGTATCGTAAAATGTATTCATCATAAAATATTATTACTACGAAAATATCTTATTATTGATCTTCAAAAGTTAATTGTCGATTGATGGCCAAGTAGTTAAGGCGCTGATCTTCAGTACCGGAGTTCTTGGGTTCAAATATTCTTAACCGTTCAAATTCGGCACTAAGCAGTACCTACTGATAAGGAAGGCCAGGAGCCTGGTTGACTGGCTCACCGCTAATCAAGGCGCCATCGGGCTGCCATGAAGATTTTAACCTAAAACCACACCACAAGGATCAAAGTACCCCTTCAATAACAGCCATCAGAACTGCCTTCTGCAGATATTGCTTCCCTCATCAACACCTGCTCTCAGAAAGTTTCATGTAGTACACCGGGTCAACCGGACTTTTAACCTGGGCAGGACTCCTGCGGAGTATCCCCCACACTTCCGGAAACTGCATTGGTTGTACTTATTTGTCTAGATTGTCTACATTTTCTAAAAATTTTGTGGGCGGAATGCTGACTTGGCCCCTGCGTAACGCATTGTTGCCGGACGGTCAAACCGAACCAGTAATTCAACACCCTACACCCGACTTCAGGTGGATGGCTGGTTACAAGTAGTACACGGCTCTAAGTAGTAGGACCTAGTTTCATTACCCTCGTATTACAAAAAAGTAGACCTTTACAATCCAAATGAAGAGTTAAGGTGTGTATATCTACATATATTGTGACATTTAGCAACACGCAGGTGTGCATATACGCTATATAAGAGATTTGAAAAAAAATTTCAATTTTACAACTCCTCTTCAACCTTCACTCAAAATACAGTTTTCTTTTTTTTGTTTAAATTAATTTTACAATTTACACTAAATCACAAATTTGTGATGAAAATCACACTCAGTTTATTTAATTTGTGATTAAGTGAATGTTTCAGTCTATTTAGTATGAGTGTTATGTGTTTCTTTTGTGTTTTCTTTGTTAATTCAATTAGATTTTAAATATTGAATTTTTGTAAAATTTTTCCTCAAAATGTTGTTTTTGTTTATGTATCAATTTGTTGAGTTACGATCCCCTCGCCAGATTTCAAACGCCACGCACGCAAGCTGCAATCACGGCAATTTCGCCAAATGTGGTTGAAGCACCAACAAGATCCATGATTAGAAACAGGAGAGTGGGCTAAGAAGAGGAGTTGAAAAAAGTATTGATTAGATGAAATCAGGTCATTATTAACATATTATTTATCAAGTTGTTCTTAACTTAGAGGGGTTTTTTATATACTTTTTTTTCACAGTCATTAAAATGTGCATTGTGCAGTTTGTTATTTTTCTCTTTTGGAGAGGTTATAAATCCAATTATATTTAGATTATATTTTTATTTACTTTTCACAAATTAAGTTTTACATACTACGATATTTGTGTTTCCAAAAGTATGAATATCCAGAAAGATGGAATTTTCTACCTAGATTTCATCAAAATATTATACATCTGTTTGCAATTCTGGACTCGAGTAATTTACTTCGGAACATATTGTATTTTATTAACTCTTTGAAGTCTGAGATTTTTCGACTGTGAAATGAGGGTTTTCAGTACATTTTGATACTTAAAAAATACTATGAAGACATACAACTTTTTTACTAGATATTTCATAAAAAATTTAAGCAAAATTTATAAACCACTTAAATTTACTGTGAATCTATATTTAATGAAAGCATTTTAACCATAAACTATAAAGGTCTATATTTCCTCATAAGTAACATAATTGTTAAACAAACTTTAATAAAAAAACTTTCTCAAACAGTTTACTAAAAGATCAAAAATTATTGTTTATTTGTAAATAACATTGTTTACTAAAATATGCTTAGTATGGTACAGGGCATACATATGTTCTAAGAACAGTATCAAAAGTTTGAGTTTCTTTAATCAGTTTTCTTTCAGATTCTTCCAGATTTTGGTTCACATTCTCCTTTCAATTTTTATTTCTCGCTGCTGCAATATTTTTATTTTTTTTAAGTAGAAGGTTTATAGATATTATTTGACCACTGACCAGAATTTCCTTCGATCATTTCGAAAGTTCTTTTTTCCTCAAAGTATTTTTGCATGATTTAAAAGTGCAGTACAAATCGCTTACAATGAACCATGATTTAACGAGAACCCAGATTATAGGAGGAAATTGGGAATAAGTGGTTGGTATAGTGTTAGGTCTATGGGACCATAAATCTCTTTTAAAAAGCAAACTTTTTTTTGTATTTTCAGTGACTAGGAACATTAATAAGAATAAAAATAAGAAAAAGGGACAACAACAATAACATCCTAACAATAAAATAAAAGTAGTATCAAAATACTACAAATAATAGGGTATGTCTCTGTATCTCCATGGATATCTCCACCTATAAGCAGGTAGTATTTGTCCATTGGTTCGTTTTTATAATTACACAGAGGACAGGCAGCCTCGGAATGAATGCCAGGTCAATATAGGCATCATGCCTGGAAAATAGAAAGAACAGCAACCAACGCCAGTCAAAAAGCAAATATAGCGATCAATATTTTTGTAATTTCTATTGACTTCTTCTTCTGTAGTTTATCTTCAGAGGATATTGCAACGGAAATTCAAAAAAGGTAAAAACTAATGAAAGGAACGATGAAAACAAAAAATGTGAAGAATTACAATTTTAACCATTTCCAACATACTGAAAGGTATTTGAGTATACAAAAGATCTTCAAACATTTCTTGAAGCCCGGGGTGCAAATAGCAATGTTTTTCGGTACGAGTTTTCTTTGAAGATCAATAACAAAAGAAACAATAATTAAAAATCAAATTAAAATCAAATTAAACAACTTTTTTATACTGTACAGAAATAATAAATTAATTAATTAAGTATATATAATATAATAACTGTGAACGGATCTTTATGATTTTTCAAGAACTTATAGTTTACTAGTACTAGGTTTTAACAAACAAATATCGTAGTCTTTTAACATTAGTTATTTGTGGGTTTTACTGTATATTATTTAAATGACTGTCGAAACATTCACATAACAAGAAGCATTCAAATCTGGAAGTAAACGGAAACAGGCAGATAAGAATACTTTTCATTTTTTTTTTAATATTTAAATTCAAAATACAAATGTTTCAAATTCTCTTTTCGTCAAACTGATAATTTTTAAATCTCTAGGATGTTTTAACCGAATATTCTTCCATAGAATATAATAAAAAAATTACTTAATAACTCGTCTAGATATTTTGCGAAAAAAAAAGCAGTTTAATTAATTAAAAACCTACTTAAGTATGAAGAGGTTTTGAAAGATATATTTGGGGGATGTCATTTCCTTACATGGAGATTTAAGGTCAGTATTTATTGCTCGATGATAACAAGTATGTGTTCCACCAATTTTATTATCATTTTAATTATTTTTTGCTCGGTTTTAAGAGAAAATCATAGTTAAATTATAGGACGATCTTACAATAAATTACTACTGGATCATCATTATTTAGTGTTATACATATTTTTGTTATATTTGAAGCGTGCTAAGAAACAGACTTAGAAAATCGAGACTGGATCATTTTCTAATAACACATCTCTGCATTTAAAATCTATTTGTAGTAACTTTGAGGTAAATAGTTTTATAAGCAATTTTTACCTTCATATAAACCCTTATTCCTTATCACAGATAACAACTTTTTCACTAAAAAAACTATTAAAAAATAGAATACCTAAATACACACTAAGCAATCTCACCAGAGGGATTTGGTTTAGTTTGATTTGGAGTGCTATGGTCTACTTTTTGCAACACGAGGGATAATGAAATCGGAAGCTACAGCTTAAAGCCGATTCCGAACGGCAACGAACATTCATGCCACAGTGTCGAATCTACGTACCGCAGATCAGCCCTCTAACCATTTAGCCATCGTTCATCAAGACGGATTTTTCACCAAAGGAGACTTGATCGTTTAGAATAATGCAACGTCGACAATACCTGAAATGCTTTTCCATAGCAACTTTGAAAAAAGGAAATGTAGTAGATAGTACTATTGTTCGATTTTTTAATACAATCTGTATTAACCCAACTGATAAAAGATTGAAATTTTTTAAAAGTTATATCGTATTAGGATAATAAACACAAACGTTTAATAATTCGAAGAAAAATAAATTCTGTAACAATGTGTGATATTATATGGGTTAAAAATTAAACAAAATAGCATTCGCATAGTGTAAACATATGCACATGAGAAGAAATCACACTATTCAGGTAGAAGGAATATATGGTTAAATATTAGAATTATAATATCGGTTGACATCAAATGGACTCTTCTAAAATGATATCCATGAATATCAATAACAATTAGAAATTAAAAGTAAAGGGAAAATATACGAAATGTTGTGGATATTGTGTTTAAATAATCTTTCCATACAACGTATAGGTAAAGTTACTTTTTTATAAAATCGAATGGTTCTTGAATAAGCCTGAAAAATAAGTATAATTTAGGATCTAATTGTTTTGCGTGTGATTTAAAATTATGTTATAAATATTCATTTTATAACGTTTTTATTATAATTATCATCCCCGAATTTGAATATACACTTAATCAATCAAATTTCTGCTTTTCTATTTTGTATTAAGATTTTTTTTAATGTTATACTATTTATATGCAATATTTGCAGGGCATTTTCTTTTAGAAATTTCTTACTGTTTTCATTTTTATATTTATACTTGGATTATTCTACATTATTAAAACTCCCCATATAGCAGAAATCTATTACAATTTTTATTTAAATATTTCATTAATAAGCATTGTCAGCATTTTAAGATATGTTAACTACCGTAGGGAACTTAAATATTGTAATTTAGTATAATTAATTTATTTAGTACAAAAAATTGAATTGTGTTTCTAACTATGAAAAAGTAATAATATTTTATTATTGTGTCAATGACCCACATAAATTATTTTTATGAAACAAATTTAGAAAAGTGTTATAATTTAATCGTCCTTCATCTTATTTAAGAAACATTTTTATAACGTAACTATACAAAAATTTCTTTTACCATTCTGGATAAAAAAAAATGTAGTCGTATATTATTCTTTTACGATAAAACATATTTTACTTTTTTCCATTTTTAGCAAACAATACTCCAAAGAACTTTAGTTAAGAGTTTGAAATATTTTATGTACATTGAAATTCAGTAAAATATGTTCAAAATTTTATAATTTAAACTAACTTCTTTATAATTTATATACTAACATGATATAAATAATAAAAATAGTTCTCGAAAATATGATATTAAGATTTCTTACAAAGATATATAAATTCTGAACAAATAAAAGAAAATAATCGTCTTGATTTAATGCCTCAAACGTACCATAATAATTTCAAAACTAATGAATAAATTTGAATTAAAAAACCAACAAGTGTTTTAACATTAAAGTGGCTCACTTTTATATTTTACTGCGATTATTAATTCCAAACTATGAAAGGTAATATTAATTATATAATTAATCAAATTTAAAATTTTAATGTATAACTTTCCCCTGGATTACATCATAATATTAAATTGCAAGTAGTTCCTTTTTTAAGTCCCGTCTTCAGTATATAAAGAATCATGGAATAATTATGTTTTAATTTCCAGGTAGGCTTTTTGGTAGTATAAATAGTTAATATACTTTTGAAATTTTGTATAACATGTAAAAATGTTTTATAAGTTTCATATATATGATATTTAATAATAATAATAGAAAAAACTAGTCTCTTCTTGACTTGTTTTTAATCTGGATTATTAAGGAATTCAGAAAATGACATTTGAAAATTTATATAAGATTTTAGATTACATTATACTGAGTATAATTCAACAATCGAAAAGCATTAAATAAATCTAAACTGCTTTAACATTTATTTTTGTTTAATATCTGAAACGTCAACTAATTAAAATCAATTCAATTCAAATATATTCTGCGATATCCTCTAGGATGCAATAATGTATTAATTTTGATGGTGAATGGAGCATGCATGTGAATTTTTATAGCAGAGAAACTTTTCAGAATTCTCATTTAACATATTGTATGCGGGACACGTACTAGTACGTTTCTGACGATTGATACTTGAGCGCAGGTCACGTACTAGTACGGGTTAGTGTAACAACATGGATTGTTTGTGGGTACAAAAATAACGGTATATACAGGAAAAACGAAGCCGAATGTTCTTGTCTACTATATAGATTCTGAAAAAATTTAGACAAATAAAAACTAGTTTCTACATCAGTCGATGGGGAAACACAAAACGGGAAAAAATGAAAACTATACACTACTATTCCTATTTGATTTTTCATATTTACGATACTATTGTAAATTTATCCACTAAAAAAATATATTCTGTTTACAAAAATCTTATGGTTGTTATTTGTATATTTCTATTTACATATTTGTTTATATATTTCAATATAAAATACGAAAAATTGGTTAAAAATTTAAATAATTTTTGATCTATTGAGATTTAACTTAATAACTAAATTTAAGAGCAAAACGCCCGCTCCCGGTACAATTCCGCTGCCAAATGTACCCGCACACAATGTGTTAACAAAGATGATTTATTGTTTAACATCTGAACTCATTATCCCTTTATGTATGAAGTACTCACATCGTCATAAAAATATTGTGATATTATTGGATTTAAAATACAAGAGCTATCAAAGGGGAATTCAAAGCTGAGTTAAATTCAATCAATACTAGATTATAATAAGTTACACACAAGTATGATACCTCAATTTGTTTTCCTTTATAATAAACTAATATATAAATTCATTTAAGAATTCAAACTGCTGTAGGTAATTCCAAAACATCACAAGATTGCTTTTTATTTAAACCATGCAAAGCAGAGGGGCTCTCTGAGGGGCTGATCTTAATGACTAAAAGGTTAATTCCCGAAATATAGCTATAAGTAAGGAAATGAAATAACCCGGTGATTAATTATCTATGAATTTTCCTAACATTTGTCATGATCATTTGAACCAATTTGGGTTGTAGATTTCTCGGGAGACTCAGTGAACTACTTTAATTCTTTTGCTTTGGGCAAATTATACTTTCGAGGATAGTGTTATAGTTAGAATATTTACTTTATATGTTAATGATATAATTCATGTTTCTGATGTAATTCAGTTATGAATTTAATTTTATCAATTCAAGTATGATCACCTTCGCTTTTACTCCAGACAGTTTTGCAGTTTCTCTACAGTAACAAAGTTTATATTCTGCAGCAATAGCTTAGTCACATGTAACAATATGCTATAAAAGTTATTATAGTTCAATTCATTTCAAGAATAAACTATTGTATTTTTAAGTTTTAGATTAAAAATACATACTTTATAATGAAGAATTTATGTATATATATATATATATATATATATATATATATATATATATATATATATATATATATATATATATATATATATATATATATATATATATATATATATATATATATATATATATATATATATGCTAGATACGGCTTCAGGATTTTTAACTCTACCGCTCTTCCCTGCGTGGTCAGAATACGGTAAAGGCCAAATTTCAAATGCATATGTATTTAATATATCAAAATTATTTAACTTTAATATTTCCTTAAAAACCTCCTCTCTCCCATTCTAATTCATTTAATTTTTTTACCAGCCTCTAAATAGTTTGATCAAAGGAGTGTTTTCCACTTAAAATTCTTCCCAAAGCTTTCTATCCTAAAAATGTAAATTTTCTGTTTATTCAGCACGTTTCCCAGCTGTCGCAGACAAATGGCTCCGCGTTTTTCATGATCTTGCATTTAATTAGCTGAGTAAGTTAATTTTACCTTGGGAAAATTCTTTCTGTCTTTGCTCTAGGGTGCACCTCTGTTCGAGCAGCGTGATTTTCGTGGCTTGTCCTTTGTCTGTCGTTAAGTAGAAAAGATGTCCGTTGTACCAGCTCTGGAATATAGTTTCAATTAGACTTGTGCCGTTCTCTTCAATGTCAGCCAGACTGAATTTTTATTACTGCTAGCTGTTTAGGCTTTCTTCTTGTCAAGGAGTTTTATAATTAATGGTTTACATCATATATATATATATATATATATATATATATATATATGTGTGTGTGTGTGTGTGTGTGTGTGTGTGCGTGTGTGTGTGAGAGAGAGAGAGAGAGAGAGGCAGGATCAGATTCTTATAAAAAAAAATTCGATTCATATTCATTGCAGACATTAACGTTTAATTCTATTATCATTAGCCATTTTTTTTTCAGCAAGAGACTCCGTTGTCATCGGCCACCAGTTCACTAGATTTTACCTGTTCTTTAATTAAATTTGTCGGTCTTTGGTCTTAAATAGTGTTATTTTACCCCACCCTTTCTCTTAAAAAAGAGTCTCTTCTCATCTTATTAATTAATGGTTTTAATTTCTAACTTCATATTTACAAATCTGACATACATATTTATATTTAAAATTATGTAATGATAGAAATCAGCCTGATAGGTTATTAAACACTAATGATCAATTTTCGGCATATTTCTATATAGAAAATAATTCTGAGTCATATAATGCCAGATTATTGCTTTTTCAGAGCCTATATGAGTCCGTATGAAATATCTCTTTGTTTGTTACTTATGCATGGTTATGGTTTGGCACGACGTCCTTAGCTCGTTCGTGGTTAAAATGGTTAAATTTTATGTTAAAATAAAAATTATTTGGATGGAATTGTTCAAATTTGATTGTTCTGTGTGATTTTACTTCTGTAATTTTCTGCATTATTGATAAGTTAAAGAAACTTAAATCTATCTTCCGGTATATCTACTATTTCTCAGTGAATTGTCGCTTCGTTACATTTATATACATCATTCAGAATAGATTTACTAGAATGTTTAACTATGCGAATTTTATTCTAAGGATATTTTGACATTCTACAGAAATTCATGACAAAATCAATTATTTGTACATGTGTGTGCCTCAAATAATGATTATTTTTAAATTAATTTTCACGATTAATATTTTGTACATTTTAAAAATTTCATAAAATTATTCAATAAAATAATAACAAATTATCTTAAAATTAATATTTAATTTACCATTTTAAGGCTCAAATCTGAAAATACTCTCCCATTTCAAATTTCATATAAGCTTTTACACTTTTCCTGAATATACACAATTTTTATAAAATAGAATTAATATTTTTATTTTTTTAGTGATTTAATTTCCTCAAATTCAGAGAAGTTTGTCCACACCTGAAAAACGAAACTTAATCGAGCAAATTATATATTTTTAGTGTACAGTTAGTCATATAATTAGCTTCATATACGAGTAATTGAATAAATTCTGTGATATTCACATCAAAACCTAATTTATAAAACATAATACAACTAAAATATTTATGAAATAAATTTAACAAATTAATCTTAATATTAATTAATTTAATTTAATATCGGATTTAAAATTGTGTGCGTAATCAGATATGATTTCAAAAGACTAACCTACTATCCGAAGAGATTAAATTACTTTTACAATTTAAATGTCATTAACATGTGGTTGAATTTAGTATAATACGTTAAAATTAAAAATGCATTCTCACATTCTAATTTAAAAATTTACAGCGATTAAAGAGCCGCATTATTATACAGTCAAAATGCACTTCAGATTAGAATTGAAACGTAATGCGAATACTTTAGGTGAAGTGTCTAATTTGCAAAGTGATATTTTTTAAGTATGGTATTAAACATTAATTTCTGAAAGCAGTTTAATGCTATACAAATTATTCACTTTGCAGAATGATACAGTAATTATTTTAATATAGCTGCTACAAAAGTCTACAAAGTTTCCCAAGTTATTATTCAAAGGACTCAAAAACTGATGCAATAAGAAATGTTTAGATAAAATTGAGAGATTCTGAATCAAATGTAATTAGTTAAAAACTTTTTGAGATCAAGAGTTAGTTACAGCTTCTGTTTTGCAATAATGTGAACCTAGTTCCATAGATTCAATTACATGTTTCATTATATTGAGGTTATCATTTCTTAAACAAGAAAAGGTGTTAATTAATTAAGAGTAAGTATAGTGACTTGTATAGGTTCAAAGAGTCACGCCTAATAAGCATCTAACTGATGAAAATATTTGAGTCTTAAATAAAAGGATTCGTTTTAACATTTTTTTTATTTAATATATATTTTTAATCAATCTTACTATAAAAGAGCATTAAAATATGAACTTTAATAAATTTTCAATAGTTTTATTCATTTAGTAAAACTCTTATCAATAACTTAATTTTTGGAGTTATAAATATGAAATCAATTGCTTTTTACGTAATATTATTTTACCCAATATAAATGCATAAGAATAGCTATTTTATCTCTTAACCCTTTAACGGACGGTAGTTTTGCAGCGAATCTACCTGTTAAAAGTTTCTTTTTACTACTTTTTAAAGACATATGAATAATTTTTTTTTAATTTACGTTTATGACATTTCAAACTTAACTTACAGCAGATAGAAACACTACACTTAATTCATTTTTTCATTTGAAATATGCATTTTTAAACTTGCTTTACCCAGAAAATTCGGAAATTCGATTTATCTTCCTTGTCACCCCAAATACCTATATTATTCAAATAACACTTAAAAACTGTTTAGCTATTTTTATATTCTACACTTTTAATGATAATTATTCATTGCACTCCTACCTTAATAAAAATTTAAAAGAAGGTGTTATCTTCACACAGTACAAAGGGATGGTTTTGCATTTAAACCAGGCCTCTAACATTTCTTCCTCCCAATGAATGCACATTTTTTTCATATATTTTACATTTATAAGGTTCATAGGTAACATTTATAACCTAATTTTATTAAATCCTAAAAAAATTATATTAGTGTGTCCTTCAAAGAGTTAATAGGTATGATTTGTATAAAGAGATCAGAGCGTGATTTTGAAATTTGGATTTTTCTTTGCTCTTGCCTTGTAAAAACGATCCTTTTTATCCTCAATAAATTTAAAGTTCCTCAATGATTGACTTCGGGATTTTTCTTAATTGAGCCACGACTGCAAATGACTTAGGTCCTCTTCTTTCCCAGTAAACCCCTGGGAATCTAAATAATAGAGGCTATGTGTGTATGTATTTGAGCATGTATGTATAATTTCGAATCGGAGCTGACATACCGTCCATAGTTTGCCTTGCTCTGGTCTAAATTATGTTTGGTTATGTGAAGCGGATAATACGATTTGTAAATAGAATAGATAGCCATTAAATAAATGCTGTAGCCATTAATAAATGCTGTAGCGAGATGATGTTCAATCTTATTGTATGGAAAATTGACCATTGCTCTAACCAGAATATCTATATGCTTTAAAGCTCATTATCTAAAATAGACCAACATTACCAGAAATCCATGACGCACAAAACATATCAACAGACCATATAGTATGAATTTTGTATAGAAATTTGAATATAGATTTTATTTTATAGAAATCACTAGTAAAAAATTTAAACTACCGACAAAAATTTGGATGATACATTCGGAGATTTACTATTAAACCGATTTACCGTTCTATCAGTGCTTATTTAAATTAGACCGGGCTTTGGGCCCGTGCTGATATGAGGCCTCTCAGTATTACTGGCCAACCCTACATTTTAAGGAAGATAGATAACTGTTTCCATTCTATTATTTAAAAAAACTAACAACTTGTAATCAATTATATTTGTAAGCAAGAAAATGTGTATTTTGAGAAAATCAAATGTTATTGCAAATATTACCAATACCCAACATTGTATATAGAAACAAATGTAAAAGGTAATGTGACGAAGGTAAATACGAAATGCGTGTCTGCGTATTCTTTCTTTGTGCCTTACTTACGTCAGCTTTTCACTTTATTTTGTTAAAGGTGTTTCATAAAAAATTAACTAGCATGTTAAAAAAAGTAGTAAACATTTTTCAAGTGAAAACTACATAATTTTTTTTAGGATTTATACTCCTTAATAATATTTATTATTACATTAATAACATAAGAAAACATTTAAATTTGATTCTTATCGGTGGGTTTTAATTTTTCCAATGAGCTATTTTGAGGGTTACTTTTATATTTTGCGTAAAAGCTTATAAAGCTTTTTCGAAAAGATTAAATGTTTGTGCTAGAATACATCATTAAATGCAAATTATGTTAAGGAATAAGTTACAAATAGAAGGAAAAAGTAAGCAGATAGCTGTTTTGATGAGTGTGCTCTTACAAGACATTTCTATGACATTGAAAATGCAGCTCACTCGGAGCTTCGAAATACATGTCTGCGTATTTTCTCTTTCGCTTTGTGCCTTACTTACGTTATATTATTGCTTTATTTTGTTACAGCTGTTTCTCAAAAATTAATTAGCACATGTTTTAAGTTTACTGAACCTATTTTTTGCTGTGCGAATTTCGAGAAATTTGGGATATTTATAAGCGAAATAGAAAAAAACTGCAGGTTTCTTAATAAAAACTGCTAAATTTTATGATAAAAATATATAATTTAGAAAAATACAAAAAATGTTCAGTATATAAAAATAGTGATTTTAATATCAAGTAGTGATTCACGTTAAGATGTTTATTAGTTTTTTTTAAAGAAGTAGACCTAAGTAGAATGAGTAGAAATTTAGGTTATACAATTTTCAAAATTGAAATGCTATTATAAAATTTTAAGGGAACAAAGGACACTGAATTTAAATTAAAAATTTTTATTAATGTTTAACTATATTTGTATAATGTGAATATATAATGCTGATACATAAAATGTATAAAGCACAAAAATCTATTTAAAAAAAATTTCATTAAATTACAAGTCTATTTCCTAAAAAAAATGCTTCCTCTAACAATATTTTTTGAAAATATTCCTAGTCTACAAAATCGTAACAATATACTCATATTTATATTTCATTTTATATTTGGAATTTATATAGAAACAAATCTGAGAAACTATTTTTACTTACCTTAAATAAGACTTATAAAAGACACTAATGTAAAAATCCTAATTTATTTTAATGATAAATAAACTGATAAATAAACTGTAAAGTTACAAAGTATTTTAGGAATTGTTTCTGACGTGTTGCGGTATGAAATACTCTGTAATTTGGAAAAATATTTATAGATTTTAAAAATCATACTCACTGTTACCACACAAATTAATAGAGTATTTCCAAAATTTTGAATAAGAAATACATAAAAGTAGATTCCTGGAATTTTAAAATTACTAATTCAATACGAAAAACTTGAATACGGAAAATATTACATTTAAAAGTTTTATAGAAAGGGGTATGAAAAAAAACAGGTTTTAATGAAGTAAAACATTAATAAATTTCTTTTGATAATAAACCTTATACCTAATATTTTCAGAAAAAAATAAACATCTCATATTTTCAGCTAAAATTTTTTCTTTCGAAAATTCGTAATCCCTGAAAAAAATTCTTTATGAATTCATTGTTATTATCTCGAGTACAGTTTAATAAAAATACATGCGTATTTAATAAGGGTAGAGACATTAAAGCTGCAACACAACTTTTTCCTTTCTCACAAACGTCTAAGTAGAGCTTCTTCAATTTAGAATTACGAAATACATTACTTTATTTCCTACATTTTACCAAATATAAAATTTATGGAACCAAAAGCTGAGTACTTTATCCTTATGATATATTAGGGCTATATATTGTAGAATATAAAAATTAAATGGTATTTCTGAGCAGTTGCTATATTTATTTCTACAAACCACTATTATTGGGCTAAGTCAGTCCATCCTACAGTTTATTCCATTCTGTCTAGAGACTTGTGAAGATGGATGACGCACCTACGTTTCTTCTGAAAAAACATACTAACAAATGACAACATAGTTCTTGAGCAACCAGTTGTTTTCTGTCTTCCTACCAGATGTTACTAAAATTATATGTATTTCCTGTTGCCCCTCGAAAGCATCATCAACCATTCTGTCAGAACCTACGAGGATATGGTACTTTTACCAGGATTCTGGCTGTAGTCATGCTCATTTATAAATCAACAATCAACAGTGTCAAAAGTAGATAGCAGAAAAAAAGTAAATAGAAATACAGAGTTAAGTGAAAAAACTTGATTCCTTTGAGAGATGGAACAGTAGAAAAATATACTAAATGAACTTAGGTTGTACAAATCTGGTTAGAAGTCAGTTTGATCAAAGGTAGATGATTTTTAAGCAGTTAAGTTCTAATTCAATATCAAGAAATAAGATAGTAAATTTTATAAGTTATTAGTATCCGGGATTTTACGAGCAAAAACGTATACGCACACACACACACATATACATATATATATGATATATACATACATATATATATATATATATATATATATATATATATATATATATATATATATATATATATATATATATATATATATATATATATATATATATATATATATATATATAATCCTTCGAGATTGTCACAGCAAAATTTATTCATTTTCCCAATGCTTAAAAAGTTTGGCTGATCATTCTGTAAATTTCCAAAGGTACGCTTACAGCTTTTCAAGGTTATTGTGATTATAAAGTGTTTAAATATTTTAAAGATATTTAGTAATCTTTAAATATTTTGTAATATGAATACTATAAATATAATAATACTTTCGAAAAATAAAGGCCAAAATATGTAAATATTTGCATTAAAATAAATTTAATGCAAATTAGTTTTTATATAAGAAAATGAAAAATGCTGTGAAATATGGATTTTGTATTAATAAATTAATAATTTTGTATTAATAAATTAATAATTTTGTATTAATAAATTAATAAACAGTGAATATGGGTCTCATGTAATAATTTCTTCTATCATGTAATGTTAGACTTCCTCAGATATATCTGACACCATAATTTTACTGATGTGTGTAAAATCTAGCTATCAACTATCAGCTGGTATTGGTTAGAATATATCTTGAAGCTGTTTAATCTGGAGAAAAACTGTGGAAATTAATGATGTAGCAATATTCGTGAGATGGCCATGCTAAGTACAGTTTCGAGGTACTTAGAAAATTAAGTGTGATAAATTCGTTATGTCACTAAGACTTCCTCATTTACTATTTATATAAATTGAATTACATTCTCTTTCAGACTGTATAGAAGCAATTATCAAATTAAGAAAATTGCACCTAATTAAACTGTGCGGTACACAGGATGACTAATTGTAGTAAATTTAGAATAAAACAGCCTCTGAAATATCTAATTACACGTGTAAATATTTCAATGTTTATAATAAGTGAATATGAGGAAAGTTCTTAAACAATGTATATATTAGATAAAGCAAAATATCCAAAGTAAGAGTTCAAAAAAGAAAAGCGTTAATTTTGTTTTGATATTTTAATTATATTCCCCTTTAGGAATTAAATGAAATATTTTACATTATAAATAAAATTCATACTGTGTATTGTAAAAAATGCAGCTTTTGTTAGGGATAGGGTTATGTATGATCGAAACACACACATATATACACACTTCCATTCTTTAACGTAACCATTCGATTTCATCATTCACCATTTATTTGTAGAAGCCGGCTTTTAAACAGCTGTCAAATTATTGATTAAATAATTATTCGAACGAAAAAACATTACTGTAATTGTATTTTAAATTAAAGAAATTAATTTTCAAAAAATAGCTGAAGAGTATTTATATGACATTTGTATATTTTAAAAAGAGGAATAATTCTCTATAACTGATTTTATTAGATTTTTTAATAACTACGCCACTTATTAAATAAGAAAACAAATCATTCTAATTCATCTTTCATATAATCTTATAATACTATCAAGTAGTAATGTTCGGTTTGAAGATTAAGAAATTGAATCGTACCCACACAGTAAATGCTTATTAATAGTTTGTAGCGTTTTGTTGTGGAACTTCGACTTCTACATTGAAAAAATATATGATACGAATTTTAAAGTAAGAGGATTTTGAATGTAATAATTTGTATGTTAGAAATAAAATAACAATTCCTTTTGCACAGAAATAGCAGAACTAAGACCACGAGAAAAAGATTTGAGAATGTAAGAAAACAAGATAAAGCATAGAAATGTCACAAACATTAAGAAAAGGTGGTAAAATTTTAAAATTTACAGGAAACATTGGGATTGTTTTGTGCCAGAATTTAATTTAAACATATTAGAGAGAGCAAAGTATATTGCAGCAGTTTCTTTAATCAAATCAAGTATTATAATTATACAAGCACAATATTATATTAATTACTTTTATATTATAATTATACAAGTCATTATTTATACAAGCTAAATATCATATTCCGAACGAATAAGTGTAAACTGAAATCCACTGCTACAACGAATATATGACCCATATTAAAAGAAATTCCACTAACTAAAGTCGGTGTACTATTGATTCGGTAATTATCCTTAAAGTTGTTATATACAAACAATAATACACTTGATTGCATAAAACTGTAATTCACAAAGCTACGTTTTGTGTTTCATAACTAAAAATGGTATGATTTTTTTTTAAGCTGACATCACGCGATCTTCCCCATACACATGTTACCTCTAGAGGGCCCGATAATTAATGTTTGATGGCGCCATTAGACTCTTTGTTCCCATGAAATAAACCACTATGACACATTCCCCTTTACATAATTAAGTGTATGCCAATATTTTGCCATCATATTGTAAATAGATGGCGAGTGATTCTAAATACGTGTGAGATAGATTAAGTTGGAAGACGTTTGTATTTACATCTCATTGGATGTTGCGTACCTTAAATTAGTCTGATACAAGGCAAGCCATGAATTATATAATAAAATTGTCCAATATAACAATCCAATCTGAATATCCTATGGAGCTTGAAATATCAACAATAATTTATATATATATATATATATATATATAACTTTAATACTAAAATCTCCTATTTACGTATTTTAATATTAATTTAATAACTTTTGTCCATAAAGTACTTTCGGGGTTTGCGAGATTTTTTCCTCCAGACAAGCTATAGACTTAATTCAGCCTCTGTCTGAACTACTTTAGCCAATATTTAGCAAGTTCTCTTTAAACGTGGGTACTTTTATCACGTGATCAATTGTGCTTAGGGATTATTTGTAATCTTTTTACCTGAGAAATCCCTACTTGAAAAGGTTCGTGTGTAGGATCACATTGTCTCTGGGCACGATGTTGTAAAGGTGTTTGCCTGTTGTATGAATTTCATGTATCTCACAAGAAATAAAATGTGTTGTGCTTTTAAATGTGTCTCACCCATATTACACACACACACACACACACACACACACACATATATATATATATATATATATATATAGATTATATACTGAGACTTAATAATTTTAATTACTTTTTAGTTTAACCATTCACTATTGCAGTCTAACTAAACTTATGCGCTAATTTTAATAGTGAAAAAATTAATTACAACTGATTTCATGTATCTCCACCATATTATATATATATATATATATATATATATATATATATATATATATATATATATATATATATATATATATATATATATATATATATATATATATATAAATTATATACTGAGAATTAATAATTTTAATTACTTTTTAGTTTAATCATTCATTATTGCATTCTAACTAAACTTATGCGCTAATTTGAATAGTGTAAAAATTAATTACAACTAATTTCATTCATCTCACCAGAAATAAAATGTGTTGTGCTTTTAAATGTATCTCACACATATTACACACTCACACACACACACACACACACACATATATATATATATATATATATATATATATATATATATATATATATATATATATATATATATATATATATATATATACATATATATACATATATATATATATATATATATATATATATATATATATATATATATATATATATATATATATATATATATATATATATATATATATATATATATATATATATATATATATATATATATAAATTATTCTGAGAATTAATAATTTTAATTACTTTTTAGTTTAACCATTCATTATTCCACTCTAACTAAACTTATACACTAATTTGTATAGTGTAAAAATTAATTACAACTAATATGTAAATTTTAATTTGTAAATCTGTATTGAAACTTTAAATGATATTAACATTAATAAGTACTAGCATATATGTATAAATATCTATGGGTATATATAAACATATGTATACACACATATACACATATATATGTGTGTGTGTGCCCGTGTGTGCAAGTGTATGTATGTATCAGTGTAACATATAATGTGATAGTCAAATAAATAAAATTGGTCAAATCAACAAAAATACTTATTGTATATGGCAGTTTTAACTTATGAATAAGTGTGGCAGATAAATTAAATTGAAAATGGATTTTGGTGCATTTAAATTTGTGCACTATCATTATCGTTATTTAAAAGCAATTTTTGTTTAGTTTTGGTGAAGAATAATAACTTATCTTGCTTTTTAAAAGACTGAACGTATTAAACCATAACAGCGGATGTAATGAAAAATATTTTCAGACTTCTTACAAGAGGATTGAAAAGAGGATTAAAACATAAGACATAATTTGAAATTTTATATTTCGACGGTCTGCAAGAGAAAATAATCAAGTATCAGAGTTGTAAAGCCTTGTTTGCACTCGTATCTCGTCACAGGAGATGTAAAGTATTTTCGTCGCAGTTCTGGAAAGAAATTTTAACAAAGTTTTCTCTCGAAGAGTTTTTCGCAGTTTAGTGGAAACATTTGTTTTTGTTCAATGTTAATCTTGTCTCGCGATGTATAGCGACCATGCAGAGAGGAACTTTTGTTTTCTTATTTTAGCCGCTTAATGCAACATAAAATTCCCGATATATTTTTAGAAGCAGAGATTTTATAAATATATTTGTTTGAAGATTTAAATAATCGCATTTTGTATTAAGAACAATAGTTATGAATAGTAATTTCCAACAGGAATACTTAAAAATATTATAAATCCACAAATAGACCAGTGGGAGTTTAATACGGAATTAATTAGGGAAAATTTGGAAATTGTTTAACGTTTTTAGATACAGTCTATAACGAACATATTAAGATTCCCCTCTCTAGTTGAGGTTAACCGATTCATTTTTTCCCTAATTCCCGAGGAATTTTTATAAGCAGAGATTTTAGAAGTCTATTTCTTTGAAAATTTAAATAATCGCATTTTGTGTTAAGAAAAACAGTTATGAATAGTAATTTCTAACAGAAATACATAAAAAATTGTAAATCATCAAATAGGACAGTGGGAGTTTAATACGGAATTAATTAGGGAAAAATTGGAAATTATTTCAACCTTTTTAGATACAGTCTATAACGAACATATTAAGTTTCTCCTCTCTAGTTGAGGTTAACCGATTCATTTTTTCCCTAATTCCTGATGAATTTTTATAAGCAGAGATTTTAGAATTCTATTTGTTTGAAGTTTTAAATAATCGCATTTTGTGTTAAGAACAATAGTTATGAATAGTAATTTCCAACAGAAATACTTAAAAAATTGTAAATCAACAAATAGGACAGTGGGAGTTTAATACGGAATTAATTAGGAAAAAATTGGAAATTGTTTTAATCTTTTTAGATACAGTCTATAACGATTACATTCAGTTTCCCCTCTCTAGTTAGTTGAGGTTAACCGATTCAATTTTCCCTAATTCCCTATGCATTTTTATAAACAGAGATTTTAGAATTCTATTTGTTTGATGTTTTGAATAATCGCATTTTGTCGTAGGAATAAGAGTTATGAATAATAATTTCCAACAGAAATACTATAAAAAATATATAAATCAGCAAATAGGTTAATGGGAGTTTAATACCGAATTAATTATATGAAAGTTGAAAAATTGCTTTAATCCCTTCAGATACAGTTTATAGTGAAAACAAAAAAGTTCCCTCTATCATGCTAGTTGAAGTTTAGCAGATTCGCTTTTCCCGAATTTCCGATACATTTTTAGAATCAGAGATTTTAAGATTTAATTTTTTTGAAAATTTTAATAATCGTATTTTGTTTTAGGAATAAGCTTTGTGAATATTAATTTCCAACAGGAACAATTAAAAAAATTTAATCAGGAAATAGGCCAGTGGGAGTTTAATACGGAATTAATTAGGGGAAAATTTGAAATTATTTTAAACTTTTTAGATACAGTCTATAACGAACACATTAAGTTTCCCCTCTCTAGCTAGTTGAGGTTTAACCAATTCATTTTTTCACTAATTCCTCATGAAATTTTAGAAGCAGAGATTTTAGAATTATATTTGTTTTGAAGTTTTACATAATCGCATTTTGTCTTAGAAATAACAGTTATGAATAAAAATTTCCAACAGAAATTCTATAAAAATATATAAATCAGAAAATAGGTTAATGGGAGTTTAATACGGAATTAGTTAGATGAAATAAAAAATTGTTTTAATCCCTTCAGATAGAGTGTACAATGAACATATTAGTCCCCCCCTCATACTAGTTGAGGTTTAGGCTATTCTTTTTATTCCGAATTCCTGATACATTTTAGAAGCAGAGATCTCAGAATTGTTTCTCTTTGAAGATTTAAATAATCGTATTTTGTGTTAAGGGTGGCAGTTATGAATTATAATTTTCAACAGGAATAATTCAAAAAAATATAAATCAGCAAATAGGACAGAGGGATTTTTATATGGAATTTATTTTGGGGAAAATTGGAAATTATATTAATCTCTTCGGATACAGTCTATAATAAACACAAAAAGTTCCCTATCTCATGCTAGTTGAAGTTAGCAGATTCCCTTCTTCCTGAATTCCGAATACATTTTTAGAATCAGATACTTTATATATTTTTTAAAATTTAAATAATCGTATTTTGTCTTTGGAATAACAGCTGTGAATAATAATTTCCAACAGGAATACTTCAAAAAATTTTAATCTGCAAATAGGCCACTGTTTAGAGTTATAGAGTTTAATGCGGTATTAATTAAGAGGAAATTGGGAATTATTTTAATCCCTTCAGTACAGTCTATAAGAAACACAATAAGTTCTCCACCCCTTATGTTAATTGAGGTTTAGCTGACTGTGTACAAATTTATGGCAAAAAACATGAATTCTTTTTAATGAAAATAACTATAGGTAACAAAATAGTGTCAATACAAAGTATTAAAGGTTAAAATTCTGAATAAAATGTGTATAAAAATTATAATAAACATATTATTTTCTTCAACCGTAACTCCACAGAAATTTAACGTTTTTTAATTCAATTGTTTCTTATACACGACTAAACGTGGCATGTATAGAAAAAGAAAATGTTTTGTTGATAATCAGTTAAACACTATAGCACTGACTAATAACAGCGCGTTACACTATCTCCAGAAGTTCTGTTTTTAGCGCTATTATCAAAATATTGGTCTTGATCTGATTAAGGTAGTAGTGCGACTTGAATAACCTTTCCCTATCATTACAAAATGGCAAAACGTAGATGAAAAGGTTTAAATCAAGCATGCCAGCCTGCGTCCCATTTAAAAACTTTTTGTGGCCCAGTTGAAGTTTTCAGCTGTCTATATAGTTTTAGTCATTTTGACTATATACAGTTGAAACATGGAATTTTAGTTGTTAATGTTTGCAATAATAAATATCACATATTATGTACGTTAAAACTTAATAGTAACTAACGTAAACCTGGTCTTTGAGTAGGATTGGACAGATTAGTTTGAAATTTGAGTGTTCTAGAATATTTTGTCAATCGGCCATTACTTATACAACCAGCCGCCAGAATTGCAATCAAACATTGAGTTAAAATGTCTCTACGAAGGGAATAAGATTATCAAAAATATATAACCAAAGATAAATTTCCAAATTTAAGACTATTGGCAATATGCATTATATCAGCATTTGAAACTACTTATCGCTGCAAATCATTTTTTTCCAAATTAAACCCGGTAAAAACAAAGCGTCGTAGCTGGTTGCTTGATAAAAACATGAGCAGTCCGCTACGATGCGCGTCGACTACATTATCCGTTGATATTAACAAAATCTCTAGGGAAATACAAACACAAATCTCACATTAATTTTAAAATAATACATGGGGTAGTGCTTGTGAATAAACTACAATATATATTTATAGTATAAATATAATAATATTTTAACCCTAATGATTAGGGAGGAAGGTAAGGTGTTGAGGGTGATTATAAATACAGTATAGTTAATGTTTATTGTCGTTGTAGTTATGGTATATGTATAACACAACTTTTATGTACAGTCACAGCTGGCACTGTAAAAATGCATATGTTGAATATTGCACGATAATAAAATATTTTGAATAATTTGTTGTTTTATTTTTATATGTGCGGCCCACTTCAGTTCACTAAATTGTGTTTTGGCCCACGAACCGATTTGGGTTGGGCACCCCTAGTTTAAATAATGATATGTTCAGAGGATGATTTTCTTAACAATTAGGACTCAATGGTTAAGACTGAAAATATTTTTCACTTGAAATTGATAAAGGAAAATCATATGCACATGACATATCAGTGAATATCATATTTAAAGCAATTAACATGATGAAGACCTTGCATTTGTCAATCTATATTGTAGAGTTTGTGTTCAGATCATTCTGACATAGTTTTGTAATCGAAAGTTATCAACACCCATAAAGTTTTATTGCCGAATCAAAGAACTTGTGAAGGTAATATAATACTGGATGGACAAGGGAAACAATTTTCATGAAGACAGCGACGTGATAATAAAAACACAAAGTAAAGAATGCCATAAGGAGAGACAATATTTACTAGCAACACTACATGAGTCAAATGTGATAAAACTCATGACGATATTTTTGCTTTTATGCCTTATTCCACTACATCCACGATGTAACGAGATGGGTGCATTACATTTCTTATGAAAACCGACACAATTCTGCAATAAATAATATAAATGTCAAGTTTTATGCTATTTTTATTGATAATGAATATAATGCTTATATCATATGCATTTAAAAAATATTAGTTATGCTTGCTATATTCCTGACAAACTAAAATATATGCTTTAAACAAATGTAATATCCGAATGTAAAAAATACAAACACACATTAATTTTGATTAGTTGAAGAATTAATTAGCATTAATTTTTCTAATATAATTTTAGTTCTAAAGCAGCGAATCATATATAGATAAAAATAATGAGTTATGCGTGCTATCTGACAAACTGATATATATGTTTTAAACAAATGTAAGTAATATCTGAATGTAAATAACATATGAACGCATTAATTTTGATTGCTTAAAGAATTAATTAGCATTAACTTTTCTAATATAATTTTACTTCTAAATGGGCGAATCATATATAGATAAAAAAATGACCTTATAAAAATATAATTACTTCATTTTATATCCAAAATTCTTATTACACATACACACTTCCCCGGAAGGATTTTTACTTTAATATTTAATTATTTAATATCTAATATTTATTGCATATTTTATGTACTACTTTCATTTTTGTCCTTGTTTACTTTATACATTTTTCTCTAGATGCAAAGGCAACTTTCTACTCATTTTACACTTCATCAGTTTATTACTTTTTGTTTTCAGTTGTTTGTGTGTGTATTTTAAATACATCTTTTTATTAATCGTTGTATAACGTTGATGACAAACATCTTCCAACTACTTCCAAAAGCCCGGTATGTCCCTAGTAAAGCCAATCATTTCCCAGATCATCAATAAACTGATATATAAATCTATACATACATATGTGTAGGAGAGTAACTGACAAAAAAAAATTAAAAAACATGAACACAACTAAAAACTCAAAACTCAATTTTCTCTGATCGAATGATTAAATTTATTCAAAATCTAAACATAGTTTGTGGACAGCCAATGTTAATCCATACAATTTCTACCAGACCTGTAATACTATAAAAGTTGATAGTATACATTCTCACTTTTATAATTCACCATATGACCCGCAGGAAAAGATAGCTCTTATTTTCTTACATCTGTACCTCTATATAATGTTCCTTTAAGCTGGCTAATTTCTTAAATAAAAATGGCAATAATTTTATAAAATTATGTTTTACCTTTTCTTCTTGGAAACCATTCATTTATGTATTCATGTATTAATAATATACTGAGAACAATAAATATAAATCTCCTATGTTTCGCACACTCACACACACACACACACACACACACACACACACATATATATATATAATTTTCCAGATATAAAATATCTGATTTAAAGGAATGTTCTCCAACTTAAACGTTTTTCTACTCGTGTCCTAAAAATAACGTTAGAATAAATGTTAAATTTGCATCCACTGGATCCAGCAGGGCATTTTCCAACTGTTTCAGGAAAATTGTTTCCCTCCTTTAATGTCTAAATTGTTGAATATGTGGTTTTCGAACTAAATTAAACGATCAAAGTTTATTCATGACTGCCAATAACGCTGAGTAAGCTGTAGGTATCTTGTAAAAAAATCACGTAATCACTCGATGTTGGATTCGAAATTTCAGATAGAAGTGTGTATCTGGTAACTTTCGATTCTTGTAAAGTCGTACATTTTTAGTCTCAATAAATTTAAAGTTCTATCGTTTTAGACCACTTTGGACTTCGCTATTTTTTTAATGGAAACATGACTGTAAATGTTTCAGGTCCTCTCATAGCTCAATAAGCCTGGAAAATTCAAATAGTAGATGATAAACTTTAAAGTGTAATCGGCGAGTATACTTTTGCCCTTTACATATACTTTTATTCAATACACAAACACACATATATTTAGAAATCAGTGAACACTTTTACAAACATAGCTCATAGACTTCTCCTCAAGAAACTATTTTAGGTCTTACACATTAATTTATTAAGAATCGAAAGAGGAGAAAATAAGTGGAAACTTTTCAGTTTTAAAAATATATAAATGTATTACAGAAAGTGTTTCGAATTCAGTTGTCTTTAAATACTTAAAAAGCATAAATAAGTTCTCCAGATCTTGTCCGAAACAGTTAGATGTTGACTGAAAATACTTAAAGATTTTTCAAGTGATACAGGCCTATACAGATTTTGCGGTAGGAAGAAGCATTCTAGAACAACAATGTATATTACCTTTAAGTTTCAGCTGAACGATTCCTAGAGTCAAGGATCAGTTTAATATAAATCTAGCTCAAGTTAAATTCAGTTTTTATATTCATTTTGATTTTTAATATTATTTGAAGTTATAGTTGTTAAACTTAGTATTTCTATGCAGTCAAATGCCGTTTAGTATGTATTAAAATATATTTCTTTAGATTCATATTCTTTAATTGTACTCTATGTGAATAAAGAGTACTCCATATTGGAATCTCTCTATGTGGTATCTTTACTATGAATAAAGAAAATAATAATCCTATTATTCTACTCTTTATTCTTTTATATTCTTTTAATTATTATTTGATGTAGCATTCTTTAAATTTAAAATTTATTTTATTCAGCAAAGAAAAATTTTGATTTAAAATTATTTTTTTTATTGGAAAGACAGTTTTCGAGTACATATTCCTTTTTCTACCAAACTACTGTAAATAAATTTAAAGAATACTCTGAAAAAACTTACTCTATTTTTGTTCATAACACCATGACTATTTTGAATGTAAATTTAGAATTTAAAACTGTATTAAAAGCTGTGAATTTTGGTAATATTTTACCAGATTTGGTAATATTTTTTTTAAAGGAAAAAAAATCCTCAATTTGAAAAACTTGATAAATTGATTATGGTAAAGTGATACTAATGTAAGATATGAAACCAAGTTTGTATTGATTACATTTATAAGTTTGGAATAAAACGAAATGAAATCAAATATACATATACATATTCCTTTTCTACCAAACTACTGAAAATAAAATTAAGCTATATTCTGACAAAATTACCCTATTTTTATTCATAACACCATGACTATTTTGGATGTAAATTTAGCATTCAAAACGGTATTAAAAATTGTGAATTTTGGTAATACATTTTTTTTTTAAAGGAAAAAATATCCACAATTTGAAAATTGATAAATTCCTTATGGTAAAGTGATACTAATGTAAGATATGAAACCAAGTTTGTATTGATTACATTTATAAGTTTTAAAGAAAGCGAAATGAAAACTAATATATCATGTACCGAAACAGAGGGTTCAGGTTAAAGAAAAAACATCAGAAAACAGCTTTATAGTTAATTTGAAATTAAAATATTTTATGTTATTCCAACTACTTTGTATTGGATCAGTTGGTGTTCTCATTAGACAGCTATGAAAGTAATGAAGAGTGAGTAAATTTAGCCATTGAAGTAAAGCTTCTCTACACTAAAATGTTCACATTGATCGCAATGTCGTATATTTATTCTGTATTATGAATTCTGATAATTTATGTCCCATTAATCAAACACCAGGATGAGATTTGTAAAAGTTTTGACATTAATTACGTTCCTCCGCTCTATGTATACAATTCTTTCGGTTTCATATTCGGTATTTGCACTTTTCTAGTTTTCATTGAACAGGACAACGTGCTCAAGTGTTTTGTGACAATAAATGGGAATACTTTAAAAGAGCATGTCCCTAGCAAACACTGAAAGCTTACTGAGTAGAAATAGTTCTGAATTTCAGTAATTGATTTCATTGTCAATCACTTTTCATGGTTTTAACCAATAGAATGAAATACTTTCATGTCTTAATAATCCATTATAAATAATAAAAATATTTGGATTTTAGCATGATTTAAATTTTTATTTAAAATGATGCATGGCACAACATATAGTCACTTAAGTTCCAGTTCTTAACAATAGTTTTACTTTTTGTTTCAAAAACATACCTCTCTATGCACACACATACTATATGTATATATATATATATATAGATATATATAGTATGTATATATATATATATATATATATATATATATATATATATATATATATGTGTGTGTGTGTGTGTGTGTGTATGTATATATGTATACAAGCGCACACACACAGATATATATACACATATATATGCATATCTATATGTATATATTGTATATATATATATATATATATGTAATATGGGCGAGACTCATTTAAAAGCACAACACATTTTATTTCTGGTGAGATACATGAAATCCATACAATAGGCACACATTTTTACAACCTCGTGCACATAGACAATGTGATCCCGCACATACACTTTTCTAGTAGGGATCTCTAAGGTAAAAAGACTACAATTAATTCCTAAGCACAATTGATCAAGTGATAAAAATATCCACGTTTAAAGAGAACTCGCTAACTATTGGCTAAAGTAGTACAGACAGAGACTGAATTAAGTTTATAGCGTGTCTGGAGGGAAATATCAGAATTATCGCTCAAACCTCCAACGTACTTTATGAACAAAAGTTATTAAATTAATATTAAAATATATAAATAAGGGATTTTAATATTACATATATATATATATATATATATACGAGGGCGCACACACATATATATTTTTAATACACGTCTTATTTACATGATTAAATATAATTTCCTAAATGTCATTTTTGTCTCTCTGGTTTGAAAGAATTATTTTAAATTAGTCGAAAACCTATTTATGTTAATAGAGAAAATTCCATTGTACTTTTTAATCGTAAAATTCTGAAGAATATAAGGAAATGTTCTAAGATTCTAAAATTATCTAGAAAATGTTTTAGTTAACGTTTTTTATTTAAGTTATTTTTATTGAAATTTCTTGTAATATACATGGAATTCAATCCATAGAATATAAATATTTTTTTTTATATTTTAAAAATCTCCATAATTATTCGATTCAAAATCCTTACTAAGATGAAAATATTTTAGTTAAATCTCATAAACGGTTTTGGTTTGATTAATTTTATGAGATATTTTAAAACAGTAGTTAATGTAAGGTCTCATATATGACTTTTCCTTCTTAAAAGTACATTAATCTTGTTTAATGTCGTATGAATTATAGTTGAGATATTTTAGGCGTTATATATATATATATATATATATATATATATATATATATATATATATATATATATATATATATATATATATATATATATATATTTAAAAATACTTTAAGTTTACAGAAGTTACGTGATAATTCGCTGTCAATTATCACATGTACCTAATTTGATGAAAACAGAAAATTCCTTATGTTACGTGGTTTAGACAAACCTTAAAGTGAGAGAAAATGTACTTCAATCATGACATCATAAAATATAAAGTCCAAGTTATAAGGTGAAATATTTTTTTAAGATAAATAAAACGAAGCATAAATACATAAAGTGAAATTACGGGAGATTGACAAGAAAGTAATACACATGAAAAGTATAAAAATCACTTATAATGTATGAAAAATCTAAAAAAGTATATTCCGTTTTCAAAACAAGGATATGTGATAAATATAGAAGACATTAAAGCATGAGTTACCTAATATTTTAGCTGGCCAAATTTTTTCATTATTTTAAAAAGGAATAGTTTGGACGGACGGGATAGACCTTGCTGACTTTAAAAAACTATAATTATTTATATAATTATTTACCTTATTTTTTTTTCTTTTTATCACATTGTGTATCACAATGGATAAGAGTAAGAGATAATCTATAATTTTATACTTTTATAGAAATTTTATAAAAGCATGACGACATACAGTGATTTTCTCACAAAATATTATATTTTGTGAGAAATTTGTTTATAAGATTATATATCTTATAAACAAATAATATAATAATCAAATATAACTCATTAAGTACAACAAATACTTTGTTTAAAAGTAATATCACGACTGATAAAAAATAATATAGTAAAAATATGTGTTTATTTGACCAATCAACCATTGACGGTACACATGCGGAGTGCACTTTGGTTATCCAAGCTTTGTGACCATTTAGTTGTACATATATATAATTGTATACTAATTTTATATAACTAAATTATAAAACGTAGAGTCAGTTAGCTTTACAAGTTCAATAATCGTTTTTCTATTATATTTGTATGAATTCTCTCATTTCCAAGATCCCCTGTGTAATAAATCTGAACTACGTTTGTCGATAGTTTTCTAAACTTTTAAGACTTTAAATTTCCTGCTTTAAGGTATCTCTAGAGATGAATGTATGCCTTTAACTGACTGTCAATTCTCTAACACAACTAAGACTTTGATTCTATTTACATTTTTACATGATCCAGATTTAAAATTCTGATTGCGAACAAGCTAAAGGTCAGGTTAACTTCTTATCGTGCTGCCGAAGGCTGGACGATTGGTTAGGGCGCTGGTCGTCTGTACCAGAGTTCGTTGGTTCAAATTTCAATATGGCATGGATGTTGATAGCCGTTCGGAATCGGCTTAAACAATAGATCCTTGCCTCATTAGCCCTCGTGTGCGAAACAGTAGACCTTAGCACTCCAAAGCAAACTTTAACGTGCACGCTCGAAATAACTCGAGCTCGCTAAGCTGTCCAAACTGTGCAGACTCGAGATATTTCGAGCGGCATATATTTTTGTAGATATTGCGCTGTATGTTTTACTAAAAGAGATAACAAAGAAAAAGGGAAAAGAAAAAAAAGTTGTTACATGTGTAATAGTTCCAATGTTGGTCTATGTGCTGCACCTTGTTTCGAAATATGTCACACAAGAGAAAATTTTGATTAATTTAATAATACCATTATATGATAATACTAGTATTGATATTATTTATGTTTTAAAAGTATAAATAAGTATTTTTACTGATAATAACGTTTGTTCTTAAATGGGAATTCGAAAAGAAAGATAAAAAGTCGAAAGATAAAGTCGATATAAAATTACAATATTCGACTATTTCTGCAATGTTATAAAAATCAAAAATTGCAATAAAAATTTAGATTATTTTTTTATTTTATAATTTTCTTTACGAGATAACTTCCTAAAATGTATTTTATACTTTAAAAAAATTGATTTTTTTTGCCAGTCTTATAAAAAAAATTTTCATTAAGGGGTTTATAGTACCTCAGACTTTTCTTCCGATTCTTCGAAATGATTCATCAAAATTAATTAAGAAATTAAAATATATTATTTAATCTTTCATTGCAATTAAAAAACTATTACAGAAATATTACATCATATTCTACTGCTACTTTCGTAAAAACTAATTTTTTGGATTAAGTTTCTATGTACTAGAAAACAAAAAATTAAAATCTTTCAAAAACATAATCCGTTAATTATGTGATTTCACAAACTGTTTTAAAAAAACTTATACAAAGAAATGGATATTTTTGATTTTGTCATTTAACATTTGTGATAACGGATTATGATAAAAATCAAAATCTATTTTGAGTTTCAATACTACTTATTTTATAATTAAACATATGTCTAATTATAAAATATGTAGTGTATATATATATATATATATATATATATATATAATAATTTTCATAGAGATTTTCCAGGAAATGAATAAATAATTGCTACAAATATAGTTAATACTTTATTTTCTAATTTTAAATCATTTAGCATAAATAGTTTCATATGTATAACAATAAAAAATAAATTGTTTCAATTTATTTCGTTTCATTAATTAAGCATCACCTTAAATGATTATCTACATTTTTACATTTATCTTTAAATATAAACTAGAACGTGTGGGTTTACTAGCATATACATATTTCATTTATATCTCTACTATAAAATGAAACACATAAGCAAAGATTTTACCTAAAATTTCCATATTTTGTTTTGTTGGAATATTTTGCTTACATAAAATAAATAATCAAAATCTTACAATACTCTATATAATGCATATCATGTATTACTCACTATAAAGTTTTTAAAATTATATTAAAATTTTTACAGACCACTTTAATAGAATAAAATATGTATTAACAGTCTATAACTGAAGAATTTTTTAAACTGATTAATTAATGAGTTTTATTTACTTTAATATTAGTGTACTGAATATCTGCGTAAATGTATTTTTATTATGCAACCTAAGAATTTAAAATACTTCGTACATTTTTAAGACATGCAATTGATTACTATTTGTATGCATGTATATATATATATATATATATATATAGATAGATAGATAGATAGATAGATAGATATTTAAATAGGTAAAAGAACAAGAGCAAATAAAACACTGATGAGTTTTATGTTATTTACGTTATAATAAGTGAGATTAATATTTACCATTGAATTTTTGTAATTTAAAGAAATTATTTAGTTTAGTACACTACTTTCTTATACTTTTCAATGTTTATTATAAATATATATATACATATATATATATATATATATTATATATATATATATATATATATATATATATATATATATATATATATATATATATATATACATATGCCTACACACACACAAACACACACACACACACACACACACACACATATATATATATATATATATTTGTAAAAATGATATTTAATAAATTCTTATTTTTAGATGATACAATGGTGGATGATAATAATCGTCATTTTAAAGAAATATAGGTTATCTCCTGCTAGATCTCATTTATTTTGTCGATGCATTTTAAATTTGATTCTACAGTTTTACAACTTTTTTGTGTTCTTAGAATGGAAATGTGTATGTTAAATAAAAAAATATATTTATATTTATATGTATAATTATATATATATAATATATAATATATATATATATATATATATATACATATATATATATATTTATATATTTATGTATATATATATATATATGTATATATATATATATATATATGTATATATATATATATATATATTTATATATATATATATATATATATATATATATATATATATATACATATAAATAGGGAGATAATCTGTAACCTTCAAATATTTCTATGTGAATAACGAAAATATTATAAAGAAAATAGCACCAAAAATTTATTATTTATAACTAAAATACAAATACATTTTTATGGTAAAACTACTTCAAAATAATCAATTAAAATTTAAAGTTTCAAAAATGTTCTTTACTGTGAAATCAAATCAAAGTATCATATTGTTTCTAATATCCTTTAATTAATATGAACTATGATTCAATAATATAAGATATATGAATTATTCCTTATTTATTTAAAAATATAATAAAAAATAAATAACATATATAATTAATTATAATTAATTAATCATTATTTACTTACAATAAATAAATATGTGGAATTATTTATATAAATGTGTTATTATTTATTATAAACGTAAATAACACAAAATACATTAACGTTCTTCTAGTTTTTATTCTTTTAACTATTAAAATATAAGTTCTCATATTTTAAATTCAATTTTGTGTAAAACGGTTAAGAATTCTTAATATAGAAAAGATTTTTTATAATAGTTCAGTAGATATAAATTATATACGGTAAAGAAGCGTTCTCTTAGTTT
>CM063511.1:148193464-148213464 GCA_032207245.1 Pardosa pseudoannulata | reverse complement strand
ATTATTGCTTGTAATTTATCTTTAGGCTCATTCTCCAAACATTTTCCCTATTTTGTAAAAAGAGATTCTAAGATAAGACTAAGTTTAACTTCTTCAAACATACGTCATGTTTCTTAAAATATTAATTCAGCACAATTAAGTATATTATAATATAGACTTTATTTTTAAAGGATGTGATAATTTTGAAAGGTTACACTTAATGATTCTCGTTTCGCCAAATGAGGTTATCAGATGTTCCAGACCTGTTTTTCCCAGATACATATGTGTATACATAATTGCTAAGATAATGTGTCATACAATCTTTACAAGATTTAAACGATAAAAATAAATGTTGGTACAGTTATTTTTTTGTTCAAAATAATACTAAGTATATTTAGTAGATAATCAAGATCATTATAAAAGAGAGATAAACAAATGGCAAAGAAAAACATGTTTCGAAACTTAAGCAATTTCTTCTTCGATGATTGAAAAAAAGAAAAATTTAGCTCAGTGTTGTAAGTTTCTGTCATACAGTTTTCTTCACTGATGAAGGTGATTCCCATATTTCGAAACAGCTGTGCGTTTTCTTTTGCTTTTTATTTTTGTAATTTTTTACGTTGACATCCTTTAATTATTTTACATGAGGTTTTCTTCTTTAGTTTTTATATATTTATCTAATTAAGTGAAAGTTTTTAAAAAACTAACGATAAAATAAAATAGGAAAATATGTATGGTATTTTTTAAAACGCAAAATCGTACTATTTTATAAAATACTGCCAAATTATGTTATTTAAAGTACACTTCTAAAAAGGTTAAAATATTTGTTTTTCTTACATTAAACAAAAATTATTTATTATAAATAAATATTATATTATTGTTTGTAATTTATCTTTAGGCTCATTCTCCAAACATTTTCCCTATTTTTCATTTTCCAAAAAGAGATTCTAAGTTATTAGTAGAGTGCTTTAAAAAAGTTTATTTACAAAATTCTTCTTTTTTCCTCTACATTTTTGGATGAACTTCAAAGAAGCATGAAAAACACAGAGATAGCTATGTTAAACGTTGTCCATTATATACCAATAAATATTTATTTCTTGTATGTTCACTAAGTTTAACTTCTTCAAACATACGTCATGTTTCTTAAAATATTAATTCAGCACAATTAAGTATATTATAATATAGACTTTATTTTTAAAGGATGTGATAATTTTGAAAGGTTACACTTAATGATTCTCGTTTCGCCAAATGAGGTTATCAGATGTTCCAGACCTGTTTTTCCCAGATACATATGTGTATACATAATTGCTAAGATAATGTGTCATACAATCTTTACAAGATTTAAACGATAAAAATAAATGTTGGTACAGTTATTTTTTTGTTCAAAATAATACTAAGTATATTTAGTAGATAATCAAGATCATTATAAAAGAGAGATAAACAAATGGCAAAGAAAAACATGTTTCGAAACTTAAGCAATTTCTTCTTCGATGATTGAAAAAAAGAAAAATTTAGCTCAGTGTTGTAAGTTTCTGTCATACAGTTTTCTTCACTGATGAAGGTGATTCCCATATTTCGAAACAGCTGTGCGTTTTCTTTTTATTTTTATTTTTGTAATTTTTACGTTGAAGTCATTTAATTATTTTACATGAGGTTTTCTTCTTTAGTTTTTATATATTTATCTAATTAAGTGAAAGTTTTTAAAAAACTAACGATAAAATAAAATAGGAAAATATGTATGGTATTTTTTAAAACGCAAAATCGTACTATTTTATAAAATACTGCCAAATTATGTTATTTAAAGTACACTTCTAAAAAGGTTAAAATATTTGTTTTTCTTACATTAAACAAAAATTATTTATTATAAATAAATATTATATTATTGTTTGTAATTTATCTTTAGGCTCATTCTCCAAACATTTTCCCTATTTTTCATTTTCCAAAAAGAGATTCTAAGTTATTAGTAGAGTGCTTTAAAAACGTTTATTTACAAAATTCTTCTTTTTTCCTCTCTACATATTTGGATGAACTTCAAAGAAGCATGAAAAACAGAAAGATAGCTATGTTAAACGTTGTCCATTACATGCCAATAAATACTTATTTCTTGTATGTTCACTAAGTTTAACTTCTTCAAACATACGTCATGTTTCTTAAAATATTAATTCAGCTCAATGACGTAAATTATATTATAGACTTTATTTTTAAAGGATGTGATGATTTTGAAAAGTTACTCTTAATGATTCTCGTTTCTCCAAATGAGGTTATTAGACGTTCCAGATTTTATTTAAATAATGAAAATATTTCTTTTATTAAGAAAATATTTTCTTTGCGACTCTGTTTCCAAATTGGAAAACCACTTAAATAACTGAGTGCATCAGCAAAAATAACTTTTGAATTTACTTTACAGCATTTAAGTACGTAAATAAATATTGATATTTTAAACCTTCGAAGCACAAAAGATTAAAAAAAAATTAATGTGTCACTGCTCTCATCAATATTTTTTGTGTTAATGGGAAATATTTATAATACAAAACTTGATTTTTCTTTTCTTTTCGTATTCAATTAAAAAACTTGAATGATACTATAATGAATTAACTTTAATAATAGCAATAAAAAGAACAAATCAGGAAAAAATATTTTTCAAATATTACCAGATATAAAAATAGAATATTATTTATCTATATTTTTATAGTAAATGAAGGTACTTTTTATTACATTTTGTTGTAGTTTAATTTAAATTATTTTAGTACTCGACTGGTTATAAGATTATATGAAAATGGACCACTATTAAAAATATTCACAAATTAATTTGATAAACTGCTATATTAAATACTGAATAGACGTATCGAAGTTTACATTGAAGTAAGGTATTTTATTACAGCTTTTTGTCACAACTTAATTTTAAATTGTAGATAAATTATTGGATTAACAAGCAAGCAAATAGAAAGTAAAAGAAAAGGCTATATTAAATTTGAATTATGTGTATGAATATTTATGTGACAGTAGATTTTGTAGGAATTAGGACACCAATTAAATATATTATATAAATTGATATATTTATACGTACAATCACAGAAATAAAATGAATTAGTTTTATTTGTTTGATTAAATAAAACTTCTAAAATATGAGACCTAACTGCACTGTTTTTGCATCTAAAATGATATATTCTCTAATTACAGTATTGAAATGAACATTATCAATTTTAAACAAAAAAATTACAATTTCTGTTTATCTGGATATGTTTTTCTGCATTTATGTATATAGAAAAATACAGAGATATGTTTCTCTGTATTTTCTAAAAATTATTTAATTTGTTAAAAATTAGGAAATTTTTATAGAATTTTGGGATGTGATAACGACATCAAACATTTGCAAATTATTTACTGTCCACAAATTTTTCTAATAAGAAGTTTCTTAGATTTTTTTGCTTATTTTTTTGTTGAATGTTATAATATAAGGTATACTAGACAATATTTTGTCCCTTTTGATTTTACTGATGTAAAATAGTAATATAATATTAATAAAATATTTTAAAATCAAAACGAAAAAAAGTTTTCTTCTATCTGAAGGTAAATTTAATCATAATTTGTTTAAATGTATTCTTTTATAATTATAAAATAAACATATAAAATTATTTCTGTTTGCATAGATTAATAATATACACCATAATACGTCATTATATGATAATTATGCATATTTACTAAAATTTGATTGGCTTTTGTTCTTTCAATTATTTTTATTTATAACATATATTTTATGAATGTAGGGAAAATATTGTTTATTGTCATAAAATAAGGGTAATTAATTTTAAATTTCGTACAATATGCAGCCTTCATTTGATCTCAAAATGGTAAAATACAATTCCTGGTATATAAATTATTTTTAACGTGTTCCTACAAAATCTAATCAATTGGGGTTGACTGTAGTAACTTGTTTTCATACACACAAAAAGTTTGTAGAAAACACTCAAAAACCTTCAATTTTACTGATAACTTTTCGTTGAAGGTTAACTGTTACTCTTTTTCTGTTCTGTAAGATACATAAGCCTACTAAGTAAATTTATTTAAAATAAAAATTAAATACTTGGCGATGAGAGAAATTTTTAAAACGTAAGTTACATTAAATAATTACTTATGGAAAACCTTTCTATGTATTTTCCATACCTTTACTTTGTATATTTGCTTTTAACTATTTGTTTTTATCTTTTTTTTATCCAGAAACTCGTTCAATTAAATTTTGAAATTAATGTGATAGTTTAATAAAATAAAAATTTTAAGAGAAATATTCTTAGGATATTCAAATTTTAATAGATAAAATTAAATAAAGTTAAATAATTTTAATTCAAAGATAAAGTACTTTCCTTACCCAAGACTTATTTATGAAGCTTCATGGAATATATTCTAAATTTTCTTTTATGTTGATTACATTTTACTATTTTATATAAACGTATAATAAAACTTAATACATATAGTGTCCAAACGGTAATCATCCAACGCCGGAGAAAGTAGAAATTATAAATAGATATAGCCTCAATTATTAGTAACATTAAAACTTAAATAACTTTTGACCAAGTATTTTTTTAAGTAATAATATTACCTTTTATGACATATCCATCATTTTGACTAATAAAATTCAATCAGTTTAAACATTTAAATTAATTGTGTTCATTATCACAAAATAATTACAGTTTAAGCATATATTTCTTTAAGGCAGTATTAATTGTAAGCTTTCACAAAAATCCCATTTCTTTTACAATCTTTCAGTAAGAAAAGTCTTGTGTAGAAAGCTTCAAAATAACTAATATTTGTTTTCTTTTAAAAATAAATAAATAAATAAATCAAATTGACACTAATCGTAAGTTTTTTAATACAGTTATTCAAATATCTAAGTAATATCTGACGCAGTTAGCAAATCGTAAAAAGTTTAAGTGCTGAAATTCCTGCAACATATACTTAATACATACTGTTTTCAAATTTCAATCTGAAAATATAATACTATACAAAAGTTATAATAATTCAAACTTATTTTATATTGATTTATATTTTATATTTTTAATTATTATTCAAAAGTAAATAAAGCAAAAGAGGCATTAAAGCAAATTACTAAGAGTAATTTTTTGTCAAATTTAAAAAACAAACAGAACTATTATAAAACTGAAGTTACCGGAAGAGACATAGTGAAAAAAAAATATTTGTTTAAAAAAGTGAAAGTGAAAAATATTTTCTATGTAATAAAAATATAAAAACAACAGTTTTTAACAGTAATTTACATAAATATTTTGCAAAAACGTAATATTTACGCAAAATGTTTCCTACCTTGGAAGAATCCAAATGAATCTAAGAGACGCAAAAATATTACGGTGTACCGAACGTCAAATGTTGGAATTTCTTGACTTCCACCGGTCGGAACCAGATGAATAATTTTTTTTGCTGGATAAATGAGGATTTTTTTTCCTTGATCCTTTCACAAGCAGGATCGGGGACGAGATGGGAAAGCTCTTCGGGATTCAGTTCCTTTTAAACGGCGGGCGGGCGCCCCAGCGCGTAGGCGACGGGAGACACGGGCGCATGCGCTGCTACAGAAATTCAGAAAAGCCGGAAAAAAGGCTGGAAATAATAAGTGATCAGAAATGCGTGTCGTTTTGTTTGAGTTACTAAGAGGAAGCATCTTAGGGTAGAAAAAAAAATAAAGAAACAGCTTAATGTTATCTGTTGAATTTTGCTTTTATTCGACATTCAAAACTTTTGAAAAGTTTTTAGAAATACCAGTGAAATTTTCGATATTGTATTTCTTTTAAATAGCCTTTGTTTCTTACTGTAAAGAAGAATGTAAAAGATTAGTTTTGTTTTTAAGAGGAAATTGCGTCATTCTACTTTAAAAATACTAAATATAACAGTTTTTTTTAATTCACTATAAATTTATAAAACTCTGCTCTGTTTAGAAAAAATATATCAAAAGTTGTAATTATAACTGTATAACTTTAAAAGAATTATTTAGTTTTATCAATTCATGTAGAAATGTTTAGTAAATAAAAAATAATTACCAAATAAAAAAATGAAATACATTCATCTGCTATAACTTTGCAATAAGTATTAAAAATTGAAAAATAAAATATGTTCCTTTTATAAATCTAAAACTATAATTGTAACGATGTTTTAAAATGAAAAAAATTAAATGTAAAAGAAAGAAAAAATTGAGAATTTTTTCAATTTATCTTTATTATGCTATGAAATAAAATATATTTTCAGCATTATAATGAATAAATTTCAATTAATGAAAAAGATAATTAGGTTCTATTTGTTAAAAAATTATTTCCTAGTTTAAAATTTAAAAAGTTATTTTGCAGGTAAAGAGGACTTATATTTTTTTTTACTTTGTGTATAGATTTTTTCTTTTTTACGCATTGCTTATTATAACAAAACTAAATAATTTTTTATAAAATTAGAGCTTTACTAATGATCTAGAAAACAATTTATTCTAAACAGAGCAGAATTTTTTTATTTTATATTTTATCAAATATATTCAGTTATAAGAAAGACTGTTCAGCTTAAAAGGTACTATATTCCTCTATTTAAACTCCTTGAAAATTAAATTTCTAGGAATATATGCATTACGCATTTTAGTTTATGATATAAATATTTGAGATAATTTTAAAGGTAATGTCAGATCTATGAATAAACATTCATTGCTATCACAAACATTTAAGGAAAATAAGATGATAAGTAAACGAAAATATTTAAATTATACATTTGTACAATATGTCTATGATGATTCATCAATGATATTTCATTTACGATATTCCTATTATAATTCGTTTATGAATATTATAGAGAATTGACAGAATGTATAAGTTAAATAAAATAATTTGAGCTACGAATTACATTATGCGCTGTAAGATAAATAGTAGATATATTTCAAAGGAAAGTAACTGCTATGAATAAATTGACACTCTTAAAATATTTGTAAAACCCAACAGTTCTCGTTTTGAAAAGTATATCATTAAATGTAATAACTGTATTATATGTGTTGTAAATAATTATTACCATCTTAGAATGATGTATGATATAAGACAAATATTTATCTTCTGATTCTTATCAAATAAAAGGTCTAGAAACACCTAATTGTCGTTAAAATTAAGTGTTGCTAAAAGTTTAATCTCACTTTAAAACTTATTAAAGAATTAGGTGATACAGATATGAAATGTCTTAAACACCTATAAATATTCATAAACATAAAATAAATTTTTAAAAGGGTACGAAGTACGAAGTGTACATGAAACAATTAAACTTTCAGTAAAATTGATTATAAATTAGGTAAATACTGAGCGGAAATCTGTTAAACACCAATAAATATTCATAATCGAAAAATTAATTTTTAAGAGGCTATAAAGTACGAAATGTACGTGAAATGTACGAGAATTACACATTGTGTAAAACTGATTAGAAAATATAGAAATAATGAGTTGAAATCTGCTAACACCTATAAATATTTATTATCCCAAAATCCATTTTTAAGACACTATGAAATACGAAATGTACATGAAATAATTACACTTTCAGTAAAATTGATTAGAAAATAGGGAAATACTGAGCTGAAATCTGCTAAACACCTATAACTGTTTTATAATCACAAAACTAATTTTTAAGAAACTATAAAATACGAAATGTACATGAAATAATTACACTTTAACTAAAACTGATTAGAAAATAGGGAAATACTGAGCTGAAATCTACGCTACAAATTAGCACTTACAAATAAAAGCCTACAAATATTCATTATATCAAATTAGTTTTTATAGGCTATGAAGTACTAAATGTACAAGAAATAATTACGCTTTAAGTAAAACTTATTAGAAATTCGGGAAATACTGAGCTGAAGTCTGCTAAACACCTATAAATATTTTATAATCACAAAATTAATTTTTAACACGCTGTGAAATACAAAATGTACATGAAATAATTACAGTTTAAGTACAACCGATTAGAAAATAGGGAAATACTGGGCTGAAATCTGTTAAACGCCTACATAAATTCACAATTACGAAATTTTTAATGGAACACAAAGTACAAAGTGAATATGAAATTCTTATTTTTTAAAAATAAATAATATTAAATTCTAAAATTAGTTATTATAGGGAAGTAATCACGAATACAAGCTAAGGAAAATATTTTTGCACTTTTAACTAGGAATTTCGTTAATCTTGATAATGCTTTACAGTAATACTATTAATTTCTCATAAAATTCATGATTGCGAAATCTTTTATGGTATATTGAAACTCGTAGCTTCATGCTACTTAACATAATTTTACACTTTTAAATGGAAATTAAAACCACTCCTTAATGCTTTTAATGTTTCACGATGACATTATTAATTTCTCTAGAAATTTTTGAATGCATTCATAAAATCAGAAAATTGCTTATATAATATCATCTTGTAGTAACGTATTGCTCCTATCACCATCATAAGTAGTTAAAAATACTTCACGAAAATACTTTTTATTCTTTATTTACAGCAAAATTTCAAGAATCAAAATATATTATTCATTTTGGACAATTATATGCTTCAAAGAGTCTCAAAAACATTTATTATGTAATTTATTCATTAAAAGTTAAACAACTCACAGTTTTCTCAAATAACATACTCTATAATTTAGTTTACAAGCCGAGATTTAAATAAATATATGAAAGAGAATTTTTTATACTTTGTGTATTAATTGCGGGAAAAACTTTAAAAGCCATTTTTAAACTTTTAAAACACATGGGAATCTTTAAAAAAAACTAACTGCTTCATTATAAAGGTATTTGAACTAAGATAAATAAACTATATTCGGAAACGTAATAATAAACATAAAAATTTTCAGCTTGAAAAGAGGAAATAAAATTTTGTGGGTGTATAAATCATTATTTTTACAGTTTTAAAAAACATTAAATAAGAACAATGAAAAATCACAAAAAAGTTATAAAAATTTTATTATTTAACAATGACTTATTTTTTCGGAAATGTTTTCGATTGAGAAAGATCGTAGAGGTAAAAAAAATAAGTTCAATAAACAATAAGAGTATAATACCTTTTTTATAAATCACGAAAGAAATGTTTAAATTAATTTTTATTTTAGCATATTTTACGTATGAAAATGTACTTCTAAACGTAGAAAATTTTATGAAGTTACAAAAGAAAATCTTTTCTGGAATGTAGACAATTATTATAATTATTATAACGATTTATAATTATGACAAAATAAATCTACGTATAAATGTTAGCTTTCTATGACGCATAATAATGGAATTGATAAAAATAAATAAAGATGTATGTAAAAAAATATGAAAAAAAAACTAAAATTAAAGAATTATTTAATTCAAAGATAGTTTTTGTATATTACGGTAAAATTAGTATTTTTATAATAATTACTTCATCCAATAGAAATTTTAGTGAATACTAAATTTAAAATAAATTTATATATATATATATATATATATATATATATATATATATATATATATATATATATATATATATATATATATATATATGTATATATATATATGTATATATATATTATATATATATATATGTATGTATGTATATATATCTATAAATAATCCATATATATATATATATATATATATATATGAAACATAGCGGTAGAAACGCTATGCCTCAGTCGTGGACCTCAGGAATCGAGACCGAATTCATGTTGTAGTGGTAGAGACAATGACGACAATATTTGACGACAATAAGGAACGACAATAAGGAAATTGACCACAATAAGGAAAAATTGACGACAATAAGGAAAGTTAGCAGCATCTTTATTTGAACCTTCTTTATCTCCAACAGTCAACTCTCACAAAAATTAGCCATGCGGCCACTTATAAACTTAGGGGCGCCATCAGCCTGAGGAAGTAATTCTAGGTGCGGACTTGAGAATTTTGTTGTGAGAATTTTAGAAATCTTAGTTCAGAGAAAGAACGTTGACAAGTTCGTTTCACCAAGAGAAAGGAGGTTTTATCTATTAAAAAGAGTTTAACTTTAAGAGGCTACTAGAAACACAGAGAAATCACGGACTTAGAGGTTTTTTAATAAAGGAGTTAGTAATTTTATTTTTAAGATTAAAGTATTTACATTTTTACATTATACATATATATATATATATATATATATATATATATATATATATTTATATATATATATATATATATATGTATATATATATATATAGTATATATATGTATATATATATATATATATATATATATATATACATACATATATATATATATATACATACATATATATATATATATATATATATATATATATATATATATTTATATATATATATATATATATATATATATATATATATAAATATATATATAATATATATATATACATACATACATACATACATATATATATATATATATAATATATATATATATATATATATATATATCTATATATATATATTATATAATTATATATATATATATATATATATATATATATATATATATACATCGATCAACATATGAAGAACTCTAGATTATTTCTTTTGTATTTGTCATTTCTCCAGGTACACTTTATAAGAAAATGAACAATGCATTCACTTTTGGTAGAGAAAGGCTTTCAGTCTTCTGGTCTTTTATAGGTAATATGTTCACATAGACTTAAACCTCATGGCAACTAGTTGATCTCTAAATGGGAGAATTGATTGGGGAACTGAACGGGAGAATTCTCAATTAATTCATTTGGTTGTAAAATACGTGACTTGGTAAAGATATCTTCGTATTTAAATAGCAAAGTCTTCAGGACCTCAGCTATTTTGGTTATATAAATTTAATTATACATATAAAAATAGACCAAAATGGAAAGGGTTCTAGATTATCTTATATGCTCTTATAGTTTCTTGAGGTACACATAGGAAAATGAATACTGTACTAGTTTCAGAAGAAGGATTGTCTCTCGAGGCGTCTTCTTCAGTATAATAAGCTCACATAAGATTTAGAAAAATATTTAGTATTGGTCCTAGAATCCAGAAATCTACACGTGGCTGGATCGATCGATTCAGATTGATATCGAACACGTGACGTTCTAAAAAGATCTTTCCTATTTCAAAAGACATGCCTTAATCACTTGATCTTCTACACACATACACACACATACATACATACATACATATATATAATGTATATATATATATATATACATATATATATATAATACATTATATGTATATATATATATATATATATATATATATATATATATATATATATTTATACAAATTAATAAGGATAACAGTTTAAAAATACTTACTTTAATTTAATTGATTACCTTAATTATTTTAATATAAATGCAGAAATTCTGTTACAGAAAAAACTAAGCAGTAGTAAAAAAACTAATTATCTCTTATTATAATCTCTAAGGCAATTTACATTTTTATAACTATTACGTGAATGACATTTCTGTTCTTTTTTCCGTCTCATGAAATCACCTTATGCATAGTTTAAGTTTGATCTTTTAAAAGATTTCGTATTTTTGTGTGTCAAATATTTGTTAATTTAACTATTCTGGTAATAATTTAAATATATTAATGCTTAATAAGAAACTTTCTGTTTTAATTATAATTCAGAATTCTAAATAGGAAAATAGCATCTTTTTTCTTTTAAAAGTAAAATTTGAAAAAAAAAAGTGTAATCTATGATAACTCTTATGTGTAAAATCACTATCAACCCCTTCGTATGTATGATGTGTAAAATATGTTTGCGAACCACATTTAATTGTAAAAGGTGTTATTTAAATCTTATTTAATATTAGAATATAAAATAAATATCATTTACAATCGATATTTAGAAAAATGCATCATTTTTCACTAAACAATATTTGTGCTGAGTTATTCACTTTTTATTGACTTCTTACTAATTGATATAGCTGTATAAGAAAACTGTGATTCGCTTTATAATTCGCTCCACTTTATACGTGATTCGCTTCACTTTATAAGAAACACGCAGATATATTCTCTTTTTATTGACTTCTTACTGATTGATATAGCTTTATAAGAAACACGCGATTCGCTTTATAATTCGCTTCACTTTATACTCGATTCACTTCACTTTTTAAGAAACACGCAGATATTTTCTATTTTTATTGACTTCTTGCTGACTGACATACCTTTATAAGAAACAGCGAAAGATTCTTCTGCTTAAACCACAGAAATATGAAATACATGGCGTTTTTTCCTTCCGGCACCGAATTACCAGTTAAAATTAAAACGTTAAGAAAAGGTTATCGATGAATTAAATATTTTTAAAATTATTAACTTTTTAACAAATCTTTAATAATTATTTATAAAATTATAGTTTTAGTTTGTTATACATCAAACAGTTATATTATTAAAACATGAAACATATAAAATATATTTTCTAATGAAACATACGGGATAACTATAGAATTAATTTCATTACTGATTAAACAAACTCAAATGTAAGAACACAAAATCCTTTAATTTTTTAACAAATTCTTAATACTTATTTATAAAATTATAGTTTTACTTTGTTATACATCAAACAGTTAAATAATTAAAACATTAAAACATCAAACATATAAAATATATTTTCTAATGAAATATACGGGATCACTATAGAATTAATTCCATTCTTGCTTAGTACAAAATCAAATGTTTAAACAAGAAATCCTTTAATTTTTTAACTAATACTTAATTCTTAATACTTATTTATAAAATCGTAGTTTTATTTTGTTATACATCAAACAGTTAAGTAATTAAAGCTATAAAATACATTTTTAATGAAATTATTACATAATAAATTCTACTATAGCTTAATATAAAATCTTTTAACTCTAAAAATCAAATATAAGAACATGAAAATTATCCTGCCTAAAATTGAACCCGAAGCGTCTGCTATTACTCATTTTATCACCAAACGTCATCAGTAATATAAATGGGGTAGAGAAGGATGACGTCAACTGTTCCTTTTTTAATGGAGCTTTTCAATTTTTAATAAACCATCAATATTTGCAGACTAGTAGTGAAATTTCTATTTGATTCAGGAAATTTTCTTTGTTTTGATACTTCATTTATTAATATTGCTTTTATAGCAGGCCATTTAAAAAAAATTACTAAAATAGAAAAACTATATTCATGGATGAAACATCTTTATAATGCATATGTTTTTGTTGTTTTTAATATTCTTGGCTTGAGATAAAAGTGCCATACATTTAACTAAATAAAAATATGATGATGCATTCATTACAAATAAGTATCAATGCTACATAATTGTACTGTTTATAACGTAGCAGCTCATACGAAATTTCCAAAGTTTTATTAATATACGTAATATTGTTGATTTATATATAAATTTGTGTATAGTATAGAGAACATGATAAACTTTAAAATTGTTCGAAAACTGTTGTTTCAATTAAACTCAGATTAGTATTTTTAACTTATGATTTAATTAAAAGTTCCATAAGAGTAGCACAAATGTGATAACATTAAATCTCAATTTAAAGATTCATAGATTGTGCAGACCAAATTAAAATGTTATTAATATTATAACGATTTGAGAAAGCCTCCTACAGCCCACGAATGAGATAAACTGGCGTATTTAGATCACTGAATAGTAATAACTAAATTAAAGATTGAATAGAGAAATGATAGATACAATTCGCTGAACGATTTCGAAAGACACTAAAAGCTAAAAAAAATTCCCGTTACAGAACTATTGCTTGAAAAGGCTTGCAATAAATAATTTATTGGGGGTAACAAAAAAAAAAGCCACTTAGGACTTTTATTTAGGTATTTTCAGGCATTTTAAAGATATTATTCTTGCATCTTGATGGTAAAAATTAATAGGAACTTAGTATTGTATTTATGAAAGAAAACAATATTTTTGCTTAAAAAATGGATTGAACTTGATATTGGGGCATAAAGGAGGTTTGGTTTGGTTTGGAGAGGTGCGATATAAATTATTGCTACATGATGGCTAATGAGACAGGGACTTACTGAAGTCGATTCCGAACGTTCACAAACATCCGTGACACGGTGGGATTCGAACCCAAGAACACCGGTAATGAAGATTTGTTCCCTAACCTTTTGCCCATCATTCGTCGTGGCATAAAGGAGAAGATCGAGAGCAAAGAATTATTTCAAATAGAAGGGTTTTTAGTTTGTCAGAACGTGCATTAATCGTGAAACTGTTTTACTATAGCCAGGGAAGCGCTGTTGCAGCTCTGAATTTTGGATTAGAAAAAAATTGCAACGGGGATCATTGTCTTCACAAGTTATAAGAAACTTTATACCTTGATTCATATAAAGTTGCCTTTTTATGAGTTATCCGTGGCAAAGGGTGAATATTAATCATAGCAGAAGTAGTCTTTGAGGCTAGAACAGACGTTGTAAAACAATCACAGGAAAATCGTAATAGGGGTGTCATTTATGCAATCTGACGGCACTCTTATAGGATTTTTCAAAAATGACCGGTATATCTGAAAAATCAATAAAACCTAGACGGACAGTGATAGAAATACACAGTTTATTGCAATACGCTTCGGACAATAGCAAATTTTCAGGCAGACAAATTTTCAGAATTAGCTACAATGTTTCACAACAGGTGACGCTGCAGTCTGGAAAAATCTAAACTACGATATTTTCCAGATATCCACCATGCTCAGCAGTAATATGGCGTATTCTCAGAACGAAATTATCAGAAACCCGTTTAAATGTCTCAGGCGGGATGGCTTCCCATGCAGAACAGATGTACTGTTCCAGTTATTCAATTGTTTCTGGATAGTGGCGGTACACCTGGTCTTTTAAGATGTCCCCACAAAATAATATCGTAGTTTAGATTTTTCCAGACTGCATCGCCATCTATTGTAAAATATTGTAACTAATATTGATAGTTTCGATGAAAATTTACTGTTTTCCGAAGCTTATTGCAATAAACAGCGTATTTCTATCAGTGTCCGTTTAGTTTTTACTGATTTTTCAAATATACCAGTGATTTTTCAAACACCCTCTAAATAACGTAATGCGTTAAACTATTAAAATAAAACTTTGCAATTCTGTTTCTGTTGAGCAAAGCTATTTATTCTTTGTCTTTTTCAGTATATTGATTGTAATGCTTTTCCTATCGGAATTTTCTAAAAGTGTGATGCTTTTAAATGCCTTTCAACTCATTTGTTTTAATTATTTATCTTCAAATTTTCGGCTGAGTTTGCAATGTTGTTAGAGTTTCAGATTGTTCTTAATAGGTATAGTTTAATTACGATAACCCAGTACTTATAGTACGTATTGTATTTATATTATGTCTATATATTTACCTCCTACTTTTTGTAACAAAGAATTTCGATATTTTTAAAGGTACAAAATATGGTTACCACATATTCGAGATCTAAGTGCTTAACCTTTTGTTCTATTTAATTGAAAATTGAAATAAAAATTTTGAACTGTTATACTTAAAATTGCAATCTAGATAAGAACTTCATTGAGCTCATTTATTTTCTTTGACTTTAAAGTTTTAACATATTAAATTTATAAGTTTGAAATCTTATAAAACTGTGAAATTTTTCTCACAGAATTAACCAGGAAAAGGTCACATATAAAAAAAATTATAGCATGTTCATTATTTGTAAATCTTATCATAGACATTTTCATTACGATGCTTTCAGGAAAAAGAGATGAAAATTTCATTGTTTCTTCCATATAAAACGAAAGGGAAATACAATCAGATATTAAATAAAGCATATTTTAAATCAAGCAATTATTTTAGCAATTCTGGAACTTAAGTATCCAAGACAATATAAAAGAAATAATTTGTTTAATTTTTAATTTCAGATGCATAAAACGATTTAGGATCTTATTACTTCTACGTTTATTAATTCTATACTTTCCAAAAGTTTAATTTTTAATTTCAGAATACATAAAAACAATTTAGGATCTTATTACTTCTACGTTTATTAATTATATACTTTCCAAAAGACTAAATGTATGAAATAGGCTATATTTTAAGATATGTCTAAAATTAACTGTGCACAAAATTATTTCTTAAATTTTTCACTCAATTATTTCATTGCACATACATCTTCAAAAGAAAATCATAATGGATAATCATATGTTATGCGTTTATAAGAAGTTAGTAGAAAATATAAAGATATTCCCATTTTGATAAAAGAGCGTCTGGAAGCACAAAACTTTCTTGGATTTGTGGGTTGTCCAGACCTGTTTTAGACCAATCGTTTTTAAATGAAATCCTAAGAAATTCAGTAGTCAAAACTTCCATTGGTTTAATTTAGGTACAGTGTACAAAGTTTAAAAAAATGTATGTTTCCTGCTTTAATTAATCAAGCTTAGAGTAAGACAACTTTATTCGAGAAAATTAATAGTTTTCCATCTGCCAGGGAGTCTTAGACTCTTCGTCTGATACAGTGCTGGTAATTAATTTAATTTACAACCTGTTATTTTATCTTGGTGTTATCGAAAACGGTATACCTGGGTTATGCATTCCCTGAAACTTTCTTCCAGTTATGTGAGATTAAAGTATTACTTACATTTTTTTAATAAAAATTTTCAGACAGTTCTAACTTTTTACAGGATGTAGAAATTAATAGAACAGTTTCACTGCATAAATTATTTCAAACCTAAATACCACTTGTTTTCCAGCGAAAGCAATTAATAACTTTAAAAAGTTAAGATAAAATTTGTCTTTCTTTATAAAAAAGAGGTAAACGTTGCCGAAATAAACATTCAAGTCAGGTACATAAGTTTGATATAATAAATAGCTATATAAGTTTGTAATAAATAAATTTAAAAATATATACTTGAAAATATCTACATCAAGAATTGTTTGTATTGCTCATGTTAGAGAGTTACTTTATATTAATGCACTAACGTAAAAGTTTTTATATCTGAAATATGATAGCCGAAAGCACTATGAAATTGATCTCATACCTGTTTTTGCATCCTATTTATGACTTGTTACATTTAATGATTTATGACTCCTTAGAGACTGGCGAAATATGAAGAGAAAAGCTCCTTCTGAAAACATCTTATATTCCTCTTTAGAAAAGTGCAAACTTAGTTCCATGTAAATTTTGCAGTTAAGAAACTTTTTTTACGTTTTAAAATGGAATTATTTTCATCACTGTTTTCTGTACAAATATTCTAGCTTTAAAATTTTATAGCATATGCGTTTTTCTTTTGCGTAAGTTAAATATTTCTATAATAAATGACATTATTGACACTTTTAGAGAATTTTATTTCTTAATACACTGCATAGTAAAACTCTTGAAATATTTAGTTTACGAATAAATTAGAATTGTAAGTAATAAATTTCCTAATATTAATAATTTGTAAGACTTTCAAAGATTATCAGATTCAAAATTCTCATTAAGTGATGTTTTAAACTTTTTAAAATATAGAAATGGTGGACAATAATTGTGAATTTGTAGAATATAAGTTTAGTATTTAGTAAGGATAAATTGTCAAAAAATCGCTGCCCATTAAAGACAGCTGACAGAAAAAATTCCATTTTTGATGATAATTAGAGCAGAAAAACGTCATTAGGGAATTAAATTTATATAAAATGTTTGAATCTTATCGAAAAATCTATAAATTTGCTAAAAATCCTTAGAACGTTTGGCAAAATATTCAACTTTTGATTAGTTAGTAAAATTTTGCATTATATTTCTGTCGTATTTAACTGAAATTATCGTGTTTTTATCTTGCATTTCTTTTGAGTGTTATATGTTACACAGTTCTTCGGTATCCTTGCTATTCATTCTGAACACCAAGCCTTCTAATGCCCATATTTTCTTACTTTATACTTATTTCGATAATTTTTAAAATCTCAGAGAGTAACATTAAATATGGCAGTGGATAACAAGTCACAGCTTTTACAGCTTTACATTTTACAGCTTTTACTTTCAAACTCGAAACAAAAAATTTTAAACGTTTTCATAGATAATCTAGGGAAAATATTACATGAAATAAAGAATTTCATGACTACCAGGTGATATAAAATTTTAAAAATAACAAATTTAGGTAACTGGATCAATGATATTAATTAACTAAAGTTTATTTTTTCAATTTCATTTTTTCTTTAACAAACTGAAATTATTTACTATTGCTAATAACTTGTTATTTCAAATGTATGGATATGTAAATAAAATAGAAAATATTGTAGTTAAGAATTATTTTCTAAAACTAAATTAAATTACCAATGATATAGAAAATAATTTAGAATGATATCAAAATGGATTTTATTTATTTTGGTTGTACAAGGTGTTTCAAAAATGACTAGCATATTTGAAAAATCAATAAAAACTTATCGGACAGTGATAGAAATGCACATTTTATTGAAATATGCTTGGGACAATAGTAAATGTTCAGATAGACAAAACTTTAACGTTAGTTGCAATATAGTCAAACGATATTTTACAAATTACAAAAACAATTACAAATTTTAGAAATACAATATTTTCAATTGTTAAGTGAAATGAGTTTCAGTGGTAAAACTATTTTTTACTCTATTATTATTGTTACTTCCTTGAAGATAATAACTCTAATATGTTAACTCAAATGTAATGGAAAATGGCTCGAGATAACAAAAACAACCACGCTCTAAAAGTATAAAACTCAATTTAATTATTACTAACATAAAACAAACTCAGACATTAAAATTTAGCAAACATAAGTATAAGGAAATGAAACAATTAGCGTACATAATGGTCAACAAAACTTAAATCAACTTAAAAACAACGAACCAGCCATGATACGAAAGTAATACTACCTCCATGACAGCCAAACGTACAAGCTACCCACTAGGATAAGCAAAGAAAACACTGTATTTAAACAAACTAGGAATGTCCCGGAATGACGCTTCGGGGAAGAGATACTGCAAGAGATAAGATTTAACCATGGGGTTTAACAATTATTTAAAAAATCACTTATTAATTAATCTAGCAATTATTTAAAGTTTATATTTACTAAAACATTAATCCATGAAAATAGTTTTAAATCTTAACTGATTAAAAACGTGTAAAAAGTAAATGAATATTTACTGTTTAAAGGATTGTATATTTCTTTCAAATTCTTCATATATCTATTGTTACTTTCGATGTGATTAAAGTACTGGTTCAATGATTCAGTTTCACTTTTTTTAATATAGTGGAGAGAAAATGTACAAGTTTCACTTGCATAATGTAATGGTATGCCTGGAGACTCTCACAGACACAGCTGGGCATCCAGTTTACCAATACTATTAAATTAGTTCGGAAAAGAATGAATGGGCAATGTAAATATTTTTCTCAGTTGAGACTGTAGAATAAATTACTTTTTCTTTAATTTTTGTTCTTTTGGTTTTTTGTTTAGCTCAAAAAAGGTTTGTCCATCCATTCAACAGAGAAGTTCACTTCTTTAGTTACAAATTGCAAAGAAATCACTACTACAAAAAAACTTTCAAACTACTTGAAAATCCCAGTTATCGAAACTCCAGAGATTTCATCATTAACAATCATGACTCCTTTTAAATGAGCCTTCAACAACAAGTTATTTTTCAAATGGAACTTCTGCTTCACTTCACCCTGAAATGAGGATGTAGACATAATTTATAACGTATCTCACCCGCTCCGTAGGCGTATTTTGCATAAACGTATTATGCACGCTCGTAATCAACATTTGCATAAATATTCACGTCTTTCAAATACACTGAGTTGCATAACACAGATGAGTGAAGCCCTTTATTTGATTTAATATTGAATTTTAAGCGTGTTTATGTGAAACTAATATTTCTCAAGTAGAATCTTTTGAGGTTTATCTTGATTAATAATTTATGTATATCTTTCTAAAGAAATAAAGCATTTAAAATCTTATCAAATAAAACAAAATGTCCTTTAGCATATATTAACAACATATTTTAGACTTACATTAACGGCTCATAAAGAATAAGATGCTTCTAAATATAAACAGCACTTTGGTTTTTTTAATCAGTATAAATTGGGTCTTTAATA
>CM063511.1:148148464-148188464 GCA_032207245.1 Pardosa pseudoannulata | reverse complement strand
TAAGGTTTAAGAGTACGGGTGGACTTTCAAAATGTGTTTTTCGTGGGATCTAATTATCCATAAATTATTTTGAAATTTTAATGTGCTAAGCATAACTTATACTCATAATCTATAATCAATATTTAGTGTTGATTTTTTAAATGTTTTTAGTTATATAAAACGTTATTTTTTATGTTTAAGCCTTTTTAGTTTCAAATTTCTGATGTCTTTTGTTACCAGTGTATTACAACAATAGTTTTACTGCTTGGAACAGTGAAAACAAGTACAGGTAAAGATTGCAAAAGTAATTGTTCCTTACAAATTTTACATGCGTAATATTGAATTTAGAATCCTAATTAAATCCTAGATTTAGATGGAAAATTCTGTTTCGAATACTAAAGTTAACGTTAGGAGATTATTAAGGTTTCAGAGTACGGGCGGACTTTCAAAATGTCTTTTTCGTGGGGTATAATTATCTATAAATTATTTTGGAAATTAGGATGTGCTATGCATAACTTATATTCACAATCTATAATCAATATTTAGTGTTAACTTATTAAATGTTTTTAGATATAAAAAAAAGTAATTATTCCAAAAGTAATTATTCCTCACAATTTTTACATACGTTATATTAAATTTAGAGTCCTAATCAAAATCCTAGATTTAGAGGGAAAATTCTGTTTCTAATATTAAAGTAAAAGTTAGAAGATATTTATTAAGGTGTCAGAGTACGGGCGTAGTTTCAAAATGTCTTTTTCGTGGGATCTAATTATCTATAAGTTATTTTGAAATTTTAATGTGCTAAGCATAACTTATACTCATAATCTATAATCAATATTTAGTGTTGATTTTTTAAATGTTTTTAGTTATATAAAACGTTATTTTCTCTGTTTAAGCCTTTTTAGTTTGAAATTTCTGATATTTTTTGTTACCAGTGTACTACAACAATAGTTTTGCAACTTGGAACAGTGAAAACAAGTACAGGTAAAGATTGCAAAAGTAATTATTCCTTTTAATTTTTTACATTCGTTATATTAAATTTAGAGTCCTAATTAAAATCCTAGATTTAGATGGAAAATTCTGTTTCGAATACTAAAGTAAACGTTAGAAGATTATTAAAGTTTCAGAGTACGGGAGGACTTTCAAAATGTCTTTTTCGTGGATTTAATTAGCTATAAATTATTTTGAAATTTTGATGTGTTACGTATAACTTATACTTATAATTAATAATCAACATTTAGTGTTAATTTATTAAATGTTTAAAAATATAAAAAAAAAATTATTAGTTTTTTCTGTTTAATACGTTATATTAAATTTAGAGTCCTAATAAATCCTAGATTTAGAGGGAAAATTCTGTTTTCTAATATTAAATAAAAGTTAGAAATATTTAAAGTGCAGAGTACGGGAAAAAATGTCTTTTTCGTGGATATTATTCTTTTGAAATCTCAATGTGAAAGCATAACTTCATAACTATAATCAAATATTTAGTGTTAATTTTTTAAATGTTTAGTTATATAAAACTTTTATTTTCACTGTTTAAACTTTTTAGTTTGAAATTTCAATGATATTTTTTGTTATATATCAACAATAGATTTAAAAATTAATCAGTGACAAACTAGTGCAGTAATTTTTTTTCAATATGTTTACATCGTTATTTTAAATTTAGATCTATAAAAATTAGATTTAGAAAAATTCTGTTTCAATATATAAACGTTAGAAGATTATTAAAGTTTAGAGTACTAGATTCAAAATGTCTTTTTCGTGGATTTAATTAGCTATAAATTATTTTGAAATTTTGATGTGTTACGTATAACTTATACTTATAATTAATAATCAACATTTAGTGTTAATTTATTAAATGTTTAAAAATATAAAAAATTTTATTTTTTCTGTTTAAGCCTTTTGAGTTTGAAATTTCGGATGTCTTTTGTTATTATTTCACGAAACAATGTTTAAAAAATAATCATGTGCAAAAAAAACTAGTGAAGGATAATTCTTTTGAAATCTCAATATGATACGCACAATCTCTCATAACTTATAACCAATATTTACTGTTAAAATATTGAATGCGTTTAGTTATAAAAAGCTTTATTATTTTCACTGTTTAAACTTTTAGTGTAATAAATTCAATATATTACTGAGATATTATTATTTTACATAATCAGATTTAAAAATTAATCATGTGAAACTAGTGCAGTATATTTTTTTTCAATATGTTACACATAACTTTTCATAATCTATAACTAATATTTAGTGTTAATATATCAAACGCTTTCAATTATTAAAACCTTATCAATATCGCAGTTTAAACCATTAGTGATTGAAGATTCAGATGTCTTTTGTTATTATTTTACGAGACGAGGTTAAAATTTAATCATGTGCAATAAAAACTAGTGGAGGATAATTATTTGTTATGGATTGATAGGAAGTTAGTAGAAATATTAAAAAAAAATTAGAAAGTAGTAGGACAAAATAAACTTTTTTGAAAGGTGTAGTTTGGCCAGACTTGTTTTAGACCACTCGTTTTAAATGAAAAATTATGAAACTCAGCAGTTAAAATATCTGATTCCTTTTTTAAATTTTAGAAAAAATGTACTGATATACAAAAACCATTCCTCCTTAATTCAATTAAAATAAGAGGAAAATTACTACATTCGTGAAAAACAATAGTTTTCCAGATTAGTCTGATATAGAGTTATTCATTAATTTGCTTCACAACCTATTATTTTAATTTGATATTATAAAGAAAACAGCATAATTTAGTCCAGCGTCCATTAAAATTTTTCTTGAAGTTATGTGAGATTAAAGTATTACGAAAAATTAATCATGCTGATTATGAAATTTCTAGCACTTAGCCTTCTTCAGAGATAATATATAAATAACAATCATATTTAAATATATATAAAAATAACATTTATATTTTTATATTTATAAAAATTTGTCAAGGAATCTAATATATTTTATTATTAATGTGTATAAATAATATAATTAAAATCTATTTGTTAATTGAATTATATTTATTATACATGTATTTAAACCTCATTTTAATCAGACTAAACGGTTCCAAACCCAGAGCCTTTGATATGTTAATGTAAATATACCAAACAACTAAAATTATTTTGTTACTTTTGATTGCAGTCTATGGGATGAAGATAATTGTATTCGATGCAAATAAGAGCAAAATTCAATTACTGTTACAGGGGTAATAAGTATTAATACGGTTTCAACTATATAAAACAAGCAAAGTACAGTTTACCAAAAAACCAATATTGAACCACTTCGCTGTCTGACGAATGTGTTACGAGAAATAATTAAACTTATTAAAAACATTAAAGCCAAAATATATAAGAAAAGAAAATATTTTATTCAGTACAGGTACCACCTTGAATAGAACATAAATTATCAGAATCGAATGTAAACATGCTGTAGTTTCTAAAAAAGTTACCAGATCCATTCATTTTTTTATAAAAACATTATGAAACATTTTGTACAGTAAAATATAATTGAAAAAATTATATTTATATACATATACATATATGTATATCTATGTCTATATATATATATATATATATATATATATATATATATATATATATATATATATATATATATATATATATATATATATATATATATATATATATATATATATATATATATATATATATATATATATACACATATATATATATATATTTATATATATATATATATATATATATATAAATTATTTTTCATTTCCCAAATGCATTCCCATTTCATCATTAACCTCTATTATTCATGGACAATGAATAGCTGATAATTTTGCCATTACGTAACGTCACAAATCTTGAAATTTCATATACATCCTAATTCTGTAAAGATCTGTGGTAACCAAATACCTGAGCAGTGTTTAAAAGCTGTGAAATCATTAGCACGAATTTATATTTCTGTGAAAGTCTAGATAAATTTCTTTAGAGAACATTAAAATTAATAATGTATTTTAAAATCTAATAAAAATATATGGCTGAAAATACTTTTGAATTGAAGAAAATATTTTATTCAGTACAGGTACCACCTTGAATAGAACATAAATTATCAGAATCGAATGTAAACATGCTGTAGTTTCTAAAAGTGTTACCAGATCCATTCATTTTTCTTATAAAAAACATTATGAAACATTTTGTACAGTAAAATATAATTGAAAAATTTATATTTAAATACATATACATACATATATGTATATATATATATATATATATATATATATATTATAATATAAAATATAATATATATATATATAGATAAATTGTTTTTCATTTCCCAAATGAAACTTTTATTACCTTCTATTATTCACGGACAATGAATAGCTGATAATTTTGCCATTACGTAACGTCACAAATCTTGAAATTTCATATACATCCAAATTCTGTAAAGATCTGTGGTAACCAAACACCTGAGCAGTATTTAAAAGCTGTGAAATCATTAGCACGAATTTATATTTCTGTGAAAGTCTAGATAAATTTCTTTAGAGAACATTAAAATTAATGATGTATTTTAAAATCTAATAAAAATATATGGATGAAAATACTTTTGAATTGTCTATCCTAGCAAAACCGAAAGGTTTTAATTTCAAAACATTTCAATAATTTATTTTCATATATTTTTAATGTATATTTTTAAATGAATTTCTAAAGTATCTCAACATTTAAACACCAGTTTTTAATATAAAATTTTGGTTTTTTTTTAGAAAACTATCCTCTTGAAATAAATGCAAATCATTAATTTTATGCTCCCTTAATACGAAAATCTTTCACTAACGTTTTTACAACTTAAAACCTCTAAAACTATAAATTTAATGCAAAATTTGAATCCGTGATTTCTTTTAACAACTTCGAGGTGATCCCTAACATTAAAAGTAATCTTTTCAGAAAAGTTTTAGATAGAACAACCCACATGAATACGATTTTAAAGACTTTTATAAATGTTCAAAAGAAAATATTAAATTAAATATTGGATATCTACAGTAACGTATTGCTGGCGATTTAAAATGATGTTTAGAAAAATTCTTAAATGAAAGCATTAACATTTTGAGATCCTATTTATAGAAAAAAAACTTTAGTACAAGACAGTATTTTTAATATTTGACATGTATTTCAACACTAGCAAATTGTGCTAACACGTTTATTATTTTTAACTATTATTTTTCTACAGTGCAGTAAATTATAATTTTTTTCACTTACAAGGAATGTAGGTAGTATTGTTAAATAAATTAATGCAGAAAAAAATGTCAAAATTTAAAAGATACATTTCCAGTCTTAGTATTACAGAAAGAAATACATTATCCAAGCAAAAAGCAGTCAATTAATATTGTGTTAATCCAGCATAGATATGCATAAAAAAGCATGGTTTAATTATATAATACATCAGGTCTTTGTTAAGAATTTGCTAGAAATATTTTAACAAGGCCTTAAATAAAAATACGAATTTCTTAAAGTTGCCATTTGAAAGTGTTGAAATATGTAATCGTACTCATGCTTGGCGACTTGGCTGTTTAATATTATTTAAGTAATAGCTTTCTCAGATGTACGAAGTTTTCGTGAGTTGATCCTTTTGTATTTTCATGGGTTGTGTTTTATTAGTTTTGTCTTGTGAATGTAATTTGATTGGCAGGGCTCAGGATCTTTATAAAACTATAAAAGCCCAATGTACCTCGTATTTATATTATTATCAGTATTATTATGATTGTTATTATTTCGGTGTCTTTAAATAATAGTGTCTTTAAAAGGTGTTTTCGATCTGCGGCTCTTCATTCTGCTTCAACAGAAAGTTAGTATTCATAGTAAAGATTTTCAGAAAATTGACTGCTTTTCGGAAAAGGTGGATTTGAGAAATAGCTGGTTATATATTTTGATAACTTTTAAGCTTTACTTTTCTCCAGTGTTCCAGATCTTGAAGATCTCAACTAAACCAAGACATGATTATACAAATAATATCACATTTTTTGATTTCCATGTTTGTAGTTATGTGTATATTTGTTGAAAAACCTAACAAAATCCAATTTTCTAAAGTTAGATGAGATTTGGTGCATTTTCTTTCTTTCTAACGTTACTATTGCCGGACAATGGTCGAACAGTAGTGTGCTGCATGGTAAGGTAGTCCACGAATTCGAAACCCGTTTTTCTTCATTATGGTATCTTCGTTAGTCGTATGTCATTATAAAATTAAATTTGTTTTTACCAAACAATAGCTATCATGAAAACTAAGCATTAATAAGTACAGAACATTTAATATTAAACAGATAATTTCATTATCTGTTTGTATTTATAATTTCAAATAAGTAAAACTAAATATTTAAAAGTAGCAAATACGAGTATTTTAGGGCAAGAAATTTACCTTAAACGTCTATGAGAATTAATTTTTTATTTATTGTTAAATAATAGTTAAAAAATTATAAGGAGTTTTCAAGCAACACCAGATAAATTGTTTAGCTTTATGATTTTCTTATTTTTAACATTAGTAACAAAAAGTAATTAAATTCATAATGTTAATGTACCAAAACTGTTTCATCATTAACTAATAACTATTCGGTAGAAATAATAAAGATAATTTTTAACTAACTGTATTTGTTTAATTAAAATTCGCACATATCTTTTATAGTCTCAGTTAAGGATTAGTAATTTCTTATTATGTAATTTAACAGCTTTGTATTGATGAAAATTGCAACAGGCCTACAACTGTGAAAAATTTCACTAAAAATTTTATGCATTTATCTTGTTAAATTACCAAAGATTTGTATTATTAAAAGTAAACGAAACTATTTTATATCCATAGTTCTATAATTAATTGATTAGTACTGCTTATACAACCAACTTATTTCAAATAATGACTTTAAATGTTTTTGAAAACTAAAAACTAATATTTTATAAATAATTTAAAACTCCAGCCACACTTGAAAAAATCGCTTTAAAATTTTCTGACTATTTACTTCATAGTGTAAAAAATAAAAGTTTGCTGAAATTAATATAATTCTAAATGTAAAAAAATATAGTTAAAAGAGATATTAAGAACGTTTTCTACTGGAAAAAACGGATAGTAACCAATTGCCTGTGGAATATATTTGAGAAAAACGTCCCAAAAATTGAAGTTTTTTCTCATTAATTTTGTTTGTTATTGTTATTCAAATGTTAGAAATAGATTATTTTTCAAAAAATCAAAATTTTAAACAAAATAACTACTTTTTTCAATATATCTAATATTTACATATATGAGAAATATTAAGGGATTACAGTAATTTTTACACAAGTTACAGAAAAATAAATCAAATGATATAATTTTTTGGATAAATATAATTAACTAATACAACAATATTATTATTTATATCAACTGCTATGAATTCCCTGTATCTTAGATTCATTTGAATCTCACAAATTCTTTACAGTACTCTAGAAATAAAGACAAATGGCACAAAACTGCCGAACTTTTTGAGGGAAAGTATTTCTATTTATTTACAAAATGCAAATTAAATATTATGTATTGGACGAACCGATTTCGAGCTTTACGGAACTGAAATACCGTTTTATCTTTTGCCTTAACTCGGGTTCAGCATTCTAAAATTGGTGCATTTGCGTTGCCCAAACTGATTTCAAGTGTCACAGGCAAGGGGATAAGATTATTTTTCTCTTATTACTTTTACAAATTGATACGATTAAGAATAAGTTTTTAATTTCTAGAAATAAAAATTCTGTTATGAATAAAAATGGACCGCAATATGAGTAAAAAATGTCCATGAAGCACATTTAATAAGGCTACTTTTAACAAATTATTGATTAATATCTTTTAAAATAATTGATATTTTAATTTACTAATGTCATCGATCTTATAAAAATATATTGCTAAAAACACATTTAATTTTCAAAAGATCGACAAAAAACATCAATGTTTAGTATTAAAAGTTCACTGTCACTTTATAAGAACTCAAATAGGTTTTAAAAACCCATTTGTATCTCATGTAAATATAAACAAAATCAATATATATTCATATATAAGTTCCTAGAGTGAAATTTATTACTTTTAAAATTATCTTTAAAATAGGAAACTTCCCAAATATAGCATCAGTCTCTATCGTAAGAAAACCTGCGTGGATTTAAAAGTTATTTTAAATTTTCAAATTTTCAAAGTTAAAAATAAAACTCATAGTTTTCTGAAGATAATACCAGTATATACTCATTTACTGAACTGGCAGTTTTAAAATAGAATACCAGATTATGTAAACATATTCTGACAACAAATATTCCGTTCATTTGAGTTCATTAATATGTAAGCTATTTTCGAAATAAAAATGAAAAAATTGAAGCTAAAACTAGTGCTTGATTGAAAGAAAAAATATGTACAATTGTTGGTTGATTTATAAAAGATTTTATAATTCACAATATATAGTTTTCTACCTGATATTTATAGCCTCTGTAATTGTTTCTGTTTTTACTGTCATGCTTTTGTTCATAAATTTTCGTAGAATTTATTATTCTTATACAAACTTCCTGAATTATGAATTATTTAGATATTTCATATTTTCTTTTGCTTTTTCGTATGTTGACTGAAGTTTATGATTCATCGAGGACTGTCTATGTTTTAGTCTTCAGTAATTTTGGATAAGCCATTCTATTTTTGGATTTATTTAAGTTTGTGTGTCTGATCGTGTACATGGTCAATCGAGAACGAAAATAAACAAAACAAATATACTCGATTTAAGGTTTTACGTCGAAATAATACTGGAAAAGCAATAAAAGAAGAACATGACATTTTAATTTTTGGTTTCCAGAACTCGAGACAACGCAACTTTTGTTTTTCTTCTTTTACGTATTCCATTCTATCCGTTTTGATTCTATGTGTCTCATGTACGCGCTAACTATAACGCGAGTAACGAATCTCATTATTCTATTCAAATTATGTTATTATAGCAAAGTTAGTTGTTTGTGGAAATTCCCAGGGACTGTAATTTTTGTGTGACGCCGCTTTAGTTCGGTCTTCCGTTGGGGCGAACCAATAGTAAGTCACCCTTTACCTGCGGTATCTCAATCGGCAAAGTCAACGGTCACGTAGCTGGAGGGTTGCGGGTTCGGAGCCTTAGATGGCCAAAGATCCGCCTTGTTCTTTAAAGGCGACCGGGGCATGTAAAACATGTTCAAGTTCTCAATCAATACCTCTAATGGTACAGGCCAAGACTATGGTCCTCTCCTTGGTGCCTGCTTCAAAGTTACGAGGATCAACTTGTGCAAATGTTGTACTTTCTCCCTTGAGGTTCTCGTTAAAACGAAAGGCGCACCCCTTTGCCTGAATATGAGTAGCGTATGACTCAATGGTGTTTGGTTTGTCCAAGTGGCATATAAACAACAACAACAACCCACCCTTAACCCGCGAGGCCCAAATGTTATAAAAACATTCCACACAAAAATATCCAAATGAAATAAACTTCCAAAATTTAAGAAGCTGTCTTATAGGTCTTACAGACACCACTAACATACATTTTCGCACGCTTTTCTTTGGCACGTCTGAATATTTTTCTCAGAAGTAGATATTTTTAATTTTTTTTATTCGGAGCCAGAGACCCAGTGCATAAGCATACACTTTTGCATTTTTATTTAATGTTTGTGGTCGGAGCAGAGATGCTGTCAAAATTCATCGTTATTTGGTTAAAATTATGAAATATAAAGATGAATTATAAAGATGTGATTTAAGTTTTTAACTTGGATGTGTCTCATGTTTATTTTTCGGAATGCTAATTGAAATGTCTAAGATACAAAATACATTTAAAAATTAATATTTAAACTAATCCGAAATGTATTTTAAGCTTTTCATAAAGTATATTTATAAAACAAATTTTCTGTCCCTCATCAAAAACATTTATGTTGGTATTTAGTTAAGTAAAGTTGCACCGGGTCACAAAGGCTGGGCGAGCGTTCTCGCCGGTAAACCCTTTTTACTTCTGTTTAAATGTGAGCTAATTTGGACTTTATTCTAACTATTATTAGCCTGTTTATGTCGGATTTAACTATTCTTAACAGATAAATAAATATCTAGCTTTTGATCTATGAAAAGAGCTAGCAGAAAATAATCAAATTCATAATACATAGATGATTTAAAACAAATTACAAATGGAAATTTTATGAAAATTTAGTGACTTCTTTAAAAAAAACTATATTATGAATTTCTGAAATTGTACTAGGTTTTGGTAGGCTTTAAGAAGGTTTTATTAAATAAAAGTGCGAAAACTTTCAGTTTATAAATGACTTTATTATGTGGGTTAAAATGAGAAAGCCAACTGAGGTATATTCTCGATTTTTAATACAGTTTGATGTTTTTATAACCAAAAAAATGCTGAATAAAATACACCATCCATTAAATAAAAAAATCATACTTTTTCAGATAGTTTTATTTTAGAGTTTAAGTCCTATGACAATTTCTCTAATTACATTTCTTCGATTCAAAAATTGCATTCCTCATTAATATTTTGTACCAACCACAATTCTTTGGTTTTCTAATGCAATAAAGTTACATATTAAAGATTAGAATCATCAGTATGAATTTTATAATTTCTTGACCTAAATCCTTAAATCCTAATAAAGGTTTCCTATAAATCAGATATGACTGAATATTCTTCAACACAAATGAAGGAAATTGAAAACAGATTACACTGACTTTATACGTAGTTAATTCTCAAGGAAAAGATTCTGTAAAAATACATAGGAACAGAAATATAAGAATAGAATCTAAAATTAATTTATGTTTAAAATTGAAAAGCAATACTTCCTCTCCATTTAATGGTATATTAGCAAAAATGCATTTGCTTCAATAATTAAATACAGAAAATACATAGTTAAGTATACTCTTAAATCTATGTAAAGGTACCGTAGTCTTCCTATTTTAACTGAAAATTTCAATAACCTAAATATTCAGCATCAAATTTCTTAGTAATATTTCAAAACTTCTGAATTATTAAAATTCAGATGATTTAATATTTTCTTAGTTGATACATGATTGTATTTTCATTTAAATTATATGTTATCGTTTACATTGTTCAAATTCATTTTGCTATCATTTATTAATATTGTATACAGACTTTATTTTACCAAACTGGAAAAATATAGCAAACTGAAACTCTCAGAGGTAAATTAAAATACATAAAAATTTTCCTAAATGGGGGTGTTCAAGGTTAAAATTTATTACCTAGTTAAATACACTAAATAATAAATTTGTAACTTACATAATGATTATTATTTAGTGATCTACTACCAAGATTTCTTAAAACTAGGAGTTAAATATTATTGGATTTTATTTTCAATGGAAGATTATTTTAACATTAGCACTCTTGTAGATACAGTTTTCAATTTGTTTATATAGACTGAAAATTCATACCATACTAATATAGCAATAATTTCTTGTAAATATAAAAAGGTAATATTGAGTCAGAGCAATTTTCAATGCGATTTTCAATATTTCAAACTCAGTGACTAAGATGTATTATTTTGATGAACTCTGATTAATATTAACATGTTTTTATCGATATAAAAAAGAAAAAAAAAATTTTGTATCTCGTTACAAAAAGTTACATCTCGTAACATTTTACATAAAACAAATATATTATGTCGAAAAAATGATAAAATTTGTATACTTTTTACAACAAAAAAATACTAAATTACATATTTCCGACGATTAATTTTGAAAGTATCTAAACAATCTAAAATCGTAAACAGTCTAAAATCGTAATAACTAGATTTTGAAATTTAGAAAAGATAATTTAGATTTGAAAAGACACCAAAAGTAAAATCATACACACACAAGCTTCTGTAAATTAAATGAATCCCGATACAATATTTTAAGAAAATAATCCAAACACGATTTTAATAATGTTTTTCTATGATCTCTTCATTTCCTTAAACATATTGCTCCAATTAGGTGTGTAATTCAATTCACAATAACTTCATAATATATAAACTGTTATACGCATTCATGTTTTCTAGAGAAATATTTATTAATAGTGTTTTTATTTTTTTAGAATTTCAGTACCATTTTATCAATTTTTATCAGAGATAAAGTCATGAAACTTATGAATCAAGAAATATTTTCCCTCTTCAAAAAAACCTAGCAGATATATTTATCAGGCACACAAAAACAATTATTGCATTTTATGCACGATGTAACTTATCTTATTTGATTATCCCTGAGTATAAATAAAGATGAAATTCTCCCCTTTTATCAAAGAAAAAAAACTTCCCACGTGTTTCTTTTCTGATGTCGAATTTATGTAAATCTGTCTGGAGTGGAAATTCGTCTCGCCAATCGACGCCAGTGTCGTGATCAATATAGAAACAAATTTAAAACTTCATATTGTTATGCTTTGTATTATACATTACGTTTAATGGATTTAGACATCAATCAAATGCAGCTATAAAGCTTCCAAGTTTATAATTATATCACTCTTTCGACTTTCAACTGAAGAAATTTTAGAAAGAATTTCCCTTTATGGATAGACAATACTTATGGCTTCTAACTTTTTATTTTAATCAATATATTTTCTTAATGATAATTATCAGTAACTTTCAGTGGCGTTTTGTTGTCCAATGGTAAACAAGAAAGGTCATCATTGAATGATTATCAGTGGCAGTTACTGGTCCAACCTGCAATGCATAACGTTATGATGTTGGTGATAACGATATATATGTATATGTGTATGTATATATGTAATATATCAAAATTATTATATTTAAAATTCTCATTTGCCCCGTGTCAATTTTTTCAAATCTATTCTTCCAATCCATTTCCAAAGCTATCTCTCAAATAAATTAAAATTTTCTGTCCACTAAATTCATTTTCCAGCTGTCGCTGACGAATATTTCGGTTTTTCCTTTGATCTAAGTTAATTTAACTGATAAATTCACTGATTATGTTGCCGGTTTCTTGTAAACATTTTCCAAGTATCATTCGCTGTGAGGACGACTTTATATTTCCATGTATCATTCACTTCTCTGCCTTTGACTGAGAAACATGTTCTTTTGCTTACCTCTAAAATAAAAATCTAAATCCAACGTAGAACTTGGGCTTCTTACACACACACACACACACACACACATATATATATGTGTGTGTTTCATAGAATAGTTCGACTTCAAAATCATTACTATTAGCTTCTTAAACTTTTCTTTTCTTAGCAAAGCCGGGCAAGTAAAAAAAATACGGGCTAATTATATGTGACTGGTGGATTAATTTTCGTCGTGTTACATATATGTATACAAGTGTGTATTTATGTTGGTAATTTTTATATATATATATATATATATATATATATATATATATATATATATATATATATATATATATATATATATATATATATATGTCGTATCCAGTGGTAGGCGAATGGAAGAAGCAGTCTTTCTTAGTAAATCATATCTTTATTTCAAAGTATAGTTTCTTTTTTAAGGCGTCACTTGCGTAATTTTCATTTATTCGTGACGGAGCTAAGCGTGGAGGCTGCTGACAGCTCAATCTCTTCACGTCAACTGCCCTTATCTCTTTGCATACTCATCAAATTCTTCCAATATGCTTCTGCTTGACCGGATGATCTTAAAAGCTTAAGCGAGCTTGGGTTTTTTCATTTATTTTGTTATTACCAAACAGTTCCCTTTCAAATTGTTCACAACTTGCTTAATTTCACCCCATTTTTTACCTATATATATATATATATATATATATATATATATATATATATATATATATATATATATATATATATATATATACATGCATATGCATATATGTGTGTATGCATGTGTAATCTTAAATTCTTCAATCATTCAATATTCATATATATATATATATATATATATATATATATATATATATATATATATATATTGAAGAATTTTAAGAGTACACATAAAATCTAATTTGTTTCTCTTTCAGAATAACTGTAATATATGTGGGAATAATTTTCACAAGCTTCAAGTATAAGAACACAAACCTTATGTCCCAAAAAGATTTTGTTAAATTATTTACATATTAAGGAATAAAAACTTCAACGAAAAATTCCACATCGTTCCATAGATGGTGAATGCGAATAAGAACATAATTTTGAATTCTGAGGCAATATCTCCCAATTAATTTGATACAATTTGATATTTGTTAGAGGCCACGATATTCTGCTAGAAATTTAGTAAAACAGACATGATGAACGGACATACCTGGTATGAAAGTTCTTGAAGTAGTTTACAGATTCAATGATTCTATTTCTGAACACCACAGGTGTAGAAAAGACATGGGAAAGTTTCCATTGAATAATTGGACTGCAGTAATTCTGAATATTCTCACCGTGCATTGGTTCACAAGCCTTATTTATTAACCGATGATTTCTGACCTTATCATCGATATGGTGAAAGAGAAATTTAAAACTTCCTAACCAAGCTATATTTCCATTATTTTGGAGTCCATTTGCGTCTTACTGGAAACCTAAAGTAGGCATCCAGTAAGAGCCCGCAATCCTCCAGTTACGAGAAAGATGTCTTTTTCGACTAAGATACCTCGGCACGAAGCATATATCTTAATGAGGAAAGTGGCCTACTTTGCAGGAATGACTAAAAGAGGGTGAAAATGGAATTATATTTTAGAAGAAAGTACACAACTCTTACATATTGTCGTTACAAAATGGTTTTTATTTTAAATAGAACTAAATACTTTGATTTTATAAAAGAGTAACACCAAAGTATTAGTCTTCAAGGACATGAATGTAATGTAATAAAATACTTTTCATAAGTAAAGGAACACAAGTAATGGTTATACGTTTTATTTACTATAGTATATCTTATATAACAGAGAGTATTTTTGTTTAGTATATATAAAGGACTTCATGTTCTCTAAATTGCATTCACAAATAAAATTTGGAAACGAAAGTATTCAGAAATTCCATCTATCTTAGTTTCAAATGCTTATTAACGAGTGGAAACATTAACTCATGCAAAGAGCATTTTGTCAGTAGATATTTTAAGTGTATTACATTGTTGGCTGTTTTATTTTGGAAGTAATCTTTGATAGACTGCATAATTTTAATCGCATGAGGAAAATATAAATACTGAATACTCAACATTTCTCATTTAAATTTATACAGGTGTTTCATGAATATATGATTGATTTTTAATAAAATTATTGCATTCTGTGAATCTTTTCTTGTAAAAAAACGTTCCACAACTCCAGTCTACAAATAGAATTTTTTTTCTTTATTAGATTTCTCAAGGTATTCATATTATGGGATAATTTGTAACTATACAATTTTGCTAAATACATTTGAAAAAATGAGAGGTAAATCGTTAAATTTTTAATGGTATTAAATAAAATGGTTATCAATGGTATTCGAGATAAATATGCGTGGAAATATAAAATAAATATAGGTTCTCTATTTTTACCACTTCATTACATCTCTAGCGTTCTTTTTGTCAACAGACCCTTATTACGGTAATCAAAACCGGTTTATCCTTCAAAGAGCAGGCATTTATTAGTCCGTAATGAGGATGTAGTTGTTTGGTTAGGAACACTAACTTTTTAAAGGCTAATTTTTTAGAAGGTTATAGATTTCGAAATTTTCTTTATAAATATAATATTTAAATCTTGTGCTCTTTACTTCTTATGATTTTTAAAGTTTTTTCTCCTATCTTTTCCTCCATTGAAAGAGTTTGGGTATTAACACGGCCTGATGCCATCAATTGAACTTCTCTAGGAATTACAAGCTCTAATTTTGTAAAAATATTTTTTTTGTTTAAGGGGTCATAAGACTGTCAAATGGAATATTCAGAAAATTTATATGAGGAAAGGAATTTAGTTCTGAACATTTAAAGCAATCCGCATAAAAAAATTACAATACTGAGAGGATTTATGAATAAAATGTCAGCTGTTTACTGTAAGCAAATTTAAACTTACAAAACTTTAGCTTGATTTTTCTCAAATTGTGTTTTGAGAAAACACATGTATCTCAAAAAGTTTTTAATATTTTTTCACAAAATGTTTACAGGTTGTATACAATATAGTTTTTATTTAATTTTCTTGTATATCTTCCAAAATATTTTAATGATAATTTTTTATTTTTTTAGGAAAAATTATTTACATTTTCAAATAAACTTTTTGAGAAAACTCATGTTATCGCAAAAAGTTTTTAATATTTTTTCACGAAATTTTTACAGGTTGTATACAATATAGTTTTTATTCGATTTAATCTAAATTTTCTTGTATATTTCCCAAAATATTTTTAATGATACATTTTTAATTTTTTAGGAAAATTTATTTAATTTTCAAATATATATAAAAAAGTATATGTACCTTAAATATATAGAAATTTAGCTTTAAGTTATTTTAAGGTATTGAGTATGTTTTAAAACAATAATTTTGTCTTAATTATATTTTTAGAAATCATGAAAATCAGCCTTGATATCATTCCTGTTAACAACAAAGTGTATATCGTTTAAAACTTTCTGACAAAAATATTTTTTATGTTTTAAAAATGAATGAGACATGTATGTAGAGATAATAATTCGTTCTAAGTTAAAAATATTATATTTATCGAAATTGGTAGTTTTCAAAGTAGGAGAAGTCAAAATTTGTAATTATTTTACATTTTTAAACTCTTAAGAGTCGTATGATTCTTTATATCAAAGTTATAGAATATGTATTAAATACTAACTTTTATCACTTGAATGAAAATATTATTGTGACTCTTATTAATATAACTAATAACACATTAGACAGTTACCGAGGTAGAAAAGACGGAAACTTTTAAAATTAGAAAATAAGCAATACTAATCAATTGGGTGTGAAGTTTTACGGAGACGAGAAACTTTCAAAATTATAGTTTTAGTCCAAGAATTTGAAATTTTTTCCCTATTTTTTTCTCTTTGAGAAAATTTAGATATCAGCGTGCCCAGGAGCTTTTAACTGAACACTTGTGAAAATGTACAAGCTTAATTTTTTTAATAATAATTCTTTCGTTTGTAAATCGAAATTATAGAATACATATTAAATATTAATTTTAATCATATTTATGTGGATTCTACCATGATCCCTTCATTCATATTTGTAATAACATTATAGGCTGTTTTCGAAATTAAAATGTATGAATATTATTGTTATAAAATAAGAATGTGAGTAATGTTTATCACTGTGGCGTAAAGTTTTTAGGGGGTAAAGACACTTCAAAATGAAAGTTTTTTAACAAGAATTTGAAAACATTTTTCAATTTTTTTTCCTTTGGATATTAACATGGCTTGGCTTTAATATTGGATTATAGTGCAAATCTACAACTTCCATTTTTTTTAAATAATACTTTGGTTTACAGATTAAAGTTATACAATACCTACTACCTACTAACTTTTATCACATTCATGCCCATTTCATTATGATCACTTTATTCATACAATTAATAACACAGTAGGCATTTATCGAAGTTGGTGTAGGCAGAAATTGCTCGTAGAAAATTAGAAGATGAGTAATAATCATTATTGTAATGTAAAACTTAAATGGGTCAGCGAAATTTCAAAACTATAGATTTTGTCCAATAATTTTTATTAAATTTTGGGCTTGAAAAAGTCAAACTAAGGTTACAGGTTATACTCAATTTAAATATATGCAACTGGATCATAATTTTATTTTTTAAAACCTGTGTTTGTTTTGATCGCAATTCCCCATTTCAAACATGAAACAAAAATAATGCTCTTTTATGTCTTACTTTTTCATTTTAAAAATATCATTATGTTTTATTACCAATTTATAAATTTAATTAGCATGTATTGAACTATCATTCTTCTCAGATTAGTTCAAACATTGATAGGTAGATAAAAACGTACTTTCGAAAACAAATATACAACAACTAATATTGTTGTTGTTGTATATGCCACTTGATTTAATCAAGCACGATTGAGCAAGATGCTACTCGTATAAAATCAAGGGGGTGCGGCTTTCGTTTTGACGAGCACCTCAAGGGTAAAAGTGCGAGTTAAGCTTAAGTAGGTCCTCGTAAATTTGAAGCAAGGACCAAGCAGAAGACCCATAGGCTTGGCTTGCCACCTCCAGAGGTATTGACTGAGAACTTAGAGATCATTGTGACCACGAACCTATTTTACATGCCCTATTCACCTTTAACGAACACAGTGAATCTTATGCCTGCTCGGGTTCCGAACCCGCAACCCTCCAGTTACGAGAGCATTGCTGTTGCCGACTGAGCTACCACGGCTCAGAAACAAATGTAATGAGTATATATCTGATGCGCCTTTTTCTCTCATCCCAAAAGGAAGAGAGTAGCTTTTTTCTCAGCATGTAGTCATAGTCATCAGGCCTAAACATTGCGATCAAAACAAACAGAGGTTTTAAAAAAATAAAATTATGATCTACATATATTTAAATTGAGTTTTACTTGTAACCTTATGTAACCTTAGGTTGACTTTTTAAAGCGAGAAATTTAATAAAAACTATTGGATAAAAACTATAATTTTGAAAGTTCGTTGACCCATTGAAGTTTTACATCCCAATAACGAGTATTACTCATTTTCTTATTTTCTATGAACAATTTCTGCCCATACCAACTTCGATAAATACCTACGGTGTTACTACTTCTGTGAATGAAGTTATCGAAATAGAATGGGCATAGATGTGATAAAAGATAGTAGTTAGTATGTATTCTATAACTCTGATTTATAAACAAAGAATTGTTAAAAAAATTGAAGTTGTACATTTGCACAATAATTCAATGTTTGACGCCACGCCATGTTAATATCCTAAGAAGAAAAAAATGAAAAATGTTTTCAAATTCTTGTTGAAAATCTTTAATGAAGATAAAAGAATTTTTTATATCAAACTGATATAGAAAAATCTTTAATAAAGATAAAAGATTTTTTTATATCAACTTCTCTCACGGACGACTGGCAGCAAAAACTGTACATCGTGGTTAAAATGTTGTCTTTGTGAACCAATCAGAATTTAATTACGAGTCATGCGTGGGGACGTCGATGACGTAGTGGTAGCTTCAGGAAATATTTTAAGTTATTTATAAAACCGCATTTTGGGGGAGGGAAGTCACCAAATCAACAGAAAAAACAAAGACCTTCACCAATGATAGCAGTAAAGAATGTCAGAAAATTGGTTTCAAGATAGACACAATTACGTTGATTTGTTTTCAGAATAAAAATATTATTACACACACAAACACACACACACACACACACACACACACATATATATATATATATATATATATATATATAATTTCCATTAAAACCTAATCTCTCCCATTCTAATTCCTTAAAATATTTTCCCAACCTCAAAATGTCTTAATCAAAGAAGTATCCTCGACTGCATTTTCCACAGCTTTCTGACGAATAGATATAAATTTTCTGTTCATTCAATACGTTTTCCAGCTGTCGTCGTCAAATGACTCGGCTTTTCCCCTGATCTAACAGTTAAATTCACTGATTAAGTTTCTTGTCAATTGCGAAAACTATGTCTTCACTCTCGGGTACACCTATGTTCGAGCAAACTGATTTTTGTGTCTTTCTCTCGTCTGCCGTTAACTAGTGAAAATGTCCTTTTCTAGCAGCTCTTAAATAAAATTTCAAGTAGACTTGGACTTGTGTGCCGTTTTCTTCATTGTGGCTAGACTACATCTTACTTTATCATTGCTAGCTGATTAGGCTTCTCCTTATCCAGCAACCCGGGCAAGTAAAAATAATAGGGGTTATAATTTCAAATATGTCCAGCAATTGTATAATTTCTGGATTACATATATGTAAAGGCATATTCATATAACAGCCGCTACACCAGAGTCCCTATTATTTTTAATTGCCAGGGCTTACTGGGCAATAAGAAGACATAAGTAATTTGCTATAGGAACATTAAAAAAACAGCGAAGTGGAACTTTAATTTAGACAAAAATATGGATATATTTGCAAAACAAGAGGCAAGCTTTGAATGAAGACCAACACACACTTCTATTACAATTTTTGCCCCACAACGAGCAATCATTGTGAATTCTTTCACATTAGACCAACAGCTTAGTCAACGTTATGTAGCAATTTAGACATTGGACGGAGTGATCTATTTTCTTGGGGCAGCTAGAAAATGTGGCCAGTCAACAGAAAATTAGCATTTATGTTAGCGTTAGTTTTGGGAGACAGGCAAAAAAGAAAGGTAAAGGTCAGTGGGCAGTCCTTTTAATTCTGAGATTTTGTAGTTGGAATATTAGGTATAAATGAATGAGAAGGGGAGAAGGAGAATTTCAGACAGATATTTTAGGTGTAATAAATTTGATATCACATACATAATAATATTTTAAACCAAGAATAAAATTTGACCAACGTGATTAATATAAAATAAATTTCGGGCAATTTTATCCTGTTATGATAAAACCTCACGAATCTCTTATTCTTTCTATCAGTTTGGCTTATCCCAAAACCCCAAAATTAGTTCATCCTGACTCCGCTCTTCTTATATAACTCTTTATATAATTAGTTTCCATATATTCACGTCATCACATGACTATGGAATTACTGATTGGCTTACTCAAACACTTATTTGGATGTATGGGTTTTTAACCCTACCAGCCTTCGAGAGATGATGTTATAAAAAACTGTAAGTCATATAAACAGATTTCAAAATTCAAAATTCTTTGATTTTTCTTTCGGCTACATTTTTACTTACGACTCCACCCAATCAAATATGGATTCTTCTTTCCCATTACGTATAGGTAGCTTGACATATTAGTAGTTTATAAAATCATTTATATTAAGCATAAAAAAATCTCGAATCTATTTTCAAAGTCATAGTTTCTAATTAAAATAATGAAAACTTATATTTGAACCATGCAAGCTCTAGTTTCGTAACAATTACCTCAGATAAAAACAATTTTGTTTATATAAAAAGCAAAAAGAAAGAGGATTAGAGGCAATTATGACTTTATAAGATGCAGTTTTAATACTGGCATGTAGGGGATTACATTTAAAAATGTTTAAAAAGCAATCATCAATTTTAAAAACGTTTCAGTGAAATATCACATAAGTATAACAATCTATTTTAATTGATAAGGATTAGTTTTTTATCGAAAATCTATTTGGAGAATACTTATTACCAAATTAGATTCTTTTTCATTTTTGTTTTGGATTTTTTAAAAAACTAAATTGTTTCAGATACCTTTATGTTAAGCTAGTATAATTTTCATTGATTTATTAATTTGTAAATGTCAAATTTTGTAGAAAACATTTAAAAGAACGTACTTTTACAAATCCAATATAATTTCTGAAATGATTCTAGACTTTTTTCCGTATCTGATTAAGTTTTTAATGATGCTCGATTTGATTGCTAAATTCATTTTTAAAAACACGTTCATGAAACTAAAATTGAATAGTTTGTCTTATTTGTGTAGCTCTCTTTGTTTAAACTTTCTGAAAATTCTCAACAGCTCGTATATCAAGGGACTGATGCTTAATTTGTAATAAATTCCTTCCTCTCTATATAGTTGTCATTTTTATTTGTAATATTCAATATTTATTCTTAACAAAACTAATTATTCTCATATAATAGAAATAACAAAAAATTTAAAAAGTTATAAAAATTCGATTATATATTCAATTAAAAGTTGTAATTAGTGTCAGCAAATAAAGGTAGAGATAAATTTTTACGGCTTGATTGAATCTCGTGCAACAGTCAAATAAAAATTTACATTTCTAACTGTTACTAATTATACTTTATTTATCTCTCTCTCTCTCTCTCTCTCTGTATATATATATATATATATATATATATATATATATATATAGATATAGATATAGATAGATATATATATATATATATATATATATATATACATATATATATATATATATATATATATATATATATATATATATATATATATATATATATATATATATATATATATATATATATATATATATATATATATATATATATATATATACATATATATATATATATATATATATATATATATATATATATATATATATATATATATATATATATATATATATATATATATATATATATATATATATATATATATATGTATATATATATATATATATATATATATATATATATATATATATATATGTTTTTTAAAAATTTTAATTTAAAAATCAGCCACCCTGATTGTATAATGATTAGCGTATAGTGATCCCACCCCTTTGGGTTCAATTCCCAAATAAGGATGCATTTGAGTGTTCACCCCTCATAGGGAACGATGTTGCCCTACCTATATGGTGTTCCCATAACAAAAAGATCAACCAGTCAGCGGATTGCATGGAAAATGCACGCGATCCGCATTTATAAAAAAATAAATTTTAAAAGCATTTCTTCTTTATAAATACTATTATTTTTAATTAGAATTTTAAAAAAATATTAACGAAACTTGATATTTTATGGGGACGAGATACTGTAAATTCCAATTTTTAAAGTATTAAAATTTTTAAAGGAATTCAATAAAAGGGATATCAATAGTATTCCAGAGAAATGTGTCTAAATATAAATATAAATATAGGTTTTCTACCTTTACAACTTCATTACTGCTATAGAGCTCGTTTTGTCAACAAATCAGTGTTACGGTTATCAACAACACTTTATCAATACATTACGACAAAAATTTGTTAAATATTTAACATTCTAGTATAAAACCGGCATAGAAAAAATACATTTTTTAGCATCCTAAGGATAATTTTTTTTTGTACCCAGGGTCTAAATTTTTTTGTTCCCAGGGCGCTGTCAAATTTTTTGCATACCTTGGGAAGAAGAAAGTATAAAAATGCAACTGTAGTTTATTTGCAGATCTTATGAAATACTAGGATTGAAGATCAGATCTGAAATACAAACAAAATAACCTGGGACGTGTGGGTGAATACACATAGATATAGGGCATTTGTTTTATTTATCTTAATAGTGACAGAGATTTGATTTAGTCTCTGTTATGAATGCAGGCAAAAGAATCGTGCTACATGCTTAGCGACAACAATGGGACATGATATGTTTTTGTGTCACAAAAGGGAATACATTTTCGACATGATATACCGAAAATGTTCCTAGTAAATTGGCAGGATGTAGCATTTTCTTCGATTTACTCATTGTAAACAAGAATTTTAAAGGAATCGAAATACACGCTTTATGCCTCCACATTTTCAAAAGTTAAAAAGTATTAAAATAAACTTTTGTAAGAAACAACCCTGAAAACATTGCATTGGGAAATTTTATCTGTTTCTTAAATGCATGGCATGCATTTGGTTATTTGGCATTTACAAGTTATAGAGAAATACACCTTTCAGTTATTAAATTTCGTTTAAAATAATTCAAGAGCTATTTCTTCAAGAAATCTTTTTAACACTTAATTTGGATACATCGGACATGTATATTTATAACTACTATATAACATAATTGTGAGTGTTTTCTTCACAGCGGACATTAATTATCTCAAAAATGGAAAATGATATATTTTTTGTTTATTTTACAGATATCCTAATGTCTATACCAGCGGTTCTTAACCTATGGGTCGCGACCCAAAATTGGGTCGCGAAGCATATTTCTTGGGTCGCGCTGAGTCGAACCAAAAACGTTAGTAATACACCAAATAATAAGTAATACCAACACCTCCTAGAACAAGTTAAATCCTGAAATAGATATAAGGTGCTCCTTGACAAGCATTCAACCGAGGTTTGAAGATCTTTCAAAATGTATTCAAGCATAAGGTTCTCATTAAAACTGTATGACTTGCATTTAAAATTTAAAAAACTTAACATATGTATTGATATTTTTTTTTTAGGAATAAGTTAAAATGTCAATTATTTTCAAAAAGTTAAATATATTTTAATTTGGTCAATAAAAATTATTAAAAACACTTGATTATTAATTAAATTTTCCTTGGATCGAAAAGTACTTTTGTTTATCTTTATTATTAAAAAAATAAATAAAAAATTTAAAAGTTAAAAAAAATCATCATCGTAGGATTGAAGATTTTTTAAAAATACGCTCTAAAATAAAGCAATGAAAAAGTTTTGACTTTTTTTGGGTCGCGACATGAACATATTTCTCAAATTTGGGTCGCGGCTTAAAAAGGTTAAGAACCACTGGTCTATACAGACACAGGAAAATAACAAAAATTAAAATTAAAAAATATTTGAAGAAACATCTTCTCAAATTAAGGGTTAACTTGATAGAATATCTTTTTAAATACATTTTTTTAAATATTCTACGTTAAAATGTTGGAACACCAAAAACCTGTAAATGTTTTGTGATGATTACGCAGTAACAACTAAATTCGTTGCCTCGTTTTGATTCGCCGAAGATTGACGTCATACGCATCATTTCTGATTAAGGACGTTGACGTAATGTTCAGTCTTTGTAAATAGTGCATATATTATAAATATTGTAATGTATTTTCAAATATTATTGTAACATGAATTCATTGATCTCTATTGATATTTGTTATGATGCATCTTTTTAAATATGTAAATATCTGTAATGTATATAAATATGTTGTCTGCCTATATAAGAGTCAGCGTGACAGTAGAAGGCTCCGTTTCATCGAAGGTGCTGATGTTTGTTTATTTATCTTGTATCTACTTTCAGTATTTTAAACTTCTGTAAAGTTAGTTCTGTTTGATATCCAGAGATCTACGTCATTCATTATACTACCTTAAATAAACTCCTGTGTCTAGATCTAGTTGTTTTATTTAACTGCACCGTGTGAATCCCTTCTGAGCAGGGTTTTATATATATGTGATCCCTGCGGATACTTCTTTTAGAATCATCGAGCCATAGCAGAGGTCTCTATAGTTTAAATACAGTTTTACTGCACTGTATCTGCTATTAACATGTCTTCTCTACATGTCTTTTTACAGAATATTTCATTTAATGACAAACCATACATGTAAACATTATTTCTTTCTTTCTTTATTTAAATATGATAGATTTCTTCCTGTATGCATGCACATCACTCGGAGACTACTTAAGGCTTTCAGATACAAGAGTTTTCAATTATTTTAAAATAGCTCTTCGATCAACCCAGGCTATAAATTTCCCGAAGTTTAAAACAAACTTTCTTAATTTAATTTTTTTTCAAGCAATTTTTGAGTTTGGAAACATTATAGTGGCTCATATGTTTACCAAGGTGTATGTTGCTAACAATGCATGATACATAATAAACGACATAAAATAAAATGACAAATTTATTTGTGTCTGTACGTGAACCACTCAATAAGTATTAGATGTACCAGCATGTAGCCTATCATATGACGGGATCAGTAAAATTTGTAATTTTCTAGAATTGTAAAGTACCCTATGAAGCAGGTAAAAATATGGTTTGTTTTTCGGCTGAGAATTATGTGGTACATGCTCAATAATTTGTTTATATTCATACTCCTCTAAAAGCTCCCCATACTGTGAATGCAGTTTAGAATCAAATTGAGTTCATTTAGAAGGATAATAAGTTTTCTTAACTACATCGAAATTATATTTAAGTTCTTCCCAATATTTTTGCCAGAGTAATTAATTGAAGTAAAGGAAGGAAAATATCTTTTCCACTACACCCTGGAGGTAGATAAAATTGGTTGTTAATACTTATCATAAAATTTTCATTGCAACAAAAAATAATCAATGATTAAATTTAAAATTATCACAAATGTATCTAACCTATTATTTAAGCCAAATATAAAAGAAAAATATTTACGTAATATTTAAATTCAGAGATATAACGTAGAAAAATAATGCAGACGATATTAAAGTAGTTTAAAATAAGAAATGATTAAATAAGATGTTTAAAAGAATGACATCATAATGCTAGAAAAAAATGTTATTGTTACCTATTTATTATGCGACAAACTGATAAATTTAATCGCATTCTCTTATCCAGGGAAAATAGGGCTTGAAATAAGGGCATTAAATGCTAGAAAAGGGAGGAAGGGGGGGGGATTTCGAACGTTGCTAAACCTAACTCATCAAGAATCCAAGATGGAGGTGTCTATCCATTCTAGGTACAACCGCTTCATAAATTCGTGGACAGACGGACAGATAACTTAGGCTATTACTTAAGACGGACAGATAACTTAGGATAGGGGATTGATATACATCTTTTCTAAAATGTATTTTTAATAGATCCGCAATCAACATAATCTAACCTTTTTCTCAAAATTCGAATTACATTTTTAGAATTATAAATAAAGTGGTATTTCTGATTAAGAAAAATTTGCTCTGTAGGTATTGACTGACCAATTAATTGTACAATCCCAAGCTGTAGGCTGTTTAAAAGCTTCCTTCTAGTTAGACGCTTTTACAAATTTGTAAATATCACAATTTTTAATTATTAAAAATTAAGTTATTTTTGGATACAAAAAACAAAAATCAATTTCTAAGTTTAATTACAAAACAATAATGTGTAGATTCTAATTTAATACGTATTAGTACGTTATCTGAAATGAAAATAATCCACACAAAAATATAAATCGAATCATAAAATCGAAAGATAACGCAACATCACATATTCTGTATACCCAGAAAGAAGGTATAGTGAGCAGCGGCTAGTATAAAATAATTTTATAGGAAAATATTATATTGTAAGGAAATTTTAAATGTACTTTCAGCGATAAATATGATGTCTGTATGTCATATATTTCTGTCTCTGTAAAATGTGAACGCAATATAGAATACAAAATTGAAAAATATTAAATATTTAATCATTTTAAAATATATTAATTTTATAAAACATTTTCATGACAAAAAAATATTTTTTTTTAAATTTGTGAGGAAAATTTATATATAATCTGGAAAATATAACATCAGATAATTTTCAAATAACTTTGTGTATATATCAGATATTATAGCGTTATAAAATTACTTAATTGAAAATTACATTTGAAACCGTATTTATTTTAATAAACATGTTTTCTTAACCAAAACATAATTACTAATCTGTGAGCAGTATTTATGCATACTTTTATAAAAAAAGATAATTATCTTTATAGCTTTGAGTAAGGATGATCAAAAATAAATGTAGAAATAAATAAAATAAAATCATAAGCCATAAATCATAAAATAAATAAGATAAAATAAGTAAAATAAGATAAATAATAAAATAAATAAGATAAAATCATAAGCCAAAGGATGATCAAAGGTAACATAATTACTAGTTTGAAGTAATTGTCTATACTTACGTTTTGTTAAAATAATGTTGTGAGGAAAAAATATGTAAATGCTTTTGGCAAATTATTAAGCATAACTTTAAAAATAAATATTTCTACTTCATTACTATTTCATAGAAAATAATACTTTTTTTACTGGAGATTAAAGGTTACTTTTAAATCAGGGGTATGCAACTAGGGTAAATCAAGGACTTTTTCTCTTATAGAAAACGAAATCGATTACTATGTTTGAAAATGTTACTTTATTTGTATGTATGTATACATTTGGTAGAAAACATACTGGATTTAAGATTTTTTAAAATTAATTTAAATTTGGCAGGATTTAATTATGACATAGAAATTTTAGAACTCAATTTCTCTACATTTTTCCAAATGAGATTCTGCTTCTTTGACTGTAAACCCGTCAAATACAACAGCCTGCTTCTGAACCCTATAAAAATCATTTTCCTTCAATTTAAGCATAAATATATTTGATTTTAATGCACATATATTACTTTTTTTACTCGTTAAATGATAGAATAAATCATCATGTCTTCTAAAAACTAAATTAAATAATATTTATTTTAAAAAAATATTTCAATTTTCTCTAGTAGTTATGAAAGTTTTTAATCGCTTATAAACTTTTTGATGTAAACAGCATGTTCAATTCACCGTGGAACAATATCAAATGAAGTTTTCATTAATATGCTATTAACTTCCACGATTGGAAGAATAGAGGGTGGTGACAACAACGTAGACCATCTAAATTGGCGATGCTCAAAAATTTTTTTAATCATGCTAAAAGTCAATCCACTACCTGGATCTATATCGTTAAGTGCTCTAGCCCTCCTATTTAGTTCCTATTCGTACGCTTTTTTTTTTCCATTCTGAGAGGAAACCATTCGTAGACATTGTTGTTGGGGGCGAGCTCTTTGCTAATGGATTCTGGCATAGCTCCCTATAACGACAAATGTCTTTTCCATGTTTCTCCGCTCGAAGTACGCCAGGTCACGTGTACCTTTCGATAAAGCTTAATAACAAACCTTGATAAAAAGCCTTCAGTGGGAAATAGACATATAGACAATCTCGATCATTTTAAAATATGGGATTTCGGGATAATATAACTGCTATATCGTTGTTTTATGCATTTTAAACTTATATAAACTGTTACTTTATTTAAATATTGTTTATATGTTTGATATCTAGTCTGCTTACTTTCGAAAACATTTTAATGCCTTTAACAGTTAACACCTTGGGGATTAATTTTTATATGACAAATCATTAAACTGTATCTACATATTGTTTATATCTTTGATATCTAGTCTGTTTACTTTCGAAAACATTTTAATGCCTTTACCAGTTAACACCAGGGGGATTAATTTTTATATGACAAACCATTAAACTGTAACTTTATCTAAATATCGTTTACATCTTTGATATCTAATCTGTTTACTTTCGAAAACATTTTAATGCCTTTAACAGTTAACACCTGGAGGATTAATTTTTATATGACAAACCATTAAACTGTATCTAAATATTGTTTATATCTTTGATATCTAGTCTGTTTACTTTCGAAAACATTTTAATTCCTTTAACAGTTAACACCTGGAGGATTAATTTTTATATAAAAAACCATTAAACTGTAACTTTATCTGAATATCGTTTACATCTTTGGTATCTAGTCTGTTTACTTTCGAAAACATTTTAATGCCTTTAACAGTTAACACCTGGAGGATTAATTTTTATATGACAAACCATTAAACTGTAACTTTATCTAAATATCGTTTACATCTTTGATATCTAGTCTGTTTACTTTCGAAAACATTTTAATGCCTTTAACTGTTAACACCTGGGGAATTAATTTTTATCCTACAAACCATTTAACTATATCTAAATATTGTTTATATCTTTGACATCTAGTCTGTTTACTTTCGAAAATATTTTAATGCCTTTAACAGTTAACACCTGGAGGATTAACTTTTATCTGGCAACTCTGAAAAACTCTTTTCGTACATTTTTATCTCAGTACAAAATTTTCTTTTACATTTGAATTAATATTAAATATCAGTATTTTAAGTTATTATTTCAGTAATTATAAAGATCTTTACTAAACCAACATGTCTTCAATATTGTATCTTCAGGCAATGTTTATTGTAAACCAAATAACACAACATAAACGTAACGTTAAAATAGAAAAGATAACGTACATTTATTTAACTTAATGAAGCAATGCAAAAAATATGGCAAATAAACAAACTCCTAATGTTCTTATTTTTGAAAATATTAGAGTTCTTCTCTGTTTTTATAATGTAAGCGAATGATCAATAATTATATCATTAAGTAAGATTATTAAAACATGATTTATCTTCTAGATACTATAGAACATTTGATTTTTTTCATAATTTCAGAACAAACGTAGTTATTTAATAAACAAGTGCTTTAGCACTTTACTTAAGCTTAGTACATTAGTGCCTTACTTAAGCTTAGTTCTTTAGTGCTTTACTAGTGTTTTACGTAGCTTGTACTTAAAATTCACAATTGCCTGATTCTCTTCGATGCGAAAATTGAATGTTTTAAAAAATCTAGCTGATATAACTGACAAGTGTTGGAATCGTGGATATTTATTTAAGAACTTAGTCAAAGGAATAGGCGCATATAAACATTTTTAATGCAATGCGTATTTTAACTGTATGCAATTACTATTTACATTGCTGTCTTCATAAACTCCAATCTTGAGACTAGGAAGAATACCAAAATTTTAGATAATCTTTGGATCTGATAACATAAATTTAGAATTTATGTATATGAGAGCGTGTTTTCCTGGAATTTAAGGATGTTAATTAAAGGAAATGAAATTAATTTTTTTAATTTAATAAACAATGTCAATGAAAAGAAAAATTAAAGAAACTTGAGTAGCAGTGCTTCGGAATACGTTACATTTTATACACTATCTTACGTCTAGATTTGGATACTTCAGCATGCATCTTTGAGTAAACATAGTCATACAAAAAATTAAAGGAGTTTCAGTAGAGGGACCTGAGATTCCATATTCTCTCACTATCTTTTGTATACTAATTTTAAGCCCGGGTTTTGTTTTTTAAGTGTGTATTTAGGAGTAAACAATATCATCATAGTATACAGCTTCGTAATTATGTCTATTTAAAATTTGATAAGCCATAAAAGTACTTAACTAATAACTAAACCCAAGAGCAAAGTAATAACTTACGTTAAATTTCGTAAAAGACTACAGGAGTGTGAAAAAGAAATTTTTTATAATAACTTACATATGGCATTAATTTTATATAAGAAGGTAAAAAACATAATAGTAGAAATACAACAAAACAAACATAAATGATAAAATAAAAGAAATGTTAAAGGTTAAACAATAAAGAAGCACAGAAAAATAAACTGTTGTCAACTTTAATACTTTAAATATGATAAAAATTCCATTCCTTAAATATTAGTATAGTAATTTGAGAAACAGTAATTCAGAAAACAAAAAATTAAGCTTTTTTTGCTTCGTTTTTAATGTTTTAGACCGGATTCTTTACAAATAAAGATACTTTCTAACTATTGGAAAAGTTCAAGTGTTTACTTTTGCCAAAAGAAAATCTATAGAATGCTTCAGATTAATTGTATACTCAAAAGATTTCTAAAAAACTTTAAAACAAAATGAATGCCATGAATCAGTCTCAACATAATTTTGATTGCTTTGATCGAATAATTATGTATAAATAATAAACAAAGAATGAAAAAGAGATAATAGTTTCGTAATTAAAACTTTCCACTCAATTTTGATATGCATATTGAGTTTCTGAGAAGTAATGCTTTAATAGAAAAAAAACGTAAAATTCTGATCATTATCTAACCATTTGAGGACTTACTTTTAAAAGCACACACTACAGAATAAATAAATACAATGAGTGATTAAAAAATAAGATTACAAAGCATGCAATGAGATATGTATATTTTATTGATAGGACCAATACACCCAACTGCATACATAGTGCATAATTTTTAAAAGTCTTCATACTATCGTTTTGTGGAATTTGATTTAATATGTCCTCCCCCCCTTTAGCATAAATGATGTCTTTTGTATGTTCAGCCACATTATTGGGAATTGTTTCATCTAATTTTAAGCAAATATTCCATCTCCAAACAGCTTCGTCAATTAAGGAAAGATGTGAAAGTCATTTGAAGCAAAGTTCAGGCTCTAGGGAGGTTGGTCGATGATGTTCTAGCGACAATCTCTTAAAATTTTCGACACCATTCTCTGACATTCTGAGGGGACATTACAACCACCTCAGAAATATCTAACAGCTGAATCTAAATTTCAGTCGCGGTTGCATGTTTCATCCACAGGAATCGAACACTCGACCAGTTTTCCACACGAGTCTCTAATTGTATTAACTTTTGAACTAGCGCCGTAGGTGGCGGTAGCTGAAATTCCACACAGTTGCCAACAGCAGTAGCTCAGTCTCGCACCCAGCAGATTGCGGCATCGAAACTTGAGTCAGCTAAAGATCCGCTGTGTTCCTTCCTGATGGCTGGGAATGTAAAATATGTTCGTGATATCAATGTCTTCTAAGTTCCCAAAATATACCTCTGGAGGTGGAATCTAATCCCAGTACATCTTTGTTGGTCCCTGCTTCTGAATGACTAGAACCCACTTTGTTGATGTTGTCTTAGAGAGTAATGGTGGCAGCTTATATGGTAGCCTATAAGGAAGGGGTCAACAATTCTAGTTGTATAGGTCGGTATTTAGCAGCAGACAATCAAGCGTCAAAACCGAGCCCATATACCCGTGAGGCCCTCCAAGCTTAATCCGGCGGCATTGGGCATATCGCGAGTACTGCCTCAGTGCCAACACGTGGTGGACGCAGCAAAGTAGCACTGGAGAAAGCGGAAAATTTGGAAGACTACTGGATGATTAGAGGACCTCTAGACGCCGGAATTAATGAGAAGGGCACGAACCACGCTGGATGAAAACGAGAATAAATACCAGAAGGACATTAGCTCGTTGCATCGATTGACGACAGACCGAAAAGTCAAACGAGAAATCAGGAAATTTAGAGAGGCAACAGGCGGAATCCTGGATATCCAGACCATCACTCTGAAATCAATGTGACAGACCTTAATTGACCCATCCTGAGGAACTCCTACAAGTGTCCCCGAATAACTAAAAGCAGTGTGACAGCCGTATGTAATAGAATTGTCGGACACTATTAATTTCTCAATAATTGCCTGGAATATTGACATTGTAACTTTACTTTTTGATCATTTCTCGTGTATCGGAATATATATCTGAATTTGATCATTTGCTTAATTTTGTTAGGTATCATTCAAAATATATTTAATTACTTCTGTGCATGACTTCTTGTTTGTGAAATAAAATTTAAATAATACAGATTTAAAATTATTCGTATTGTTGTGCTCAAACTGTCTTACTTGACTACTTAGTTAAATAACTAAACAAAAATATCTATAATGATTTCTAAAATGTTCTTAGATTCTCATTTTCACTATCATTTTAAAGCCCAGTTACTAAAATAACAGCTTATATATTGTCTTTTTACATAAAATACTGAACTTGGCTAAATTTAATTTGATTTTAGACGAAGGCAATTATTTTTCACTCTATTTATTTGTACTCAAATATAACTATTTTATTATAATCAGAGTTATCTTACTGTTGATTATCCAATGATGTAATGTCTCTTACGATTACATGAACGGAGTAATGTAAGGGTAAGGCTACAGAGCAATGTAGACGAGTTTTCTTGTCACGACTTATTTTAACTCACGTCAGTAGCAAAAGTCATTCAGTATTTGCAGTACATAACATGATGACATTTATAAATTTTTACTGTATTCAAACAAACTAGACACACGTGATGTAAATGCATGTTTATTTTTTCGTCAGATTGTTATATTTCTTCTTGCAGAAAACGTGACTTCAAAATTCGGAGTAAAACCCGTTGAAAGTACTTTAAAAGCATACATATATCATCACACAAGTATCACGTTTGGATTAAAAAAACGTGTTTCAAGCATAGGAATTATACTAAAAGCGCAAAAGTTACTGGATTCAAGTCCTGTTTACTGATATATTTTGAATATTTTCTGTTTTATTGATATCACTAAGTTCAAACCTATTTTTCAGGAAAAATGCTAAAAAAGAGAGAAATATAAAAACTTTTGACATAAAATTTCATTTATATATTAATGCCTCACAAATATAATAATATTCATGAACAAATTATGGCTTAATAAATATCATGAAAACCACATAATCACTATACATTCTGCAAAAGTTCTACAAAATTTTGAAAACTTTCCATGCAAGGCTCCCTGCTCGTACCAGTTAAATAACTGTATGAAAAGTGGTGGGATAATTGCTTTATAATCTTCTTGTTTTTTCTAGAATATGATACATAAGCAAAGTATTGTAATCAAAGAAAGACTCCGACATTGGAATGAATATTTATATAGTAAACCATAAACTCTGAAAGGAACATTTCTGAAATTGTGCCTTTTGTTGTATAATGGGTTTGAGATCCCAGGTAGCGTAAAGTGAAAATAACTAGTTTCAGTAAAGATTTTTGTCATTAACCTCAATATTTATTTAAAAATGACATACTCACATAGTAAAATTACAGAGAAGGGTACGGCTTGGCTATTTTTCCGTCAACTTCATTTAGCCTAACACTAGTCTTTCCTAACCCTCAATTCTACCATTTTGCTCAACAACTTTATATCATTTCCACTTGTCGGAGATTTATATTTAGATACAATCAATCGTTCATTCATAAAAAAACTGCACCACACTTTTTCTCTTGCTCTCTAGAAGAGCAAAGTAAAGTCACCAAGTGAATCCATCATAGAAGGACTATAAAAAACATGTTTACCGAGAACAAGGAGTAACTCATTTCAATTCGTCTCATCTAACAGAATAACTGACAAAAATTTTAAAATAAGCTCTCAAAAATACTCACCGAATACATCATAATTGAATACAATCTATTGCACTCTGATATTGCCCTACGTTTGCAAAATTTGAAAACATTGTACCGATTTCTAATCAGTCTGATTAACACATATCATGCAGGAAACATGCTTTTATGTTTTTCGTAGACTGTCCTAGGAGTACTGTTCACGTAAAAGTACGTATTTAGTAGATTTCTGATCAGTTACTGGATTAAAGATTTAACTTCAAAGGAAAAAGTACTACAAAAACAAAGGGAACAATTAAGAGGGAGAATGTAATGTAAGGCACTGATTCTCAACCTGTGTGAACTTAATTTTTTTTAATTACACTTTTAACCAAATTTTGACCAAAAGGCTATTCGAAATTAGTGATTTTGATTATTTGGTGGATGGGCAGTAATGAACTAATCTAATTGAACAATAATTCTTAGAGAGTTTTAAAAATGACCTACAAAATAATGTCAAATAATGTGTTTTCAGTTCTTACTAGATTTAGCGATTATTTTAATGTTCATCATTAAATTGATGGTGTAGAAATTTCTTATTATTCGTGAAAATTTTATGTAGGAAAATTATATAAAATATAAGGAAAAGCTGCGAATTTTTAAATATATTATAGCCTTATTCTCCAATTTCTCAAACTATAAAATAAAAAAACTTTACAAAGCTGTAACAAACAACTAAAGGCAAACAAAAACAAAAAAATTATAAAATATCTTTCCAATTCCAATATTAGGCAAAAACTCACTGTTATATATTCCTCAGAAATAATCATGAATTCAGAACATTCTCATATTAAAAATCTTTTCAAAAAGAATTGTCTTAATCTGACAGTTTAGAGTCTATTCATTATTACCCACCTGAAACTAATGCAAAATGGTTTTTATGAATGAGATAAAAAAAAATGAGTTCACCAAGAAAAGCTTATAATGTACACAATGTTGGTTAAGAGATTCATCACGAGACTGAAAATGCATTTTTATAAAGTGACTTAATACTTTTAACGAAAACGATAATTGACAAAAATATGAGCTAATAAATTTGTTACATGCTTCAAACACTTCATACTTCAACATAAAAATTTTTCATTTCGTGTGAAATGCCTTTATTAAGTTTTATGAAATAATTTTATATAAATGATAATTAAAAGAAAATATGAAATCTTACAATTTCTATGTCCTAACAATGCATTACGACGCGATAACTTCGCACACAAAAACTATGAAACTTTTATGAAGAATTCATAGCCTTATTCTTCTATATCTAAAAATTATAAAAGCAAAAGTAAACACAGCTGTAATAAACAACTAAATATAATAAATAGTAAAAAAAATAAAATAAATATTTTTTATGGTTTTAATCCCAATATTAGGAAAAGAATCACTGTATTATTCCAAAATATTCATTAATTCAAAACATTCTAGGCATATGAATTTTTTTTCAAAAGGATTTGACTTGATATGACATCTGGGATCCTATTCATTATTACTGTAAAAAGTAATGTTACTTTGGCCTAGTGTTTGAAAAAGATGAAATCTAAACTCATTAATAAACTCATGGACAAATATATCTTGATTAAATGATTTTATACAATTAAATAAATGCCTAAGGAATACAACTGGAATCAACTTATCATTTGTAGATATCGAAGACTGCTCTCGAGTCGTCGTCACCCCTAAAAAACGATATGGCGATGATTTTCCTCAAAAGGTTTATTCCCCCAAGCTGCGGATGCCAGCAGCGTTCACTGTCTACTCTCCTCTGGTCAAAACTTGTCCAGACCACTCAAGAACGGCGGGGGGGGGGGTCAGAATCCCCCAAACCAACGGACCTTTCTATTGGTTGGGAGGAGTAGTCCGAAGTTTCTTTCTAGATCAAAACGGTCCTGGTCTGGTATGTTTTTGACGATGACTCACGAGAAGAGGTAAAAAAAGCTGAACCAAATGTAACTTACTGTTACATCTACCTATCTGAAATTAGCAACTTATGCTTAAATGTAAAGGGATTAAAGCATATAATAAATTTATTAGCTAATATTTTTGCAGGTTTTTCTTTTAATTAACACTAGATTGCCCAAGGCAGTCATTTTGACTTTCTTTTAATTTCAATTAGAAAAACAATTATGAAATATAATGACACAATTTCTTAGAACTTGGTGACTTTTTCAATAACATATAAATGGGTTTATGAATAATTGTAGTTACTTCCGCCCTCCTTTATTATATAATATTAAAAATTAATTTTAAACAAATTTCTTTACATATTTGTTATTTTTTCACAATGCAGTCATTTTGACTGTTTTTGGGCAATATAGGTATACAAAAAATCTCGGGCAATCTAGTGTTAAAGGATGCAAGATACGTCATAAAATTGCCAATCTCTCAATTGATCAATCTCTCGTTTCTAAGAAAAAGATAAAAGAAGTTCAATTTCTTCAAGAAACACTTATAATGCACACAACACTTGTTAAGAGAATGATCAAGATACTGAAAATGTAGTTTTATAACGTTAAATGAAAGGAAATGAAAGGTTCTGCAAGGAAAGGAAATCTTTTAAATGAAAGAAAAATCGACAAAAGTATTAGCTAATAAATGTGTTATATGCTTCAACCAGTTCATACTAGAACAATAAAATTTATAAATGGTGTTAAATGACTTTATTAGGATTTACGATGCAATTATATATAAATAATAATAAAAAGAAAATATGCAATCTTACACTTTTGATATCTTAACAACATATTACAACACGATAAATATAAAGTTACTATAAAGATTTTGATGAAAAAAAAAGATGCATGTTTAAAATAGATTAATCAGAAATAAGTCTTGGTTTTTATTATTATATTATAATTAATGAATTTAATAATAAAATTGAATAAATTAATCCTTATCGTTGCATTTTTATTATTAGGTAAACAAATACTGTAGGTATTACACAGAGATATTCATTAATTCAGAACAGTCACGACGCGGGAAAATTTTTTCAAAAAGATTTCACTTGATATGACATCTGAGATCTTGTTCAGCATTACCAACTTTAAACTAATGATAAATTGATTCTAAGGATAATATAAAAGAGATATGTTCTCAAAGAAACACTCCTGAATACAATACTTGTTAAGATAGGTATGAGAGATCAATCACGAGACTGAAAAGAAAATTTTAGGTGCAAGTCTTTTTAGGTGCAAAATGTAATGTGCAAGTTTATACCAGCAATCCCAAGGGCCCTGTGACTTATTGATTGTCATGGTAAAGCACAGTTTCAAAGTGAACTGTATTCTCTTAAATTATATGGTATTGTCTGAGGGAATGATAGGTATTCTTGGAATGAAGACAACCTCACCCTTACCATACTCTGTGAGTACTGTGGCTTGAATGACATGTTGCATCAGCTTTTTCACAATTAAACTTTTGCCATTGCACAACCTGGGTGCACCAATATTTCGGATCAGCATTATTGGAGCACCAAATTTCAGAATCAAGCTATGGGCTTGCAAATCAGGATTGTGTACTTACACCAAATTTCCTGTTATTTGGTTGTCTTGATCTTGAGTTATAAGGGAACAGACAAACAAACAACAAATGCGTCTTATATAGACAGAGATAATTAAAAAGAAAACTGACGAAAATATTAGCTAATAAATTTATTATATGCTTTAATCACTTCACATTTGAACATAGAATTTAATATAAATGATAATAAAAAGAATACATAAAATTTTACAATATCAATTTCCTAACACCGTATTATGACACGATAACATAACAAACGAAAACTACGAAATTTTTATGAGGATTACATAGTATTATTCTCCAGTATCTCTAAAAACTATAACAGTAAATATTAACAAAGTTGTAACATAAGACTAAATGCAATAAATAAAAAATTATAAAATATCTTTATCATTTCATTTCCAATATTAGGGAAAAGAATCACTGTTATGTATTCCTCAGATATAGTCATTCATTTAGAACATTCTTGACTTATGAAAAACATTTTCAAAAAGATTTGGCTTGATATGACGGCTGAGAACCTATTCAATATTATCCACCTGAAAGTAATGAGAAATGGTGTCTAAGGATAAGATTGTAAAAAGTTAGTTCTCCAAGAAATGCGTGTAATGTACACAATATTTGTAAGAGATTGGTCACAAGACTGAAAATGTAATTTTATACTATATTAAAGTCTTGCATATATTATATAAAAAGAAATTTCACAAAAAGTTACCTAAGAAATTTGTTATATGCTTCCATGATATCATACCCGAACATTAAAAATTTTCAAATGGTGCTGCAGGATGTTTCAGAAATGACCAGTATATTTCAAAAATCAATAAAATTTAAACGAAGAGAGATAGAAATTGCCAGTTTATTGAAATATGCTCTGGACAATATTAAATTTTTAGACATACAAACTCTCAAAATCAGTTACAATGTTCCACAACAGATGACGCTACAGTCTGGAAAAATCTTAACTACGATATTTTCCAGATATCCAACATGAGCAGCAATAATATGGCTTATTCTCAGAATGAAATTATCAGAAATCCGTGTAAATGTTTCAGGCGGGATGACTTCACATGCTGAACAGATGTACTACTCCAGTTATTCAATTGTTTCTTGATGGTGGCGGTACACCTGGTCTTTTAAAAGTCCCCACAGAATAATATCGTAGTTTATATTTTTCCATACTGCAGCGCCATCTGTTGTTGAATATTGTAACTAATTTGAAAGTTTGTCTGCCTGAAAATTTACTGTTGTCCCAAGCATATTGCATTACATTGTGAATTTCTATCACTGTCCGTTTAGTTTTTATTGATTTTTCAAATATACCGGTCATTGTTTAAACACCCTGTAAATGCTTTTATTAGGTTTTACAATACAATTTTATATAAGTAAAAAAAATTATTTTCATGAAAAAATAAAAAATAGATGTGTCTCTGAAATAGAATAATCAGAAATACTTCTTTGCTTGGGCTATTATAGATTATAATTAATGAAGTGAATAATAAAATTAAATAAATTAATCTCTATCGTTGTATTATTAGTATTAGGGGAAGAATCTTTGTTATGTATTACTCAGAAATATTCATTAATTCAGGATATTTTCGGAATAGGAAAAATCTTTTCCAAAATATTTGGTTTGAAAAGACAGCTAAGATCATATTCATTATTTCCCCCCTGAAACTAATGAGAAATAGTTTCTAAGAATAAGATAAAAGAAGTCAGTTCTCCAAGAAATGCTTATAATGCACACAATTCTTGTTAAGAGATTTATTACGAGACTGAAAATGCAATTTTATAACGTGTCTTATATCTTTTAAATGAAAGTAAAATCGCCGAAAATTATTAGGTAATAAATTTCTTATGTGCTTTATTCATTCTAGAACATTAAAGTTTTTAAAATGGGGCTAAGTCTCTTTATTAAGATTTACTACATAACTTTATATGAATAATAATAAAAATAAAATATGCAATCTTACAATTTCGATAACCTAAATACATATTACGGCACAAAAACTACGAAATTCTTATGAAGATTTTATATTATTGTTCTCCATTATCTCCAAACACTATAAAAGGAAAAGTTAACAAAGCATAACAAATAGCTAAAAGCAATAAATTATAAGAAAAATATAAAATATTTTTATGGTTTCAATCGTAATGTTAGAAAATGTTAGAAAAAGATTCACTGTTATACATTAATTGGAAATAATAATTAATTTAGAACATTCTCCGCATATAAAAAATCTTTTCAAAAGGATTTGGATTGGTATGACAGATGAGATCTTATTCATTATATATATATATATATATATATATATATATATATATATATATATATAT
>CM063511.1:148118464-148145964 GCA_032207245.1 Pardosa pseudoannulata | reverse complement strand
CTTAAAGCCATTTCCGAATGGCTAGGAACACCCATGCCATAGTGGGATTCAAGCCTACGAACTCCGGTTCCAAAGGCCAGCACCCTAACTATTCGGCCGTCTTTCGGCATCCACCTAAAGGAGTTGGGTCCCTTTGGTTCGCTACGTAGGCCTGTCCTAAGGGTCTGCCACCTTGCCGAGTCACTCATCATTGCAGACCTAACCTCTACCATGTCCATTCCCTGCCTTAACTATCTGTCTCCCTTGTGGGAGACTCACTGTCCGGCTTTGGGGAATCCTAACTGCCGAATAAGTGGACTTCCTAGGAGTCCCGGGAGAATTTAGAAGCTCAGACTACGCGCGGGGAGACGACAAAGAAGAGCTGAAATCGAGAAGGGGTATAAAGACCGAACCTGAAAACTGAAAATATAACTGAAAAGTGTTTAATTATAGAGGACTTACCCTTTACAGACGCTTGCGGCTAAAAAAGAGCCTGGAAAGAAACGGTCGCCTACGTCGCAGTGGTTGTGTAGCCGCCTGCCGAGATACAATTAAGTTTAAGTTAAAACAGAAGTTAGAACTAAAAATTTAGGGATAGATGTGCTGGGCCTAAAGGTTCTGACAGGCGTTGGGGAGATTGGATAGGACCGTGACTGGCAGAATGACCCAAAGAATAGTGCTTTGTTGTGCCAAACTAGCTGATCCACCCTCGTGTAGAAAGTAGACCTTAGCTCTTCCAGTCCATAAACTATATGTAATGCAACACAACTTTCAACGACTTGTATACGTAAGTATACGTTTCTTTCTAATCAAATTTTCAGAATTAACTTTTTTGAAATACAGAAGAAAATAATAGATATGAAGGTGAATGGGGGATTGTGAGTTAAATGATTTTATTTTTCAATTGTTGTTGTTTTACATATTATCGCCTGCCAAATATGGTGGAAATTGGTTGCCTATCCTCAGTAATCGGCTAGAATGCTCTTATTTCCTTTAAGGAGGAAAAAATTTCCTGGAGTCGATCTTTTCCGTAACTGTACCATTGAATATTTAATTTAAAACAAAGACATTCCGAAGTGAGTTGTACAAGAGTTTATCCCATTTTGGTGGAATAAGACCATAAATCCAACTTAAAACAATTGTTCCATCAAACTGAAATAAAATTTTAGGATACACTTTTAAAAGGATATACTTTAAGGAACGTAAGGAAAAACATCAACTTTGCATTAAACGTGGATCTATAATGACTAAATTTGCACGATATATGGCTCACTTGCTCCACTTTATATTTACAGAAAAAGAATTTAAAAGTATTACAAGGTATAGTTTAGAAATTCAAGACAGACACTAGCTTACACTGTAACTTGTGAAGAAAATTCAATTTTGGTAAATCTCAACAAATTTCTATGATTTTTTGTTTTTACAAATTAATTTTTGTAGTTTTCTTTATGAACAAAATTAGTTGAGCGGTAATTATATTTTTTAATGTATGTGTTGTAATGTACATACAACCTATACACCAGTGTTCGTTACAAGGGGGAAACACAGAATGAATATAATACCTTATATAGATTCAGACATTTATTCTATACATTTATTTACAAAAATACTTGGTTAACATAATCAATCATTTATATTTTCTATTTACAGACTAATTATCCCACATCACTTTATAAGGAATTATTATTATTAACAGAGGCCTAAGTCAAAGGACTGTAAATATTATTTATAAATTACCTCCATTGAAGTCGCAGGGGAGCAGGCAGGGGCTTTTCTCACGGGCATACGGTACGAGTTGTTGATGTTGAGCGGGGCGGTGTCAGTCCGGGCGCACGGGACGAGCTCGTGCTAGTGGATTCTTGTTCCACTTCTCTCGACTGCCCACTTCTAACTCTCAGCTCTCAGCCTTCAGCTCTCACTCCGTTTCCAAAATCTTCACCTAGGTCCCAACGCCCCTCCTTTTCTTGTCATCCTCTTTGGGAAATTTTCCCACATCACATGCACTTCGGGAGTGCAGGTGGGCTCATTAAAGTAGCCCCTTTTTGTTCAAGATGACGTTACATTTTAGCCCCTGCTCCCATAATTCACGCTTACAGTTCTGTGCGAGCTTGACCGTTATGCTGCCATTCCGTGAAGTATCCTCTCTGCAGGGGTCCCTAAACTTGACGTAAATATTTGGGGTCTTAAATTCGTCGAGGAAAATCCTCCCACGGCTATGCATGCACGTGCAACTCACCGTGAGAAAGTACCTCGGTACAGTATGAGTTTTTGAGATTCTGATAAATTATTCGCCGTAATATTTTTGATTAGTATTAGACAGAAAATGAATATAAGCCTTAAAAGTATTATTATTTATTAAACACTTATGCTGTTTTAACTGTCCTGTTGTGTCCTAAATATATTTATTAAGTAGTTTATCTTCAAATTGTTTCTGTATATTGAAACGAGCAGTTAAAATTATAATTCTTAAATTAGCATGATTTTTTAAATTTTGTTTAAAGCGTAAATAAGATGGTTTTTTTCACATGAAATTGACTTTGAATAAACTAAATTGTTTATCAATCTGCAAAGAAATCTACAAAATAAACAGGTTGGTTGATAAGGAGAGCTATTGTCTACAGATTTACTACATCGAGACCTACTTTTTTAAGCTAATTCCAAGCAACATTTGCCAACATCTATAACAGGTATTATTTTTTCGATAAGTATATTACAAAATAACCACACTAAATAGTATCAAAATAGGGAAATTTTCAAGCAATTAAATACAAAAAGGGCTTTTTTTCTCATCAGTAAACCTACCATACCTTCCATTTTTTTTATAAACTCTGGAATTTACTGAACTACCAGAACTATGTGCTAGAAATGCTACGATTAAGAAAAAGCGAATTGACTGTAGGAGCCATGTAATAAAAACATACTACATTCAATTTTAAAAATAAAACAGATTGGACTATCGCTGTCTTGAGTTACAAAAACAAAAGTGAAAGCTATGGAATAGAAGTGATTCACATCAATGAGATAATTTGCCTCAATGGCGTACGAAAAAATCAGGGAAGTACTTATATATAACATAAGATACGTTTGCTATTACAAATGTGAAGTTGTTAAAATTTTAATGTTCAATATTACAAATTATATTAATTAAGATGATAATTTCATAGTTTTTCAATTATAAACTACTTTTGTTATGAAAATTAATTATAGAAAAGATAGTGCCACGGAATTTCCAGTATAAGTAAAAAATGCTATTTAAAAATCACATATTCAAAATATTTTATCAATTCTATATTTTTAAAAACTGCAACTTTTTCTAGAGTTTATTTAATATTGTATACAGTTTTTATATGTTAATCATTTCAATACAATGTATGCAAGTTAAATGCGCATACATCAAAGCATCAAATATTTTCAAATTTCATGTTAAATAAACTTAATAGGAATCCTAATCAAGTATTCAAAATTAGGTAGTAAAACTTTAAATTTAACAGTGTTATTTAGCATTTGTTATGCTTCATTATAACTGCAGTTTTAATTGTTATGATGAAATTAAATGTTTTACAAATCCACTGTAAATTGAAAGGAAAATCAATGTTGTTAAAGTATTGCAAAACATATCTGTATTTTAAGTGTAGGTACAATACATACATTTTTCTTGTTTATATAATTCGAAACTGATAACATTGACTTAAAAATGTATATGAGTTGTGAAAAAATATATGACAAATTATGAAAATCCATTAATCGTTACAAGTGGTCATAACTTGGACCTTCTACTATCAAACGACCATGACTTAAAGCGTAATAAAATCCCACGAATATTGCGGAATGGTCATCTCACTTGTTGCTATGGCATCAGATGCAAAGATAAACCTCTCATTGGTCTTTATTATAAATCGTGTTAGACCGTTCGTGAGTATACAGATATTTATTAGTTTCCTGTGTATATATATCTGCGTTTAACAGCAGTACAAATGCTCAATAAAAGCGAATCTATATCTTACCAAAAAATGCGTTTGAGTTGGATTAAATATAGGATGTTTCTTGTGTTTGTACGTAATAATAAACTGAATTATGTCTAGACCCATGTATCTGCAATTTACAAGCGGGACATTAAAATAATAACAATAGAGGAAACCACATAAAATTATTTCTAAAATTAATTTACGAATTTTTTGACATAAGATAAGCAAAAATAAAAAAAAATGTGTTAATGCATTTATTCGCAATATAAATCATATCAAAAACGGAATAGTGAGTGTAGAAAATTTACGTATGTTTAATTTTAAAAGCTATAAGTAAAGGGCTAAATTAATACAAATTTTAAATTATGTTTAAAACACACGAGTAAATGCAAACATATACTTTTTCCCGTAATTACACGAAATATTTTTATTTGGTTATTTTTAGCATTCTATAATTTATTCGTTTTGTTTCACATTCGTTTCAAAAATATTTTCTTATTGTTTTGTTATGTTTAATTCTGATGCTCTGGAGAAATATGATCGTCATCCAGAAAGTAAAATTCTTACATCTCCCAAATACAGAATATATTGTTGATGTGACTAATTTTGGTGGCAGGTCTAACTTTTCGATCGCTTACACTAACGTTGTTCAAGTGCGTGAAGATGACGGCTTTCATTTGCTTTTTTGACTGAAATTTGAGGTATGTGATAAAGCTTTTAAAAGCATATAAGACTGCATCGATCGAAATCCATCATCAATTACGTTCAGTACACGAACTAGATGTCATCAGCAAGCACATGGTTTGTCGTCGTTGTTGAAAACAGGCAAAATGTTCTAAACGAACAGTTCATCTGACCATCCGTCATTGATAACGGCTTTGTGGAGCAATACATTGCAACTGCGACTGGAAGTCCTACAAAATACACTACAACAGCGGCAGTGTATTTTGTTGAAATTCTTACTAAAATATATTCTGACCTCTCTTCCCTTTTATTCATTCCAAATTATGGCCGAATGAAGAACTAGAACTGTGGTACCTGAGTGCGGGTGTTCGAATCCCATTGTGTCATGGATGATCGTAGCCGTTTGGAATCGATTTTAAGCAGTACCTGCGTCTCCTTAGCCCTCTTGTTGTAAAAAAGGGGGACTGTAGCGCTCCAAACCAATCTCTTTCAAATAGAAGAAGGTGGGCAGACACTGTGATATGCTTGCTTCATTCCCAAGTCTCCCATGACACTAGACTACGAAACTGTATCGAACAAAGTGAACAGTTTTAGAATTCTGGTGATTATTATGTTTATATGTAGTTGAACCATTGCTGTAAGTTTCGCAATAAATCTTTCCACGTATTTGTGTTTTATTTACTGGTTATAGGATTCTTACTTTCTGGATGACCTCCTCTGTTGTTAACCGATTGGTTACCTGGTAGAATTTTGACTCACTATGCATACATTCGATAGGGTAGTTTAAAAATATTGATAGTCCGGATTGCTTGGAAATTCAACTGCTTTATATTATATATTAAACACTACCACACCCAAAATTTCGAGTTTTTGAGACTCAGCTTCATTTATCTCAGATGCATTATTTATTATTAACCCATTAAAGCGACAATCATTGCTGCTGAATATATATTGGCAAATATCTAGTTATCATGCACAGTATAAGACAAAATTAGTAAAGAAAACATAACTTCGATTATTGCAGCCTCATGGGTGATTAGATGTCACTTTATGCTCAAGATACCAATTATAAAATCTTTTACGCGATAAGATATTTATTTGCTAACATATGTAGACATAGAATTATAAATTGGCCACCCAAACTGCATAGCAGGTAAGTTAGACTTTCAGTCGAAGCCTAAAATCGATTCACAAATAAAGCTTAACATTACATCATCCAAAGTAATATTGTACATTTTCTCCACAATATATAAAGAAAAGTAAAAATGAATCATCGAACCAGTACTTTAAGCGTATAGAAAGTAGCAAAAGATATCTGAACATTTGAAAGAAGTATACAATCCTTTAAACAGTCAATAATTTAATATTCATTTATTTTTATATATTTTTAATCGGTAAATATTTTAAACTGTTTTAGTGAATTAATGTTTAGTAAATATAAACTGTAAATAACTGCTAATTTAATTAATAAGTGTTTTCTTTAACAATGGAACAAAAAATAAATTTTAATACTGAAGTTCATTTCACTCAAAACAAGTAAAAGTATGGTATTTTTAAAATTTGAAATTTGGAATTGTTTTTGCAATTTTTCAAATATAGTTTGCCCTTAGCCTTTTAGCTTATATAGTATTATTCTTTGTAAAATATTTTAATGTTTTTGTTGATTGTGGATATGTATCTTTCCTCCCATCATGGTTCCGGTGGTTTTAAAATTTTTCGTTGGCCGTGGAAGTGATAGCTATCTCTTATGTGCATGTACTTTTTAAAGAGTGAAATTGGCCACCTTTATGGTTCTTCCATTTTCAAATAGTAAAAGAAACTCACGGTATTTATATACGAATTTCAATAAAAAGTAAGTTTCCCAGAAAAAAAAACTTTATACTAGATATAGTTTGCCTTTAGCATTTTAGCTTATATAATATTATTCTTTGTAAAATATTTTAATGTTTTTGTTGATTGTGGACATGAATACGTCCTTCCATCGTGGCTTCGGCGATTGTAAATTTTTTGGTTGGCCATGGAAGTGAAAGCTGTCTCTTATCTGTCTGGACCCTTTTTGTAATGTATCTGGCAACAACGAGAATAAAAGAACTCTTAATTAAGAGGAATCTGGCAACACCAGATAGCAAAAATAGGATAATTCAGTTTTTGTTTAGAACATTAGAACAATTATTACAGGCTTAAGATTTACATATAACGGGATTTGTGATTTGTGAATAAATATAATGTTTTAGTGAACATCTGCATCATATTTTAAGGCCCCCAAAACACTACACTTTTAAAGAGTGAACCACCTTTTTGGTTCTTCCATTTTACAGTGGTAAAAGTAACTCATGGTATTTATATACGAATTTCAGTTAAAAGTAAATTCCCTAGAAAAAACTTTATGCTAGATATAGGTATTTGCTACAATTTCTGTTGATGTAATTGCAGAGAAAGTAAATTTATATATGAGGCTTGAAATTCCTAAACTTTAAATCCAAATGAAAAAAAAAATTTAAAATAGCTGATATCTTAATATTTAATAAATTGTTTATAGGAATGAGTAAAAGAAAACACAATCTCCGTTTGCATTCTCTAAAAAAGATAAACAGCGTGAACCAAACGTAAAAATTCTACATGTTTATTGACTGTTCTCAATTATGAACGGTAGCCGTTAATGAGTTTTTTTAGCTAGATTTTCTGCTGTCGAAGAAAATGTTTATCTTTTCAACAGTGATTTTTATGGATTGACGTCAACCGATAAGCTCAATATTTTTACCATCTTTGATTTATTGAACTACGCAACTGCTGTTGACTAATTGTCTTTTTCGTCATAAAGCAAATTACTTCTAAATCTAAAAAATTTACCTTAAACCATTTCTTGAAGTTTAATACTTGAATTAACTTCTTAGGATATTTTTTAACTTATATTTTTTTCAAATTTTTTCTTCATATCTTATTAGATTTAAAAAAAAATCTATCGAGATAAAATAGCACTAAATTAATTTCTTGTTTGCCGATGTCATACATGCATGCTATTTTCCGTGTTATTAATATAATTGAGTGACATATCTGTAAAAATAGTTGATATATTCTACAGTGCTATGGAACTAGTGATTATTAAAAATTATTAATGATTAAAAGCCATATTTGTTTTAATGTAAATGTAAATTGACTTCTTAAACTTTAAATTTCCTTTCTTTCTAATTTTTATAAATACTTCAGCAGTAACAAGTAAAAACCACTGTGGGCATTTACTCTAGTTCGTAAATTACTTTTGATAATTTAAGTAAAGGGTAATAATTTACTTAAGAAACTCGCTGTGATACAAATTTGCTACGAAAATAATTTTTCATTTCGCAGTGTTCTTTCACCATACATTTGGTGCAACTTTACAAATCCCAGCAAATATTCGAACTTTGCTATTAAAATGCCCTTTCTGCTTTAGATGAATGCAAACAACTATTATGTAATTATACTAGTACACTCGAAATTCTGTTCAATACATATGGAAATATTTCCTTTCACATTTTTCATAAGTGTCTCTACTCTCAGATAAAATATTATCCCTTCCTCCAACTTGAAACCTGTTTAAAGATATTAATACAATCTACAAACTTTCAAATCTTACTTTGTATATGGGTTAAGCTAGTACACTGGATAATCTATTCAATGCACATCGAAATATTTCTTTCCACATTTCCTAATACAATCATATTATTGCTCAGATGAACTCAGATGATACTTATACATCCTCTTTACATCTTACTTTAAACTATTAACATTATCTTCAAACTTATAAACGTTACTTCGTATATGGTTATAACAAATCCTATTAAAATTGTATGTGATTCGAAATAGATGCTTCAGTCAGAATTTATTTTGCTTTTGGAACAAAGGTGAATGAAATATATAAACTTCATAAAGTGGCAGTGTTTTCATGTTTGTAAACTTTCCAAGGGTAAAATATGTAACTATAGCTATTTAAACTTGCCTCTTAAAAATCGGTGAAAAACCTGTACACTCATGAAAATAAAATCATGTGATCCTCACTATTGAGTTTGGCATTTGTGAAAGTTGTGTATATCTTTATACCATTTCGATTCCGAGCCGTTGCCCTCTAGAGACGGTCAGTTGACTGTTGCGTTTTGACCTTCAACTTTGAAGTTCCACAACGTTAGACTGGTGTAGTCTCGACTGCCGTGCGATTCAGAGTTCTTACTTCCTCGTAAGCCCAGACAATTCAAAAATTTGGGGATAATCATTAGTGTAATCAGTGAGAGATATTGATATTATGTATATATATATATATATATATATATATATATATATATATATATATATATATATATATATATATATAATATCATACATATATATATATATATATATATATATATATATATATATATATATATGTATATATATATATATATATATATATATATATATATATATATATATATATTGTGATGAGGCGATTTAGATCTGTTATATAATTGATTATTTCATACAAGAAGTAAAATGTTCGGGATCTAAATCTGACCTCATCACATCTTTGTAACAAGACAGAGGACCATAAATTTATATTCAACGGATATTGTTGTCTTGTACGGTGGTCTCGGGTGTGGTTCTGATCCCAGTCCCAGATTAGAATCCCGTCTCAGTACTTGACATTAAATAAGAATGTACCTTTGTGGAGTATTTATGAGTCCCTAAGGGACAGTGACCAATTAGAAGGGATAAGGTTTTTCACGTTGGCGGTCTCAAGGCGGGGTTTGAGCAGACCAATGATATTCTTACAACTATCCCGATTGGACAATGGGAAGGAAGAGGGGGCAAGGTTGAAATAAATAAATATAAAAAATCTAAAAATTGAGATGAGGCTCGGAGGTCCCAAAGAAGGTGTGTTCGAGAGTCGAGACGAGGAGAGAGTCCGACAGAAAGTGTTCGATAGTCTAGATGAAGAGAGGAGTCCGACAGAAGAGGTTCGGAAGTCCGATAGAAGGTGTCTGATAGTCTAAACTAGGAGAGAGTCCGACAAAATGTGTTCGATAGTCCCGACGAGGAGAGAAGTCCGACGGAACGAGTTCAAGAATCCAGCCAAGTCCGACGGGAAGTGTTCCTACATCAAATAGCACAGCCGCACCCCAAAATACTCAGGAGGAAACCCCGGACTAGACGGACGAAATATCCATAGATACCCATCAACCAGCAGTTTTCCGGGCACACCATCTTTACTCCCCTAAGGTACCCCCTTTTACATACATTTTGAAATTGAGATTAGGTCCTCTCTCTATTTACAAAATTACTTAAGTATAAAAAAATTGTCAGAGCTAATTTAGAAGATGTTGACAAAGCTTATATTATGAAAATTAGCATCAGTTTTGTATGTACATAGATGTATATATATATTATAATAAATTTACTTTTTTTATATTAAGCTAGTTTCGGATGCTGTTAATTTAGCTTTTAGTTTATTTTCATATTTATGTCTGTAGTTTCTCAGAACCTGTGGTTAAATTTTAGTACAAAAATACTTTACACAACGCAATTAAAATAAAATCACCACTATACATTTGATCACAGGTTGATACTCAAACATAAACGAGGACTACACGACATATATATATATATATATATATATATATATATATATATAAATTTTTGATTTATGGCACTACGGTTTACTATTTTGCACGACAAGTGCTAATGAGAGTGATATTATTTACTGCTTAAAGTCTATTCAGAATGGCTATGGACTTCAAAGCAATAGTGGGATTCGAACTCACGAACTCCGGTACTAAATGAGAATATTTCGTTTGAGAATATTTCTTGATAGATACTGAAGCTTAGAGCAAGTTTCAAAAGGATACCAGGAAAGTTAGGAAGCGTCTATAAATTGTTGTTTTGAAAGCCCAAAATTTTCTCAAGACATCCCAATAACTTATACTAGGATATTTATCTACAATTATTAAGCAAAAAAAACTTTGCAATAAAATTTGTGTTATTAACTTTTCTAAACTATGGGGAAACTGGTATATAGCCCATGATATGACGGGATCTGGAAAATAAAATTTTTTATTTTCCAGAAGAACCCTATGAAGCAGATAAAAATTGAGGTTTTTTTGGCTGAGAATTATCTGGTACAAGCTCCATAATTTTTTTATCTTTACTGGCTGCATCTTAGTTGCCAACTTTAATTTATCTTGTCATATTACGTGAGAAGCTGAACAGCAGAGGGTTTAATATTGAGAGTTTTATATTTGGCGGTATATATGAATGATGTCCAAAATTTAATGAATCGATTGCAAACCGTGTAGTTATGTATAAAAAACAAACACATATACAAACAAATTTCTAAATTTTCAAAGATATAAAACTTCAACGGTAGATATTTATTGATCCGGGAAATAGACTCCTAGACTTTTATGAAAATAGTTTGTTGTTAAAACCGGTGATGAAATTTTCATTGCAACAAAACATAATCAATGATTAAATATAAAATTATCACATATGTACCTAATCTATTATTTAAACCAAATATAAAATAAAATCATTTACGTCTTATCTACGTTCAGTGATAAAACGTTCAGTTAAAATAATGCAGACGATATTTAAATAAGAAATTATTAAGCGATTACATGAGTGGTTAAAAGAATGACGTCATAATTTTAGAAAAAAATATTGTTTTCATCTACTTATAATGTGATAAATTGATGAATTTAATCGCCTACTTTTAACCGGTGGAAATAGGGCTTGAAAAATGGCATTAAACTATCGAAACGGGGAGAAGGGGTGGATTTCGAACGTTTTCGAACTCGCTTTGAATGTTACTAACCCTAACTCATCAAGAATCCAATATGGATGCCTCTGTCCATTGTAGGTCCAACCGATTCATAAATTCGAGGACAGACGGGCAGATAACTTAGCTATTATTATATAGAGGATATATTTTTGTGTATAAAAAGATTAGAGGCAAAAATAAAACTAATATTTTTGATAAATTTCATTTAATAAAATTCATAAATGCAAAAGAATTTTAATAAAAATGAAAGACTTTATAACGGCATTAACAAAGCTTTAAGAATTTTTATTTTAATTTTCCTTTCTTTTCCAGAACGGATGTAGAATTTAGAGAGAAATTTTCTCGCTTTATTTTCAGTTGACAAGCACCATGTAAAAACTATCTTTAAAAATGCTCACGGTTGAAATAGAATGCGGCGGAAAAAAGAAGGTGTTAAAAGAAAAAGATATTTAAAAAATTTACTCGCAGAAAAGTTTTCCATATCCCTTCAAAGAATGTACACATTTTCTCGGGTGTGATTAAGAATCAAGGCATGCTTTGTTTTTGATCAAATTTTTTTCCTTAAGAGGATCAAAACCATTTCGTGGAATGCAGCGGGAAGAAAAACAAAGCATATTTACTATATGCTAAATGCTGTTTAGTTTTCTGTTTAGTGCTGTTTGTCTGGGAAGAATTCTTTCTCACTCTGGAAAAGGAAAATAAAATGATTTTTCTCTATGTAATAGCCATTATGACAGTATAAGATGAGTTTTTGCTCCGTTATACATAATTAAGAAGAAATGTAACTGCATTATTGCAGAAAAATACAAAAATTAATATTGAAAATGCCATTTATTCCTTTATTTAGGGTTTCTAACGCCTGTATTCTTTAGAAACATGTTCTTATATATTTTTTGTGTTTAAACCTATAGTTACATCCCCTAGAGGTATAGCCTTTTGTATTATTTTTAAGTCATTAATATGTATTTATATTTATAGACAAGTCCTATAAATGAAATGTAATTAACACTTGGCATGCGGGTATACTTCACCGCCAACTTACACGTGCGAGTATTTTTTCGTGAATCGCGTGAAAGTTTAGTTATTCAGAAAAATCGCAGTAAAATCGAAAATTACTTTGTTTTTATGAACGAAACTTTTTTTTATTTTACACTTTAATATATACTGTATGATTATTTAACAAAAAACACAATATTTTTTAAAAATCATAAAAATAAACGATTTGTAAAATTAAAGTCCGATAATCTGTCAGCCCATATTTCTTCATCACTATCTTTGTCACAACGGCTCATTTTATCAATTATGTATTCAACAATAAAAAACCAAGCTTCAAAATGACAAAACACGACTTGTACGGTCTGGAGCTAAGAATTCGATTGAAGACGAAATAACGGAACAAAAGGCCGAGTAACTCGACAATCATAACTTGTGGAAAGAAAAATGCAGAGCATTGCATAGCAAAGCAAACACGCATATAATATCACACATACTTATAATTATACGTAGTTAGCAAATTTGTGGTGGTTAGAGGGTATCCACCACAAATAGACTAAATACTTATTTTTACGTGACCCGCGCTAAAGTGACAGACTGCAAAAAACGTAAAAATACGTTGCCCGCACGCAAAGTGTTAAAATATTGTAAGTTATGTGTTGCCTAAATGTTGTTCATATAAAAAAAATTCTTTAGAAATCCAATCGATTATTTATGTTAATGAAGTTTTTATTAAACGTATTAAGTCTTGACTTAGTATAGCCTAAATACATATTGAAGTTTATTTCCTAATAGCATATTTATTGTAGTTAATTTTATATTATACATTTAAAATCTTGATTTTAAATTGATTTTTAATGAAAGTCTAACAAAAGGGAAAAATCTCTTTCCCTGTATAAATTAAGTATATATATTGTATTAATATATATTTAGTATACATTTGTATGTTTGTGTATATGTTCTTTATATCAAACCAATGCCTTATCGTAAGATCGCTAAATTTGCAGAACAAGTTTTGATACCGTGGAAAAGTCAGTAAATATTAAATAAATTACTGCCACTCCTTGACTTATATTTTCTTTGCCGTTTGATATAAGGATACACAAATATGTAACTTTATAAATTAATTGAAATAATTTCAGCTGTTTATATTTATCTATATACATATATATATATATATATATATATATATATATATATATATATATATATATATATATATATATATATATATATATATATATATATATATATATATATATATATATACATATGTGTGTGTCTTTCCATTTATGTTTGTGTAAAGTGTAAAATTTTAAACAAATGTAGATTTATATCATGTATTATTGTCACAAAATTCTTTTAAATTCTCCCAATTCGCATGAATTTTTCTAAATCTAAGCTTTTCTTTTTATGCAAGTTAAGCCAAGGAATTTATTCTTCGAGATTACATTCATTACACACTTCCCAAACATTCAGACTCAAATAACAACAGCTACGTGTGGCCCTTTATTGTTCTAAATCAGCTGTGAATTTTCCCTCAAAAAACTGAAGCTTTCTCTAAGCTCATTTTGCTTTCTCTATGCCGTTGTATGTACTTTTACCGCCACGATTGATAAATAAGAGCAAATGAACCGCTGAGTTACATCTGTCATGTAAAATTATCCACTTGATTACCACCCTCCTTTAAACACGTTATTTCAAAAATTAGCAGATGTAATCTAACTATGTGCGACGTGCTGGCGTTTCTTCAAATTTACTAAGAAAATATGGCATTTTTGTTAAAGTATTAGCTTGATTTTTTTTAAGAGAGGCGCCTGTCAGAACTGGACTGTCTAAAGTGGTATATGTCTAAGTAATCCGTAACAATGGAAAATGTGGGCTCTAATCTTGTGTGTAATATATGTATGTATGTATATATATATATATATATATATATATATATATATAACACAAGTCGTGATGCAGAGTTAAGGTGAATGTAAAACAGTCTTCTTGATAATAATAAGTTTTATTAACTTATCGTTCTTAAGGAAAGCAACATGCGCCATTTTCATTAATCGACCCGAAACTAGGCGTAAAGCTGTTGACTGCTTCATGTCCACGGGCCAAAAATAAAACTTATCTGTTTGCAAGCTCATCAAATAGCTGAGAAATGCTTCCGCTTGACCAGATTATCCTGAAAGTTTACGCGAGCGTGGGTCTTTTTCATTTATTTTATTATTATAAAAGAGTTCTCACTTTAAAATCGTTTTTAACTTACATAATTTCCAACTACCCCATTTTTAGATCTTACACACACACACACACACACACACACACACACACATATATATATATATATATATATATATATATATATATATATATATATATATATATATATATATATATATATATATATATATATATATATATATATACATATATATACAGAGAGAGAGAGAGAGGGGGGAGTCTGGACGAGAAAACGATAAATTTCAGTTGATTTGGTTTATACGAGTAAAACTACATATCACATGTCATCCATCTAGTCTGGTTTGGGAAGAGACAGGCAGACAGACATAGATATAATTACAGAAGTATTTTTCTTTTTCGAATTTTAGTCTATGAAATGCATATCTCCGAAGATCGAATGTTTGGAAGATTACATTACCTGTTTTATATAACTATGCAAACAAAAAAACAAAAATCTCATAATGTGTATGTATTTAATATCTATATTTTTATATGTTTTCAGTTTTCACCGGACCGTAATGTGAATTTAAATTTACCAATTTAAATGAATCTCCCGTCTTTATAATTGAATGTTTCATGTTTTAAATAATATTAGTACCATTTGTAACAACACTTATCTTAAAAACCTGACACTTTAAGCTAAAAGTAATAATTCTTTGTAATTAAGAATAGACCTGAAGACGCTAATTACATGTTAGATTTCCTCATGGTCCATATTCAAATTTCTGTAAGTAATTTATGTAGAAAGTGTTTTATTAGTAGTATACCTATAAAAATGTATGTATTTAACAAAAACCGATGTCGTTATGAAATAATAAATTAAAATATAAATACTAGTTTACTAGCGTATTAGAAATTTGAAAAGAATAATTTTTTTTATTTAGGCTCCTTGATATTAGAGAAATAATACTGAATAGGAATACGTATAATACGTAAAAACTTTTAAATCTCAACAAAATATTAAATAAAATTTATTTCTTTATCTACTATAAGAATTTAAATAATATAATGTTTAAAAATCTATAATATTTAAAGATAATTTATTATTTTTATTTATTGTTTTATATTTTTTAAATCTACAAAATATTGAATAAAATCAATTTATTTATATACTATAATGAATAAAATAATATAATAACATTAAGAAATATATAACTATTTAAGAAATTATAAAATTTAATTTTTAATGTTTGCGCCTTGGTATAGAAAGCAAAATAATGAATAGGAATTCCTGTAAAATTTTAGATAGCGAAAGATGAAACAAAAGAGAGGAAAGAACGTTTAATACAGATGTAAAATATAGGGTGTATTACTTCTTTAACTTTACTTAACTTTACTTCTTTTTAAAAGTTTATTCGTAAAATATTTAAGACTTCCAAAATTTTATTACCTTATTAAGACCTAATTTTGGTGCAAACTAATCGAGCTGTTGAAAATAATCTCTCGGGCTACACACACGTTAGTCTTCATTTTTTTATAGAACTAAATAAATTCTTTCTTAAGTTAAAAGTCTTTGGGGGTATTAAAAACAGTTCTTAAGTAGGGCACTCTCAGATTAAATTTAAAACCGATGGTAAAATTCTTACTTGAGTATGGAGTGACATTATCTTTTTTCCGCTAATTGAACTGGCAATACAAAGGTATATGCAAAATGTGCCTTTTGTCTTTCATTAAGAGCACAGCTAAGTACGACTTTGCTCAGCGTAGATCTTCGTAATTTAGAACCAGGAATCCCAGAACAAACAGAAGACCTCCCAGGCTTGGCCTGCCCCACGAGAGGTATTGTTTGAGAACTTGGAAGGCATTATGACCTAGAGAATAGTTTACGTTCCCCAGTCACCCTTAACACACGCGGATCATAGGTCGGCTCAAGCTTAGGAACCCAGAACCTTTTAGCTACGAGATCGCTGTCTGACTGAGCTACAGCGGTTCTACACGGTTGGGTGATGGACTTAGTTTCAGATTCTGTTTTAATGTATGACATATTCCCTACAAATGCAAGTTCTGTATGAAAAATACATAGCCATAAAATTAATAATAATGCTAAAAGAAGTTTTCCATTCTCTGTGTAAGGCAGATGAACGGTTTCTTTCCTCTGAAACGGGATAAACATCTCATAAGCTGTAGCAGGTAACAATGTCATAAATTCCTAAAGCAAAAATATCTCGTAAATAGATAATAAGATACGAATATTGTGCATAAATATTAGATGTTATTTTGAAATTTAGTGGTCTACCAGTAAATATTCACTAAATTATTTTTCAGTTTAATTGCAAACCGGTTTACAAACCCTACCAGCTCTATACCAGCTGTTAATGCATTGAAAATTTTCATTATATAGAGTGTGAATTGCAATCAAAATGGGAAATGCATAGCTACATGTTACAACAGTCTTACATACAAAATTGTGCATAAAAAATTACAGTTGTTATTTTGTTATTTGGAGGTAGTTTGTTTTAATCTAACGGTAAATATTTAATGAAATAATTTTCAAAAATTGAAAACTACTGTACCGGTTTCACAATCCCTATTATACACAAGATGTTCTGGAGCCAATCAGCTTGACGCGAAGGGCGTCGGCGTGTTCATTTCTGCCCTGTTCTGGAAGCGTTACTCCTATGGGAGAGGTGACCCGCAGGTGGACTTCTGACATTCCCAAGAGGACGCTATGCTATTAGGGAATCTGTTGTGGGATTGCTATTGAAGATCTCTATTACGGTATGTCACTCCATTAATCTTTTATAGGCAGTGGTGAAAACAAACTTTAGTTTCTCCGAATTAGAGAAAAACAATAGTAAAAATTCAAAATTATTCTCTGCAAAAGATAAATAAAATCTCTGCAAAAGAAAAAAAGCTGTGAATTTTTGAAGATTTTGTCTTCAAAAATTCATATTTGTTTAATTGCATTCGAGTGCGTACATACTGATATATTGCTGTAGGGCTCAATCCCAATTATATGGCAGCCCGTAGTGTTAAAATCCATTGTGAATTTTCAGAAAAATTTTATTTAATTTTTTAGGAAATTTTAAACCAGTTGACCGGTATTATAAAACCTAGCAGCTATGTACCAGCTGTTAATCTATTGAAAACTTTTGTTATATAGAATGTGAATTAAAATCAAAACGGAAAGTGCATAATTACATGTTACAAGTCCTACATACAAAATTTTAACATTCTGTAGCTAATTGTTTTTGAGTTAAACCCTGTAGTGTTTTACTCCTTATATCGAAATTTTTCACTATTACATTGCGGAATAAACAAAAAATGAAAGGTAATAACTAGATGTTACAACAGTCCTAAATATAAAAATTTATTTTCTACAGCTAATTCCTTTTGATTTACACGAGATGGATACCTGCAAGTATGCGTACTGACGTCAAACCAAATACTAGTCAAAAGGTATTGAAGGAGAGCCAAAATAGGTATCTGTGGTATAGCCACATTATATTTAAAAGGGAATTTCAGGAATTGCCGATTTCCTGACCCCTTATTTTATGGAATGGGGCTTGTCCATGTCCAAGTCACCTTCAATCTTCCCTCGCTGACCATCCGTGGGTTGTAGTTTTTGCTCCCCCAACTTCCACCATTTGTCCAGCTTGAACGTTGCTTGGCGCCATAAATTCTTAGACTGTTCTTCCTACTCACGTTACGTTTTGGCTATCGTCTTCGGTTCCCGATTTTTCCACTGGCCTCGCCATGCGCAGTGTTGAGTGGGAATCATTAGACCGAATTTTTTTCAAGGCATCCTCATTTTTTTTCTTCTCTAGTACGAAAATTTCTCCTAAAATATAATTTCTGAACCTTTGTTAAAGATGATGAAAAGGTTTCAATGGGATAAAAAGGAATTACAGAGAAATATACAGAAGATATATATCTTGAAAATGATTTTATACCTTAGATACCCTTCAAAAACATTATTCACACATACATACACTATGTATATATATATATATATATATATATATATATATATATATATATATGTATGTATGTATTTATGTATGTATGTATATATATATATATATATATATATATATATATATATGTATGTATGTATGTATGTATGTATATATATATATATGTGTGTGTGTGTGTGTGTGTGTGTGTGTAATAAAGCCTTAAAGTCTATCCAAAATTATCCCTTTTCCCCCATTCATTATTTTAGATCTTAATTTCTTCTCTTTATATTAACCATATTTCCCAGCCATCCAATTTGAAAGAGGATGTTTTCATTCCTTCAGCCGAACCCCGAAATTCTTTCTATGATTCCCAAAACAGAAAATGATATTTTTAATTAGGAAGTTATAACTCTCCCAGGAAAAATCTGTAATGATCAGCTATATCATTTTCTGTTTTGGGAATCATAGAAAGAATTTCGGGGTTCGGCTGAAGGAATGAAAACATCCTCTTTCAAATTGGATGGCTGGGAAATATGGTTAATATAAAGAGAAGAAATTAAGATTTAGAATAATGAATGGGAAAAAGGAATAGTTTTGGATAGACTTTAAGGCTTAGATTATTAATCTTAATTTTTTATAAAAGAGTTTATACCAAATATAATTCCTTTCTCAAGAAAGTACAAAGTAATAGACAACTATTGACAAAATAAATTATACTTCACACTCTTATCAAATTTATCATATTATGAGTAAATTACATGTGCTTCAATAATCTAGTTTTTGTACAATTAATAATAAATAGCTTTAAAAATAAAGTTGGGTTTGAGCCTAAAGGATTAGAGTTGAAAATTTAAAAAAAAAAAATATATATATATATATATAAGAGTAGATATGTACACAAGATACATAAATGTACTTAATATCAAAGCAATCCTATTATGAAATACGTTGCCGTCTATCAATGAGAAATTTTACTACTTATCATAATATATTATTGACCTAGCATTCCAAGTAGATTTGAACATTAAAATCTCAAGTAAGTTTTTTTACACTTGCAAAATTACCATAAACCAGCAGAAGTCGAAATTTCTAGGATTTTGAAAATAAAGATTTTTTTATAGTGGTAAAATATTAAATTAAAATGTCCCAATATATGCATTTTATTTCTTGAAACCTTTAGCTTTCAACTCCCTCAGTTATTGTTACCGAAATCGAAATATTTTTACATAAATTTATATTATGACGTGTCACAATATGAAAAGATTTAATTAAAACTTATGAAAGTAGTTTTGACAATCCATGTTGAACTAAAATTATGCACCAAAAAGATTTATTTTATATTTTGCAATTTCTAATGCTCAAAACTATTTTCAACGAAGTGAGGTCATATGTGTATAATTTAATATTTTTAAAAACTCCCCTGAAAGAAAATATTTACTGCTTTTCTCTTTCCCCCGGTAAGCAGAAAGGAAAAGATTTCGCGCAAGGAAAGAAAATATACACATTAGTTTTTAGACAAGGTAAAAAGCAGAAAAATGTTCTCCGAACGAAATCACATTTAACTTCAAGTCTCACGAGGGAATAAGTAAAAAGGTTTAAATAAAGTACTTATATTTTTTTGCCGTCGAATCTTTGGAAACTAAAAATGCAATCTGTATACATTATAAAAATATTATGTTACACTATACGTCTGAATAAATGATCAGTAGATTAAAATATTAGGAAAACTTCATTTTGTTTCATTGTGGACTTAAAATAAAATTTGTGCATTGAAAGGAATTTTACAAATTTAAGAACTAGGGTAAAAATTTTTTTATTGTTAAAACAACATACTTATCATTTTATGCACAACTGTTGAGAAGGGAATTGCTATTATACATACTTAATGAATGAATTTTGATTTACTAAAACTGTAATGTATTTATAAAGTGATGTTCAATCAAGTTCCCCAAATGAAAATGCTTATTGAAATAGTTTTATAAGTTCTCTCTATTTGATAAGACGATAATAAAAGTTTTTCTAAAAGACCTATGACTTTGGTACTGGATTTTTCTAAATCAAATCCTTTTACTGCCATGACTGTTTGTCATAGTTCGGAATAGCCTTTAGAAAGGATGTTACGGTCATATAAGCGGACGTGTAACAAATTGGACCGTAGTACTCCCACCAAACCCTTTCTGGTTGTTTATTTCTGGTTGTATTTTCTTCCAAATTAGGGTAATACAAAAGGGATTTCTAATTTTAATCTTAGAAACAAATTCTTTAAAGCAGTAGTCGGCAAAGTGTGGCTCCAGAGCCGCATGTGGCTCTTTGACTCCTTAAGTACGGCTCTGGCACAAATATCCACGGGAGGCGCAATAATACTTTCATTAAAAACAAAATTGGTAAGAAAAAAATCACATCTTATTTTGATAAATTAAAATTCTTCTATAAATCGAGAACAAGTATAATTTTTTGTTTAAGTTAAAAGATAGATAGGTAATTAAAAGTTTATATTGTTGTTAAATACGTAACGAACATCGAGTTATTAATTTTCTTAAACGTAAACACAAACCATGTACAAGCTACCGGCTGAAATTGTACTTATGTTTTCTGCGATTTCCGGTGTGATACAAAGGTACCACTAGCATGAACGCATACTTTTCCTAAAGTAGTGGGGGGGGGTGTAGAAATTGGCATCACAGACCAGCAGTTGCAGCTTGAAAAGTTTTGTCTTATCTACTATTAATAAATATCATTAATTAATATTTATTTGCCGAATGATGGCCGATTGGTTAGGGTGCTGGCCTTCGGTACCAGAGTTCGCGGGTTCGAATCCCACAGTGGCATGGATGTTCGTAGCCGTTCGTAATCGGCTTTAAGCAGTAGGTCCCGGTCTCATTAGCCCTCATGTTGCGAAAAAGTAGACCGTAGCACTCCGAACCAAACCAATATTTATTAAGTATGAAATTTAGTTTTATTTATTGTACTACTAATTTAGTGGAATAAAAATTTACTAAACAGGCAGATTTGACTCCCAATTTTTTTAAAAATTGTTGTAATTTTCATATTTGCCTCTTTGGCTAGTAAGTTTGCCGACCAGTTCTTTAAATCATTTCTCAGGTTTAACTGAGCTTGGTTTTAAAAGCAATCACTACATTATTAAAAGCAAGTAGAACATATAAAAGAAGTTATTATTTCACTGTTAGAAATATGACAATGAATTTCCCAAACTATAGTAAAATATGTAACCTTTTTTTGTATACAAATATTTACGATATATTTTAAGCAAACAGTGACCATGTAATTCTTTAAAAGAATCATTTTAGAAAAGGTAGAAAAAGATAAGTGCTCATGTAACAAATTGGACTGTAGTACTCCTCCTAAACGATTATTTCTGGTTGTATTTACTTCCAATTTCGGGTAATTCAAAAGTAACTTCTAATTTTAATCTTAGAAACAAATTCTTTAAAGCATTTCTCAGGTATAACTGAACTTGGTTTTAAAAGCAATCACTACATTATTAAAGGCAAATAGAACATATAAAAGAAGTTATTATTACACTATTAGAAATGTGACAATGAATTTCCCAAACAATAGTAAAATATATAACCTTTTTTATATAAATATTTACGATATATCGTAATAAAACAATGACAATCTAATTGTTTAAAATAATCATTTTAGAAAAGGAAGAAAAAGATACTCGCTCGTGTAACAAATTGGACTGTAGTACTCCCACCAAAAGGAACCTTTCTGGTTGTATTTTACTGCAAATTTCGGGTAACACAAAAGTAACTTCTAATTTTAACCATAAAATCAAATTCTTTAAACCATTTCTCAGGTATAACTGAGCTTAGTTTTAAAAGTAATCACTACATTATTAAAAGCAAGTAGAATATCTATTGTTGCACAGTTAAAAATGTGACAATCAGTTTCCCAAACTATAATAAAATATATAACCTTTTTTATATAAATATTTACAATATATTTTAATCAAACAGTAACCATATGATTCTTTCAAAGAATCACTTTAGAAAAGGTAGAATAAGGTACCATTTCAAAATAATATGTTTTACTTTTATTCATGCTCTCTAGATTGCATAGTGATTAGCATATAAGCCTTCTAAATGATTACTTGTACCTTTTTTAAATAAAAGGGTATAATTATTTAGTTGGTTGGTACTATGTTTATATACATACATAGATATATATATGTAACATTTGTATATGTTTTATTACTTTTAATTTTAAAAGGCAACGTTCCTAATTGTGTTGTGGGTAGCGCGTTTTGATCTCACGCTTTAAGTTTTTGGTTCGAATCCGAATAAGGCTTGATTGCATTTGTGTGTTGTCTTCTCATAAAGAGCAATCTCACACAACATGTATGATATTCCCATAATATAACGGTCAAAGTGTCTGCGCATTGTGTAGTAAAATGCTAATAAAGGAAAGTGTCCCACATTTGTGAAAAACATTCCTTTAGTCACTAATTTATATTTTCTTGTTCTCTTAGTTTCAAAGTTTTCTCATGAGAGGCGATGCTACCCTACTTATGGTGCTTCCATAATATAAAGGTTAAAGAACCAGTGCATTGTATAGTAAAAGGCTAATAAAGGCAAGTGTCCTACATTTGTGAAAAAAATCACTTTAGTCACTAATTTACATTTTCTTCTTCTCATAGTTTCAAAGTTTTCTCATAAGTAGCGATGTTACCCTACCTATGAAGCTTCCATAATACAAAGGTCGAAGAAACAGTACATTGTATAGTAAAAGGCTAATAAAGGCAAGTGTCCCACATTCATGAAAAAAATTCCTTTAGTCCCTAATTTACATTTTCTTCTTCTCATAGTTTCAAAGTTTTCTCATAAGGAGCGATGTTACCCTACCTATGGTGCTCCCATAATACAAAGGTCACAGAAACATCGGATTGTATAGTAAAATGCTAATAAAGGCAAATATCCCACATTTGGGAAAAAATTCCTTTAGTGACTAATTTACATTTTCTTTTTCTCATAGTTTCAAAGTTTTTCAGAATATCATTTAAAATATATACCCGCAATTAACTGCAGCTGTTACTGGGAATAGTTCTACTTAGTGCATATTTCATAAATATATAATCTTATTCCTTTAATAATAAAAATAATTTAAATATTGAATATCATATTTAAAAGGGAAACTTTGTGAACCACGTGGGACTTACATCCAGTTCGTTAACTTTTTATTCATTATTTTGACTGAATAAATTTAATAAATATACGTGCAGTAAAAAAGAGAAACTTTTCGGTATGTAAGACATTTTGTGTATCAAGTGAGCCATTAAGTATTCCTGGAAGTCAGATTTTAAGTCAAACTGTAATTTTAATTAAATGTATTTTCTAATTAAAATTCTTACGCATTAGAAATAACCCCTTTTATTAAATTTGTCTGGTAAACCAAGTTAATTTGGTATACAAAAAGAGAAAAAGAAGAAAAAGTTTTGATAAAAAATACTAGAGGGATTAATAATTTAGCATTTATGCATAAACCTGAAACGTTAGATGGAGTAGAAAGTGTTATACTCACTAATGTGTGCCTTGGGTTTGTGACAGGACAAGATACCTTTGAAATGTCAGATTTTGACAAAAAATATCAAAGAATTTTTTGCTCTGAAAAAAAACTAGTATATTACACGCTTCATTATCAAAAGATATTTTTCAAATAACATGATTATTGTAATACTTTTAAACCTATGTATTCTCATGCACCCTACTCTTAAAATTTTTACAATAATTTTTTTTAGTTTGATATAATTTGTATGCAATTGATCATTTCATAAAGTTCTCAGTTCTCTAATTTAATGTATTTGTTATTCAAAATTTGGAGATTCTCTATTAATGTATTTAACAATAAACTAGGTAAGCTATTGAAAATAGCATAGTAGTAGCTCAAATTAGAGGTTTTAGTACCACAAAATGGCAAAAACCGATAGTTTTTAATCATTGCCTTTTATCTGAATGGTCGAGTGATGGCTGATTAGTTAGGGTCCTGACCTTAGGACCAGCGTTCCTGGGTTCGAATCCCACTGTGGCATGAATGTTCGTAGCCGTTCGGAATCGGCTTTAAGCTGCAGGTCCCGGTCTCATTAACCCTAGTGTTGCAAAAGTGTAGACCATAGCACTCCAAACCAAACATCTGAATTTGTTTTCTTTTAATCTAGGTCCGCTATTGAAAATCCAATAGTATTTTCTCAAATTAGAGGTTTTAGTACCACAAAACGGAAAAAAGGGTAGTTTTTAATAGTTGTCGTATATCTGAATGTGTTTTCCATTAATCTAGGTCAGCTATTGAAAATTGCATATCATTTTTTCGAGTTAGAGGTTTTAGTACCCCTAAACGGCAAAAGAGATGGTTTTAATAATTGTCTTATATCTAAATGTGTTTTCGATTAAACTAGGTCCGCTATTGAAAATCGCATAGTATTTTCTCGAGTTAGAGGTTTTAGTACCTCAAAATGTCAAAAACAGATAGTTTTTAATAATTGTCTTATATCTGAATATGTGTTTTCCATTAAAATAGGTCTGCTATTGAAAACGGCATAGTATTTTCTCGAGTTAAGATGATTTAGTACTATAAAACGGAAAGACAAATAAGTTTTATCTTACATCTGAATGTATTTGTTTACCATTAAACTAGGTATGCTATTGAAAATCTCATAATATGTTTTCGAGTTCTAGAAGTTTTAATAACAAAAAAACATCAAAAAGTAGATAGATTTTAATAATTATCTTTTATCTGAATGTATGTGTATATCATTAAATTAGGTACGCTATTGAAAATCACTTAGTATTTTTTAGAGTTGTAGAGATTTTAGTACCACAAAGCTGCAAAAACAGAGTTTTTATTAATTTTCTTTATCTGAATTTATATGTTTGCTGTTAAACTAAATACGATATTGAAAATCCCATAGTATTTTTTTGAGTTATAGATGATTTAGTACCATAATACTACAAATACAGTTTTAAATAATTGTCCTTTATCTGAATAGTATTCAACTATTATATATGATAAATAACTGTAGTATTTTAAGTGAAAATAAATACCCAGGACAGTCTCTTTGTAAATTCTAAAGATAAAATAAAAATAAATGGTTAATATAACTATGGATATTTTTATAGAATATTATTGAATAACTCAATTTTTATCAAAAATTTTCAGATTTTGATCAAAACTCTTTTCTAACAGATTTTTGTTTCTTATATATTTTCTTTGACAATATTATTTATTATCATTTTAAAACTATTATTAAAAATTTACAATTAAAATAACTGAGATTCAACGTGTCTTGTCTCTTTATACAAAAGTATGTTTGCAACTGATTATAACATTCGACTCCTCCTCTGGTATATTTATTAAAAATATGTATGCATATCCTCTAAATTGTCCAAAGAAGGCTAGGAAGAAAGAAATATATAAAAAATATTGATAATTAATTCTAAATCCTGCACTAGGAAAATTTTTTATGGATTATTACAGAATCACTCAATTTTATCAAACAGCTTCGAATATTTATCAAAATCTCTACTCTAATAGATTTTTGTTTCTTATATGTTTCGTTTCACAATATTATGTATTCTCATTATAAAGATATTGTTAAAAATTGAAAATTAAAATAATTGGAATTGAACATTTCTTGTCCCCTTGAATAAAATTATGATTGCAATTAATTCCTTTCACGGCATTTTTACTAACAAATTTTCTGCAGACCCTCTAAATCCTCCAAAGAAGTTTAGAAAGATAGAAATATTTAAAACAAGCTTAAAAGTAATATTAAATCTTTAACAAACAGTTAGTGAAAACACAAAGTAAGTATAAAGCAAACTAATTCTTATTTTATATCTATTTTTCGTGATAACGTAATACAGAGTGCTGTACTGATAGTACGGGTGTCTGTATGTTCGAATGCCTCTAGACCTGTTAATTTCACATTAAGCCATAGGTCCCTATACAGTTAGTCTTTAAATAATCTTTCATAACCCTTTGCAGTAAAATGTTTAAAACCCTCTAAAACTTTCAATTATTTGAGTTATAAGCATGTAAATTAATCCTTTGTACTTGACACCGTTTCCGAGCGTACTTACCAGCAACTCTAAGCGTTTCGGAGCGCTTTGGTGAATTTATTACCTTGAACTTAAAATGATTTCACACATGAAGTAACACATAAAACTGTTATATTTTAATATTTATTGTATCTTTACATAGATAATTTCGTAAATATTAGTCTTTGTAATTTTGCTTTATATGATATTTTATGTAAAAACTGCCGAGATGCATGCCCGGCTTGTAGGGACAAGTTTCCCAATAATACGTCGTTTATGTTTTTTGCTGGGCGTATTTCTTTTAGAGCAGACTTTGCAATCTTTTCTAACTCCTGTTAGAACGCTACCAGCTTTCCATTGACGTGGATGTTTTCGAATTCGTAGGTTTAAGTCAAAAGTCGAGCTTACTTCATTACTACGTTCCATGGTAATAGGGATAAGATATTTCTATTTTTCTGTTCCTTCGGCAAAGGCTGTCAAATTCGAATTGATGCCGAAAGTTCAGTAAGATTCATGGTATCGCATTTATCTCATAAGAAAAGCTTACGTAGTTTGAAAGGGACATTATGCCGTCTTTGTAACATCATATACGCAGTTCTTACGACAAAAAGAATGATAAGACGATAAGAACGGTAACATAAAGAAGATATCAATCAACATGAACAAGATATCAATCACCAAATAAAGAAACATAAATAGTTTCATACAGTGCATGGATTATCCGCACCAAACAAAGCAATGAACGAGAGTCACCTCTCGATTTGTGGCATTAAATCATGTGGTGAGCGAGACTCACCTCAAAGAGCTCAAATCTTTTAATCTGGATAATAAAATGGGTCTCATGATTTATTTGATTTTTTTATTTCATTTAGAGGGCTAAATCAATGTTTCTGCG
>CM063511.1:148103464-148113464 GCA_032207245.1 Pardosa pseudoannulata | reverse complement strand
ATTAATTTAACAACCTTTCATATTGGTACAAGACTTCTGCTGGTAAAATAATTTTAATATTTTTAAAAAATTAAAGTTAATTTTAAGTTAAAAGATTAGAGTTTAAAAAATTTCTGCAGTATAATATTTTTATTGTAACCTAATAAACAATATATTAGCAAATCTCATTCTGAAATAATCTTTTTTTTAACGGGACATTTAACTGGTCTAATAGTATTTTCAGCTGTATATATTAAAATCCCTTATTTACATATTTTAATATTAATTTAACAACTTTTGTTCTTAAAGTACGTTAGGCGGTAATTCTGATTTTTCCCTCCAGACACTCTATAGACTTAATTCAGTCTCTGTCTGTACTATTTTTTATCACATGATCAATTGTGCTTGGGGATTATTCGTAGTCTTTTTACCTGAGAAATCCCTACTTGAAAAGTGTGTGTGTGCAGGATCACATTGTCGGAGTGCACGATGTAGTAAAAGTGTTTGCCTGTTGTATGGATTTCATATATATCACCAGAAATAAAATGCGTTGTGCTTTTGAATGAATCTCGCCCGTATTACACACACACACACACACACACACACACACACACACACACATATATATATATATATATATATATATATATATATAACTACAAAGAAATAAAGACAACAAACATAACATTTTGAAATCATAATTTTTATTGAATAAGCTGGCCACCTCACAGGTTCTTTATACAAAAAAGAGGTACAAGAAATAAGAAATGGGATATATTCAAGGTAGACCGATTTATAGACATTAAAAGGGATGATACGGCACATTCATATCTCGGTGCATATAGCACATGTATCCACAGACTCATTCGGTTAACCACACTCGTTTTAGCTTTTCCTTAAATTACTTACCAGTTTAGAAAAAGCTGATGACTGAATTAAATAATAGGGAAAGAGCTATTTTCCATTATTGAATGTATATATATATATATATATATATATATATATATATATATATATACAGTCAAACCTGTCTATCTCGAATCTCTTGGGAGTAAAAAAATAATTTGAGATAAACAGGTTTCGAGATACACAGGTTTTATGAAAATAGACTATGAAAATTATATACGCTATACAAAAGATTGAAAATTTGAAGCACTTTTAGTTTTATTTACATACACGGCTCTTTTTAATTGTTTTGCGGCCGTTTTCGAAGTTCTTTTGTACGATATCTTTGTTTATCATGATAGTAAAATAGTACTGGGTGGAATTCCAAATTTAGCGGTAACTACGCTTTTCTTCATAGAAGGGGTTTCCTTCAAAAATGACAGAATTTCCATTTTTTTTCCGATGGTTAAAACATTTAATTTTCCTTTCACACCTGCCATTTTTAGCTCTAAAATTGAGACAGTAAGTCGCGAGATGATACTTCAGTCATTAGGCTATAGATTGAGAACCAGTTCTATTTCCAAATAGAAATTTTTCGCGTCTCCCATTCCCCCCTCCTCAACCCCGATCACTTATTATTCCAGAGCAGAGAACCCGATTTTAGTACAATTCCCACCGAGTTCATGACCAAATAACACTCAGAGAGAAAACGAAAAGTGTATTTCCTAGAAATGGGAACTTGTGCGGTTGTCAACGCAATAAGGCTCACAGTGTTCTTACGAAAATTCGAGATAGACAGGTTTGTTAAAAAATAATTTGAGATAGGTTTGGAAAATACGTTAAATTTTTATTGAAAATGTAGGGAAATTGAAAAAATTCGACATAGACAGGTTTTCGAGGTAAGCAGGTTTCGAGATAGACAGGTTTGACTGTGTATATAGATATATATATATATATAATATATATATTATATATATATATACATATTATATATATATTATATATATATATATATATATGTATATATCAAAATTATTCAATATATGAATAACAAAATGACTGAAAATATATCAATTCGAAATAAACCAATATTTGTTCCGGTTTTTGTTCTTACTAAAAAAAAATGGTTTATTTCCGAATTCGATTTTTCACCCTAGCGGTGCTCATTGAAATGAAAGGCGCACACCTTGCCTTTATTCTAGTACCTACGGTTCATTTGAAATTTTTTTCATGTTCACAGAGCTTTATGTTTATATAAAAATACTCTGCAACATAAGTTCTTCCTACATTTATTTTTTATTAAATATTCTTGTTTATACATTACATTACCTTCACTAAGATTAGTTTCTTAGACAAATGAAATAATAAGGGTAGAAAGCAAACTATATAAAAAGACACAATCATGGCATAAATGCTTTTTTATGTATTTCTAATTTTTTATATCATTTTAATTATTTTTCACAATATTCTAGATGCATCAAAGAATATTTTAAGGGTAAAAATGAAAAATTGATATTTTTGTGAAAACAAGGTATCAAGTTCCCTTAAGCATTTAAATGCTTCTGATAAAACATATCAGATGCAATATCAACATGTACCAAGTGTGTGTCTTCTGTGTTAGAATGCAAAAGGATCATTTTATAGATAAAATAAATTATTTAGATCTTCTTTTAAGGTTTATTTTATGTTTTTAACAGCTGAATCAAATTTATATAAAGAAATATTAGATTTGATTTTAATACCATGAGGTAAAACCAGATTTTAAAATATTGATAAAGAGCCGCTGTAGCCCAGTTGGCAAAAGAATAGATATCATAACCACACGGTTGCGAACAAAGATTTATCGTGTGTTTTAAAAGCGGTTGAGGCACGTAAAATAGGTTCGTGGTTGCAATGTCCTCCAAGTTCCCAAACCATACTTATAGAGGTGGCAGACCAAGCGTAGGGGTCTTCTGTTTGATTCCTATTTCTGAATTATGAGGGCTCACATGTGTTGTTTTAGGGAGTAAGGGTTTATGCCTATATAGTGCTCCTATAATAAAATGGTAAAAAATCTGTTGTTGTTTGGGTACATGCTTAACATGCAATTGCTTTTTCATTATAAAAAAATAAATCCAAATACAAGGAATAAAATATATAAAAGGAATAAATGGAAATAACTATAAGGAATATCGATAATATATACATTCACTTACAATAGAATAAATTTCTATCTTAAAACTTTTAGTTTTCCAAAAATTATTTCATAAATGTTCATGCAAATCTATAAAAATCAATAAAATATATAAAAGGAATAAATAAAAATAACTATAAGGAACATTAATAATATAGACATTTACTTACTATAGAATAAATTTCCTTCTTAAAATTTTTAGTTTTTCAATATTATTCATATTATTATTAGTTTCAATATTATTATAATTCAATATTTCAATATTATTAGTTTTTCAATATTATATTTGATACATTTTGATGAAAATCTATAAAAATCAATAAAATATATAAAGGGAATGAATGAAAATAACTATAAGGAACATGAATAATTTAGGCATCCACTTACAATAGAATAAATTTCTTTTTTAAAACTTTTAGTTTTCCAAAAATTATTTGATAAAAGTTGATTCAAATCTATAAAATTCAATAAAATATATAAAGGGAATGAAGGAAAATAACTATAAGGAACATGAATCTTATAGACATTCACTTACAATAGAATAAATTTCATTCTTAAAACTTTTAGTTTTCCAAAAACTATTTCATAAAACTGTTGATCCAAATCTAAAATCATGATTCCAATTATTTATTTTTATCGCTGTGTGTATAGTATTTTGTACATAATTTCTAATCTTGAGAAAATAAAGTAGAAATAAATTTCACAAAAAGGGAACAAAAAAAAGTTATAAATATAAAATTATATGCAAAAAAAAATCAACATTTTACTTTATGAAAATTTCTTTATAAAACACACTTTTACAAAACATTTCAACCTGTTCTTGAGAAAACAAATATTTAACATAAAAAGCATTTTTTAGTCTTCTTTTATTGTTGTTCATTTTCACAAAATTAAAAGTGTTTATTTTCTGAAAAAATTCGTTTTTCTAAATATTATTATAAAGGGGTCTTTTTTTATGTTTCACAACTTTAATCTCCAGTCCTTTTACATAGATCTTTTTTTTATCTTTGTGGGTTTAAGATTTTACAGAAACCAAGATTTTTAATGCACACATTGTTATCATTCAAGGAAAAAAAATTAAACCTGCTGTAAGAAATAATCAAGATGAATTCAACTCGACATTTTCAGCAATATTTCGTTGATTGTTTCTCTAAAAATTTTATAAAAAAATTTAATTTTAGTATATAGTATTTTATGTTTCTATATTTCACGTCCTCTTATTTTCGAAATTCAGTGGGAAAAGATTTAGCTATCGCTCCATGTATAAATTAATGGAAGTGTTATACCCATATTTATTTGATGTTAAAAATTAATAAAATAAATAAATTACTAATTTTGTGGTACTTCAAAATGAATGATTTACGATGATATCAGGAAAGGTACAAATCGCTGAATGATTTAAGAAATTATTATTGTAATATTGTTATTGCATGAATATTTTTATACTTTAGACATACGTATTTTTTTAATGATGTGTTTATCTCTAATCACTTTGATAATTTATTTAATCAGTCAGATATGTTTCAAAGAATTATTGAAAGTGAATCAGAAATATTATTTTTACTTTTTAACCCCTTGCCTAGAATATATTTGAGAAAAACATGACAAATAAGGGCTGAATGACGGTCGAATGGTTCGGGTGCTGTCCTTCAAAACCGGAATTCGTGGGTTCGAATCCCACTATGGCATGGATGTTCGTAGCCATTCGGAATCGGCTTTAAGCGGTAGATCCAGGTCTCATTATCCCTCGTGTTGCAAAAAGTAGACCGTAGCACTCCAAACTAAACATTAGATGGCAAATAAGGAAAAAAATTTTCTATATAATTATGTTCTTTATTTTGTTTTTTTGTTATTTATTATTCTTTATTTATTTATTCTTTATTATTCTTTATTTTTTATTCTTTATTATTCATTATTTATTTGTTCTTTATTATTTGTTAGAAATAGTTTATTTAAAAAAAATTAAATAAAATAGCTACTACTTTTAATGTTTTTACATATATGGGATATGTTAATGGATTACAGTAATTTTTGCTGAATAAATTACTATAAATAAATCAAATGAAATAATTTTCTGGGTAAATATAATAAAATAATGCAACAATATTACTATCTATATCAACTGTCATTAATTCCATGCATCTTAGATTCCTTTAAATTTCACAAATCCTTTAAAGTATCCGAGAAATGGAAACAAATGGTGCGAAACTGTTGAACATTTAGCGATAAAGTATCTCTACTTATTGAAAAAATGGCAAATTAAATATTATGCATTGGACGAACCAATTTTGGAAGTCACAGAACTGAAATACCGTTTTTTATCTTGCTCGAACTCAGGTCGGCCATTCCAAAATTCGTGCATTTGGTTTTGGGTTTTGGCTTGGAGTGCTACGGTCTACTTTTTGCAACACGAGGGCTAATGAGACCGGTACCTACAGCCGATTCCGAACGGCTACGAACATCTATGCCACTGTGGGATTCGAACCCACGAACTCCGGTACCGAAGGCCAGCACCCTAACCAATCGGCCATCGTTCGGCTTCGTGCATTTGTGTTGCCCGAACTAAGTTCAAACGTCACACCCAAGGGTTAAGATTATTTCTCTCATTATTTTTAACAAATTCATACGCTGAGTACGTTAAGGTAAGGTGTTAAAATTACCACACAGATAGTATAGTAGTTAACATAATGAGGTCCTATCGGACGGCTTTGGGTTCGATTCTCGAGCAAAGACTTGGATGTATTTATGAGTGTTGTCCCATTATACGAACCAGTGTTACTTTACCTCTATGGTGTTCCCATGATAAAGAGAGGGACAAATCTGCTGTTTGAATGGTAAAATGCTAATAAAGCCAAATATCTCACGACTCTAAAAAAATAACTAAAAATGATCCTAAATTCTCAGTTTAATTCATGTTAAATTAAAAAAGGCCAGTTTTCATGCTCAATATCACTTTAAAAAATAATAAATTTAAATTTAAAAACTATGATTGCTTTAAAATATAATTATTTGAAAAACCAAGACAAATAAAAATGGTAAGATAGAGATATATCAATGCCATCATTATTAATGGTTCATAAAAATAGATATTTAAAAATAATCAATATATTCCTAAAACCTTTTGTGAACAAAGCTTTGTAAGTCACTATTATCAAAATACTATAGAAGGATAAAATAACCATTTACAAAACTTGGTTTTATTTATCGTTTTCCATTTCAAGCAGATCGGCAATATTTCTCTGTCAAATGACAGTAATAATAGTAAATTAATAGAAAATGATATGTGAAGAAAATACTTCCAAAAATAAGTATTATTTTTATAGTATTACTTATGAAGAAAAATATTAATATCCAAGTATACATCGGGTTTATTAAGTTTTTCTAGAAAGTTATTTCTGTACAAAAACTAGTTTTGCAAATAATGATTACCGAAAAAGCAATATACTATTTTATAGATAGTTCGTAAATAAATTTTAAATATAATCGATGAATTTATGACATATTTTAATCTGTAAGAGTTTGTTATATAAATACTGGGCTTATATATATATATATATATATATATATATATATATATATATATATATATATATATGTGTGTGTGTGTGTGTGTGTGTGTGTGTGTGTGTATGCTTGTATATGTATATATATATATGTACATATATATATGTGTATATATATATATATATATATATATATATATATATATATATATATATATATATATATATATATATATATATATATATATATATATATATATATATATATATATATATATATATATGTGTGTGTGTGTGTATCTACATACATGCATATATATATCTATACATATAACGCGGCGAAAATTATTCCGCCGGTTAAACGAAATTATGAAAGTTAAGCCAATGTTGTTTTTACTTGCTCGGACTTGCAGGCAAGTAGAATCCTAGTCAACATGTAGTCATGGCACCATTAATAGAAGCAACAAAGTCTGTGGACCTTAACTTTTATTTAAGATCTAAGAAGACGGCATGTTCCTGTAGCAAGGTCAGAGAAGGGAATGATCACAAAAATACTATTCTATTAAAATAAAAAAAGTCGACTCCACAGAGAGGCATGAAACGAATATTCTCATGGAACAGGCAGCTTAGGCAGAGTTATTAACAGTAAAAAGAAACCATTTTCTCGGAGATAGCTGGAAAATCTGCTGACTGGACTGAAAATGTGCATTTATTTCACAGTTAGCTTTGATAAATAGGTTAGAAATCACGGACACTCATTTTAATAAGATATTTTGTGTCTGGTAAAATATATTTGAAGGAATAAGAAGGAGAAAGAGAAGGGTTTTTAAGATACATCCTAAGTGTAATAATTTTGATATATTACAGATACACACATATGTCAGGCTTTTAAATATAGTTAGGTTTTTAGACGGTTATTTTGAGATCTTAATGGGGAACTACTTAATAACTTGGATAAGTGCTTGATGAAGCAGGTAATAAAAGGCTTAATGATCGCTCGAATTGCGAGAAAACGTTTGGAATTACAGAGCTGGTGAGCCCAAGGCTGGAAATGCCGACGGGTCCAACTATTGTCTGAGTTGAGTTCCAAAAGAGTGGCCGCTATGTTTGGATAAGAGTGATATGGGAGTCAATAAATACACTCACTTCCAAAAGTTAAGCACGAAGATGAAAATGCTGATTTCCTGCAGATGCAATTCGCTGCAGAGGTAGATGGAGGAAATATGCAAATATGTTAGTTAACAGACAATCACGCTTTCATGTCAAGAATATGCAAAAAGGTCAGTCTTATAAGATGCCAGTTTTATGAAGGGTTAGAGAAGTTGATTGTAAGTGCTGATAGAAGGTGTTTAAAACTTTCGTACAATTTGTTTTCAAGACATACATGTTTTTATTACTCCAAAAAGACGAATGGAAGATTCTGAGGGATGGAGTGCTATGAAGTGCATTGAAACAGGACAGTCGATCAAAGATGTTTTTTTCTTCGGCGTTCATCATTCTGTAATTTCACGTTTATGGAAACAATTCCAAACCACACAGACAGTTGTCCGAAGGCCCTTAACCGTTCTCCCAAGGGTTACAACCCCCGCGGAAGATCGATGTATTGCTATTTTAGCCAAGCAGAATCGCAGAGCGACCTCCACACGTGTGAAATCTATGGTTACAGCGTCCATTGGTAAGGCAATATCTGCAGCTACTGTACGCTGAAGATTACATGCAAGTGGACTATACGCCTCGAGTACCTCGAGTTTATGTTTTTCTATCCTCCCAATCAAGAGGGGTACGATTAAAGTGGTGTCGGGAACATGTAAATGTGACTGTGTCTGAGTGGAGCAATGTCATGTTTACTGATGAGTCAAGATTTGCTATGGAGCCAGATGACAAGCGTATAAGGATATGACGTGAACAAGGAACACTCGATCAGCCCCAAGGCATCACCGAACATCGCGCATTTAGAGGCTGAAGCCTGATGGTGTGGACAGGGATTTCATTAGGATACCGCACCGACCTGCATATCTTTAAACGGGGTTCTCTGACGGCTGTCTGGTATCGAGATGAAGTTCTGAAGAACCGACTGTGAGATTTTAAGCTGCAGCAGTTGGCTCTAATTTTGTTTTAATGAACGATAACACACGTCTCCATAGAGCTGACATCGTCGATGACTACCTGGAGAGGGAAAGGATTGCGCGTATGGCGTAGCCAGCATATTCGCCCTACTTTAATCTGTGTCTTCACGTTTCCCACCTCCAGCCACTCTTATTGAGCTGGAAACTGCTCTACAAGAAGAATGGCGATTGCTTAATTCTGCGGGGGTTGACCACCTAATTGAAAGCATAGTCACAAGGTATAAACTTTGTATACAGATGAGGGGGATCACATACCCTATTAATGTCCTTTTTTTCATTTTATTCTGTTTATTTTCATTTTACACATAACTCTGTTTAAGTCTCCAGTATGTCATTATCTGATAACTTACAAAAATTTAATATTGTTTTCATTTATGTATATAATTATTGATTTTGTTTTATGATAAATATATTTGCTATTTAACCTGCCGAATTTTGTGTCAATCAAAGCAGTATTTGTTCATTTTTTTGCCTTTTACATCTTTGTACTTAACTTGATCAAACTCACATACTTTATTCAGCCATCAACTCTCACGGACGGCTGTTCCCAAAATTTGTACATCGTGGTTAAATAGTTGTCTAGCCCAACTAATAAGAATTTCTTACTAGTCAAATGGGTGAGGCTGATGGCGTAGTTTAAGCATCAGAATCTATTTTTAGTTATTTATAAAACTGGAATTAATCAACAGAGGTAAGGAAGACATTCACTAAGGTTGCTAGAAAATGATGCCGGAAAAGCATAGAATCACCCTAAAATTTCTTCAATATAGACATACTTACTGGTTAAGATACTTACTGGTTAGAATAAAAATATCCTTGCGTTTATATATATATATACACATATATATATATATATATATATATATATATATATATATATATATATATATATTGGGTTGTTCGGAAAGTAATTTCGTTTTTTCCCTCAGAGGATTTAATTGTATTTTTTTTTCACCCAACTTCACATTTAAGCCGTATAATTTTTATATGCTTTGATAGCTCATATAGCAAGGCTTGTGTGTGAAAAATTCCAATTAATTCTACGCAGTAGTTTTTGGTTGGTACCCTCTTAAATATGGAGAGCGATAAGCAGAATTTTCGACATATTTTACTGTTATACTAAAGAAAGGGTAAAAATGCTGTTCAAGCCAGAAAAAAATTGACCGATGTGTATGGAGAAGGTGTGTTGACAGTACGCCAGTGCCAGAACTGGTTCGCTAAATTTCGATCCGGCAATTTTGATGTCGAAGCTGCACCATGTTCGGGAAGTCCGGTGGAAGCTGATAAAGACGCGATAAAGGCATTAGTTGATGCGAACCGGCGAATAACAACAC
>CM063511.1:148065964-148098464 GCA_032207245.1 Pardosa pseudoannulata | reverse complement strand
GAAATTTAGTTCATGTAATGATGTTTGAATTTTGTACGATTATAAATAAAAATCAACACACTTTTTTACATTTATTTTGTAGATAAATTAAATTATAAAATTTAAAATTAATAACTTGTGTGCAACCTTCATGACGTTTTTTAATTTCATATTTTTTTTAGAAGCTTAATTGAGTTGAGATAGAGCTTTCCTAAGACACAGGGTCGAGCAAGGTTGACTAAACTTTTTATCCCTTCAATGGGGAGACAAACTGAGGATAAAGCATGCTTGGGAACTAACACTGGGGGTTCCGCATAAGTATAATAATATACCCGGTATCTATCTCCGAAGAGCTGATGGACTACGCTAAATCGATCGGAGGACAGCAACCCACAAAGACACAGATGACTGAGAGGATAGTTCTCCGGACTACCACCGCAACCCGAGTAATAAGCCTGAGACAATCGGAGAAAAGTGGGCGCAACGGCATTAGCCAACGAAACGGTGTCCCGAAGGGATCTCTCCGATCGTACCTACAGTCAGGCAACTGGGGCAATATACAAAACTTGCCCGATTTTTCAGTGCAGTGCCCGTACGCTTTCGAACTAATCCGTAACAGAAACAGCATACCCGATCTCCACTGATTTCGGTTTATGCTTCAGGGATGGAGTTCTTCATTCGAACACCAGTACGATCTTTTTCTTAAGCTCTACATGAACTCTGGAAATCATTTCCAGTTCTTGAAGATTTCGAGAACGGACTAATTGGGAACCAACCTGGAAAGACTCCTTCCACAACTCACTGAATCGTTCTCAGTGTAAATTATTTGGTCAATGGTTCCTTGTTTGCCCCGTTTCTTCTGAACATTTTAAGTGGATAATCAGGGATGATCCTATAGCCAAAGAGGATTTAAGGGTCACCACATAACCGGTATATATGTTTCGCACACTAGGCCCTTGGTCTTGTAAGCGGGGATTAGCACCGCAATGCATAACCCATAAGTGGGGTTGTAGAACAGAAGAGTTTAGCTTAGTTTATTTTAATTTTTAAAACAACTTATATGATAAACACAACTGTAGAAGATGTTATCACTATCTGTCATCTTAAATATACATATATTGTTGTCAAAAATTACGGAGATCTCAGTTAAAAAAAATCATAACTATTTTTAAATTCTCTATCTAAAGCTGTTTCTAAATCGTGGTTAATATATAAATGTTTCATGTATAACAGGCCATACTGCAATCAGTAAACAAAATCAAGACATGTTAAGAAATGGGGTAAATATTTATAATCATTACTAAATTTATTATTAGCTTACACATAAACAATTTGATATATACAGTTCATACATTTCAAACACAGCACAACTATTAAGAGGACGCATTGTAAAAGTAGGTTTTGACTGTGTTATTGAAATAAACTTTACATAACAATGCTATTGTGCGTTTTTGTCGTTCCCCTTCTCTACCTAAACCATTGGTTAATTAAAACTTTAGTAAAATTAGCTTTAAAAGCTTTAAAACCAAGAGAGAAATTACTAGATATATACAGTTGACGACAATTGAGGGTACTTTATTTGTAATATACAACGTCACATAATTATTATGTATTTAACAAATTTTTAGCTGGTCTAAGCGTAATTGTATCTCCTAGTTGGCCTTTAGAGTATTCTCCTGCCCCGCATATTAACATTTTATTTTCAAACTACAAGAATGACCATTTCAAAACACGTATAAAGCTTACATGTGGAAATTAAAGCTGCGACGTCAGAATACTTTAAGTAATAAGCTTTTATAATTTCTAATTAATTAATAATTAATTATTGTTATATAAAATAATTAATCATAATGATGAATAATTGCAAATTTATCATCACTAATTTTTAATTATTTATTTAATTCTTTACTTTTCGACTATTTTTCCAATAACTTACATTGTTTTTACAAGGTTTCTGTTATAATTAACTAAATTATGTTTATATATTTTTAAAGTATAACTCCTAATTGTGGTCAGAAAGCTAAATAAAAAATGCACATATAAAATTAATGTTTTGTAAGTAAAAAAATGTCAGTCTAAGTGACATATTTCAAATTAAGGAAATATTACTTTCTCGAAATAAGTTTTGAAAGATAATTTAAAATAGATTTTTCTAATAAGTGTAAAAATCTATGAGTATTTGCGTTTAAAAAAACAATATATTTGTCAGGGTGTCAAAAGAATTATGCATTGAATGTTTTTTCTTGAGAATGTGAAGTGATTGTCTGACATGAATAATTTGTGTGTCTTTGATGAAAGTGAACTTTATTTATTAAAAAAAGACATCGTTGATAATTAATAATTAAAATCTTTCGAATGACCTACTTATGGTAGTGAAAGTCATCAGCTCACAAACAGCAAAATACTGATTGAAATTAATTACTATCTACTAGAAGTACATCACCTACAGGTATCAAAAATGATCGACGATGGGAAAATTCAAGTACAGTAAAATTGTATTTTATTTTTGCCTTCATTTAAAGCTTTGTTTGGATCATTTTCTCAATTCACATGCTCTTTAAAAAGCACTGATTAATTTAATTCTTCAAGATTATTTATTGTGAAGTTTTTTCTGATAATACATTTTCTTCGTCAGAAGCATGTCCTTCTAATATGTTTATGATAGATTCGTTTTCAAGAACCTGAGATTCATTAGCCTTGTCCAAAATATTATTCCATAACATCATTAGCTTCCGTTGAATCAAATGTTAAACAATGAGCTTAACCCTTTCCCTGTGACATATATTTAAAAAAAGCGCCAAAAATGGAAATTATTTTCACTGTAATTTTGTTTATCATCAAAATGCTAGAAATACATTATTTTTTTTTAAACAATTAAATGAAATAACTACTATTTTCAATATTTTTACATATATGGTAAATGTCAATATATTTTTGCAGTAATTGACAGCAATTTTTGCTCTAAGTCAATTTATTTTCAATCTATTGACTAAATGTTTATTATAACTTACGTTTAACATTAGAATCAAACTTGCATCATTATATTTAATAAAGAAAATCTAAACTTTTTGTGAAATTTTAAAATATCTGTCATCGAAGACATGAAGAAAGTATTTATACCATAAAAATAACTTATTTGACTATCCTGGTTCAATAAAAGTTAAAATTTATTTATAGTCTCATTTAACTTTTGAAAACTATACTTTAAAAAAACTGTAAGTACAAATATAACTGTCTTTTATCAAGGGCAGATGGAATATCTTAGAGTACATTTACTAGTGCTTCTTACCAATTATTTTTTATTTTTACAACCTGGTGAATTTACGTGTATTAAATAGCAAATTTCTAGGAATAATAAAACAATGTGTGTTCTCCCGGTAGGAATAAATATTGATTAAAAAAGAATGCAGAGTTTTATCATGCCTTTAGGAAACAGTTTCCCACAATTGAAATTTTTCTATCGTTAAATTTCTGTTAATGTTTGATTCATAAAACTTTTTTTCTCAGGAGTACCAAAATTTTATATCATTTATTGCACTTCCATAATGTAAACCAGTCTTCCAGTTTTTCTTTTATTTACTTCTTGCAGATAGGATGCTGTGGACAAATTAAAGAATATAAATAAAAAAACAGTGAAATATTTTTATTGTTAGACATAAATTAAAATAAAGTAATAAATATATTAGTTTTTAAGGCGTCAGTGGAATTTTAGGTGAACCATAGAAAAAATAACGTGATGTTTTTTATCTCATCAAATTATAAAATATGATTAAAAATAAGACTCAAAAGGTTTTTATAAATTTACGTCGATCTAAAATAAATATAATTACCACTTTAAAATACAATGGAACGAATGATTAGAGAAAGAATGCTTTTTGAAGCATCGTAAATGAAATACTCTAATTAAATACTTTATAATACTACTATCAAATTATCTAAAAGGTGTAGAGGATTTTGGAAAAGTTGTATTAAATATACAAGAAAAATATGATACTGACCAATTCAAATGTTTATTTCAAAATTTAGCGATTTCCTTTACAATAGTATGTTTACACCAGAGAGGTAATTTATTTGACTATCCTGATTCAATAAAAGTTAAAATTTGCTTTTAATCTAATTTAACTTTTGAAAGCTACACTTTAAAAAAAACTGTAAGTACAAATATAACTGTCTCTTATCAAAGACAGATGGAATACCTTAGAATACAGTTATTCGTGTTTCTTACCAATTATATTTTATTTTTACAACATGGTGAATTTACGTGTATTGAATAACAAATTTCTAGGAATAATAAAATAGTGTGAGTTTTCCCGGTAGGGATAGAAGTTGATTTATAATGCATTCAGAGTTTTATCGTGTCTTTAGGGAAATGGTTTCCCACAAATGAAATTTTTCTATCATTAAATTTCTGCTAATGTCTGATGACTTTTTTCTCGAGAGTATAAAAATTTTATATCATTTATAACATTCCGATAATGTAAAACAATCTTCCAGTTTTTCTTTTATTTACTTTTTGCAGATAGGGTGCTGTGGACAAATTAAAGAATATAAATAAAAAAAACAGTAAAATAATTTTATTGTTAGACATAATTTAAAATAAAGAAATAAATATATTAGTTTTTAAGGCACCAGTGGACTTTTAGGTGACACATACAAAGGATAACGCAATGTTTTTGATCCCATCAAATTAAGAAATATGAGTAAAAATGAGACTCAAAAAGTGTTTATAAATTTATATCGATCTATATTAAATATAATTACCACTTTAAAATACAATTGAATGAGTGATTAGAGAAAGGATACTATTTCAAAACATCTTAAACGAAATACTTTAATTAAATACTTTTCTATACAACTATCAAATTATCTAATAGATATAGAGGATTTTGGAGAGTTGTATTAAATATACAAGTAAAATATCATACTGACCAATTCAAATGCTTATTTCCAAATTTAGCAATTTCACTTTAAAGTAATTTGTTTATTCCATAGAAATAATTTATTTGACTATCCTGATTCAATAAAAGTTAAAATTTAATTTTAGCCTCATTTAATTTTTGAAATATATACTTTAAAAAAACCGTAAGTACAAATTTAACTGTCTCTTATCAAGGACAGATGGAATATCTTCGAATATAGTTACTCGTGTTTCTTACCAATTATTTTTCATTTTTACAACATGGTGAATTTACGTGTATTGAATTGCAAATTTCCAGGAATAATAAAACAATGCGAGTTCTCCCGGTAGGAATAGAAGTTGATTAAAAAAACATACAAAGTTTTATAGTGCCTCTAGGGAAACGGTTCCCACAAATGAAATTTTTCTATCGTTAAACTTCCGTTAATATTTGATTCATAAAACTTTTTTCTCGGCAGTATTAAAATTTTATATCACTTATTACACTTCGATAATGTAAAGCAGTCTTCCAGTTTTTCTTTTACTTACTTCTTGCAGATAGGATGCTGTGGACAAATTAAAGAATATAAATAAAAAACAGTAAAATATTTTTATTGTTGGACATAATTTAAAATAAAGAAATAAATATAGATTTAAGGCTTCAGTGGACTTTTAGGTGAACCATACAACGAGTAACGTGATATTTTTTATCTCATCAAGTTATGAAATATGACTAAAAATAAGACTTAAAAGGGGTATATAAACTTATATCGATCTATAATAAATATAATTACCACTTTAAAATACAATTGAATGAATGATTAGAGAAAGGATGCTATTTCAAAACATCGTAAATGAAATACTCTAATTAAATACTTTAGTATACTACTATTAAGTTATCTAACAGGTGTAGAGGATTTTTGGAGATTTGTATTAAATATACAAATAAAATAAGATACTGACCAATTCAAATGCTTATTTCAAAATTTAGCGATTTCGCTTTAAAATAGTTTGTTTATACCATAGAAATAATTTATTTGACTACCCTGATTCAAAAAAAAAGATTAAAGTTTATTTATAGTCTCATTTAACTTTTGAAAACTATACTTTAAAAAAACCATAAGTACAAATATAACTGTCTCTTATCAAAGACAGATGAATTATTTTAGAATATAGTTACTTGTATTTCTTACCAATTATTTTTAATTTTTACAACTTGGTGAATTTACGTATATTAAATAGCAAATTTCTAGGAATAATAAAACAACGTGAGTTGTCCCGGTAGGAATAGAAGTTGATTCAACAAGCATGCAGAGTTTTATCATGCCTTTAGGGAAACAGTTTCCCACAATTGAAATTTTTCTATCGTTAAATTTCTGTTAATGTTTGATTCATAAAACTTTTTTTCTCAGGAGTACCAAAATTTTATATCATTTATTGCACTTCCATAATGTAAACCAGTCTTCCAGTTTTTTTATTTACTTCTTGCAGATAGGATGCTGTGGACAAATTAAAGAACATAAATAAAAAAAAACAGTAAAATATTTTTATTGTTAGACATAATTTAAAATAAAGAAATAAATTTATTAGTTTTTAAGGTATCAGTGGACTTTTAGGTGACCATACATCGAATGACGTGATGGTTTTGATCTCATCAAATTATGAAATATGAGTAAAAATACAACTCAAAAGGTGTTCGATCTATAATAAATATAATTAAAAAACTTTAAAATGCAATTGAATGCGTGATTAGAGAAAGGATAATATTTCAAAACATCGTAAATGAAATACTCTAATTAAATACTTTATAATCAAATTATCTAACAGTTGTAGAGGATTTTGGATCGTTGTATTAAATATACAAATAAAATATGATATTGACAAATTCAAATTCTTATTTCAAAATTTAGCGATTTATACTTTAAAAAAAACCGTAAGTACAAATTTAACTGTCTCTTATCAAGGACAGATGGAATATCTTAGAATATAGTAATTCGTGTTTCTTAACAATTATTTTTCATTTTTACAACATGGTGAATTTACGTGTATTGAATTGCAAATTTCTAGGAATAATAAAACAATACGAGTTCTCCCGGTAGGAATAGAAGTTGATTCAAAAAGCATGCAAAGTTTTATAGCACCTCTAGGGAAACGGTTCCAACAAATAAAATTTTTCTATCGTTAAATTTCCGTTAATATTTGATTCATAAAACTTTTTTCTCGGCAGTATTAAAATTTTATATCACTTATTACACTTCGATAATGTAAAGCAGTCTTCCAGTTTTTCTTTTACTTACTTCTTGCAGATAGGATGCTCTGGACAAATTAAAGAATATAAATAAAAAACATTAAAATATTTTTATTGTTAAACATAATTTAAACTAAAGAAATATAGTTTTTAAGGCTTCAGTTGACATTTAGGTAAACCATACAACGAATAACGTGATGTTTTTGATGTCATCAAATTAAGAAATGTGACTAAAAATAAGACTTAAAAAGGGTTTATAAACTTATATCAATCTATAATAAATATAATTAAAAATTTAAAATACAATTGAAAGAATGATTAGATAAAAGATACTATTTCAAAACATCGTAAATGAAATACTCTAATTAAATACTTTAGAATACTACTATCAAATTATCTGATAAATGTAAAGGATTTTGGAGAGTTGTATTAATATACAAGTAAAATATGATGCTGACCAATTCGAATGCCTATTTCAAAAATAAGCGATTTTGCTTTCAAATAGTTTGTTTGTACCATAGAAATAATTTATTTGACTATCCTGATTCAATAAAAGTTAACATTTATTTATAGACTCATTTAGCTTTTGAAAACTATACTTAAAAAACCATAACTAGAAATATAACTGTCTCTTATCAAGGACAGATGGAATATCTTAGAATACAGTTACTCTTGTTTCTTACCAATTATTTTTCATTTTTACAACATGGGGAATTTACGTGTATTGAATAGCAAATTTCAAGGAATAATAAAACAATGTGAGTTCTCCCGGTAGGAATAGAAGATGTTTTAAAAAGCATGCTGAAATTTATCGTGCCTTTAGGGAAATGGTTTCCCACAAATGACATTTTTCTATCGTTAAATTTATGTTAATATTTGATTCATAAAACTTTTTTCTCAGGTTTTATCATAATTTTATATCATTTATTACACTTTGATAATGTAAAGCAGTCTTAAAATTTTTCTTTTCTTTACTCTTGATAAGATGGTCTGAAGAAATTAAAAAATATAAATAAAATAACAGTAAAATATCTTTATTTTTAGAAACAATTTAAAATAAAGTAATAAATATATTAGTTTTTAAGGAATCTGTGGACTTTTAAATGAACCATACAACGAATAACGTGATGTTTTTATCTCATCAAATTATGAAATATGAGTAAAAATAAGACATAAAAAGTGTTTATAAATTTATGTAGATCTATAATAAATATAATTACCACTTTAAGATACAACTGAATACGTGATTAGAGAAAGGATAATATTTCAAAATATCGTAAATGAAATACTCTAATTAAATACTTTACAATACTACTATCAAATTATCTGATAAATGTAAAGGATTTTGGAGAGTTGTATTAACATACAAATAAAATATGATACTGACAAATTCAAATTCTTATTTCAAAATTTAGCTATTTCACTTTAAAATAGTTTGTTTATTCCATAGAAATAATTTATTTGACTATCATGATTCAATAAAAGTTAAAATATATTTTTAGTCTCATTTAACTTTTGAAATATGTACTTAAAAAAACCGTAAGTACAAATTTAACTGTCTCTTATCAAGGACAGATGGAATATCTTCGAATATAGTTACTCGTGTTTCTTACCAATTATTTTCCATTTTTACAACATGGTGAATTTACGTGTATTGAATAGCAAATTTCGAGGAATAATAAAACAACGTGATTTCTCCCGGTAGGAATAGAAGTTGATACAAAAAGCATGCAAAGTTTTATAGCGCCTCTGGGGAAAAAGTTTCCCACAAATGAAATTTTTCTATCGTTAAATTTCTGTTAATCTTTTATTTATAAAGCTTTTTTTCTCGGGAATATCAGAATTTTATATCGTTTACTTCACTTCTATAATGTAAATTAGTCTTCCAGTTTTTCTTTTACTTACTTCTTGCAGATAGGATGCTCTGGACAAATTAAAGAATATAAATAAAAAAAACAGCAAAATATTTTACTGTTAGACATAATTTATTATAATAAAGAAATATATATATTAGTTTTTAAGGCATCAGTGGACTTTTAGGTGAACCACACAACAAACAACTTAATGTTTTCGATGTCATCCAATTATGAAATATGACTAAAAATAAGACTTAAAAGGTGTTTATAAATTTATATCGATCTATAATAAATATAATTACCGCTTTAAAATACAATCGAATAAGTGATTAGAGAAAGGATACTATTTCAAAACATTGCAAATGAAATACTCTAATTAAATACTTTACAATACTACTATCAAATTATCTAGTAGATATAGAGGATTTTGAAGAGTTGTATTAAATGTACAAAGTATAATACTGAAATCAACTCCAATTTTTATTTCAAAATTTAGCGATTTCGCTTTAAAATAGTTTGTTTTTATTTTTCCTGAAACGTTCTTGACTATAATTGTTCTTTCTTTTATCACTCATACAATTTAATTATGATTAATAAATATTTCATTTGTTTTTCTAAAACAACTCTTCTATTTATGAATATTGTACATTTCTATCATATCTCTCTAATAATTATCAATTATTTACTTTGTGTTTTATATAACAAAAGTTGGAATTAATAGTTTTATTGGTGTACAGTCCACGCTAATTGCAATTAAATCAGGGCTTTAACTGTAATTTATTTTGTTCCATTCAACTAAAAAAAATATATCGGTTCCGTTCCATTTTTCGTTCCACTAAAAATAACTATTTTCGGTTCAGTTTCGAAGGAATAATTTTATTTTATGCATATTCCTAATTGAACTAGAAATATAATTCTATCATAAACAAAAAAATTTAATTCTATCAGAGTTGAGAAGATTTTAGTTTTTTTTTAATTGGTACACTTTGTGAAAGGATTCGATTAATCAGCATGTACTACAGGAGCGGTGAGCAGAGAACGACGAGTATCGGCATTGTTATTCATTATAAAAATCGCATTTGACAACTGAAAATTCAATTCAATTAAATCTGCCTTCTAGAAGTAGTGTCATGCAAAACTGAAACAGAAAAGTACTAGAGAACATCAAAACAGGAAATCTAGAAGCAATGTACATGAAGTTTGGTTTGTTTTGGAGCTCTACTTTTGGTTTACTTTTTGGGCAACACGAGGGCTAATAAAACCGGGTCATACTGCCGATTAAAGCAGATTCCGAAAGGCCACGGATATACAAGCCACAGTGTGATTTTAACTCATGAACTCCAGTACCGAAGATGAGCGGCCTAACCACTAGGCCATCGTTTGTCTCAATGTAATGTAATAATGATTGTTAGTTCGCCGAGCAGTTGCGATGTTTCTATTTCCGATGTCCGTCACACCTTAGTCATTTTGGATATGACTTCGCATGGGTCCCTTGCATTGAAGCAACCATGGAGACGAAATAACCAGCCGTAGATGATTAAAATTTAACAAAGTTGATTTATTATAACAAAAAAAAAAACATTTACAGAAACATTAAAGTGTATGCAGACGCAACCTATCATCCACATAGGAGATCACTCTAGATCACCCTGCTCTCTTAAAAGTTCAGCCCGGAGTCCTCCCGCTTCTCTCTTTTCCAAACAGGAAACCTCTGTTTTAGGTGAGGTTGACACACACACACACCCTATTGACCCTTGCCCTTGGGGTAGATGAAACGCCCTTTGGAGTCTGGTTGACTCGGTCACACAAAGCACAATTTCTTTTCTCTGTCCGGGAGTTGATTAACGGCACGCTTGACACTTCCAATCGTCCGTGTGTCAAGAAGACTATTACTGGTACAATACTGCCGTTTCCAGTTATTCGACGTTTTGAAATGTTCGGCGTCTTATAATGAACAAAAGTTCGCTTTAACCAAAGCTCTTCTTGACCCCCGACAGAGACGGATGCGATACTTACAACGATAATTATGTGGTTGACGTTAATTCATAAAATATTAATAAGTTGTTTACAGTAATAAAATGACTGAAAATATATCGAAACGAAATTAATCAATAACTGAGAAATTAACTGCTGTAAAGTTTTGGGAAAGTAAATTTTTATTGAATTCCAAATACTGAAAATACTATCTTAAATAGATGATTTGAACTTTAAAGTTGGTGCCAGAAGTCTGTTGAATATGTTGAAATAACTAAAGGTAAATTTTTAAAAGTTGTAGAAGATGTTAAAATTTTTATATATCAGTGGATTGAAGAATGAAAAGAATATTATAATGTGCATGCCAAATCACAATTCATGCTTGCTTCAATAAAAAGTGTTGAGGTAATAACAAAACAATTTCATTTGTGAATGTAGTGAATTTTAAAGTATGTTATGAATTGAAATTAGGATTTTACAATAGCAAAAATATTTTATCTTTTTATCTGTAAATTATTTTTTAATAGAAATCTCAACTATAACAACGATATGTGTTATGTCTACTTAATTTGAAAAAAAATTATGTAATTTGATACTATGATTAATAAAGTAAGTTAAAAGAGGAAATTAAAAAAAATCAAAGCCATTCTCATAAGATCAAAGAATTAGTTAAAATATTCGTGTTTATCTTATCTTGGAGATCAATGTTATATTATTTAAATGATTTATAATTTTTTACATATTGTTAACCAATTAGGCCAATTTAAGTTACGAATTACTTGAAAATTATTTATTTACGTATACCTTTTACATATACATTTTTGTTAAACTTAATATGTATTCTTTTTTTTCAAAAGTGTATAAAAGTGACTTTATTAAAAAAAAATTTTTCACTTACGTTATTGCATTTATAACTTATCATTTTAACTCATCAGTCATACAAGCAGACGCATAATTCAAATAAAATTTCCTCTACGTTTTAAAGAATTTATTTTCACATAAATATCAAAGTCTAATTTTATAACATCTCAGTGCTTTTTCTCTGAATGTTTCGTATGAAATTGAAGTCAAAAGTATTTGTTACGGTATTTTTGACCCAATATAGTATTGAAGATAATGTTTTAACTTAAATCAGTTAAATTTTAATAGCTTTAGAAATAGCCACCTTTGTTAATCAAAATTTTTATTGATTTTTTTTTCATTTTGAATGTTAGATACTACATTGTTTATATAATTGCTTTAATCTAGATTGTTCCAGAGATTAATGGTGTAAAAATATCAAGCAATAAATTTCAGAATACATCATCTTCATAAAAAATCAATTGTGTATGATGCATATAAAAAGTTTTATTGACATTGAAAGAAATTTAACGACTGAAGCACTAAGTAATTAAATATTTTAATTTAAAGAGGTGTGAAAGTAGTTGTGTAGCTAGAAGAAGCACTAGAATTATTTGCACAAGTATCATTTTTGCTTTTTAGAGGCCTTGTAAAAGATTGCATTTAAAAAGTGCTTTTTAAAGATAGTGAAAGATGACAGAAATATTTGGAAATAAATTTACATATTTTCTATATGCATGATATTTGTATAATTTTTTGTCACGATTATAGGGCTGCAGATGTAAAGTTATGACGATTTTATTTGGGAAAAATTTTTGAATTTCCTTTATAATTTTATATGATAAAAATTCCTACAGATGACTTAAAGTTTAATTTGCGAGCATTGCTTTTGTTATATATCACCATCTAGATGATATAATGGCTTAAGCATTTTTTAAAAATCTTTTAAAAATGCTTATATCTCGGTTAAGATATTTATAATTTTGAAAGGCATTTATAAAATTCCTGTAATTTTAAATGAGGGTTAATGTGACAAAACGTTACAGTGTTTTAACTTTAAAAATGTAATAAGAAAATCTTTGATTTTTTTAAACCTTTAACGGTTACCAAAATAAATTCATGGGAATTTAATGTAGTTGTTTTATAAATGTTATCTATGAACTGTAACTGTAATATATAAGTTTTCTTTACAGTCCTTAGGGGGGGTTTACCTTAGGAAGGTTTGAGGAGTCATTTAACTGTCTAACCCTCCCCTTCTACAGATTGAACTTTATGTTTTTTTAAAAGTTTAACTTTACTGGAAGAACAATAAATAATAATCCTTTAAATGGTTTAATAAATAGCTTAACAATTTATAAGTGTTGTTTGTACAGTTACTTTTATTTGGCGTCATACGTAATGTAAATTGAATTACTCAGGTACAGCAAGTTTAAATACATATATTTCAAAAGAAAAAATAAGTAAGCTGTAGAGCTATCATCTGTTGTAAATTTAAAATGTCAAAAACATAAAAAATCGAAAATCATCCATGTCTCCAAAAAGGTTTTTTTTAATTTCAGAAACTCTTGGTTCTACATCATTGGCTTCCATACATCACAGATGTATGAGATTGGAGCCGTAAATAATTATAAAAGGATAAAGTAAAGTACTCCAAAGAGTAAAGTTTAAAAAAAGATTTTTAATAGGGGGTTTTGCTACAAAACCACTGTCCGCTAAAGGGTTAAAAAAGTAAAATACTTATTTAGATACCTCGCAAAAAGTTACTTTTTCTTAAAGGAAACTGGTGGTTATATCTAAAGTAATAATGATAAACAAATGAAATGTTCTTTTGATAGCATTAAAACCCAACAAGTAAGTTAAGTATTTAAATTCATTAAACCACCAAAAGACATATCTAATATATTGAATACAGGCTTTCCCCAGAATATGAAATTAATTAAATGAATGTGTAAGGTTAGGAAGTATGCTAATGAGTAATTTATCTAAAGAGGGTCGATACTGGCATATCCTTTGCATCTAATTCTTTTAATTACGGAAAAGTAAAAAGTAAAGCTACGAATATGCATAAGAGAACAGGAAGTTAATAAAGATGATAAAAGACTGCCACATTTAACACGTTTAAGCTCTCTTATATTTGTCTGTGATTAGTATAAGCTTGCGGTTTCTTAAAGATAATAAAGTTCTCTTTCACTACGGATTATTGACGGTTTGAGCTATATTTTAAATTAAAATACCTATTCAAAATATAACAGCCTTTAATATCCATTCATAATTTTTTAACAAAACGTTTTAAGCATTTAAAAACAAAGTGTATAGATTGAAATGGAGCATTGCGGTAATGTTTTTCCACAAGAGTGCTGAATAGCTCTACGTAATGCAGATTCTCTTCTTGCAGATAAACATCTCTTTCACTGTGGATTTACTGACATTTTGAGCTATATTTTAAATTAAAATATCTAATCAAAATATAACAGTCTTTAATATCTATCCTTAAATTTTTTAACAAAACCTTTTATCATTTAAAACAAAGTGTATAGTTTGAAATGGAACAATATGATAATGCTTTTTCACAAGAGTGCAAATACCTCGAAGTAATGCACATTCCCTGCTTGCAGATAAACATCTCTTTCACTATGGATTTAGTTCATTTTGAACTATATTTTAAATTAAAATATCTAATCAAAATATAATAGTCTTTAATATCTATCCTTAAATTTTTAACAAAACATTTTGCCATTTAAAAACAAAGTGTATAGTTTGAAATGGAACATTGCAGTAATGTTTTTCCACAAAAGTGCTGAATAGCTCTACGTAATGCAAATTCCCTTCTTGCAGATAAACATCCCTTTCATTGCGGATTTAGTGACATTTTGAGCTATATTTTAAATTAAAATATCTAATCAAAATATAATAGCCTTTAATATAAATCCATAATTTTTTAACAAAACATTTTAGCATTTAAAAAAAAGTGTATAGTTTGAAATGGAGCATTGCACTAATGTTTTTCCACAAGAGTGATAAATAGCTCGATGTAATGTAGATTCCCTGCTTGCAGATAAACATCCATGCCTCGAGCGCAATTTAAACTCACAAATTTCGGTACAATGGCCTGCTATTTTGATGCTCCCAGAAGTGCATATTTAGAGTCTTTTAATTTATTTTAATTTCCCAGGAAAAGTAAGTTTCATAAATTTCAGCATACACAAAAAAATACTAAAGAGGATTTAAATGTCTTCCTCTTTTTAGAAAATATTGATATATTTTATATCAAAATGTGACAATATTTTAACACTATATTTACGAATGTTCGTCATATTTTACTGAAGTGAGCCAATTTTACTCATACAAAAAATTGAAGTTTTTTTTTAAAGAAAATAGTTCCAAATTAATTTAAATGAACTGTTTATTATAAAAAAATTCATGGAAAACATTTTTTACATATAAAATCTGTTTTTGAAACACATTTTCCTCAAAAATTTCTATTACATTTAGCACAATGGTTTCTACCTCTGTTTCTTTTGTATGATTGTTGAACTTGACAATTCTACCGTGCGTCAGTAGCATGAATTTCTATCATTGGAATGGAAGTGTTCTCGACTTCTTATCTATATTTACTTTACACTATACTTTATATACTTTATACTTTATATTTACTTTATACTATATTTATTACTATATTTATTTATTTTCATATACATTCTATGAGTCAAATTAGCTGATAACCTTGAAATTAGGTATACCACATTTGATAATGCGAAATGAAAAGTGATATTAAAGTTTTATATATATATATATATATATATATATATATATATATATATATATATATATATATATATATATATATATATATATATATATATATATATATATATATATATATATATATATATATTATATATATATATATATATATATATATATATATATATATATATATATAATATATATATATATATATATATATATATATATATATAAATATGTATATATATGTATGTATATATATATATATATATATATATATATATATATATATATATATATATATATATATGTATATATATGTATATATGTATGTATATACACATATATATATACGAGATTTTATTCATTATATATATATATATATATATATATATATATATATTATATATATATATATATATATATATATATATATATAATGAATAAGATCTCATCTGTCATACCAATCCAAATCCTTTTGAAAAGATTTTTTATCTGCGGAGAATGTTCTAAATTAATTATTATTTCCAATTAATGTATAACAGTGAATCTTTTTCTAACATTACGATTGAAACCATAAAAATATTTTATATTTTTCTTATAATTTATTGCTTTTAGCTATTTGTTATGCTTTGTTAACTTTTCCTTTTATAGTGTTTGGAGATAATGGAGAACAATAATATAAAATCTTCATAAGAATTTCGTAGTTTTTGTGCCGTAATATGTATTTAGGTTATCGAAATTGTAAGATTGCATATTTTATTTTTATTATTATTCATATAAAGTTATGTAGTAAATCTTAATAAAGAGACTTAGCCCCATTTTAAAAACTTTAATGTTCTAGAATGAATAAAGCACATAAGAAATTTATTACCTAATAATTTTCGGCGATTTTACTTTCATTTAAAAGATATAAGACACGTTATAAAATTGCATTTTCAGTCTCGTAATAAATCTCTTAACAAGAATTGTGTGCATTATAAGCATTTCTTGGAGAACTGACTTCTTTTATCTTATTCTTAGAAACTATTTCTCATTAGTTTCAGGGGGGAAATAATGAATATGATCTTAGCTGTCTTTTCAAACCAAATATTTTGGAAAAGATTTTTCCTATTCCGAAAATATCCTGAATTAATGAATATTTCTGAGTAATACATAACAAAGATTCTTCCCCTAATACTAATAATACAACGATAGAGATTAATTTATTTAATTTTATTATTCACTTCATTAATTATAATCTATAATAGCCCAAGCATTTTTTACATATAAAATCTGTTTTTGAAACACATTTTCCGCAAACATTTCTATTACATTTAGCACAATGGTTTCTACATCTGTTTCTTTTGTATGATTGTTGAACTTGACAATTCTTCCGTGCGTCAGTAGCATGAATTTCTGTCATTGGAATGGAAGTGTTCTCGACTTCTTATCTATATTTACTTTATACTATACTTTATATACTTTATACTTTATATTTACTTTATACTATATTTATTACTATATTTATTTATTTTCATATACATTCGAGTCAAATTAGCTGATAACCTTGAAATTAGGTATACCACATTTGATAATGCGAAATGAAAAGTGATATTAAAGTTTTTTATATATATATATATATATATATATATATATATATATATATATATATATATATATATATATATATATATATATATATATAATATATATAGTGATCAAATTTTTAATGGGTCAAATTGGCTCGATCCGTAAATCTAGTGTTAAGAAAATATTCTGGAGAAAGTAACTAATTTTATACATTTTTTTTTCAATTTTTTGTTGTTTTTTAACCACTTCCTAGGAAAGCCAATTTTTATCAGATGAGTGTGTACCCATGTAACTTGTAAATAACATGAAAAACATTTAATTATTGCTGCTTATTTTAACATCACAAATAGAATGACGTAAAATATTACAAACAAATTTTATCTTATTTTATCTTATAACAATTTGACAGAAACATTACTGAATGTTTTTATTAATCTTACATTATGTAGTTGTCATTAAAAGGACATCATCAGTAACTTTTTTAATTTTATGTCCTTTTATGCCATTTTAATCATATTTGCTTTGTTTTGTTTGGAAAGAAAATCTTTTAACATATTTCAGCAGCACTTACTTACGAAGCAAAATTTGGTCATAATCAAAACGCATAAGATAAAGATTACAAGCAACTTAACGAAGTAAGAAAATATATATGTTTGAAGGAACAGTATAACCTGGATTTGACATCAGCTGAATGTCTCATTTGTTGTCATAAGAATTAAATAATTAAAAATCGTAATTAGCTGGAAACACTACAAATATTACAAAAATTACAATACTATCGGTGTTGTACTCTAGTGCAATTTTAATTAATTTTATGTAACTTTATGTCTTTTTAATCATTGATTGGAATCACACGTACGACTAATTTCGTAAAGAGTAGAAAATTACATTCAGAAAGCAAGAGGGGGAGGGTCAAATACAGTAAACGATTTGAATAATAATTGACACTCTCTAACTGCGAAATTTTATTTAAGAGAAAAAATCCGAGTGCTGTAATTTTTTACAAATGTGTGCCCGCTGGAAGTTTAAAATCTACTCCGAATAGATTCAGTTATCTATACTAATAACGGAATTAAAATTAATAGATTTCTGAATCAAAAGGAACACCCTACATTATTCATTACTCATCACTACCCAGCATTCATCATTACTCACTTCTGATCGTTATTCATCACTGCTCATTAGTCAGCGTCCGAAACTTTGATATGAAAATGTAAGTTTACTACACATATTCTATCCAAAAAAGCTGCAGTTCTTCAAGACCAAACTGAAATTGGAAACTAAGGTCTCCAGTACCAAAAGGAAACTCTGTAAAACTAATATATAGGATGTCAATTTAAAATATTGCTTTCTAAAATAAATATTTATCTATTATTTACTATCAATTTTTCTATATTATTTTCCTAAAATTGGAGCTTTTTTTTAATTTTGAATGGTGCTATTAACTGTAAAAATGTGTATTAAAGTGCTTCATTAGTAAAATACATCTGTAGAGTTTATTTTTTTAAATATATTTAACAGGGATAAAAGTTCATGAATACAAAGAGTATATTCATTGCACTTGTTAGTTGAGTTAAAAGTATTTATTGATTACTTAATCTTCCTTTTCTATATTATTTTGCTAAAATTAGAGCTTTTCTTCTGATTTAAGTGTTACTATTAACTGTAAAAATACGTATAGTAATTCTTCATTAGTAAAAGGCATCTGCAGGGTTTTTTTTTAAATACTTTTGGCAGGGATAGAGCTTTATGAATATAGAGTATATTCATTGCATGTGTTAGTTGAGTTAAGAAGTATTTATTAATTACTTATTCTCCTGTGGTAACACTATTTTGCTAAAATTAGAGCTTTTCTTGAATTTCAAGTGTTACTATTAACTGTAAAAATATGTATAAAAGTCCTTCAGTAATAAACATCAGCAGGGTTTTTTTAAATTTTTTTAGCAGGGATAGAGCTTTATGAATACAGAGTATATTCATTGCATGTGTCAGTTAAGAAGTATTTATTTATTACTTATTCCCCTTTTTTTACACTATTTTGCTAAAATTAGAGCTTTTCTTGAGTTTCAAATGTTACTATTGACTGAAAAAATATATATTAAAGTGCTTTATTAGTAAAATACATCTGTAGGTTCGTTTAATAATTTTGGCAGGAATAGAGCTTTATAAATACAAAGAATATATTTATTGCATGCATTGGTTGAATTAAGAAGCATTTACTGATTTCTTATTTTCAGTTTTACCACACTATTTTATTAAAATAAGAGCTTTAATTGTGTTTCAAGCTTTACTATTAACTGTAAAAATACATACTTAAGTGATTTATTAACCCCTTAATGCACAGATTTTTTTAAAAAGGCCGACCAAAACAAATCATTTTTTAATGTAAAAAACACATTTTAGAACGTTGTCTTTGCCAATATAAATTACAAAAATACAAAAATAATGAAAATTTGAGTATATTGGTTATTTATACAATTGGTATGATTCCTAATTTTTAGAATATCAATATTATTGTCGAAAGATTATATTGTTCAATTGGTAGGCAATCTACCAATTGACAGTATGATGTGTCATCTCTTGATGCGTAGGTATCAAATATGAAACCCTTATGTTTCATATCTCAAGAATAAAGTATATAAAGTGACGCCTCGAGTCAAGGATGTCTTTACAGTCAGAGCTCAGCAATAAAATAGTTAACAATTATATTTTATTTTACATTATATTTTAGTAAAATATATATTGAAAAATGGGCGAATCAGAATCAGAATCTGAATATGCTGATGGAAAGTGGCTCACAAGGAAGAGATAAGTCGTCAGTGAGAAGTAGAAAAAAAACATATATTTTATACTTTAATAAGCAAGTGTTACAGCTTACAATCCCATGTAAATGATAAATATCAATATAAAACAATTGTTTGGTTTTTTATGCTTTCACGTTGTTATTTTCAATTCTCGATTGCATTCGAGAGTGAAAAATTATAGCAATATACAGTACAACGCCTCTCGAATTATCTCGAATGTGCACAGTTTGGCCAGTTTAACGCTCTCGAGTTAATTCGAGCATGCACTTTAAGGGGTTAAGCAGAGACATTTGTAGGTCTTTTCAACATTTCTGCCAGAGATAGAGTTTTATTAATACAGAGAGTGTATTCATTGCATTTGCTGGTTGAGTTTGTAATTTAAAGCTTGAATAATTCAAATGTTACTTATGCTTTAAATAACAGAGCTTTTAAAGCATAACTAATACTTAAATTAACTTAAGTGAAAAATGTTTTCAATTTATGCATGTATGCTTTCATTTTAACAATATCAATATAGAGAAGCATTTTATTAATTGCATGTGTTAATTGATTCTGCATTTTAAAGCATAACCTATTTACATCTTACTTATACTTTACATTACAGTGCATTTGAAGCATGAATAATGTTTAAATTAGTTTACTTAAGTAAGTCCTCATAACAGTTTATCTATGATTTCATTTTAACAATGCGCTTCAAAAAACTTCTGACATTTGATATTTTTAAGGAACTCAAGAACTTCCTCCTAAACCCCTGAATATTTCCAAAAATCATTCAGGCAAAAGCATCTGACAAATTTAAGGAATATTTTCAGTTCGCCTTATTCTTTCCGTTTGTTTTGCTTTCACCGAATAGGAATTCTGTTACGAATTATCTAATTTTCAAATATTTTTAACTGAAAATCTGTCGTTTAAAAGAAAATTTTAATCAAAAGTAAAAATTTTAAAAGCACAAGGTTTGTAAAGTTATAAAACATATTACGCCCATATTATTTTCTCAGATGAACTCGTGATGCAAAATTCCAGCTTTAAATTAATTGCCTGAAGGTTTTAAGATAAAAATATGAGTTTTGAAGTAACAAAATAATTTTTCCTACATGTTATCTTTGCTACATTTTTAATTTGTAACCAATTATAAGATGTAATGATATTTTTCGGGAAGCATTGTACTTAAAAAAACTTAATATAACGTAATATTGAACAAGTATTGAAAAAGTATTGAACTTGAAGAGAGTCACTTAATTATATGGCCCTTCATTTTTTAAAAGGATTTTATATTAACCTGCTAGATGTTTTTGATGAGTTTTGATCAAATATTATTGCATAAGTCTCTGAACCAATTAAGGTAAAAAAAATAACAAAAATATGTTTATTTAAAAAGGTAAAATATTTTTAAAAATAAATTAAATTAAAATCTTAAAAAAAAAAGATTTTTCATTCTTGTTTAGTGGAAAATCATAGCTCCAGTGAAATATGGAGAGAAAATTTCATTGGAATTGCCTAATGAGATACGAACACAGTATTGAAATAATTAAAGAACATTTCAAACACACAAAAAATTCAATTATCAGTATTTTATTAATATTATAGTTTACTCGATAAACAATTCTAAAAAAATAGTATTCGGTAATTGAATTCATTTTTTTAACTGTTAACTGTTGCACATTTTCGTACATCTAATTTTCCATATTGCTAATTTGCATAATGCATGATATCTTGTAGCAAACTGACGTTTTAAATAATAAAATTTCAATTTGTGTAGAGCCCTTTATTAATGATCTCATTTCGTCGAACTTATTAAAAACAGCTCAATAAACCGTTAACAAGTTCGTCAATTTTAAATAAATCTGTATTCAACTTAGAATAATTACACAAATTAAATAAATAATTTAGTGGTTTCGTTAATGACGGTAGTAGTAATTCTACGGCATTTTATTTTATGAAATAACTGTTTGTGTTTTAAATTGTAACAAAACGATATTGCATAATTCCGAAACCTGTTCTTTCATCGCATGGGAAAGTTTTAATTCAACTATATAATTCAATATCAATAGATATTTTTCCCAACGCAGCTGGCATACAGGTACTGTATGCCTTTATGCCAATACAAGAATGCAAAGTTGTTACCCATTTAGCATCACCCGAAGATCACTTGTAACTTAAAGTACGCTACGCACGTGAGTAATGTTATCCCTGCTGGGTCCACGTAATTTAGAAACAATGAACAAGCATAACACCCCCAGACTTGGCCTGTCACCTTCAGAGGTATCGTTTGAGAACTTGGAAGATATTGCAGCCACGAACCTATTTTACGTGCCCCAGTCTCCTTTAGCGAACGCGGGGGTACATGCCCGAACCCGCAGTCTTTACAGTTACGAGATCTCTGCCTTTGCCGACTGAGCTACCTCGGCTCTTCTAGAAGTGAAACCAACCAGGGAGTCTTATAGGCTAAATCGCTTCTTTGGAATTTCGAATTTCTAGTGATGGATCAGAATTTTATACATGTTCCTTTAAAAATTGCTTTACTATATAGTTAATTCTTGTTGCCGGCTAGAGCCCCGAACCCGCAACCTTTCATATTTTTGCCTTTGCCGACTGAGCTACCTCGGCTCTTCTAGAAGTGAAACCAACCAGGGAGTCTTATAGGCTCAATTATAAGACTGGTATAGTCCTTCTTCGCCAATTACATAGAAGTAAAACTATTTCCTTTCACGTTCCTATTTCCTTCTCCTAAATTCTTGAAAGCTGTTCTTGAAATTTTCGCAACTGTAACAAACTTTTCTGTATATATTTTACAACAGAGCAATAATAAATGTACTTCAACACTGTTTATCGATTTCTCTATGTAGAATTTTATATGTAGTTATATTTCACTTAACCTTTTTAAATTAAATTCCGAAATTTTATTTATTCAGTCCCTTTAAGTTTTATTACAGATGTATTAATACATGTGTGATTGAAATATTAAAAAACTTCGTTTAAAGATATTCAGGTGGCATTTTAATATAACTCTATAGAGTTCACTAGAAATTTCTAGTAGTATAATAATATATCTCTCACATAAACGCAGAAAACTATTATTTCTTTTGGCATATTGTATATCCCCGGGCTTTTATTATATATTCATTCCAAATTTTAGTGGAATATTATTTCTATTGTTTGTCAAATAACACAGGCCTACAACAAGGAGTGTTTAGAAATAAAGTGTTTAGAAACCAATTACTCTTATTTATAGATTTTCGAAAGCTGATTTCCGAAAAATAATCAAAAACTTTCTTAATGTACCATTTTTTTCAAAAACTAAAAATTTCACTAATTAAAATTTTTTGTAACCATCAGTCAATTGTGTTAGTTAAGGAAGATGAAGAGTGTACGGTCATTATTATTGTAGAAAACTGCAGATATTTCTGTTTATGGTGTATCCCATCAATCAGCCATGGAGACAATAAGTAACTAAATCTTGTTCACTTCCAAGAGACATTTTTCACCAAGAATTCATGTATTTGAACGTTGTTTAGGAGTAGCAGGTATAAAGTTACATTCCCAAGTGATGCGTCTTGCTGTTCTATTTTTTTTTTTCATGTGCTTCTACTTTCTTAACACTCTCTTTGTACTTCCAGAGTGCATTGTGATCTTTTATTTGATTCATTTTTTATCTTATATTATATTTGTTTTTAATAAGTTAACTTAATCCTATATTTCATTTTTTCAATAGTTTCATGCCGGACGATGGCCGAATGGTTAGGGTGCTGGCCTTCGGAACCGGAGTTCGTGGGTTCGAATCCCACTGTGGCATGGATGTTCGTAGCCGTTAGGAATCGGCTTTAAGCAGTAGGTCCCGGTCTCATTAGCCCTCGTGTTGCAAAAAGTAGACCATAGTGCTAAAAAAAACCAAACCAAACCAATAGTATCAATTTAACTTCCATTTTACAATCAGTTAAATTTACTTTCTCTCTCACAGTTGCAATTATTTTTTTTTCTTGGGTCTCAGTTATTTCTCTTTTCATTTCATTTTCTCTTGCTTTAATTTCAGATTTTATCACGCCTTGCCATTTTTCATATCGGTGATTGTAGCAAAATTTTTTTCTACTTATTTTATTGCTATTTCATGACTCTTGTCTTCATCATTCAATCCCACAATTTGGACACCCATGTTGCGATCTTACTAGTTCACGAAATGACTGGACATTTAGAAGACAAAACACAACAAATTTATTGACTTTTTAAAATAAAAGTAATATACAAATCAATATTACTAATCAGGAAGCACCTAGATCTAATGTCGCTACTTTATTTGTGAAGTTTTCTGATTCACCCTAGATTGAACAACGCCTTTCTTGTAGATTAGTCCCTGGTCGGCTGTTTCTATAGAGAGCACCATAACTCAACCGAGTTGTTTAAATATTTCTCATGTCTGCTGTAATGCACTGCACCTGTGTCACCGAGAGACTTGCAAATTATTTACGCATTGTTCCTGTAAAATGCGTTCTTCTTCCAATACTTTTCAGTTATAGTTATTCAATGATCATCTCATCTTGTATGTGTAATCTTTCATTCATAATTTCATTGTAAATAATCATAAAGCCATTCATGCCCAATGAATAAAGTATTTAGTCCAGATTTTTTTAATTGTAAAGATTAGTCTGTTTTCTAGGTCTTGACAACCTTTTTCATACGCGCACCTAAAAGCCATTACATTTATAACAATGGGCTCACTCGTTAACACAACCACTGCGCATACTTGGATGAAGGTGGAATATATAAATCGGCTATGCATTGTCTTTCCAAACAGCTCGATTAGCGACATAATAGGAAAAGCAACTTATTTCTCGGACTTCGATAAAGATCAAATCGTATGGCTCGGTGATTGGGAACATCAGTATCAGAAACGGCGGATTTACCGGGTTGTTCACGTGTAGTTGGGAGCACATATCGAAAATGGTGTATGGATAAAGGTAGGTATAAATAGGGCATATGGATGATGAAACGACACTTCGCCGACCAGCGGTATGTCGTCCTCGGTGCATTCATTCCAGAGAAGAGCTGAGTTTGCCATGACCGAAAACTTACAACAGTCGAAATCACCATCAGTTATAACAGAGGCAACAAAGATAGTTTTACTCAGCTCACTGAGCAGTGCAATGGGTCAAGAAACATCGGAAATGAAAGTTAGAAGAATGTAAGAAATTGGTCTGACGATTCACGTCTTCTGGTCCATCATATCAACGAGCTTATGCAAATACGCCTATTTCCAAAGAAAATCCTGGTTCCTGGATGAACATTTGAACGGAGACAAGCCGATGGCAGGGGTTTTATAATGTGTGCAATGTTTTCGTAGAACGTAATCCTCAAAGAACATTCACTGACGTCTGTGCGCAATGTTAACATCACTGCAGACCAAGTTCAACCATTCATGACAATAGTATTTAAAGCGGGGGTGGGGTTTTCGAACTGGAAAATGCATGTTGTCATAAAGTTCGAATTGTCAGGGAGTGGTTCGAAGAACATTCCAGTACCGTCATGTCTTGGCCTCCAAATTCCTCTGACATTAATTCAAAGAAGCATTTAGGAAAACTAAATTCGTGATACCCCACTACCCCCTTACAACGTGCGAGGATTGCAGGACCTGTCGGTAAGTGATTGGTACCAGTTATCTCAGACTACCTATAAGCACTTTATGGAGTCAATGCCACACAGTTTGCTGGAGGTTTTGAGAGCTAAAGATTTCCCTACATGTTATTATCATAACATGTAGGGCCATCATAATGTAGTGACTCTTCGGTGAGTGTGTATATATATATATATATATATGTATATATATATATATATATGTATATATATATATATGTATATATATATATATATATATATATATATATATATTGTAGGGACAGCCGAGTAATAGTGAACGGCCGGAGAGCGCCACCTAGGAAGAAAGTAAGTAGATCGAGGGAGAACGTCGGAGGTGATTATAGACTACGGACGTGTCAGCGAGGCTCTTAGGATAGATACTTGATTTGATATAATTGGTTACTGTAAATATTGTAATATTTGTATATATAATTGTCCGGTAGTAGTTTGTGCTCTGTCTTAAAATAAACCTTAATGTTGAAAAAATAAATCTACTGTTTGGATGTGAATTTATACAACGGCTCGGTGATCTTCACAACACGCTCTCTTACGAGAACCAGAGCTGAGCGCAGGGAAAAGGACTATAGACAGATCTGATGACAACTGCACAGAGATATTTCATGGAAAACAGGTAGGAGCTGTTTGATTTGATCTTATTAAAGAAATAATTTTACTAGAGATATATGAATATATTAGAGAAATTCAAAATGTATAAGAATTCAAAAAAGGAAGATTTGGTAGCACTTCTTAATGCTATAGAAGATACACCAACTGGTGGTTTAACGATAATTCAAATAAAAAATAAGATTGAGGATAGTAAAGCTTTTAAAGATGATCCAGAATTTCTGAAGGGGTTATTAATTTCTATAGTTGAGGAAAGAAGAACTAAAGAAGAGAACGAGATAAAAGCTAGAAAAACAGAACGAGAACTGGAATTTGAAAAATTAAAATTAGCACGCTTAGAAAAAGAACTAGAATTAGAAAAAATCAGAAATCAGGGCGCGTCTACAGATGAATGTCGCTCAAGCACAGATGTCGATCTGGGTTCGGGAAATTTAGAAAGTTTAATAAAGAGTGTAAAAACTTTAACCATTCCAATTCCCGGCAAGTCAGAAAACTTCAGTTTGTTTTTTCAGACACTGGAGAGAGCATTTGATACAAAAAATGTACCTGAGAAGTTCAAATCGGAAATTTTAATTAACATTTTGGGGGGAAAAGCTACAAATATATTATCTTATGTTAGTGATGAAGAGTTGAAATTATTAAAAACCTTGTGCTAAAAGAATATCAACCAACGGCATATGAATGTTTGCTGAATTTTCGAAGAGCACGACGCGAACCTAGAGAAACACACGTTCAATTTGCGTCTAGGCTATCGGCAAATTTCAAATATTATTGTCAGTTGCGTGAGGATCAAGATTTCGATACATTATGTCAACTAATGATTTCTGACAAAATCTTTCAAACATTAGATAGGGACACTGCAACCTACATTAATATTAAAATGGGAGAAGGTTGGTTGAGACCAAAGGATTTGGCTAAAGAAGTCGATATATATTTTGTAAGCAAGGGAAAATCATTAGACGAGGCAATAGCTAATGAAACATCAAATAAGTCACCACAGGTTTCAAAAGAAACGAAGTATGTTCCACCTCATTTAAGGAATAGTACAAGTAAATATAAATATCCATCGAAAGAATGCTACATATGCGCGAAAACCACACTACTAGCTAGATGTTGTCCTCAACGGAACAAACCAGAAAAAGAAGTAAGCATTTCAAAAAAAGAAATGACAGAAAGAAAAAGTAATGAGAAAATAATTGCAAAGGTTGGATCTGCATGCTTAGATTCCGACGAAATTTCAACGCAACCACTGCCAAGGGTAAACATTTGTATTGCGGGTAAAGAAATACCAGCTATCATTGATACAGGTGCTGAGATATCCGTTTTAAATCCTAGTTACATTCCAGAAGTTCCCATAGAAAATAGCAGCAAAATCGACCTAATTTCCGCTTTCGGAGAAAAGATTACTGCCAGGGTAGTACGAATGCCAATGGCTATAAAAGATTCCCATAACCCACACTGTTTGAGGCAAGTCGAAATTTTTCTAGCCTTAACAGATAAACTACACGTACCTTGTGGGATCACTCCCGAACGTCTACGAGTTGCTGACTTCACAAAATTTATTGGGTGAGTCATACCCCCTGGACGGAGAGCTTTGTGCAGGCGGGGAGGCAACAGAGCCGATAGGCAACGAAAATAAACAAACCTCCCCCACCAAAACACTTTATGGCGATCCCTTGTGTGAAAATTCGTCGGGGAGTTTGAACATCGTTAACTACGTGAACTAGAGGTCAAATGAAAAGACGGTAACTGCTAAACTTATACCAGATGCTGATAAATTGAAAACCGAACAGCGAGAATGCGAATCGCTAAAAGTTGTTTTTCAACAGCTTAAGCAAGGAAAGGGAAATTATATTTTAATTGATGATTTAATTTATCACAAAGACAAGATTTCAGGAGACAATGTTACACAACTGGTAATACCAAAAACAAGGAGGGAACAAATTTTAAAACTCGCACATGAGTCAGTATTTGGAAGTCATTTGGGGATGCGGAAAACAAAAGAACGAATAAAATATTCATTTTATTGGCCCGAGATGTCAAAGGATATTCTTAATTTTTGCAAAACTTGTCCAGATTGTCAGTTACGAAGCCCAGAGAGATGTACTGATAGAATCCCTATTACTCCTGTGAATAGACCTAACTTCCCGTTTGAAGTTGTTAATGTGGATATCATCGGTCCAATCGATCCACCTTCAGCTAGAAACCATAAGTACATTCTTACTTTGATGGATCAACATTCTAGATGGCCTGAAGCCATACCTTTGAGATCTCTGACCGCCAAAGCAACATGCGAGGCTTTACTCGAAATTTTAATGCTTACTGGAATACCTACAATCATAGCCAGTGATCAAGGTTCAAATTTTGTTTCTCAACGGAACAGAAGAATTTCATGCTAGATTAGGAGTGTGCCCCAAGCTCTCAACCCCAGGTTACCCAGCTAGTAACGAATTAGTCGAAAGATACAATAAAGTTTTAAAACAAATGCTTCACCATGTTATTAGAAAAGATCCTAAAAACTGGGACAAACACATTCCGTATTTGCTATTTGCATACCGAGAAATTCCACATTGCACGACGGGAATTTCACCATTCAAATTACTTTATGGCAGAGAAGCTAGAGGTCCATTATCGGTACTAAAATCTACTTGGTCAGGAGAAATCCCATTACCCATAAATCTTGGTAAAAGTGCTATAGATTACCTTCAAGAATTAAAAATAAATTTAGAAGAGGCTGCAGAACAAGCATCAATAGTAGCAGAAGGGAAACAAAAGGCGTATGCTGAGTATTTCAATCGCCGCACTTTGTCGAAAGAATTTAAAATTGGTGACCAAGTGTACCTACTAATCCCAGATTCAAATAACAAATTATATGCAAGATGGACTGGACCGGGAAAAATAATTTCTCGTTGTAACCCGCATTCATATAAGGTTAAGCTGTTAGACGGAAAAGTAAGGCATGTGCATGCGAATAAAATAAGGAAGTTCCATCCCAGAGTCCAAACTATTGGTGTAATTTTTGAAAATGAAGCAGAATTGGGAGAAATCCATACTACACCTGAACCAACTGTACAGGGAAAACCTAATTTTGAGAATATTGATTTAAATCATTTAGATGATAAAAAGAGGAGATGTTTTGGATTTGTTGACGAAGTATGAGATGCTATTTTCTAATAAAGTACAAATAGCTAAAGTCGGAGAACATAAAATAAGGCTCTCAGAAAATGAAAGGAAGAAACCTTACATTTATAGAATTCCTGAATCTCTTAAACAAGAAGTTGACAAACAAGTTGAGGAATTATTAAGTCAAGATCTTATAGAGGAGAGTGATGCAGAGATAGCCTACCCTGTAGTTTGTTATGAAAAAAGACGGTAAACTAAGATTTGTATTGATTTTAGATTCCTTAATGCTTCTACTAAAGCAGACGATTTTCCAATGGAGAATGCTACCGAGCTCATGTACTGCATAGGAAAAGGCAACGTCATAACAACTATTGATTTATTAAAAGGTTTTTGGGCTATACCAATGGAAAAATCAAGTAAAGATTTTATATCATTTAAGACTCATCGGGCTCAATACCAATTTAAAGTAATGCCTTTTGGTTTGAAAAATGCTGCAGCGACATTTCAACGCTTCATGAACAAGGCATTAGCAGAATATAAAGAATTTTCTCGTGCGTACATCGATGACATTGCAGTATTTTCAGATAATTGGAACACTCATTTAATTCATTTAAAAACTATACTATCGAAGTTGAAAGAATTGTGTTTTACCGTCAACCTTGGGAAGTGTTCTTTTGCAAAACCCCAGATAAAATATCTAGGTCATGTAATAGGATCAGGAAAGCATGAAACTGACCCAGACAAAGTCACAGCAATTAAAAATTTGAAGACTCCCGAAACGAAGAAGCAGCTTAAGAGTCTTTTAGGCTTGTGCAATTACTACAGAGAGTATATACCGCACTACGCAGAAACAGTGTACCCTCTCACAGAACTTACGAAGAAACGGTGTTCTGAGGAATTAAAATGGACAGAAGTCCATAATCAAGCCTTTAATAAGCTAAAGGATTCTTTGTCAAACGCACCAAGTTTGTACACACCAGTTCTTGGGAAACCATTTTTGATACAGTGCGATGCATCTTCAGTGGGTGTTGGTGCATGCTTGTCTCAGAGAAAAGATGGAACTCTTTTTCCTATAAGCTACGCAAGTCAAAAATTGACAAAACAACTACAGGCTTGGCCAACAATTGAAAGAGAGGCTTACGCAGTCATATGGAGTTTAAAGAAGTTCGAGACTTGGATCTTTGGTTCAAAGGTCGAGCTAATAACTGGCCATAACCCTTTAACTTTCATTACAAATAATGCTCCACAATCGTCGAAGCTTCAGAGATGGACCTTAGCTCTACAAAGATATGACATCTCCATATCACATTGCTCAGAGTCAAAGTTGTCGAATGCAGACGCTTTGTCCAGACTGATACCTAATTAAAAAACAGTCCTCCAGACTGATGATGATCGTGACAATGTTCTCAAGAGACTGTTCCAGATTAAAAACTGTGTCATTATAAATTTAAATTGTTTTTCTATTTGTCCTTTTGAACATGTTATAAATGTGGTATGTTAGTATATGATTCTTTTAATTGTTTTAATTATATAAGTAAATTTTATTCATTTCATAGCTTTAAATGATTTGGTTGAGTATATTCAAGAAAATTTAAATGTAATTCTTATATTTTTTTTTTACAATTAATTCCTATTCTATATGTTTGAGTTAGTGATGTTGCTTGTAGAAGAGTTACATGAATATCTATACTTACGTCCATATCTATATATATTTGTGAGTTTAATTATATAGTTGAGTAATGTGTAATAGTAATTCGTTGTATTATTGTGTATTGTCTAACAATTGTAAGTATTGTGTCTCACCTGTCAATTAAGTTTCAGATTTGGATTAATTGAAGTGTAATCCCAATCTTGAGGGGAGGGTGTATGGACAGGCGAGTAATAGTGAACGGCCGGAGAGCGCCACCTAGGAAGAAAGTAAGTAGATTCGAGGGAGAACGTCGGAGGTGATTGTAGACTCCGGACGTGTAAGCGATGCTCTTAGGATAGATACTTGAGTTGATATAATTGGTTACTGTAAATATTGTAATATTTGTATATATAATTGTCCGGTAGTAGTTTGTGCTCTGTCTTAAAATAAACCTTAATGTTGAAAAAATAAATCTACTGTTTGGATGTGAATTTATACAACGGCTCGGCTGTCTTCACATATATATACATACATATACATATATATATACATACATACATATACATATATATATATATATATATATATATATATATATATATATATATATATATATATTTATATATATATATATATATATATATATATATATATATATATATATATATATATATATATATATATATATAATATATATAAGACTGACTTCTCGATGGGGGGTTGCAGTCATGGCCATAAAAATGATACCGTTTCAGCTAAAGACCTTTATTAAGATAACTTTGAAGTACGGGTTCCCACTTCATTATAGGGACAAACTGAAGGGCATGAAGTTCTATGTACAAGACACTTAACACCTATGTCAACATCTGTGGGAAAATATCTCTAGAAAAATCTGTCTCCGTTAGCGTGTATCTCCTTTTTATTTGGAAATTTCCTAAATTGTCCGCTAGGTATTGTAAGGAAAATTCTCAGGGGTTTTCAAAACTTAAATCAAGGGTAAAAATTCCCGCGTCATTTTCCATTCCCCTTTTTAACCCCTAACCTAAATTGACCACTGGGGCTACAGGTTACGCCCTCAGAGAAAGAGCCTGGCCAATTATAAAACTACATGGCCCTAGAGGACAATTTGGGAAATTTCAAATAAAAAGGAGATACACGCTAGCTGAGACAGATTTTTCTAGAGATATTTTCCCACAGATGTTGACCCAGGTGTTAAGTTCTTGTACATAGAACTTCATACCCTTCAGTTTGTCTCTATAATGAATATAATGAAGTGGGAACCCGTCCTTCAAAGTTTTCTTAATAAAGGTCTTTAGCTGAAACGGTATCATTTTTATGGCCATGACTGCAAACCCCCATCGAGAAGTCAGTCTCATTACATATATATATATATATGTATATATATATATATATATATATATATATATATATATATATATATGTGTATATATGTGTGTGTATATGTATATATATATATATATGTATATATATATATATATATATATATATATATATATATATATATATTTATATATATATATATATATATATATATATATACATATATAGACACATATA
>CM063511.1:148058464-148060964 GCA_032207245.1 Pardosa pseudoannulata | reverse complement strand
CAGAAAACAGCCCGTAAAGAACATTGGAATAAAACCTTAGCAGTGGTCCATGCGGTTTTGACATGCTGCTTAGCATTAAAAGAATCCCCTTCAAGTGTAGAAAACAAAGGGCATATTTTAAAGAGTTTTAATTCTTTGTATTGATATCTTTAATACATTTTTTCACAAATTTTTATCTTTTGAGAACATCAATTCATTTTGAACGCTGAACTTTCGAAAGAGTGGAGGGTTCCTCCGAGCCATTCCTGGTACGCTGGCAAAGTTACGCTGGGCTCTTCGTTTGCACTCAGTTGTGGCAAAGCCTCTATAACGGCAGTTTGCCGACTGGCAAGTGGTCATACTAAGAGTTTCTTATTTTTTAAGGCAGGAAGATCTTTGCAATCTGCTCAAGATGGCAAGCTCAACAAGCTTCTACATATCACATCCTGGACTTCCAGACAGGACATATATTCGTCCCCACCCCTTCTTGTTCTTGACTTCTTTAGGGTCAGCGGTATGATGGATCTTAGACAGATAGACGATAAGCCCCATCAACAACAATAAATTTGGTCCCATTATTTTTATACAAACCTTGTACTCTCAAATTGACATTGCGTATTCTAAGGAACACTAAATTAAAATAGAAAAGAAAATTTCGTAACACCTTTGTGATAGTGAGATTACCTTTTGAAAGTTAAAATCATATACCTTCACAATTTTCTCTCCTCCGCGAGAATAACTTCCTTTTTTCACCACGTGGTGGTTTGGAGGTTAGGAGTTAACTCTCCAAGTGTGAGAAATTTGAATACTAGAGATAATGGTAATTAATAAGAGGTTACTTCGCGTAAATCATTCTTTAAAAAAGAATAACTATAGCATGTACAGTTAGTTTGAAATAAAAAGCAATTTTAAATTTAGATTACAATTGGGTTGCATCGTAAATTTTTTAGTTAAACAGAAATGTACTATTTAGAAAAATATAACGTTAAACATTTTTCTCTGCCTTGCTTTAATAAAACGAAATTAATGCAGTTGCTTCATCATTTTGTCTATAGAATCCTCACCTAAAAACATTTGTGGAAATCGAGGGAGGGGAGAAGATGTCACTAAGTACCTTTGCTAATTAAACAGTACTGAAATAGCTATAACCTTAAATTTTTAAACTGTACGAATTCTAGAAATATTTTCTCAAAAATTCAGAGTCATTTTATTTTAGCTAATAAAACAGCAGGAAAAAATAGCTTTCATTCTAAATAGAACAAATCTTATACCTCGGCAAAAAAAAAAGTTATATGGAAACATAATAGAATTCTTGATATTTACTAAATTTTTTTTCCAGAATAACTTGTACTATCGAGGGAATACATAAATAAAAGTGATAAATAAAATAAAAAGTTAATAAAACAAAATGATTTCAGTTGAAAACCAAAAAACCTTTGTTTTTCAAAGTTAGTTCATATGAAGAAACCACAAAATATCTTATTGAAAATTCTATTACAATTTCATACAATTTGTCCAAGGCTGTGGCTTAATAATTAATTTTTACAGAGCAAACACAATTTTTATTGCATTACATTTTTCTAAAAGTATTGTTAGTTTACTGTTGAATGTTTTATTTTATAACTTAATGAAATGTAATTTAAAAACACATGAGAATACTGAAAATAATTGAATTTTCAATGTTTTTATGGGTTACTTTGAAAGTATTTTTAAACAATATTAATTACTTATGATAAATTAAGAATGCACTATTCGATATTTTTATTTCCTTGAAAACATATTACGAGTTATAAGTCTTTAGTTGAATATTTATGCAGACCAACATTTTATTTTACTTTCTAAGATAAATAAATAATGTTTTACTAAAAAATTTACTATAATTTATAGTGGTTTGCTAAAATTACTTTTTCTATAATTTAACAAAATAGACCTTTAATCTCAAAGCAATCTTATTTCAATACTTTAAACTTAAATAAATAATACCGTTTCTATAGCTTACAACGAATTTTCTAGTAACTTTATTATAGGAAGGCTTTAACGCATTCATGAACTAGGGGTATAGTTTAAAAATATATTGCTGAAATTTTAAGTTTAAGGTATCCGTCTACTTTAAAAACGTCATTTTTTGCCAAAATTCATAAATTTTTTCATTTCTCTATTGTAAAATTTCAACTTTTAGGCTTCTAAATCCGTTTTGGTTTTGTCTTTACGGCATTTTAAAGAAAAGTTACAGATGTTTAAACATCAGTAACAGCTGCCAAAACAAACCGGAAGTAGCGACTTCGAAACCAGAAGTTGTGAATTTAAAGCCTGTGAAAGATAATTTTTTGGACAAAACTTTTTTAATTTTCATGAAGATTAGGTTACAGATTTTTCTAGCAATTTTAATAATTATCAACTTGGCAATTTTAAAATTTTGAAGCAAGAAAGTGTGGGGAATTTTAAACATGTATTTTAATTTTTTAATAGTTAAAGTTGCTTTCATAAACTTCAAATGCGTTTTTCTCAGAACGGTGTTTTT
>CM063511.1:148044820-148049820 GCA_032207245.1 Pardosa pseudoannulata | reverse complement strand
TCTGCTGACGAGTATATTAAAATAGGGCATTCAGTCGAAGATATTGCACTTTATTTGGCGTTATACAATTTTCTGACTATGAAAATATGTTCTAAATAAGTTAAACAAAAGTCCTTTCCCAAGTGTTCGGTTCATGCTGGGTTTACCATTCCATCCGACGTCCCTTATATTTTATATTAACCAAGGGAAATCGATAACCCACTTCATCCCTGTTACACCTGCTTTCTCCAGATAAAGCAGTATTTGTTAGTACTGCACAGAAATGCTGGAAGACAATATGCTTGTTCTAATAACTGTTAAATTTAGAGAGGCAAAATCAATGTGTCATCGAAATTCTAGAGGGACTGCTTCATATTGATTTAACTTTATATGGTCCAGATCTGCTTTGAAAACAAGTAAATAAGTATAAATATGTACAGAGTGATGAGCTCGGAATCAGGCAGAAAACAAAGTTATAAGGAATATTGTTTGGTGTAGGTTGAAACTACAGTGGATACTTCATAATGCTAGACATGTGTAATGCATTGCTTGGCTTTCCTTTTAAGAAGCCGTTTAAAAAATGTAGAATTTATATATTTCCGAGGATTTTTTTTTCTTTTAAGAATAGTACAGAAGGCAGTCCTATTACAATCTTCCAAAATTTAATTTTTTTGCTGTTATTTATAATTTTAGGATTTTTGAAGCCTAATAACTATAATAGAACTAAAAGCAATACCGTCCAATTTATAGTACTGTTTTTACATGAAATAGCACATAAAACACTTTTCGCGCAATTTTTTCTTTTTTATAAATTACCTCTATGACGTTTAAAAGTTCATCTCTTAAGTTATGAGAATGGGCTGTGTTAGTTTAGATTTCGTTTACTTCCAGGAGTTCATAACATGGCCATTAATGAGTTAAAAGTGGTTCTGTGACGAATGTACCATATAGTTATGAAGTCTTAGTCTCCTAAATTCTCTATTTTATAGAGGGCAATAATTGTTACATTCCTCTTGAGTATGTGTAGAATCCAACCCCTAAAGGGGAGAAAGGAACGACTGTTTCTCCCCTTTGTCTTGAAATATTGTTGCCTAAACAACAGAAGTAAAATGTGTTATATTTTTCTTTCCTTTTTTTTTTCACTCCCTTAACATTTTTGCTCTTATATTTTTAAATCAAAGGGCTGTAAATTTATTCACTTTGAAATTTATCTATTATGCCATCTCGTGAGATAGATTGAAAAAGGATAATAAAACACAATCACACAACATAGCGCATGCAAAGATAAGACCCAAATCTGTTGAGGGACTCAAGAGAATAAGACAGGATATATAAATGAGTGAAGACTTACCACCTGAAGACAATTTATTTTAAAAATCTTCTTTTAAAACTTAATCATCATTAATTGTTAATTTGCAAATCAGCATGACGTTTGAACTACTAGGGTTATGAGCTCTGTCAAGAAATCTAGCATGAAATTTGCAAAGAAAAAAAATTATGAAAAGCAGCTTCATCTTAAGATAATTCCTCCACATTCCTCTGTCGAGCTCGGCTGCTCACTTATGTGGGGGGGGGGGAACCGGCTGATTTAACTGCCTCAATTGTGGAAAAGGGGGTGGCAAACCCAATCCGTCCAACCGGATTGGAGGTGAAGGTTGCTGCAGTCATTTCCACCATACGGTCAGTCTTCTCGTACTGGCAGCGATAGCACTGGGATCTAACCCATTGTTGCATTATCATATGAATGTTCGTATACACAGTCACCAATATAAAGAAAAGGCTTTTATGCGTTGGAATTACCGTCATATTCATTGAACTTTATTCCAGTAAAATGTTTAAAATGTAAACCTTGGTTTTTCTACTAAGGTTGACCTCCTCCAGACATAAGCATATGACTGTTCATCGGAAGTAAATTTCACTATATCCATTTTTCAAAAAAGAAAATCCACTATTTTGTAATAATTGCATTACCCTCATTTTCTACAATTAGGATTTTAAGCAAATTGATGAAAATATGAACCAGCATGATTTTAGAGTTATAGACCATTTGACATAGGACTTTATATTGCTTCTATTTTCGTATGTTTCCAGACACTAAGTCTTCCCTGCTACCTTCAAAGATCCCCTCACGGGTTTTATCTACTAAATATGTACCACATAGATCTGTGTCTTTTCCCTTTCCTTTTCCTTCTTCTATTTTCTTTCTTGGATTTGGGTACAATAGACCTCTGACTGCAGGGTCCTGCTCTAGGGGAATTTCCCAGGAATTACCCTAAAGGCGATTTCATTTCATACCCGAAAGATGTTTAGAGAGATTTTTCATAAAATCGGCCCAACTCAAACAATTCTGTAAAATATCTTTACTATGATCTCTTGTAAAATTTGAAATTCTCAGCCTAGTGCAATTTACTTCAGATGTCCAGAGATATTTTTTATTTTTACTTTGTTGTGTTGTAGGTGTATGTGGTTAGTATGTGAATCCAAGAAAAAATTATTCTTCCGTATAAAAATAACTATTTTCTGAAATAACTAAATATTTACATATCTAATTGAACATCTAAAGATATGAATATATCCCAGGTATAATTAACAAGTTGCAGTTTTTATCTAAAAGAGAATACACAGTAGCTTGATGCATTCAGTTGAAAACAATGGAATGTTTTCTCTCTAATGGACTGAGATTAGATAATCAGTAAGTGGAGTTGAGTCGTAATGATATTTTACATATGAGGAAATATGAACACAGTATGGGTGCTACTTATATTGCGGTCAAGTTATGCCACAGGCTACTTTTGTGTTATAATGATGTCAGAAATAAGCAGAGAGGGAATTCTGTAACATGAATTCCCTTCTCTGGGGATCTCTGACATCATTATGATTTAAAAGTAGCCTGTGACATATCTTCATCGCTATATACGGAACAGATGCATTATAGACGCCGTCCCCGTCTGCCATGTTTGACGACCAACAGAAAAACGCTTGTTTGAAAAATCGCCAAGTAAAAAAACATGGCGGTGGTCACATGGCATACTTGAAACATAACAGTTAACAAAACAAAACATTTAAAAAAACAGCAGATTCAGAATTTATAGCATTATTAAAATAAAATTAACATAATAATTATAATTTTTACGTTACTTAAAAAAAAATAAATAATATTTATGGTAGGGGAGACCGGGGCACCTTAGGACACTTCTCAGTTAAACATTTTTATGAATTTTTTTTAAAGCTAATTGAAAAATATAAGTATGCATGCATATATTGTCTTCATATCTGCTTCTTATAAACATTAAACCTACTTAATATCTCGTTTAGTTAAAGAGTAATATCAGGAATAAAATACATTTCCAATGTCCCAACCTGCCCCACTGTATGGGGTAGGTTGGGACACTAAACAACAAATACAAAATACTGTTCAAATTATTTTTATTAACTGTTATAAAAGAGAAATAGCTGAAAATTGTTCAAGTTAATACATTTTTTAACAAATCTTATATTTGCATCTGATTCAAGCATATTAGCATTTACAGCAGAATACTTTCTGTTTGTTTTTCTTGTTCTCACCCTTTTTTCTGGAAAAAAAGTTTAATAAATTGATATTTTGACATGCTAAATTAATTAAAAATTAGGCACCAAAATATTAATTATTTTGCTTAAATTGATATTTTTTTACACTTTTTAAAATGTCCCAAGGTGCCCCATCTATATGTGTTCAACCTGCCCCATTTTACATAGTATCTTTTGGTAACTACTATACAGTTAGGCTTAACAATACAATTTATTTATTACCATACAAATAATAACAAATGAATTTTCTTTCATAACAATACACTTTTTTTAAATATTTAAATTTTTTTTTCAAAAAAATTACTTTTTAAAATGCACATTGATGTAATTTTGGGTTATTCAAAACAAATAAAATGAAATTTTTCCATACCTATAAGCACTATTTTCATCAAAATTCTTTGAGAAGTGAAGGGGAAAGCCATCTATCAATATACATGAGAACTAATTCCTGGTTGTAAATTAAAGCCTGAAAATAAAGGTGTCCCAAGGTGGGCTATGTCCCCTATATATCAACACAGCATAAACACAGTATATATCATTTTAATAAGCACAAATATTATAAAAATCTAACACGTGAGGGGGTTTCCCCTCCTTATAATAAAAGAAAATTAAAATAAATTTAATAACAGACACATAAAACCACTAATCGCCGAATAAAACCGTTAAAAAATCGTAAAGTTTGGCAAAAAAAATTAAAAAAAACACGTCGTGTATAATGCATCTATACCAATTTCTCTAACTCTAAAATTTATTTTGTTTAGAAACCCGTAATTATGATACAAATTTTATATTTAAGAAAAACGAAATTGTTACGAAATTTTGTTAAATATCTGAATTCTCCAATATCTTTAAATTTTATGCCATAAATATATTTTAAAAATTTAATAACTTTTAAAGTGGGTTCTAAAGAAAAATTTTGCAATCAATCTAAAAGATTTTGTTTAGAAACCCGTAATTATGATACAAATTTTATATTTAAAATAACATTGTTACAAAATTTTGTTAAATATCTGAATTCTCCAATATCGTTAAATTTTAAATATACTATAAATATATATTTTAAAAATTTAATAAATTTTTAAGCGGATTGTAAAGAATAATTTTGCAATCAATCAGAGGGTTGGATATTGCATGTATTTATACATAAACTACCATATTTCTAGAGTTTCATTTACAAAATAAAATCTTTAATTACAATTGATATGCCTTTAGTTTAATGGGAAACGATATTTCCTAGTTATTAGTATATCTAAAAATAAAATGTCTGCTTTATTTATTGTATGACACAAAGCAAACAATAATAAGATGGTTGCCATAAATCACAAAACAAAAAAATATATTTAAGACGGCAAAATAATTATTGTTAGAGATGTTTTCGTAGTTCGTTACTATGTAGTTTTCTCTACTTAATAATCCATTATTTTTTTCGAAGGCAGATATGAAAAGAAATATCA
>CM063511.1:147992320-148039820 GCA_032207245.1 Pardosa pseudoannulata | reverse complement strand
TATTTAGTTTTTAATGCTTATCAATGTATTGATTTAAATTTAAATATAACCACAGTTTAAATGTCTCTTACACGTACTAGTACGTTTCTGACGATTGATACTTGAGCGCAGGTGACGTATTAGTACGGGTAAGTGTAACAACATGGTTTGTTTGAGGGTACAAAAATAATGGTATATACAGGAAAACGAATCCGAATGTTCTTGTCTACTACATAGATTCTGGAAAAGTTTAGACAAATAAAAACTAGTTTTTACATTATTTGTTTGATTGCGCTTTTCATTTTTTTTATAATGTAAAAATGTTTATATATAACATAATTCGAAAAAATTAAAACTATATACTACTATTTCTATTTGATTTTTTATATTTACGATACTATTATAAATTTATCCACTAAAAAATATATTTTTTGTTTACAAAAGTCTTACAAAAATGGTTGTAATTTATATATTTCTATTTATATATTTGTTTATATATTTCAATATAAAATACGAAAAGTTGGTTAAAAATTTAAATATTTTTCGATCTATTCAGATTTAACTGCATAACTAAATTTACCCGTAAAACGCCCGCTCCTGGTACAATTCCGCTGCGAAATGTACCCGCACACAATGTGTTAAATTACTGTGTATGTGTATGAACATTCAATAAAAGTTTTGTTTATTTGTTCGTAAGTGTATTCCTACAATAACAAACTAAGTGTTAAAAATTAAAGTAATTGTCATCGTTCATTTTAAAAGAACAATACTTTTTAGTTGATATAAAACAACTAAATTCAGAACCTTTTTTAACTTACCTAAATTTATTTGATGCTTAGAACTGCAATTAAATTTTCTCACATTATATTGAGTTTATTTCTATTTCAATATAAAATTACAAAGGAAACTATTACATATTCCTTCAGAGGATTATTTAAACACATCTGACACCTTTCATTATTAATATTATGATTGAAATAAGATTATGTACAAAAGATTTTTGTTTCTTTTTCTAATGTAAAATACTACTATAAGTATCTTGAGAGATTTTGTCGCCTTTTTCGAAGCATTTAAATTTTGCACAGATAGCACATTCTACTACCTGGGAGCTTCTATAATTGTAAAATTTTTTCTAAGCTCTTGTTCAAAAAAATACTTTCCAGTCCACGTATTCTCTAAATGAAGTAAATTAACAAAATTCCTCAAAGTTATTGAAACTAGGGAAAAGGAAAGAGACTGCAATAAAAGATTGTGTGCAGCCCGAAAGAACGCCAATTATTATGGTGCTACCTTTCAAACTTAGAGTTTGTGATTCCAAACCAAACGGTTAGAAAGATTATTAGCAGTCTTTTGAAATCTTCTTCAATTAGTAGGCCTACTCAAAGTGAACCTAGTATTGCAAAACCTTCATTCCAAGCCAGTCCAAAATATTCATAATACATTGCAAAGGGAAGATACCATTTTCGTTAAAGGAAAGACTCTAAGAACAGACAGATGATATATATATGATATCAGATAACATATATGGTGACAAATGGCAGATGTATTTAAGATTTACAGATGATCCCGATGATAATTAGAAGATGGAAATCTAGATATGCCATACAGTTTGGAAAAATCAAATTGTCTTTATGCTCTAAAGTGATCTTCCCAAATGGCATTTTCCTTAACATTATCATTTTCCTGGTATGGATGATCGTTGCCATTCGGCTTTGGAAATAAACAATAGGTCCGGGATGGCTCAGTCGGCAAAGGCAACGCTCTCGTAACTGGGGGGGTTGTGGATTCAGGCCCGAGCCGGCCTAAAATCTACCCTTATTCGTTAAAGGTGACCGGAGCACATAAAATATGTCCGTGGTCACAATGTCCTCCAAGTCTATAGGTATTCTTGGTCCCAGCTTCTGAATTGCGAGGACCCACTTGAATGAAGGTCTTGCTTTCACCCTAGGTTTGAAACGAAAGGCAATCCCGTTTGCCTTAATACGAATAGCGTTTGGACCAAACGTCCTTGGTTTGACCAAATGGCATCAGACAACAGTAGGTCCATCACTGATAAAAAAAATTGATCGTAACGTTTGGATTATAAAAGTTAATAAATTTCTCATTTTGTCATGCAATGACCCAAAGATAAAAAAACCCATTATTTTACCTTTTATTATGTAACTTAATTATAAAACTCTTAAAAATATTATTACCCAGCACCTTTCAGTTATTATAAAATACTAATATTTATTTAATTGAGGAGGTGATTTTTTACCAATTTTTAACCATTAAGACAAAAGCAATAGAGTGTTTTTATACTTAAAAAGGTACAGAGAAAATTCAGAATTAGGACAAAAGAATACTTAATGAGGCACCTAAAGTTTATTTTAAAACTGGGATCTATTTGAGTAAAATATACATAAAAATTAGTTTCATGGTTTAGCATACTTTAAATAAAACCTAAAATAAAGAACTTTGAACAAATGATTACTTGTTATAGAAATTCTATTCATGCATAACATTTTAGAATAATTTTTCTTTATAAAAGATTTTCAGATTTAATATAGACTTATGGATTCATGCGGCATGTTTTCCGAAAATTCCAGAAAGTTCTTTTATATTACAAAGCATACCATAATTCTTTATCAATCTTTGTTTTCCAAAAGTGATGGTAAACATATATTTACATTGGATTACTTTGCATATTCTTCAAATAACAACATTCGAGTCATTTATCCAAATTCCTGATAACTGATGTTTTAGATCATACTTCCATTTTAAACAGTATTTAACCTTTCATATTCAGAGCTAAGGAACATAAATTATTATTTCTTTTGTTACGTTTTTTACCCAATATCTTTTATAAAGTTTTGTGAAGTCACGTTAGAATATTTATTTAAATGTAATTTCAAATGCATGAGACAACTTCAGATAAAATAAATCTTTGCAATTCTCCGAAATAGTTTTACAGATGAATAAAAACTTTTGATTTTGTTTGACAATTGTACTATTAAACATGCATATATATATATATATATATATATATATATATATATATATATATATATATATATATATATATATATATATATATATATATATATATATATATATATATATATATATATATATATATATATATATATATATATATATATATATATAATTATATATATATATATATAATGTACAATATATATAGACTTAGCTATAATATATATTTATTTTATCTAAAGTACGGATTTTTTAATAAAAATATATATTTATTGTTTCCTTATGTTCTTGGAATTCTAAGAGATCTTTCTTTAATATTAAAAATATTATTTATTGTTTCCTTATGTTCTTGGACATTCTAGATCTTTCTTTAATATGTAAATTAGTTATTTCTCGAATATTCTGTTCGGGTATAAAATCTGATACCCACTAGTTGTAGGCAACTTCCTGATCTTGTAAAGGTGCTACTTAGCTTCAATAAATTCATCAATATGTATATGTATATATATATATATATATATATATATATATATATACAGTAGAACCTCCATAAGTTGACCACCTAAGGGACTGTAACTAAGTGGTCAACTTAGGGAATTTTTTAAAAATATTTACTATAGTATAATATTAGAAAAAAGTTAGTAAGCTTTTTTAGTATTTTTTAAAGAAAAGTTTAGACAAAAATTAGCACTTACTCATTTTTATTTTTACTGAAGGTACAGCACATTTTTATAAATTTTGAAAGAATGATTCAATTTTTGTGTGAGTCCTCTTTTTGTTCATTTGGTAACTGCAAAAACCAATTTCACCGTTTACAAGTCCATTAAGCATGCTTGGACATTTTTCTGCAGCGAAATCTTTAAGTTGTTCCAACATGAGCTTTACATCGTCTTCCTTCAGAGTTGGGTAGTTTTCAGTTTCATCGTCACTTGGATCAGCATCCTCTTCGCCGTCTGTTTCTTGTACCTTAGAATCCTCACTGTGCTTAGTACCAGATAGTATCTCACTGAAGAATGCCTCTGGGTCTGGTTCAACACATGTTACTAACTCATCGTCCATGGTAACATAATCTTCAAAATTAACTTTATCAAAAACTGGCAAGGGAGAAAGAGGAAGCTCATCCTCTTGCACCGATGTTGTAGCTGTAACAAATCCAGCTTTCTTGTAGCAGTTCTTAATTGTGGCTTGCGTAACTTTATTCCACGCAGAATTAATCCAATGAACAGCATTCAAAGCATTTACTGACGCAACTGCTGATGATGCCAACGCAGAAAGACCACAGGTTTGTGCTTTCATGATCACCCATTCCAGAAGTTGAGCTCTGTAGTGCACTTTGAAGGACTGAATAATGCATTGATCTAAAGGTTGGGTTTTCAAAGTTGGAGGCAAAATTTTTAGCTTCACATTTGGGTGGCTGGGGCAATAGACTGCTTCTTTTTCCTCATTTCTGCGTCAATTCCACTAACCGAATAAAGAACTGGTCATCCAAGCGGATTTATTCGCTCTCCGAAAAACAGGAAGGTCATCAGGTTTTACATTTTTAAATGCACGGGGTTTTGTGGTTTCGCCAATCATCATAGACTTCAATTTTTCTCCAGTCATACTAGCACATAGAAGAACACTAAAACACTGTTTTGAAAGTTTTCCTCTTTTGCAAGTGTCACCCTTCATTACTAGACTTCAATCAGGCATTGCTTTAAAGAAGAGACCGCATTCATCAGCATTAAAGATGTCTTCATCTTTAAAAAATTTAGCAAACTCTGGGAATTTTTCAATAAACAATAAACTTCTCCACCACTTCAGCTGAAACCTCATTCCATTCTCCACTCAAAACTTTTTGAGATATCTCGTATCGTAGTTTGAATTTTTTAAGCCAATCTGCTGACGCTTGGAAGTCCTCAATTTCGAATTCTTTTGCAACTTCCTGAAGCATAGTCCCCAATATTCTTGCATTTATTGATCTCATCTCAGTAAACCAACAAAATGTGGCTTCATTCACAGCGTCGAGACACGTTTTTCTCATTTTTCTTTGAACTTCCCCTTTTTCGGAAGAATATCTTTCCAGATATTTTTCCTTGCATTTTAAAATGTTGCTCACAGTTGTCTTACTCACACCAAAGTTTTCTGCTGTCTTTCTTTGGCTGCTGCTTTCCAGAAAATTAAGAAGATCCATTTTCTCCTTTAATTAAAGTTCTCTTAGAGCTTTTCTTTGCGCCATTTTTAATAAAAATTCGCAAATAAACGACTGGTACTGCCACGACGCGATGTCCAGAAAAAAAGAACAGAACGTGTTTCATATGTGAGCGATACACGTTCTTTTTCAATTCTGCGAAGTTCGTTCAATGCTACACCGCTACACACATACCCCATTCTCCTGACCTTTTTCGACATATTTCAGCAATTACAGACAATCCAAGAAATTAAAGCATGCAAAGGGCTAGAATATCATTTCTCCTTTACAAAATTTTGGGTAATCTCTGGTATTTTCCTCACATAGTACCATACTGGAAGTGAAGAATGAATGGAGCACCAAAAAGGGGGGGATAGCGAGTGTTTCTCAGATAATCCGATTGACTGATAAAGAAATCCCTGGAAACCAGGTGGAGAACAGCGGGAGGAAAAATCTAATTCAAGAAAACATCAGTGGTCAAGTTACAGAGAGTAAAACCTACTAAAAATTGGTCAACATGCAACTTACGGAGGTGGTCAACATAGAGAGGTAAATCGTCATTGAAAATGAGTTTTGACCATTCAAACTAATAAATTTCGGTCAATATAGTGAAGTGGTCAACGTAGAGAGGTGGTCCACTTTGGAGGTTTTACTGTATATATATATATATATATATATATATATATATATGAGTGTGTATATAATTGGTAACTTGTCCCATCACAAAAGGAAGAAACGTTGCAGTTATAACTAAAAACAAAGCCAAAAAAATGAACAAAGTTACTTTTGGATGAAGAGAAATGGATTTCGTTTAGGCATCATCTCTCGCGGACTTCTGCCGCGAAAACCCCTACATTTCAATTTATGGGTATATGAGCCAACCAATCAGGCAATTACGAAGTAACGCGGGTAGTTTAACTGCCACTAGTTATATAATGCATTTTTGTACGATAAGATTTAGTGTTTTCGAGGTAGCCAAGTTGCTATGGTACTTGACATCTCTGATAAAGAAGGGCAAGCCTCCACCACTTTTAATGGATCTGTCTTTTTTAAATATATTTTATACTTTATACTCCAGTATTGTATTCAACTTCAGCTTGGTTTCTTTTAAAGCAACCACTTGGATATCATTTATCCCAGCAAGGTTTAGGAGTTAATCTAATTTGGCTTTTGAAGCCAAAGTAGTTATACCATTGATGTACACTGCAAAATCTTCAATGTTTTCCGAGAATATGGAGACTTTCCCCCATTTATCAAATAAGGCCATTTGCCTAAATATCTCCCGTGTCTCTGTTTAGGCTGAGCAACGGACGCTGCAGCATTTGAAACACTCGTCAACTGATAAATAAGAAGAGAAATGCAGCTTCTGTAGGTCAAAATCTGGAGCACACGAAGGTAGAAGACTGAAGTAATATAATAGTATGTATTACTGACCTCTTCGCACCCAGCCTTTTGCGTAGATAATTAAGTTCCCAAAATAAAGGTTATATTTACTTAAATTAAATTATTATACTAACAATATAATTAAATTTGAAAATAAACAAACAACTCATCATGAAAAACAAATACTTTAAAATTTAATTTACTCTTGAAATTAAAGGAACCTCGATTAAGCATTATATTTGGCGAACTAACAAAAGAGCATTTCAGTTTTTGCCAGAGTTTTTGAAGAAAACAAATATATAGACAAATAAAATTATTACTCAAGTAATATAAATATTATATTCTTTTTCACACGATAACGCTGTTGTCCAGTAAATAAGATTGACATCTAAAAATTAAATAAAAAATAGTGTAACTGAATTTAAAATATAAGAAATATTAAAAGTTTTAATTTAAAAAATGAATTTTAAAAATATAGTAGAAAATTAAGAAAAATTGTAATATCTGAAAACTTGTTTTATGCGCGATCAATGTATTACGTTTCTCAACAGATTTGAATTATTTTATCACGTACTTTAGAGAAAAATATATCATATTATACCAAATATAGTCATCAAATCCAAATTAGAATATAAAAGGCTTTGAACAATTTGTCTTACTTAAAACTTTTCCAGTGTCGACTTGAATCACCATGAAAAATTTCACTAAGATCCCTTCAGCTATTTCCGAATGCATAAATACAAACATTGAAAGGATTTTATATAGATAGATGATAAGTAGCACTGGAGAAATAACAGAAATTATCATATATGCTATATCTCAAGTGACGATCTCCTTTAGCATGAATCCTTTAAAAAAAACCTTAATAAATGTCTTATTTATTCAGAACATAAATTTCTATCCTAATATAGATAACTGTTTTCTAGAAATTGTCTGAATTTCACTCCACTTTGTTTATTATGTCGTCGTGTGTGTCGTTTAGTACAAAATACACCAAAGTAAGAATATAATTTAAATGATAATTTGAAGTAAATGCATAAAAAAGTAAGAATAAATAAAAGTGAATTACACGAAGACTATGGAAAAAATAAGTTGCGACGTCAACAAAAATTACTCAAGTAAAAAGTCAACTTTATAATAACTGGAACTTAACTTCGAATTACCACGGATCTCATTACAACCTTTGAGTTGGACTCTCATGAAAGAATAGAATATTTCCCATTTTTTACATCAGACATAAATCTGATAAAATACATTATTGAGCATATCAACAGCTGTTTTTGTTTATGCTCTTCTTTATTTTGTTTTGTATTGAATCTTCTTTTCATCTGTTCATTTAGACATTTAATTAATTATTATTCCTATGTAACCATATTATACTAGAGTATTGGGAACACGTTGTCTTTTCATCTGATAATTTTCTTAATCATTTATTTTAATATTTTTTTGTTATAAATTTACATACTTTAGAAAACTTTCAAAATATTTTAATGTATAAATTTGAAAATTTGTATGTACCTGACCAACCCCAAAATTTAATTTTCTACTAACTACATGTCATGTTTTCGCTATCTAGATTCTTTTCATGTAGACGGCAGAGGCATCAAGCTTTTACAGATGGGGGGATAATGTGTAATAATATTCTTATCACTTCCGCTTCTGATTCTGTTTTTCAAGTGATTCTTTTCTATCAACCCTAGCAAATGTTCTCAAATCTTCCTTAGTAGATTTCTTCCGGTTTTCGCGCTTATGTTAGGTCATCCTCGTGGCTTGAAGTGATCGCTAATTGGCTGGTACAAACAACTATAAAAGGAGTGTTCCGACAGTTGGGTTTCAGATTTTAGAGTTTCGTTCGTGATAGGAATGTGAATAACCTACGATAGTTTGAGGTTCCATTTGTCTTCGTTTCGGTTGTCCTTCTTTACCACTCAGCAAGATTGCAGAGCTGTAAGATCAGCTCGGAACTCCACTTCGAGATGAGACGAAGAACAACATCTCATATATGTATGTATGTGTGTGTGTGTGTGTGTGTAGCATGCGAAATTTCTCTCACCGTCACATGAGAATAAAGCCCCTGTTTTTTTTAATTTCCTGGGCTTGCTGGGCAATGAGAAGACTTACGTAGTTTGCAAGGGAACAACGTCTCTTGCATCCGAGGGCACGAGCTCAAGCCGCACGGGTCCTCTGGGTAGTGCTAAATGACAGAAAACCTCAGGGGTATACTTCCTTTAGATATATACGGGTTTCAAGCGCCCGAGGTTCATCTGAGTGATGACGGAACTGTCGTAGGTCAGCAGTACCTCAATAGCTTTTGTGGTTTCTGACGTCTTCAGTATGCATGCTGCTGTATGTCTTCGTGATGGGTCAGCGAAAGAAATAACTTAAATAATTTGCAGTCGTGTCATTAAAATAACAGCGAAGTCAGGGGTGGAACTTTACTTTATTTAAGCCTATATAATATATACGTCTTTCCAAGACGAGTGATCAGAAATGAATGATACACGGAAACACTTTTCTATTACAATGTTCGCCTCACAGCGAGAGATGACGGAGATATTTCCATGAGATACCAGCTTAGTCAGTGTTATTACCCTCTGTAACGAACTTATATTATTAGAAAATGCAACCATTTTCCTTGGGACACCTGGAAAATGTGATGAGTGGACAGAAAATTAGCATTTATTTCAGAGCTAGCTTTGGGAGACTGTTAAATATAATTCGAGTCGGCTAACAGTGCTTTTAATTATAAGATTTTATAGCTTGGAAATTAAGTATCAAAGGACAAGAAGGTAAAAAGTAGAATTTTAGTTAGGTATATTAAGTGTTATAATTCTGATACACACACAGAGACACACGGACACACACATATATGATAGCCAATCTGAAATTTTTGAGATACAACTAGGTATTTAAAGATATACTTACAAAATTTTAGGCGATTACCATATATTAACATTTTTCGTATGGCAGACAGTTTATCCGGAATTGTTGCCGACGACAGCCTTCCTGTGTGTTCTTCATTCTGAAAAAAATTGCGACCTGAATTGCTGAATTCTTTAAACCATCTGTATACTGTAGCACGAGCTGGAGATTCATCACCAAATGGCAATTTCAACCGTTGAAAGCATTCTTCTTGATTTAATCCTGCTTTAAAATCGTAGAAAAACATACGCAAAAATGCTCTCGCTTCAACTCCATTTTCTCTTCTGTTTAATTTATATCTAAGCTAAACAAGTTGAAATATATATAAAAATTGTCTCCTGTGTTAATACTTTTTATTATATAAAATTAAACCGTTATTTTTAATTTGTAAATTCTCGTCTTCGCGTACCTCAAAAATTTCAGTCGTATACATATATATATATATATATATATATATATATATATATATATATATATATATATATATATATATATATATATATATATATATATATATAGTATATATATATATATATATATATATATATATATATATATATATATATATATATATATATATATATATATATACATATATATATATATATATATATATATATATATATATATATATAATATATATATATATATATATATATATATATATATATATATATATATACATATATACATATATATATATATATACATATATATATATATATATATATATATATATATATATATATATATATATATATATATAATATATATATATATATATATATATATAAGTAATACTGTAAAAATAGTAGAAATATCATTATGTAATTTCTGACGTAACGATCTTACTTACAGGACTTCTTTGAAATTCATCTTAAAAATGTTTTATTTATTCAGAACATGAATTTCTATTCTAAAATAAATAACTTGTTTTCAGGAATTTTCCAAATATCGCTCCATTTTTTGTCATGTAATTTTCCAAATATCGCTCCATTTTTTGTCATGTTGTTGTGTAGACTGTAGAGTACATAATACGTTAAACTAAACTTTTAATTTGAATAATGCATGCTTAGGATAAGTAGGTTTTCGGTTCAAAATAAGATTTTTGTCGTTCTACATTTTAAGATAGGACCCATATCTCTGCTAAGCAATTTAATTTACAACGCAGTAAACATATTCTTGGAACAAAACTAACTTCTAAACCTATGCAGGTTATTGAAAATTTCAACATTTTTGCATATTAAAAATTCTGTTGTAGGATTCTCCATCTCCTTCCTATCCTAATATGCTGAAAAGCGAAATTGCAAAATTTCACAAGTGTAGACATATCACTGCTTCAGTCTTATGATAAAAAAGTGTCAAAACCAAATACAATACTATACTTTTATAAATTTCAAAGTGTTACAACGAAACATAAAGTTATAAACTAAGGATTGTAGCTGATACATTTACAAATGTTGTGAAACAGCGTACGAAAAATACTTTTTTTCTAAAACTTTATGAATGTTGGATGTAGAAGAACAAAAAACTATGAATATACCTAATATAATGAAACGAGCATTTAATATTTTCTTTTTTTGTGTGTGTGCGTGCGTGTGTCTGAATTGTTTTACAACCAAAAAATATCGTTACCTAAAAATTACAGTTTAGAAAAATAATGTAAATTTAAATCGCTTCAAGATCATAAAATGTATTTTTGACAGAGCATGTGTATGTATTTGTTTGGGTGGAAATGCAGTTTTATGAAGTTTGGTTCATGGGTTTTATGCTACGATAAATTTTTATAAATTTTATACCACTAAATAGATTTATGCATTTTATACATTTGTGTTTAAGTTTTTGATACTATTGGAATATGTACAGTAAAACATTTGGTACTACAGTATTAAAAAATATGGTTGAATTAGTACTTGAGATAAGCCCATAAATGAAATTTTATTTTACAAATGCCGAAGTATTAGAGCCTAAGCCATTAGTTCAAGGGCTCTCCAATACTTTTTAATAATGTTCTCATACTGAGAAAGTACAACACAACTATTTAAATGTTCAAAAGTGATTGGATGACTAGAGTCACACAAAACACAGTCAGGTGAATCCACCACCCCTCTGATGGTCTTGTAAACAGTCATCCTCAGTCAGACCCCTAAAACCCCCCTGCAGTCTTTCTAGCAAAAGAGAGCTAACACAGAGAACTAAAATTCAGACAGTTCAAAATCCACACAGGATCAAAATTCTACCCCATCCGCTCCCAAAAAGGAATACACTCATCATATGATTGAAATCGCGACAATCGGAAACACTGATAAGGTTTGAAAACTCACAAAGCTTAATTATCACTGGTTAAAATCCTCATAAACTAAATTCATAATAGGGCTGAAATTAAAACATGGTAACATTGTAGAAGACATCTCAATCCTGATAGGTAGTAAATACTGCAAAACTGAACTCCTAACAAGGTATTAATCCAATAAAGCTACATTTCTTACAAGGTCAAAATTTAAAACAAAAGCCGAAATTCAGACGGGGTTGAATTCTCGAGAAGCCAAAACAAGAGTAGGGGAAAATCCGGACAAGCAAAAATTTTGACAAGGTCGAAATACCATTATAGCATAATCCTATCTAAGAAAAATTTTCTTAGTCTTGGAATTTCTACGTTTATCCTTTTTCTTAGGTCTCATATCTTTGTGTTGCATGTGTCAGTAGGATACTTATCGAGACTTTTTGAAATTAAACTAAAATGACAGTTTTGGCTTATTTGGTTGAATTTTATTCTTTTTTATTATGTGTTGGTTTGTTATATAGGTCAAAATTTTAAAATATTACCTTTAAAATCTGAAAAACTTTAATTTTTTTAATTATAAAATTTTAAAAGTCAGCATTAGCTGGAAACAACAATACTCCCCTCCGCTATTTGGCATACTCACTGTTAAGTTGATTCTCAAAACAAAGCACAATTTTCAAAGTTCGATTTCAGTCATTGTGACAGCCACGATCCTAAGTAATCCCCCTTCCCTGAAGTAACTAATAGGTCTAAGACATCTATTCTAAAGTTCTCTTCCTTATGCACGATGGCCTTACACCTCACTCAACAAGGGGGCACATATCAGCCATGATAAATGGCTAGTCAGCTAAACATATTTCTCTCTGTAAACCATACTTTGACCGCACTTTGAAGTAGACCACACTTTGGGGTAACTTTTTTCTATTTAATCCATTTATGTACAGGCTTGAACAAGTTGGCTCCAACGGTCTTCTTCCCATAGCCACCTACCTTCTAAGCGTTTAAGACGAGCTTGCGAAATTTCCAATGAGATTATTCATTTCTTCAGCCGATTGCATTCTCCGAACTCAGAGCATGATTCTAAGAGAACCACCAAGGCTGCCGTCAATCAATGCAGGTATGGTAGTGTTAGGCATAGTATGAAGAAGGCTTCGGCAATGCTGTCTGCTTAAGTTAGGAACCTAGACCACTCTGATCTGACCTCCCAAATCTTGCATCTTGACAAAAGGGCTGAAAATCCTACGAAGGCGTCGGATCAATTTTCTTTTATTCTTCCTTCAGCACCTCCTTTTTTATTTTTTAGTCTTTAACTGATTTAAATTGTGAGGTTCTTTTTTACTCACTCCAGATTTGATGGGGGTTATGGAGTCTATGTTTCGAGCAAGCCGACTCATGAGGGTTAAGCAGGGTGTACCGGTAACCTTTCATAATAGCTAAAGAGTGCCGGACCTAATGTTGTATCTGGTGCCTCTTTAATTTTACTACTTTCACTTTTGGCCAGCCAGTTGACCTCTTAAAAGGTTTAATAATAATAAATTAATTTGGACTAATTTATACCCAAGCAATTTGGCCCATGAGGTTTATATCCCTCCACCTAATTCAGTCGTCAAGGTCACGAAGCTTGCAGGGTGCTCGTTAGTGTGAGTGAGTCTGAGTTTGAAACAAAGAATTAAATTTTAAGGTCAGTTAGACCGTAATTTACAAAGCACTGATTAATGTCATAGAATGATGTGTGATCAAGTAATACATTAAGCGCATGTTTTAAAGACACATTCTTCAGAATCTTTCTCTGTTTCATATCTAATGATTCTGCATTATATGGTTTTTTTTATGATTTTGACGCCCGATTGGTAGCCCTGATTTTGGAGATGTCATGCTTTGCAGTCTATAATGAAGAATGAATAACTAAAGTTATTAAAAGTAACTTTGCTGAGTCCTCCTTTATTATCAGTCCTCCTTTACCATCCTTTATCATCCTCCTTTATCCATATTATTATTGTCAGGTCATCAACCTGATACATATATAACTCTTATAACTTACACGTTATGACATGTCTACATTTAAGTACACAGGAATATCAGAGCAGAATTACCCTAATTTTTAATGCAATTACATTAAAATTTAAACTTTTATGAATTTCAATGTAATTTCATTTCAAAATATTGAGAATCATTATTTGTTATAGAGAACAAAACATAGCGTCTTTTGCAAAATAATTTATGAAATACGTTAACGTTGCAACTATTATAATTCGTGTTAATGCAATTTAGCCTTTAGTTGTAGTATATTTTTATAATAACAAATTAATCAAAATGTTGTAACAATTTTCAGCTTTCCGAAAAATATGTTTTATGTTTGAATGAAGTATTAAATTTAAAGCTATAGTTGACTTTCAAATTAACTTAATTTAACTACATAATCAATGTTTCAATTTTAAAGAATTACGATGGTAGATAAATGCATAAATATCATTTTAATGCATTGTAATCATTGTTACCAAATTCATTAAAAGAATGTTGTTTATAACTTTAAGATTATGCATTTTAATAAAATTCGTGCATTACGTTTTCTATGTTTCTATATTAACATAAATTAAATAAACTAAGATATATGCAGAATATAGTTATATATAATACTATAGCTGTAAGACGATTTTTACGTATGTTGCATATAATACAATAATACAAGTATAATACAAGTATTTATATAACTGTGAACAGAGATAAGGATTGTAAAATTCTAATGTAGGAAATATTTCATATTCAACAGACTTACTCCCATATCATATGAAAATTAAAGGCAATAAAATTTCTTGAACTGTGTTACACGAAAAATTGCATTCTAAATCAATATTAGAAGCTTATTAAGTGAAATTCTAGGAATATCAAAAGGGGCTTGAATGGCTGTAGAAAAAGAGAGCAGCAAATTAAATAAAGCTTAAAAATAAAAAGCAACAGACAGTTTTTTTATAGGAAAGATTTTGTACTCATAAAAATTTTACATTTTTATAAATGTCATTTTAAAAATCTAATGTTAACACCATATAATTTCATTGTATGCCTATTAAATTAGACATATTTTTTGCTGTACTTCCCTTAAATTTATTTTTCTGGAATGTTAAATATGAAAATATAATTATTTAATATAGTAGATGTTTACACATTAACAAAATATTACTTAATAAGATAAAAAAAATTTATACAGTACTAATTCAACAATGAGTAAACTTGTATTCAGCAATAAGTATTGTATATATTAATTTAACAATTAGTAGAAGTCAAGTACAAACATCCAACAGTGATCGGTAGCATTTTTAGAGGTAAAAATTAATATTATCAACGATATAAAAATCAAACACAATCAAAATATTTTGTTACCATTTTCAGTTCTTCAACAAACGTTAGACATCAACTTTACAATCCTTTTTCCCCCAGATATTACCTGCAGTTCAATTTAATTTCAATCTATATATAAAGCCACGACATACAATTCGATACACAATCAAAATATTTTGTTACCATTTTCAGTTCTTCAACAAACGTTAGACGTCAATTTTCAATCATTTTCTCCTAGATATACCTGGATGACAGTTTATTTTCAATCTATTTATAAAGCGAAGACATAAAATTCAAACTCAATCAAAATATTTTGATACGATTCTCAGTTCTTCAACAAACGTTAGACATCAACTTTTCAATCCTTTTCTCCCAGATATTACCCGGATCACAATTTAATTTGAATCTATATATAAACCCTACATGTATAAGAAATGTCATTAAAGAAAAAAAAATTCAATATTTTTTACAGCATTAAATTAATAGTCGTGTCGTGTTTAAAACAGTGAGAGATTTTAATTGCAAAAAATGATTATATTGAATTTATTCAAGCATTAATCAAATTCCAAATTTTTGTTCAATAGATTAATTTTAATACGTAATTTCATTCTAAAATATTTACTAGGCCATATAATTAAATATTTCTAAATACATATGCTACAAGTATTTGATAAAATATTTTTTTATGTTTTACTATTTACATTGCAATAAATAAAATTAGTTTTAATACTAATCTAAATTTACATCATTTATGTTTGAGTATACATTGAGTAACATATCAAAATTAAAAATTAGTTGAAACGGTTTTGAAGATTATTGTGCCGTTTATAGAACATGATTAATTAATTTTTATCACGAAAGTAAATCCAATTATATCGAGCAATTCAGATCTCTGCTCTTGTTAAGTTGTACTTTTGTTTAAAGTACTATGTTCCTGCATTTCAAGTGTCATTTCTATTCGAAGAAACAAAATTTTAAGGCAAATAATTTAAACTTGAGAAATGCTTATGTGTACAAAGTTAATCTTACACTTGAAAGGCCACAAATGAATCCCAGTGACAACAAATTATAGATCGGTCTATCAAATTAATGACTACGTCAAGATCTTCACCAATTAATTTGCTCTACTCTCAGTAAGTTCGCGAATGAATTCATTTGTCTCTGGCTTTCCTTTACTTGATTAATTATGTTTATTTACAGAGATTTTACAATACATCATGCTGTCCTGATATTATCTATCCAAATATAAATTAGATAGCTTTAGCATTACAAAGTAGTTAGATTTTGGAATTTCTAGTACGTCACGTAAACATAAAACATCATAATCTTCAAATAATTGACGTATTTATTTTTTCAAATGCTGTGAACTTACCTTTAATAGCGTTTTACTATACAATCCGTTGATTTTTGTTGCCTATTTATTATGGGAACTCCATACAGGTAGGGCAACATCGATTTCTATAAGGGGACAGCACAAACACATTTAAGACTTGCTCGTGAATCAAACCATCGTGTGGAAGGACAAAAACTAACCATTATACTAAAGGGTATTTCATATTGAATGGTACAAAAAGAAAACATGATTGTGAAGGTTGTAATTAATATATTTAGAAAATTCAAATTTACCTCAAAACTACATTTATGCAATTTTCTACAAGTACTCAATATGTGCCCCTCCGGTGACACAACAAATATCTACACGGCAATCAAGCTCCTACTACACTCGTGATAGCATATCCCCTGTGATGGAGTTCAACACTGCAGTTAACCGTTGCTTCAGTTCCTCTAAGTCCTGAGGAAGTGGACGCACAAACACCTTGTCTTTAACGAAACCCCAGAGAAAAAAATCACAGGATGTTAGATATGATGATCTCGATGCCCAATGAAGACATGTCAAATCCTGTGGCCCAGCACGGCCAATCCAGCGATAGGGTAGGCGTTCGTTCAGGAACTCACGTACGTTTTTATTCCAATGTGGGGGAGCACCATTTTGCTGCAACGTGAAATCAGGAACAGATTCCTCCAGCTGGGGGAACAACCACTCAGAGAGCATGTCTTGGTAAATGTCCCCATTAATCGATTTTTCAGCAAAGAAAAATGGACCAGAGAAAATATCTTTGCACAACAATTACCGACGAAGTTTTGGCATATTCAAAAATGCAGTACGCTTTCTCCTGCATGAACAACATTTTGTTTAACAGCACCTCCAGCGGCGAGTTCGTCATTCGATATTTCCCTGTTGCCAAATAAAAATTATATAATTTTAGTTGCAGAATAAATTTGTTTCGGCTGAATAAATCCATTACGGCAGTCACACTGCGCTATTCTTTTTGTCCCATTTAGTATGAAACACCCTGTATATGACGTCATATTTGATGCCATGATTTTGTTAATACCTTCGTTTTAGACTAAACAAATTTCACCAAAAAATATTAATTTTCAAATTATGTATATATTTGTAAGGCAGTCTGGAGGTTTGTAAAGAACACTAGAACTTAAAAACAAGACGAGCTAAATGAATGGATCTGGGGCAGTCGACACCGTTGAAACGTACTCGGTATGTAACGAAATACTAAACACACTCTATTGCCGTCCCATGACATCCAAAATGTGTTCTATCGGATTGAGATCCGATGAGTTAGGCGGACAGGACATTAATGGAATTCAGCATCATGATCCTAGAACCATTCGAACACAATTTTAGCCTTGATAGCATGTGGACGTCCAAAACCATGTCGTCTACTGCTGGTTTCACCGTCATTCATCCACTTTGCATAAGTACTAACAACTGTAGATCGCGAAAAACCCACGAGTCGTGCAGTTTCGGAAATACTTGTTCCGATCCTTCGAGCCATTGCAATCTGCCCTCTATCAAAATCGCTTAGATCCGCAACTTTTCTCATCACAGAAGTAAGTAAAAGAATGATTCTTCTTTCTTCACACACAGAAGTAAGTGAAAGAATGATTCTTCAGATTCTCCAGCAGTTAAATACCACTTCCACCTGATGACATGTGTTCCACGTCATCCAGGCGAGTTCATTGCAAAATGTAGGGGTGGTCATAATGTTTTGGCTCTTGGAGGTATAGTATGTAATAGGTGTAACTCAGAAATTCTTTGGTATTTTTAGACAAAATATTTTCTTATTTATAAAAAGGAATTTTAGAAAGAAAATGCAAAATATCTTGTTTCATTTTATATAAGGAATAATTAATTTCAACGAAATGCTATCAAGACGAATGGTTCTTTATCCTAAATATGCCGAACACTAAAGAGAATAGTGTTCTTTTTTAAAATAGGGAAAACTTTTAGTGAACTTTCTTGTTTAACTCAAATTGAAAGCATCAATCTAGTCAATTATAAGCACACAGCAAGAATCATTACTGCAATACTGAAATCAAATATATATCCTACATTTATTAAAAACTTCTGCTTAAACATGTTAAAGTTTCAAAGGAATTTGGAAGTTTGAAAAGTCATTTGTAATTATATTTTTTGGAATATGTTTAGTAGGAACTACATTAAAGTTACGTAATGATTTGAATATTTTGACAAGAACCAAGCAGATTGTTATTCTTTCAGAACTGAATCAGTTAAACTTTGCGATTTAATGATAGTAATTAGTTTATGATAGCAATGGAAATGGAGAAAATAAAACGGAAAACAGTTAGAAGGTCCACATTCAGAAATTTAACACAAAAATTGATAAAAGCTCCTAAATGCATTATCTTACTGAACTCTAACGTCATTAATCTTAGTGGCTTTAGTTAATAAACATGAAATTAAAATTGAGAATCAATTCTTCTTAACACTTCTTTATACTTGCATGAGGATGTCATTTCTAAGTTTTACAGCAGTAATTAGGTAATTAATTTACGAGTAATGCTCTATAGAATGACAATAAACTACGCCAAATAATACTTTATTTTAATCGTTGTTTGAAAAACTGTTCAACAATTCCTAACTTTCACAGTAATTTGTTCCTACAATTTCTATATATTATGTAACCAAATATTCAAGACACCCCTTATGGAAGACTCATTGGCGTACAAATTTTAATCAAATTGGGCGTAATATCCCCATATATAATATTTCATTGCTTTATTGAGTTATTATGTTTACACACTTCTACTTCCTCTTAGATAGTCTTCGGAATTCGTGAGTTCGAATGGCACTGTGGCATGAATGTTCGTAGCTGTTCGGAATTGACTTTAAGCAGGAGGTTCTGGTCTCATTAGCCCTCGTAGTAAAAATAAGTAGACCGTACAGCTCTAAACAAACCAATCTAATCTTCTAAGATACAGGTTTCATATATTTTATAGATTACTCTTACAGTAAGCAAAATTTCACCACGATATCCCAGAATATTTAGAAATCTGCTGAATCTGTACATAGCTGTACATAATTTATTCACCTGAATAAAATATTTAGTCTAGATTAAACAGTTTTATAGCCTGTTTCATTGTCGGCTTGGCCTACCATATCTCCAGTATGTTACAATATAATATATATATATATATATATATATATATATATGTATATATATATGTATATATATATGTATATATATGTATATATATATATATATATATATATATATATATATATATATATATATATGGGTGTGTGTGTGTGTGTGTGTGTGTGATCCTTAACAGCTAAACAGCTAGCAATAATAAAAATGCAGTCGGCCGACATTGAAGAGAACAGCAGAAATCGAATTAAAACCTTTTTTCAGAGCTGCTAAAATGGGTATCTTTGCGAGTCAACGACAGAAAAGAAAAAGACACAAAAATCACTCTGCGCGAACAGAGGTGCACCCAAGAGCGAAGACAGAAAGAATTTTCCTATGTAGAAAAAACTTACTCAACGAATTAAGTGTAAGGTCCGGAAAAACACGAAGCCATTTGCCGGCGACAGCTGAATAGACAGAAAATTTACATCAATGGGATAGAAAGAATTTTAAGTTGAAGACACTCCTCTGATAACACATTTATAGGCTGGGAAAACGATTTTAAGGAATTAGAATGAGAGAGGGGAGGTTTTTTAAGGAAATAGTAAAGTGAAATCATTTTGATATATTACATATATATATGTGTGTGTGTGTCTGTGTCTGCAATATTAAAATCCTTTATTTACATATTTTAATATTAATTTAATAACTTTTGTTCATAAATTACATTATTGGGGTTTGAGCGGTAATTCAGATTTTTCCCTCCAGACATACTATAGACTAAATACAGCCTCTGTCTGTACTTCTTTAACGAATACTAAGCTCTTTCTCTTTAGACCTGGGTCTTTTTATCACATGATCAAATGTGCTTAGTGAATATTCACAGTCTTTTTACCTGAGAAATTCCTACTTAAAAGTGTGTGTGCACGATGTTCTCGAAGTTTTTGCCTGTTGCATTGATTGATGAATCGTCAAAAGAAATAAAATGTGTTGTTCTTTTTTGATGAATCTCACCTACTTTACACACACATACACACACACACACTATATATATATATATATATATATATATATATATATATATATATATATATATATATATATATATATATATATATATATATATATATATATATATATATAAACGGTTTATTAATCCTTTAAAAGGTTTTCTTTTCGGAGAAATTGATAAAAATAATAGTTTTGACAGAAAAGAAATACACAGGTATTGGGTAAAAGTTATAAAATAATTGTTATACAAAGTGTAAACGATTTGATTACATGTTTATTTTGAATTTCGCCCCTGTTAGACAAGGAAAAATGAGTTAAGGGGTTAAAAATTCAATTTTTACATCAACCACTCAGCCATTACCATTCTACTTTTTTTCTAATTATGTATTCATTGGTAGTTCGGTGTTGAAATATGCACTACTCCTGCTTATGTCAGGGTTTAGATTCCAGACCACAAATTCTTTTTGTTGATTTTTATTTTAAAAAATACAGAATTTATGTCATGGTGATTGCCTCCCTTTTATGAGACGTATTTTATATTTTAGTGGTTATAAATAAAAATAATAATTAACTCTATAAATAAATATATGAACGATTTTAATAATAAACAAAATTTGTAAATCCTCTACATGTTGTTAGGATTCTGATTTAGTCTTTAAATGTGCTTGATGATAAATTAGTAAAAAAAATCTTACCATATATTTGAATAATTTTTACAGGTCTCCTATAAATCAGTGTTATAAATTCAATTTATATAATAATTCATACACAAAAATATTTTATTTTTATAGGTATGGCGTAAAAAGAGTATAAAATTTCTACGTGCAAGAGACCTCACTGGTACACTAGTAATTGTAAAAACAGTTTTCGAAAATTTCTGGAAGACTGAGTTGTCGATTTTATTAGAATCTTGAAGTTATTTTTAATTAAAATATTTGGTTCATCACATGCTCTACACTTATGAACAATAATGTATAGTTGACATGAGTGACACTAAAAAAAGCAAAACTTAAAATATAAAGAATATTTATGAATGTTTTAAAACTAAGTGATTGAAATATACACGACTATTTATATAAGAAACTAAATAAAAATGCAAAATCGCACATTCATCAAAAGTTCTAAATATCTAAAGTTCATAGTTGGAAAAGAGTGCAGAAAGTGCATATCATGCTCTAATATTTCTCTTATAAAATATGTTGAGGTGTAAATCAAGAAAACTGTTTTGATAGCATCAAAACAAGTAACATTTATGACATGTCAAAAACTCTTATTTCGGGAAATTCATGCTCAATATCAATTATTAGATATTTATAGTTGACAAACAAAGCAGAAAGCGTAAATCATGCATTAATGCTTTTCGTGTAAATTATATGTTGGTGTTAATCGAAAAATATTACTGTTTTAATGACATCATTGGCTCTTATTAAATTGTTCAATGATCAGAAATAGTTATTAATAATTTTTGGCAAGCATTGGAAGTTTTCTGTTAAGTGTGATTTAATGTATATTTTATATTCATTTAAACAAAATATGAGTATATTTCATCATAATAATGTAAATTGTATTACAAAGAATAAAAGCAATTTATATTCTTACATATTATTCATTCTTGTTAGATTTGAGGTGTGGATTAAAGCAGGATTTCGTCAAACGCTGGCCGATTGGTTAGTCGGTACCAGAGTTCGTGGGTTCGAATTCCACTATGGCATGAATGTTCGTAGCCATTTGGAATCGGCTTTAAGGTGTAGTTCCAGGTCTCATTAGCCCTCGTGTGCAAAACAGTAGACCGTAGCGCTCCAAACTAAAAGATGATATTTCACTTCCTGCACAATACGAAAACAATAAATACATGTACTATATCTTAACAAATGTAACTATATCTTAGATTTCATTTTCTGATTTTAGCTATATATATTTTTCGATTATACAAGAAAATATTGAAAGTCTTGTTTTTCTCTTGTCGAAAAACAAATTTTAAATGGTCAAAACTGTTTAAATATGTAAAATAATTTTCTGATTCTCTACTACTATGAGTCTAATTTTTGAGACAGAATTCATTTCCTAGTAATTTTATTTAGTTTGTTTTCATCCATCCGAATAGACCAGGTCACCTAAATGGTGTTTTTTTTTCTGGGTTATTTGAAGTAGAATAATATAATAATAAACTTTATCTTGCAATGCTAATTGAATATCTAGATTGAAAGTTCTTCTCTCCAAACGGGTGTGTATCGAAATCTACCACCAATGTTCGAATACATGGGAGGTAAATAAAAATTTCCATTATTGTTATTCTTTTAAGAAGATGTGGTATGATACTTAAGTATTACTCGCCAACCATTTGAATTCGTCCATTTTAAAGCAGTAAATCTCGATTAGGAGAATAGGATAGATGATTTGTGGTTAGAATGTCTTTTGTTCAAGAAAATTTAGTGTCAATATTTCTTCATGAGAAGATACATTAGTATGAAAGTGTTAACCCTTCGTAAGGACAGAGTTAAGCATTAAACCCCTCAAATTCCATTTCTTGAAAAATAACCAAAATAAAAAACGGTGTGCAGGGTTAGTATCGCTAGAGCATGGGATTTTTTTTTAATGAGAAAAAACAGTAACTCAAAAACAGCCGACAGATGTCGCTGGTACGAGCGACTTTGGTGCAAATATGCAAATGACACTGTTATAAGAAATTGCGCTCCTATAAATACACAATCAGATCACCGCTGTAAACTATGTATGCAAACAAGGATGCTGAGAGCGAAGGATAAAGCTTTGTTGATGAAGTTGCTTTACGTCAACCAGGAATCACCGACTGCTGCCTTGCGTAAGTTCCAAAGTTAGAAAAATGTCAGGAGTGGAAAAGGGCCTTTAACAGTGACAGACCTCATAAAGCTTATTCAGCTGTTTGAGGAAACTGGAACGTTGGAGAATCGTGTAAGAACCGGACGACCATGTTTAAATGAGGCACGTTCGCCGTGTGTTGCAGCCGAAATCGGAGCATTAGCGTCCGAAACAGCTGCAGGAACGAGAAGTTCTCGTGACGCTGCCAGACGGTTGGATTTACCACCATCCTCGCAACTCAATATTCTTCAGGGAATCCTTGATCTGTATCCATGCAAACTGCAGTCGGGCCATCAACTTTTACCAGCGGGTACCGTACAGAGAGGAGAATTTGCGAGGTGGGCTTTCTCCAAAATCGAACAGAAAGCCACCTGGGTCTTTAACATCTTGTGGACAGATGAAGCTCATTTTTCGCTTCATGGCGACGTTAATACCCATAACTGTCGCATCTGGGCAACGTCTAATCCACGTAAATATACGCAGAAACCATTGCATTTAACACTTCTGTGCGATAATGTCGTACGAGCTTTGAGTGAAAGAGATGCGCTCTCTACTGTCACGTTTATGCAGTATATAGCAACTAGTCACACTACTAATTCGGTAAAGGATTTCCTGATCCAGACGTTCGGAGAAGACAAAATTATTAGCAGGTGTTTAAGGTTCTCATGGCCTCCTTGGTCTGCAGATTTGACCCCGGCAGACTTTTGGTTTTGGAGATATTTGAAACCTCGGGTGTATCGATCCAATCCACCCAATCTCTCTGAACTGAAAGATGCGATCCGCCGAGAGCTGTCTTGCATACAACCGGACCTGCTGCACTATGCCGTTGCTGGATTTGTGACTCGCCTACAGTGTGTTATCCCCTGTTGTGGTGGTCATGTGGGACACATACTGTTGTAATAAACGATTTGGAGGCATTCTGTTTGTTATTTTCGTTTCTTTTTCTTTGACTTATGTACATCAGAACCTTCTATCGACTATTTTTGAGTTATTTTTTTCTCTTTAAAAACAAATCCCATGCTCTAGCGATACTTACCCTGTACACTGTTTTTTATTTTAGTTATTTTTCCGGTTATCATGAATTTTTAAAGTTTATACGGGCTTTTTGATCATCCGGTATATATATATATATATATATATATATATATATATATATATATATATATATACATATATATACACACACATATATATATATATAATGTGTGTATGAATGTACGTATACATACTTCTTTACAATGAAGTATCGAAATTATTCTAATTACACTTATAAAGACATACAACTATTCAAAGACGTTATTTTTTCCTTACTATTTTTAATTAAGATGCTATACACCCACACGACAAGTAAAATATTTATTTTTTATTACTGCAAACAGTTTGTATTCAACTATTTATAGTACTTAATGTTACTGAAATTATTTAAAGTATTTAGTAAAATAAATTTCAAGCTCGATATATATTTAAAATTTCCTACTATTTTTAAAGACAATACACATATCCCACAAAAATGCAGACAATCCTAGTAAACTAATGATACAGGGAGTACATTTATAAATACCAGAAAAGAAACGTAAAACGTGAGGTCACTTCAGAAAATATTTATTACTTTATATGAGAAACAAGAAACTGGGACAATTTTTTATTGCTTCGAAATAAAAGATGCTCTACAATTTCAATAAAAATTCCATTGTTCTGTTCTATATTTATCGCTTGAAACAGTCATTTGTTAGTTGAAACTAAGGAATTTACTTCGTTAATTTATCTTGCTACGGAAGTATTGATTTACTTCCTTTGTTTCAGAACAAACATTTATTTTCAATTTCTCTTTCTTACATTTATTAAAGTTTTTTCAATATCCCCTAAATTGTGGTTTATCTCTACTCATAGATAAGGAGATGTATTTTTAAATTCTTATTAACTTTCTGGTTTGTTTAGATTCAGATCTATTACAATCAAACACTGGGAAAAAGAGAAACTTTTTATGTTTATTTAAGTTAACCCTTTATAAAGCTTTTTGTTCCTAGAAATGTTTTAGTAAAATACTTTCTGAACTAAGATTGAAGATTGAACGGATATTTTTTAACTGATATATAATATATATATATATATATATATATATATATATATATATATATATATATATATATATATATGTGTGTGTGTGTGTGTGTGTGTGTGTGTGTGTGTGTGAATGTGTGTGTGTGCGTGTGTGTGCGGTTTAAAAATGGGTTTAAAAATTAAGCGCGTTACAATTAAAAATAGTTGGAACTCATTAACGATAACGTAATAGGGAAAAGACACACTCTCGATTGGAACTATACAAAGTAAATAAGCTGGCTCGGAAGTATACAATAGGAAATTGCTTAGGTAGCAACGCTAAAAAAGATACTTCTGAGCGTCAACTCGTGCTGGTAACATCATCCTCCACGCTTGTCGTACCAAAAAGTGAACAATCCAATATGTGTAGGATATTTAAATGGCGTAGCCATGGACAGAAGGATTGTAATAAAGAAGTATAAAGAATAGTAATAAAGAACTAATAGTAATAAAGAACTGTGTCTTCCATACCTTATTCACTCGGTACGTGTCATATATATGCAGCAAGAGTTTTTTATGGAATGCCCACGAATATACATTTCTATCACAAATTTCGAACAGTACAGCGAGTGATTACGTGAATTTTTTCCCAACAGAGAAATGAATTACTCATCGTTACTGGTAATTAGAAATGCACTATGATCATTTAAGTCAGCTCGAAATCCACATGTTCAGCAATTTAGACGTCGGAGAATTTTCCTGGGATAGCTAGAAAATGTGGTCAGTTGACAGAAAATTAGCATTTATTCTAGTGTTGGGAGACTGGAAAAAATAATTTAAGTCGGTGAACACTCCTTTAAATATGACATTTCATGGCGGGGAAACTAGGTATTAATTGATAAAAAGGGGCAAAAGAAGAATTTTAGATACATATTTTAGGTGTAATAATTATATATATATATATATATATATATATATATATATATATATATATATATATATATATATATATATATATATATATATATATATATATAGATATATATATATATATATATATATATATATATATATATATATATATATTATATATATATATATATATATATATATATATATATATATATATATATATATATATATATATATGTGTGTGTGTGTGTGTGTGTGTGTGTGTGTGTGTGTGTACGTGCGTATTGATGGATAGACATATATGTATATAAATAAGGAAATTAAATTTATTTAGATTTTTATATTATGAGAACATAGTCCTTTTCAAGATTTAAAATCTTATTTATTCAGCCTTTTTTTAATTACTTATAAAATAAATTAGTCTGCTACTTCTAGAATGAACTATTATAGGCTCTTTGTTCATTTGGTGTGTGCGTGTATTTTTTTAATCTCTCCCTTTATACAGTTTCTATGTTCACGAGCCCATTTCAGTCGCAGTTGTTAAATGGTTGTACGGAGGGGAAATGCTGTATTCTTGCACACAGTCCATGGTTCAGCAAACGTCGACGAACTGATGATGGAGACAGCGATACACTTATAACAACTTGCCAAAGTGGTACTAAGTTTTGCTATAAATACGTAAGGTCCACTTAACAGTAAACCAAAGTGCTACTAACCCTCGCAATAAAATTGTCGAGCCTACTTAACAGTAGGCTAACGTATTAGCAACTCTAGCGTTAAGCTGTGAGGTCCGTCAATGTCATTCGGGCCAGATATTTTTTATCACACATTGACGTCCACTTTAGGCGTCCTCTTCCAAGTGTTTTAACCCTCGTTTTGCAAAACGTAGACCATAGCACTCCAAAACCAAACCAAATCCAAACCATCTTCCAAGTGTTTTGGTCTTTGTCAATCTATTGCTTCTCCACATACATCACTGTGATGTTGTTATGCAACACAGGACCTACAATTACATGATAGGAAATAAAATATTCCCATTTTCGCCTCCGAAGAGCTCATAGACAACTCCAAACAAACTAGGGTTGTAGGACACCATCCCCTAAAGTCAGTGACCAATGAGAGAAAATTTCATAAGGGTACCTCCGTCATCCGAGAAATAACCTGAGCTAATCCAGGTGTGAAAGCAGTTGACCTGACGGAACTTTCCGTGCGCATCCTCAGTCGGAAGACTGATGCGCACACAAGTCACAAGAATCGCACGATGTTACAGGACCACGCCTTTGCGCAATAGAACTTATCAGTGAACTATTCTGCGAACTAATCCAACTAGGTTGCTTAGTTGGCGTGCTGCCTGAACGAAGGAGATCCCACTCAATCTTCACATACTATTGGAAGACTTAACCTCTGGGATCGAGTTCTTAACAACAACACGGTGATTTTCTCTAGCACTACACAAACTCTGGGAATCACAATGAGTTCTCGAAGATTTCCAGAACGGACTAACTGGAAACCAACCGGGAAGTACTCTTTCCGCAACACATTGAGGTATTGCATGGGAACTAAAAACTCCATCACGAATTCCTGTGATTCTCCCTTGTTCAAACTCCATAATTTGTAAACGCCACCGTCTATCATCGACGAAGCATAGTTATGTCTCACCTAACGTTTACCAATACTAGTTAACTGTAAACTATTTTCAACTTCCAACTAAAGCTTTTAGTTATACAGTTTCAGCAGCAGTGCAAAAGATGCTGCTCCTTCCACTCAGTCCACTGACTCAGAAATGTTAGTAATAACACACTTATCTGTTGCTGAAATTTTTAACTTTCTTTTTAATAAAGCTTTCTATACAAACAGGAGTTTAAGTCAGTTTACAGACTTATGCAATTTATTCAATATTATTCTATATTACTTCTTATACAACTCTATATAATTATATTCTTATAGTTTCAATATAATTGAAAAATACAGTTCTAATAAACTTGTTGTAATATACTTACAACACTAACACCAGTGTTCGTTCTTAAAGGGGAAACACAGTAAAAAGATGATACCTTATATTTGAACTAAAACATTTATTATGTACACTAATTATTTACAAACATTATTTCTTGATTAATACCTATATATAACATTTCTTTACTAGGCGTTTATCATTACAACAATTCTTAATTTCCTTTTTTTTATGCGTTATTCCTTAATCAAAAGATTCCGAGACCCAAGGGAATGATTTATGAATAAGATCAAGTTTACCTCCACTAATTACCGGGGAGCAGGCTTTGGCTTTCATTAGGCTGTACGACGGTACTGGACTTCGGGAGTAAAGGTAGTACCACGCCAGTACCATGTTGGTACTGGCGTGGCGGCTGTTATTTTGCTGTACGTCTATGCTAGAATGCGGGTTCGGAACTCGATTGCTGGTCCGGGCTCTCTGGATGTCCAGCATCGCTTCAAATACGACTTCGACTTCCTTTTTCTTCACTCTCTTTCACAACTCATCACCTCGGTTTTAACGCCACTTTTTCTTCTTTGCCAATCGCTTGTTTGGTGAAATTTTCCCACATCTGCACCCCCTTTGGGCTTGCAGGTGCACTCATTAAAATAGCCCCTTTTGTGAAAGCTTGCATTATTTTTTAGCCCCTGCCCCTATAAACTCACGGTTACATCTCTGTGAGAGCTTGACCGTTAAGCTTGTGTCCTTCCGTGATCTATAACTCCTCTGCAGGGGTCCCTAAAACACGAAGTCATCAGCTGCACCTAAATTCGTCTCATAAATTTCTTCCACAGCTGTGCATGCAAGTGCTGACCATCGTGGGAAAGTACCTCGGTACAAAACTATTTACTTTTTTACAGGATTTCTCTATTTGTGTATATTTCGTTTCATTGTATAATAGAATGTTCAATTTTTATCACTATAGTAAAATAAAAACAAGCTAATAAAGCCTAGAAATATTTACCACAGTACAGTAATCTATAATCATGTGTAAACAAATAACACAACTATGTAGTTTCAGTTACCAGTTTAAACAATTGCTTTCTATTATCTGTATTATATTTTATACGTTATTTCTTTTATCATAACACACATTAACTCAATTATATAAATATAAATTCTTATAATGTATTTTTATTTTATTAAAGTATAAAATCGTGTTTTTTTTACGATTGTACCATCCGTCAAGCACATTTCTAACAATAAATTCATTTTCAAATCTCGCTAAAATTGTATTCATTATACAATTACTCACCATTGTAAAAATTAAATTATTCACTATGTAGTTATTATTAAAGGTAATACATTTTCTCCCGGTAATAAAAATAATATAATTCTCCGAGTTTTCTAATACATAGCGTATTATTCTTTAATTGTAAAAATTTCAATTTTCCTACCAAATTTAAAAATTGTAAGTGACATTTTCCATGCTTGTATTTTTATATGTCTCTTTGTTTTCTAATATTGAATCAAATATTTTAACTTTATAGAATGGTAAATAATTTAATATCATGGAATCAAAATATTTTTATTTTATATAATGCTGAACATTTTTATTTTCCAAAAGATAAAATTTTAATATTTAAAATAATGAATGTAGTTTTAGTGACACTTTGGAAAAGGGTTTATGGTTCAGAAATTTCATAGATTGTACTTTTCTGTGAGTAGATAAAAAGAAGCACTGTAAATGCTTTCAAAATTTATGAATTTTCAAGCTAATCAAAATGCATTAAAGTATTGAAATAAAGTATTAAAACTTATCACTAGATTAAATTATACACATACATTTTGTAATATATAAGGTCTGAATACTTATAATTTTTTCCTTATGCTACGATTGTAAACTGTCTAACCACGTTTAAAATCAAAACTTTTAAATAATATTTCAGTATTTTTTTATTATTGTGAAAATGAGTTGTAAAATATTTAAAAATATGAAAAAAATATATGCATGTTTTACCTTTGTTTAAAGTTGGCAAAATTCGAAAAACAAAATTAAACTTTATCAAAATTTTCAGTAGCTTATCTTTAATAGATTATATTGAGAAATGTTTAGTTCATAACTTACATAACACAGTTAAACAGAGACGTCAAAAATTTTATTTCACTGGCAACATTATTATAATTGTTGTGACCGTTACTGAATAGTAGTTTAGAGAAATATCTAGCTTTTTAGAACTTTAATTGTATGGTCTAAATGTATGAAACTTAATAAACCAACAATTATTTAAACTGTTCCCAATTTCGAAAAATTTTTCATTAAATTTAGTATCAGCAATTTATTTTCTTTCGCAAATCTATACGCTTGATTTCTGAATCTGTTAAATTGAGACTAGAAAGGGATTGTATACCAAATTGACATACTTTTGATTTCTAGATACAGAATTCTAATTCAATAACTTCACCGAAAGAATAAATGATATGTTATAATTTTACTTTTCTAACCAGTGTAAACACTATTAAGCACTGTACCAAGGTACTCTCCCACGATGGTCTGCTGTGCAACCCATGCTGTGAAATTTCCTAGAAGAATTTAGGACTTCGAGTTTAGGGACCCCTGCGGAGAAGGTATATTTCAAGGAATGGCACAAGTGTAACGTTCAAGATGTAACCATTAGTTATAGGGGCGGGGGCTAAAAATAATGTCAGCTTTCACAAAAGGGGATATTCTAATGAGCCCATCTGCACTCCCGAAGGGGATGCAGATGTGGTAAAATTTTACCAAACAGGCGATTGGCACAGAAGAAAAAGGGGCATTAAAACCGTGGTGAGGAGTTGGGAAAGAGAGTTAAGAAAGGAGTCGAAGTCGGGATTCAAGAGTAGCTGGACATCGAAATCCCAAGCCCGGCTCGCCAGCACCGACTCGTCCCGTGCGCCCAAACGCCCGGACCGACACACTGCATGAGGAAAGCCCCTGCTGATTCCCTGTATCGACTGAAGAAATGACACATCCTACGGAGGAAAGCCCCTGCCGGCGTCCCTGTGCCTGTACTGGTGGTAAAACAGAAAAAAAATATTCATAACCGTCATTTAGGCCTCTGTTAGTAATTCAATATTGTGATTAAGGAATAACGCATAACTAAAGAGAATTGTAATAGTTATGGTGTACATATGAATATAAAACATAAATAATTGTTGGTTGTGTTATATGGTAACCAAGAATAACCATTTGTAAATAGTGTACAGAATAAATGTCTTAATCTCAATATATTTTTTTCTAATGGCAAGGCAGGTTACAATTATAAAAATAACAGTTGTGGAACAACTGTACAAGTAACAAAAGTAACATTGACCGAAGTCATTGCCTCAAGCGTTCTCTGGCTCTCCAATACAGGGTAGTCTTGGAGTCGGAAGAACCGCGAAGTGCCCCGCATCGACGCAGATGACCTCTATTTAAAGGTTCTCCAAGGTGACATAAAGAACAAAGAGGGGAGTCAAAAATGCCAATTCTATGGAGATGTTCACTTAAGCAGTCATGTCTTGTCACTAATCGGAACAACGCCGGTGGTTGGGGTGCAAAGTAGACCTAACTCCTCGTGGTGTACCCTGGGTAACTTATTTATACGGCTAACTGGTCTACAATTTTGGCATGCGTTCTAAATTTTAATCTAAATATAAGGTATCATATTTTTACTGTGTTTCCCCTTTGTAAACGAACACTGGTGTTAATATTTTAAGTACATTATCACAGCACAATTTTCATAGTTTTGTTAAAGAGAATATATTACTATGTGATTTGAACTTTGAAACTATATTTATTAAAACATTAATCATTTCATTAATTATACTAAATTGGCAAGTAATACGTTATTCTTCAATGAGTTCTGTTCATCGAGGACTAAAACCTTAAAATTCCATTTTTATTTTTCAAATGCATTGTTCCCAATTCCATTTCATTAATTGTAACTAATAAATTAATCCTAGGGTGTAGTTCTTATATATCCAGCCATTATAACCACTGTTCGGGTACAGCTAAGATATAAGATTCCTTTACGATATTTTGCATTGATGAATTTTTGTCTTCCTGCCAAACATGGTATCCTTAATATCGTATAAATTACAACTTAAAAACTTAATTTAGCAAATCATAATAGAAAAAGCAAAATAGGGTGAATTACAGTTTTAAATATTAGAAATAAATTTACAGGAAAATTTTAAATTCAGTTCGATTTATATTCTTCATAATTTCTAAGAAAAGATGTAAAAATGCACCAAATGTAAAAATGTCGCCAATGATGTCCTATTTTAAAGCTTTGTTGCATCTTAGACCATTCCTATCAATCCTTTATTCATATGAATCAAGCATTAATCATTCAATGATTAGAAACGAGATGAATACTTCTAATTAAAGTAAGACCCCAAGAATCAGATTTCAAATTGTATAAAATGAAAACATTTCCACTAATATTCAACAGTAATTTCAAAGTTTCTTCAATTTTGAATAAATAAATATACATATACATACATATATATATATATATATATATATATATATATATATGTGTGTGTGTGTGTGTGTGTGTATATATATGTATGTATATATATATATATATATATATATATATATATATATATATATATATATATATATATATATATATATATATATATATATATATATATATATATATATATATATATATATATATATATATATATATATATATATATATATATATATATATATATAATTTAGAAGAATGATTTAGTGAGGTATTAAACTTTTGTAAACATTAATCATTAGTTCGAAACATGTTTTGTTGATAAAAACTTTTCCCAGTCTTGAAACAAAACAATTCCTTTTAAAATATAATATTAAAAGTTAAATGGAAAATTAGATTCACAAAAACAGCAGGAAAAAAATATTTTACCAGGAAATTAATTTTGGGGAAGCAGTGAATGAATTACTTAATACGTCATAATGCTCCATTCACATTAACCACTATCAAACTGTAGTTAATACTTTCATCGTGAAAATGATAGCAATAATGAATGCTGCGAAATATCGTTGAAGGGAATAAAAACGATTAAAACAAAGTCATTTAGATTTCAATATTGAAAAGTTATTTCAAAAGAAAATGGGAGAAAGAAAAGCTTTTGAAATTTCCTTAGAAATAACTTACGCTCTAATAAGCAAGAGAGTATTTCGAATGAAATCAATTTTAAGGTAATTTTAAGATAATGCTCTGATTATAAAAATGATTTTCGCATTATTAACGGAGTAATGGAAATCTGCGGTAATCAAAAGCTGATGAGTATTTATTTGTTTTGTTTCCAATTATAGCAGAAAAAAATTAAAAACAATAAACTTCAATGCAAACCTTGTTTTAAAAAATAACAAAATTGAAATTGCGTTTCGATTTATTTTTTCCCCATTATTTAAGCTCTTTGAACAACGCATTTTTTTGTTTGAAAGGGTACGCTTTAAGAAATTTAATTAAAAATAATTTATTTGCTTTAACCAATGAAAAAATAATTAATAAATTCGTAACCATTTTATCTCTGAAGCTCAAATAATCAGCGTCATAAAAGACAAAAAATAAGTTTACTTTACAAATTTTATCTAAAAATTAATAGCTAATGTGAAATGAAGATAATGATATTGAGTTTGACTTTACAATTTAATTATTTTATAACTGTATTCTTAAATTATATTTTCACCCCTTACATTACAAGAATTGTAAATTAATTTATATTTATCAAAATTAATTTTTAATAGGAAATACGTGTTTCCGTTTTAATAACTTCTTCTATTAGAAAAGGAAGTTTGATAATCTAACTCATTAAAGTTATTTCTTTAGACGTAATTTCGATTCATATGTATAGTATTATGAACGAACTGTTTTCTTTGACTTTATTTTCGTTATCAACTCCCACTGAAACCAATATTAAATTACTCTGTTTTTATGCCTAATAAGGTTATATTTTACCTGTCAGAATATTTTTCGAGAGTCAGTTTTTCCCCTTTTTTAATCTTAACATGTAAAATTGTAACTTCTGTGAAGACTCCCCTTTGTTCAGAGCACGCACCAAAACCAGCTGATCGGAAAATCCCTCCTGTTTCGAACCGTCGACACCTTGGCAGCATGGCGACATCTTGTCTGGGATGTTGACATTTCGTTTGAATACGCGTCACGCGTTTTGATAGGTGGCGGTAATGATTCCAGAGGATTGCACCGAATTCAAGAATCGAAACAGTCAGAGAATGAGGATTCAGCTAAAAAAAACTAACTGTAACCTTAGCTGAAGTTTTCCAGTAACTGGGCTCTTAACTGACCAAAATAACAGTCGTCGGGACCGTAACTGACTCCCAGGTATAAAAAGCCCAGATTTGTTTGTGACTCGAGGCTTTTCGACAGTTTTTACGTAAGTGCTTTGACCTCATAGAGGCTTTCGCGTTTTTTTACCGGAGCCAGCTTCATAGTGGCTAAGTTCCGGAGATTCGTAAAGTTCGCTCATATAGGGAGCGGCAGAGTCTCTGATACCAAACGGGGGACAAATTGGATTTGCATTGCATCCTGGAAAAGCCTCCCCACTTGTAAGAGATTATTTAATCTTTTTTCTTTTGACTGTGATCGTCGTGAGGAAGTTATGCAGGCAACCATCCTTAGGAGTTCAACATGTTTTAGGAGATTAGAATCCCCTTGTATATACCCCTTGTTTTATTTACTCAAGAAATAAAAGTGATTTCCAATTTTATAGTGACTGTGATCCTTGCTTCACGCTACCTCTTCACTCGAGAACATTGAAATTTTCACAGTACTTATGCTTTTAACACGTTGACTGCCAGACACATTTTCGATAGTTTGTCCAAGGCGCCGAGGTGATCTTTTCATTATGTGGTGCATATTATGCTGAAATATTATTTGCAGCAGATAAAATAAGTTATAAAATCATGCTTGAAGCAGTTTTCGTGGTGGGAGTCACCGGTGACCTCCATGGCAGTCAACGTGTTAAATTATCAATAACCCAATATGGATAAGAAAAGACCACCAACTCAAAATGAAATTGAGTACTACGCAAATCTAAGGGATTCAGAATTTGAAGGGATTTTTTATAATGATGATAACGACAGTAGCGATTGAACTTGATAATTAGAAAAAGCTGTGATTGGATGAAGTTTTGTATATGCTAAAATTTCATAATTGTATCTTATTTTGAACTTTATCATTTGAAATAGTTACTCTACGATATTTTCTAGCTTTATTCCTCGGAAATACAACACCAAATCCATTTCGTATGGAAACGATTAGGGATCCCTTTTTGTAGATTGAAAGGTAACAATGCCTAATAATTTTATACAGCTTTTAATAATTTTTTAAATCAAATTAAAAGTGTGTAAGGATAAGCATGTACTGTACAAATTTCCCCATCATAAAATATATATTTGTGTGAGAACATGCAAAACATTTTAGAGGAGCACATTGCCATATAATTTATATTTTGAGTTAAAAATTGTTAATCCAGCATGATTCTACTCCTTAACAGTGAAAAGAGCTTCTGATAAAATGCTGAAAATTTCTCTAAATTTTTATTAATTCTCAGAAGAGATTTAGGCTCCTGATTCCTCACTTCTCTACCACCTTATGACTTCTCAGTCAGAGTACATCGACACCAACAGATTTATCCTACACGTTCTCTAGATATATAGGGAGAAGTTTTAATTAATGTTTATTAATTAATGTTATTAATTACTGTTTTTTACTGTAATTTGTAATTGTTACCGGTATTGAGGCGAACAACTCAATACTGGTACTGAGCAGAGTAGGGTTCTGGTAGTAATTCCCATGAGTACTATAAAGTTACAACTGTAGATGAAAAATAACTGAAGTTCTGCATATTGCGTATAAGGACAAGCTATTTTAAAAACAAAAAAGAAACTTTATTTTTAAATCTTAAAACAATAACATATTACACGAGGTTAGCCTACGTGCCGGAAAAAAATACACAAGTACAAAAATCAATCCACAGGTCCTCTTATATACCCAGCAGCAGACATCGCATACAATTTAATATATTCATGCGGGTTCCTCTCCCACTCAGCCAATCACAAAATTACACAGACCGTAACTGCCGAGTAAGAGTTGAAGTCACTTTTGCGTTTGCCGTGCAGACGTCACGATCAAACATACAGTGAGAGTCTTCTTCCTTAATGAAAATGCTTAAAATGGTGATTTAGATGACGGTAAAATCTCCTGCCTCCGTTAACTTAAAAACAAACAAATTGCTGGGATTCACCGGAAGTTACGGAAGGTGCCAATTCGGCTGCAATTTCTAATAGTAATTACTGTTTTGTTTTTTTTTAAACTCGAACGTAGTATCATAGTTTTTATTCTAATATTTCTACACTTATTAGAACACTAATGTGTAAGGCGAATATTAATCGCATACATCAATACGCCTTATGAATGTTCTTATATAACAAAGAGGAACGCAGACCAAAAATGTAGGATGTTGCTTTCCTGCACTTGGAGCCATAAGTCCGAATTTTACATCTGATTTAAATCGCCATTTGAAATTGACTTTAAGCAGTAAATCCTGTTTCAATCCTTCGGGTTGCAAAAATATTAGTCATATCATATTAAACATAACCACAGCGTATAACGAATTATAAGTTCTATGTCTTTAATTGTAAACTCAGACTATCAAATATCCATTTGTTATACTGTCCAGGTACAATCAGTTTCTATAATTTGATAGTTTAGCTACTTACAGAAATGAATGACAATATGATGCCAAACAATTTATCTTTCAATTTTTAATCGTTTTAACCCTTAATGCACAGTTTTTTTAAAAAGGCCGTATAAAAAATTAATTTTTTAATGTAAAAAACACAATTTAGAACGTTGTCTTGCCAAAAAAAATTACAAAAATACAAAAATAATCAAAATTTTTAATGCAATTTTGGATTTTGATAACATTGCAGAAATTAGTCGAATATTGTAATATTACACGCATATCGACTTTTTTTTATCTTTCTTTTCGAATTCCCATTTCAGAATAAACATTATTATCAGTAAAAATACTTATTTATACTTTTAAAACATAAATGTTAACAATACTAGTATTTATAAAATTAATCAAAATTTTCTTTTATGTGATATATTTTGAAACAAGGTGCATCACATAGCCCAACATTGCAACTATGACACATGTAAAGACTCTCTTTTCCTTTTTCCTTTGCTGTCTCTTTTAGAACAACACACAGCGCAATAGCTACAAAAGTACAACGCCGCTCGAATTATCTCGAGTGTGCCAGTTATGCGAGCTCGAGTTAATTCGAGTGTGCACGTTAAGGGGTTAATATGAATTAAATGTTCATTATTAAGAATCTATTGTAAAAAGCCACATGCTTCCTAATTTGAAATACACAAAAATAGTCTTTTTACAGTAACCTAGAATGACTAGAGAGAAACACTCTTGATTTAAAAAAAAACTCCTATGAAAAATATCTTGAATAAAAAATATATGTATTTACAGAGATAACTATTTTATGACTGTGCTTCAAGTCGTAAAAGCTACAGTTTGAGTAGCTGAAAAAATACTTTTTAGAACTTTCGATAACAAATTTCCTTTCTTACCCTTCCAGAAACGTTCCTTTTTCCGCATGCAATACCAGAAATGTTGATGAATGATGCTTCATTCCAAAGGAAACGAAAGCATTCCATTTTTTACGAGGGGGAATTTATTTTATCATTTTTAGAACCATAGATATTTGGTGTAAAAAACTTGTTAACTACTGTACTTATCTAAAATTTGTGAAACAGTCGTAAAATGTTTAATTATTTCCAAGATATTTAAACGAGTTAAATGGACTGCTTGTTCCTTCTTGCATTTTTGTGTATGACTGAATTAATTTTTAATTACTAGCATTTGTAATTAAATAATATTGCAAAAGAATTTTTAACTGTTAATTGCAGGATGCATACTTTTTTCGGATGCAATACAATATGGAAGAAGATTACAGATCCTACAGACAATAATCTAGAAAATTATGAGATTAGAGTTTTATAACGAAAATAAATAACCATGAAATCACTTTAAAAAACCTTCGAAAAAGAATTAATTAATTTCATGAATATTTTTTTAATATTATCCACAAAACACATTAATTCTACATATTTCCTGTTCATAAACAAAATATATAATTTTATTGTTGGTCAAACTGTACTACATCGGGTAAAAAAAATATAACTAATTTATTCGCTAGGAAAAGTGATGCAAACCAGCCTATCCAACCGGGGAGTTTTATAGGCTGAATCACTTTTTTAAAATTTCGAATTTCTAGTGATAGATCGAAACTTTATGCATTTTCCTTTTAAAATTGCTTTGCTATATGGTTAATTCCTTGTATTATTGATTTCATTTTATCACTTCTAATAAAAATAAAATTGATATTAATATTTGAAATAAAGTATTTAATAGAAAGGTTGAACTAATAAAAAATATTCTAGAATTAATGTATCTGATTTAGTACAATTTCTTTTGCTTGCATTTTCAATGAAAGTTAATGAGTTAGTGTAGATTTTTTGTTATCGATTTTTCAAAATTTTCTCAACAGGGTGCCAAAAAAAGATTGCTCTCAATATATTTTACAAGATTGTTCAATGAGTCAAGCAGCATATTTAAGTCTTATTTATAGATCTATGTTAATTGACAACATCTCTTAAGTACGCGGCCACGAGCTGAAGCCGTACGTGTTCTTGCCGTACTTGCTTAGTTCTAAATGAGAGACAACCTCAGGGGTAAACTACCTTTAGGTATACACGGGCTTCACGTGCCCGAGAGTTAGAGTGGTCTGGATCTTCAGTTATTCCTGGTAGTCACGAGCTTACCTCTGTAGATTTTGCTCCTTACCAGGTTTGACAAATATAATCATGACGGTACTCTCGTAGGTCAGAAGCAGCTTTATAGCTGTTGTGGTTCCTTTCGTGACCTACTGGTCTTCTGTTTGTATTCTGTTGTACGTCTTCGGATGGGTCAGCATAAGAATAGACTTGTAGATCCCGATTCTTGGAATACTTTGACCACTACATTATTATCACTATTCAGGTTGGATATTTGGTCTGGGTTTTCATTCATTTAATAAGGTTCAAAAAACATGTTGACAAAATTTGAGTCCTCGATTTTTGAAGGCATCTAGCACTGAAAAGAAATAAATGTTAATTTTCCACAATACCATTTTGTGAAACACTTCTTACACGTATCACTTACAGCTTATCGAGAATATGATGCCTTTAAACGAGAAGGGGTTAACACATTTGGCCAATCCCAGACTGAAGAAGAAAGAAGAAGAAGGAAAAACATTGCAGGACTAACACGAATATAAACAATTTGAGCTACGATAAGCCAATCGGTAAAGGTATCCAGTTCATAACAGGAAAGTTAAGGGTTCGATTCTTGAGCTCGCTAAAGACCTCTGTGTTTAATAAAGGAGTCTATAACGAACCCTTCAGTGGGTAGACAAACTGAGGACCAATCATGCTTGGGAACTAAATACTGAAGGTTCCACGTAAGGTTCACCACCTAAGTGGAACATATGCTTCGTACCTCACAGCCTTTGGTCTCAGAAACGGAGATTGGCCCCTTAGGCCCTGTCCCCTTAGGGGCTGTTGTGCCTAAGAGTTCAAATACAAAACGTAAAATACTTCGTAAGCAATATATTCCAGTTTAACCTCTGAAGGCGGGAGTCCAAGACTGTGGGCTTCTGCTTGGTTCCGACTCCCAAATTATGAGATTATTTTGTGCTTAACTTTCCGAGTGGAACACACCAAGGAAAAAATGTCTCCAAAAATAAGCTAAAGTTTTATTGTGTCAGTGACCAAAGTGTTCTATGATTTTTTACTGCACCCTTTCTCGACTAGATTGGAATACGGGAAACCCACCCTCGTTATTTTCCCTTTACTTCCGGTTATAAATAGATATATAAATAGACATTATAGATTGTTAATTTTTAATACACATAAAGCTCGTCGAATCTCGAAGATCATCCCATAAGAAACAATGGATTCTAAAAGTACAAATAAAAATATTCTTTAAGAGAATGATTTATACTTTTTTTACGAAAGTCATCCAAGCTATTTAAGTGGTGCAGTTAGAGATACATCTGTTACCGCAAACGAAATACTTAGAAATGGAGATTTACAAAGCCATGTAAAGCTATCAGCGTCTTTGTGCCTCAGGGAGTAGGGGTCCATCCCTCAATAAATGTCAGTCAAAGAGTACAGTTAGTAAGCAATCGACCTGACCCTCCTACCTCAAAACTCTATGTAGGAAAACACTGGCAAAAATGTACAATACATCCATTTTCGGAACGTTTTTGGAGGTCGAAAATTGTACGTGACAACCGCTTTGAAGACATCATCGGTTTGGCGGAATTGTACGTGCTAACCGCTTAGAGGGTTAAAAATCTTCCTTTTACCTTACTAGTGCTTTTTAAAAATAGAAAACGCAAACCTTTGCTTTTAATGGAGTGCCCGCTAGTTTCCGAGCTTAGCTCGTACAATTGTCTTACGTAACAGCAATATAAACATTTTAGTTAACGCCAGAAATCATGTTTTAAGAAATAATAAGACTATTTCATAACTAGTTTTGAATTAAATGTGATCAAAGTTTCTACAGAATAGGAAAGAAGATAAAAACCAGACTTCAGTATTTTCCCATAATTCCCACTTTAATGGAAGGAAAGTTAAGATTTTTTACGATCTTAAAGACACCCATCTTTCAAACATGAGGGTTATTATTAAACACTCTTGTGTAGGCGAGCATTGGTCATTTCCCTCCATATCGTCTTTTCGTTCAGAAATAGAACTCAATGACTATCATTATCTGACCTTGAATGGACCTTCAAACCCAATCCCACTCTCCACTGATCCTCTAAAGAAATTCTTGAAATTTGAAGCTCTCCTATCTAAATTCTTGAAATATCCAGAGCAATTTTTGTCTTTTTCTATTAAACAAAGTAAAAGACGTAAAGGGAGGTCAAATAGTCAGGAGTGGATGAAACATAAACTAGTCTGTTTCATACATATAATATAGAAATATTGAAGCGTTATAGAAACTGATAAAGCTATGAGTATCTAGGCTTAATTAGAGATTTTTCAATAAATACTTGAGTCGAACGCTGGCCGATTGGTTAGGGCGCTCATAGTCGGTACTGGAGTTAGTGGGTTCGATTCCCCCTATCTCATGGATATTCGTAGCCGTTCGGAATCGGCTTTAAGCAGTAGGTCCCGGTCTCATTAGCCCTCGTGTGCAAAACAGCAGACTGTAGCGCTCAAAACCAAACCAATAAATACTTGAATAATTGTTTTATCAAAAAAAATCTACCTCGGCAATTTCAATACTGTGATAGTTTGCTCTAATTTTACATGATATTGTTAATATTTATAAGATTGCTATAGGATTACAAGATTGATCATTTGAGTGTGACATCGGACTGCAACTAGCTAGAATTGATTCTGAGTGGCTACAAATTAATATTTGACAATTTAACACTATTTTTTTTTATCATTTCAATAGCTGAGAAATTGTCAGATAGGGATAAGAAAATTAAAGTTCAAATCAAGGGCCTGGAAATCACATTTCTATGGCTTGGTCATTCTTAACCAATCTCAGTTTCCAATAATTGAATGTTTATTTACTGTAAAGTTTTCTCAAGAAGGTCATTCTTCATGTTAATACAAATTTTAACTATTCTATAATAAATTTCTTAAAAGTTCTTTTCTATTTATTTCTATAGATCAGCAATGGTGTGTATAAACACCACGTATCTAAAAATATCACTCCTTAATAAGAAAAGTTTTTTTATTTAGCAATGTGCATTAGACGGGCATCAGGTCACTGAATGGTTAAAATGGGGAGTTAGAATCCCGAGTACTTCGATCGAACACTAGTAGGTACCAAAAAACGTCCCTGTTCACTTAAAGAAAGTATAAAATAAATATGTAGGTCTGAATACCTTCTTACTGTAAGGGAGGCAATTGTGAGAAAGGTAAGGAATCGGGAACAAAAACCCTCACTCCCTTCCAACTCTTGAAGCGTCAGACTAAAGAGATATCTGAATCGTTAAATCATTAACGCTTTTCACAAGTCAGGGTACACGATTCATTTTGAGTTATCAAATCTGTCGGTGACACCCAAAGTGCTTAGCTTCTAAATACTTAATCTCACAGTATGCGTTTCAAAAGCATGACTCAGGCATACAAAAATCCCTGTATTGTCTGTGAAATGAAATATCTCTTATGAGTGACAATTTATGTACAATTAGAATAGGAGAGAGGAGGTTTTTGAAGAAATATTAAAGTTAAATAATTTTGATATATTACACACACACACACACACATATATATATATATATATATATATATATATATATATATATAGATATATATATATATATATATATATATATATATATATATATATATATATATATATATATATTATATACATATTATATATATATACACATACATATAATATATATATATATATACCTGCGTTAGATGGGCATCAGGTCACTGAATGTTTAAAGTGAGGAGTTAGAATCCTGAGAACTTCAATAAAACACTAGTAGGTACCAGAAAACGTCCATGTTAACTTAAAGAAAGTATAAAATAAATCTGTAAGTCTTGATACCTTCTTGCTGGAAGGGAGGCAATTGTGAGAAATTTAAGGAATCGGGAACAAAAAACCTCACTCCCATCCAAGTCTGGCGGTGTCAGACTAAAGGGATATCTGCATCGTTAAATCATTAACTCTTTACACAAGTCAGAGTTATCAAATGTGTTGGTGAAACCCAAAGTGCTTAGCTACTAAATACTTAATCTCAAAGTATGCGTTTCAAAAGCATGACTCAGGCATACAAAAATCTCTGTATTGTCTGGGAAATGAAATATAATGAAATATGTATTATGAGAGACAATTTATATTCTCAACCATAAAACACTCTATGAATACATTAAACATATGTAAGCGAAAACATCGTTGTCGTATCAGAGTCAGTGATCGAACACAAGTATAGTGTTACGTTAGAAATGCAAATGTGAGAGGTGTGAAAAGTGGTGAATTGGACAGATCGAATTGTAGCAATGCATTAACGTGATAGGCAGTTCAACCGCATGGTACTCATGTATCGCTCAGCTTCTATAACGGATGGATATTGATATGGAGCACTGCGATGTTGAAGATTGTCAGTTTCAAAGGTTCATTGATGCTTTGTACAGAACACAGATATAGCAAATCTTAGTAAAGCCTATATCGAATGTTAGATTGTACTATAAATATATATTTTTCTATACTAAATATTTTTTTCAATCTGAAAATAATTATGCTAGAGATTACAATCATCAGCACTGTCAAGAGGATTAATATATAGCGTCATAGTTCCGATTTTAGCACATTTTCGAATATATAAAAAACAAAATATTTTAACTGGAAATATATATTATCTCAAGTATATAGTTTAGTATAGTACTTGTAAATGTAATGTATTTACTTTTACCAAAATCAGTATACCTCATTAAATTATAATCATATTTTAAGATCTGTTATACACATCCGTTCTGAATTTTTAAAAGAATAAATCATGGTATATGAAAACTGTTAGTACATGTTATTTAGACCAACACTCATATATATATATATATATATATATATATATATATATATATACATATATAGACACATACATATATATATATATATTTATATATATATATATATATATATATATACATATATAGACACATACATATATATATATATATTTATATATATATATACATATATATAACATATATATATATATATAACATATATCTATGTATATATATATATATGTGTGTGTGTGTATGTGTTTAAGATTATAAGACAATTTTACAAAAATTAAAAGCAATAGAATTTTTTAAGCGTTTGTAATATTTATGTTACTTGTCAAATAATACGTATAATATAGCATTTTAGTGTACATTAAAAAAATCGACACACTAAGAAGTAGTTGTGGGTACATTTATGGGTAATGAGGAACATACATTGCAAAACAAAAGGTTAAATTTCAACATAATTTGGTGATTCATTTCATGGTTTGGCCATTACAAAGATACTCAATAAGGCGTTTGGCCTCTTTAACCTGAATTCAAGGAGTCACTCGGCGTGCTATACAGTAAAAATATTTACAGATGTTGTCCTGCACAATTTCTTGCAAAATTGTTTCCAGTTGCCGGTCTAAAATTTTATCATTCTGAGTGTTTGCAATTCTTATTTGATAACTTTCCAAATTTTCTCTCTATGAGACAGTTCAGTAGATCTTGCTGTCCAAAAAAATGTTGGGCAAGACTGAAGATAATGTAGAGACACATCTAGTGTGTAGTCAGTCATAATCTTATAGAAATCTTATAGAAATGTAATGGTACCTTGTACCAATATCTTATACCAGGCCTGTTGAGATAACACAAACAACAAGACACCAGATACAAATGAGCGAAGACTTAAACTTTTGTTGTATCTTTATTTACAGAAATATTTTTGATGAAGAACGATTCTCATGTGGCGTAATGTGGCATCTCAATCTGATAAGGAAAATGGTGAACCAAATAAAACAATTCTCATATGGCCAATATGACTTCTCAATATGGTGAGGAAAATGGTGGAGCCACTCCCTGCCTCCGATGATACTATGCTGTTCACTCTGTCTTGGGCTGCTCTCTCTCTCTGAAGGGCCCTCCAAATCTTACTGAATAAGTCCAATGACCACTGTTGCCAGGGCCAAAGACGACTGACCCGCGTTAGCAAGCCCTCTTGTCCAATGAAGTAGAATGAGATTCACTGACATCACTTTCGTTCTTTGGTCAATCTCTCACGCTGGCGTTGTCCAGAAGTGTAATTCATTATTACAGGGTGTCACAAAAGAAATGTTAACACCATGGTCGTAGAATGTCGCCTACTTATAGCTGTGAATAACTACCAAATAGGGCCGGTTATCAAATGAAATGACACTCCAAAACTGTGGCTGTGGTTATATGTGGAGCGCGAGTGTAAGGCAGGATCCCCATGCTGCATCGGATGTCCTAAGACACATTTGCGATTATCGTAAGAACACAGTTGGAAACGTGACTCGTCGCTCATGATTATACTACCAAGTCAGCACTGCTCCAAACTGATCTAGGTCAGTACCACTCTAATTGGACTTGATGTTTTACAGGCGAAAGAAACTTAACATTTGGAGCAAACTCAAATTTTACATTCGTGGATGAAAACAACGAATCTGTTCCGTATCAGCTCTTATGGTAATCTCATTGTCTTCACATTCTGTTGTGGTCGTAGGTAGACCGCTATCATCCAGAAGCGGATATCTGCCGTTTTTGACCCACTTTCATCAGCAACGTCTAATCACCGCATCGCTTCGACTCATATATTGTGTATTTGTTCCATTTTTCCAACCAACCTCTATCAATCTGATAGCTTGACCCCTTCCAAATTTTAAAAAATGATCGCTTAGAACACAAATATCTCGGCGAGAAATTATTACAGTCAATGTGAGATATCTGCAGTCAAAAGACAAAAGAAAATTTCACTCCGAGACTGAGAATCACGACTTTTATAGTCCTGAAGGCGTACTTCCGATGCACTAGGACTTTCTCTGTTCATTCATTACATACTGAAGTATCATTTGCATAGTTGGTCAAAATGTTTTTGTTTAAGAAATTTTATTACAATTGAACAGCTCCATCTTGCTGAATCGATTTTTTTGTACTATAGTGTATTAGACTTTTTAAAAATTAAAAATTTTAAAAATGTTATCTTGTCTAACTAAATAATAACATAAATATATTAACTTATAAGAATGATAATTAGATAAAACATCAAAGAGTCTAAAATAACACAGTTATAATTGCATTATTTCTTATCTTTTTATTAAATATTTTTCTATGTTCTCTTCCCTTTTTAAATAGCCTAGAGTAATTTTAAGCAATTTTCAAAGTAAATTACATTAGGAACAGCTATTTTTTAATTTTAAGAAATAAAAGCGAAATACTCGTATTTAGTCTAAGTGAAATTAAAATGACGGAATTTTCTATTAAAGTTCTAAGTATTAATCTTCTGCAAATATTTTCCTCAGTTCTTTTAAAAGTTAATTATTTGAAATGATCAGTTAGGTTAATGCGACCATTTTTTCTAATTCTTTTCTAATTTTCTAATAATTAATAATTTTTTAATAAATATTTTTTAATTGTCGGCTCTGAAAATGATTTCTACATGCGATAAGAAAACATTCATATTAAGAGAAGTTACATTATTATTTTAAAGTTCTAGAATAACTTTTGGCTAAATTTGCAAGTATGGTACATATTTTTTATTTCACCACTTTGTTTCAGATATAACGTTACTTAGGCGAATTATTAGCGTATATAATTTCAATGATTATAAGGGATACCTTTTGTTGATAATTAAAGAAAAATAAAAAATGTCAATAGTATAATTTGAAAAAAAAATGAAAAAATGGTTATTATTAATTTAATTTATTATGTTTATTATATAATTTAATTTATTATATTTATTATATAATTTAATATATTATATTTATTATATAATTTAATTTATTATATTTATTATATAATTTAATATATTATATTTATTATATAATTTAATTCATTATATTTATTATATAATTTAATTTATTATATTTGCATTTTACTATTTAAAGCAATTTGGAGGATTATCAATTTTTTATTGAATTTATTTAAAGGATTTGCTAAAACTTCCAACCTTTTTTTAAAAAATAATAAATATTTATAACAAATTAAATTGTTGTGTTTCTTTCCTTTTTTTTAACTTTTCATTTCCTACTTGTTTCTACATTTTTATACTGCTTGTCATTACATAACTGCAAATTTTGTAAATAAAATTTATGCGTATAAAGCATTTTATTTTGTCTAAATGTTTACGTAAACTTGTTTACACATAGCACATCTATTACTGTGCATAATTGTCACATTTTATTTCAATAATAATCTATATGTAATTTTTAAAGATATTGTTTTGTAAATGAAAATTTTTGTGATTTGTTAATATGTTTTATATGTTTTAATTATTTTAGATTGATTTTTTTTCTTAATTAAATTGTATAACGATTGATTGAGATGAGAAAAGGATACCTGTTTATAATGGTATAGATGTTCATAATGGAAAATTGTAATATTTGT